>CM034154.1:341463878-342201729 GCA_019776745.2 Taxus chinensis
CTTCCTTAGTACTAAAATTCATTATTGGGTGCTTATTCTCAATATCTATTTGAAGAGTTATTCAAACTATTACCCTCAGGGAAATGGTTTATCAGAATCTAATAATAAGAACCTAACCATAATCGTTAAACAAGTAATAAATATCAACCAGAGGTAGTGGCATGCAAAGGTCTCGCACACTCTCTAGGCTAACAAAATCATAGTTAAGAAGGCAATATATACTTCACCTTACAAAATTGTTTATGGTAAAGAAGATAGAATTCCTTTATCACTTGAATTGACTTCATTAGAACTAGCCTAGTAACTAGAGTTTGAGGGTGCAGATTGGAGAGAAATCGGAATGGAATTTTTTTTTGAAATTTAAGAAATGAGAAACTCTTCAATGATCATGTTACAACAATGTCAGGGGCCAACCAAGAAGTTGTTTAATAGAAAGGATAGGCCTCAAGCTCTCAAAATGGGTGATTTGGTCTTGAAATGGGATGCTGACAGAGCCAAACCAAGGCACTGTTCATATTTTGATGCACTTTGGAGTGACCCATATATCATCAGTTCTTGTAAGGAGGCTAACTCTTTTGATTTGTCTCATCTTGATGGAGATGAACTATCAATCCCAATCAATGGGATATATCTCAAGCACTTCCATTAAGTTATTTTGCTTCATTATTATATATATTAGAGTAGTTTCAATTCCTCCAAGTGCATGCTACACACATTGTCTTCATTTTATATAGTTCTTTCCTCTCACATGCTCCCTTGCACACTCTCTTTTGTTACTCTCAGGATGGTAGTTTAGTTTAAATATCTTCCAACAGTGTTATTATTATCTAACAACAATAAAAGAAATTACTCTCATAATATCCAAGTCAGGACATCTTCATATGAGAGTAGCAATTTTATATAGAGTAAAAGAAGTGTTTTTAAGTGACTTCAGGGGTGGTTTTTAGGATGCAAATCATAAATTCATGTTTTTAGGAAGTATTCATTCCCAATAGATGATTCTAAGGCTATTAATATCTTTCATATAGCAAGATGATGACCCTAAAATTCACTAAATTATTTTCTAAAATAACCACCATACTCATTTTGATAACTTGCATTTCTATCTTAGTTATGAAATCGATTTTTCCAGTTATGTGCACTCTTGGTTCTATACCTTGGATATTTTTCTTCATTATAGTTCTTTGCACGTTTCCACACACACCCTTACAGATTATTCTATATGCTTCTTATTCCCTTTAATTACTTTCATGCATATCCTTCTTCCCTATGCATTCTTCTATATCCTTCAATTTTCCCTTAGTGTGCACTCCTTCTGCACACCCGATTTCATTCTAAATAGTCTAGCACACCCTTTCACACACATCTGTGAAATTTCCTTCCATTTTGGCTAATTCCAAAGCATTATGTTCTTATGCATGATCCTTCTTCTCGAGTCCTATGAACTTATTCACGTATGCTTATTCCCATTTTTCCTTCTTTCCTCCAGTTTCTTTTTCTCCCGCATATGCATCAAGTGTAATCCTCTATGCTAGTTGTTGGTACCCAAATTGATTCTTCCTTTGATAGTCGAGTACAATCAATAGGTTTAGAGGGATGATTAGAGGCATATAAATCAAATTTTCAAGTCGTATTATGGCCGGGGAGGGATTTGACTGACTCCTTGTCACTCGAAATTGGAAAAATTAGGCATCACCATGCTAAGGGTTTAACCTACCCTCACTACTTTAGGTTGTGCCTTCAACCTGGGTGAGAGGACCCCTTTTATAACATGTATTTGTAAAGGATATGAATAAATTGACAGTATTTCACTATCCTTCTATGATATTCAAAGCAAACCTTGAGGAGGCATGGTCAATGAAACACAGTCTAACTCTCATGAGTTCTCACGCTAGAAAGTGAAGATATCTCCTAAACGAGATTTTGGTTACTAAAGACAAGACACAAAACTTGATATCTCCTGCATATTTTGAGTAAAGGATGGGTAAATTCAGCAAATCTCTTTTTCATTTATGGAAAAACAGTGCAAACAGGGGTAATTCTTGTAGGATTTATCACTTTTAGATGAATTTCATTGGGGAATTAAACAAGATAAAGTTCATTATAACAAATTCCTAAGAAATTTCAACAAAGGTTAGACAATATTCTAAGCAAGATGAAAAAACACCTCAGATAGTAACAATGAACCTTTAACCAAAAGATGGATATTAATGGAAACCCAAAGATACAAAGTTTCACACATTATTTGATAATTTGACATAAAATCTCATGTCAAAGACTTAACTAAAAGTCAAAAATCCTTGGTCCATCACATCTAAGATACAATTATATACTAACAAGTGATCTGTACCAATAAGATGGAAATAAAATTAGTTTAAATTGTTTATTGCAAGATGAAACGAGAACTCTTTTCATAGCACAATTTCAAATTCCACAATACTACCACAAGGATAAGATATTGCGTGATTCAAAGGAATTATTAACATAATATTGCAACAGGAACATGAATAACTACTTGAAACATCATCAGAATGAAAGAAGACACCATGATGCTCATGATTAACATTATTAATTCAAGGTTCATCAAATTTATCAACAAGGGAAAGTTTTATTAATAGTCTCAAATATTGTCAATGGTTGAACACTTGTAACCATATTGACATGATTAAATTTGAAAAACACAAAGGAATTAACAATTTTCTCAGATAAACTCTTGGAGAAATGGTTTTTACTCAACTCTTTCTTTTCTCTGAACAATTCTCAAAAAATTTATCCCCTCTTTTTTCACGTGATTATCTCTTTACCTTTATATCACTCAATTCCCTTGTTAACCTTCAAATTATTACCTCCAAAAGCAAGAATATTGCAAGGAATATTACCCTTTACAATAATTTTTCTAGAACATGCAATTTCTTAAAACGTTTTACTGTAAACTACCAGGTGTACAAAGTGTGAGTCATTTCAATTGGTTCCATTTGTGCTCAACTGGGATATCAAGTCATCATTTCTGATAGATTATTTTAATCATTCTTTCCATATATTGATTAGATAATCACTTCAGATGACCTCTAAGAACTTCTAGATGATTTTGATATGACATATATCCTCATCTACCTTTCAAGAATCCATCTTGGGTGCTCCACACTCTATTTCATGTCTTACTAGCTTAAGTGTCACACATGGTTCCTACCAAATCATATTGATTCACCATATCTGCTTATTCCTAATCCCTTCCAACTCTTAAATCTTTCTTATGCAAAATGAGAAAAATATTCTCTCATCTCATGGGAAAGATTTCTCTTAATCATATCCATATGTACTCCTTTCACTATAAAAATTGGTTCTACTTCATCACCATCATGTATTTCCCTTCTTATTCTAAATATAAAGAATTTTATCAGAAAAATGGTGAAGGTACTTATAAAAAATAGTCTCAAATAAATTTCCTTAGAATATTTAAATCAAATATTCAACTTGAGTGGTCCTAATGAAGCCTTTGTAGGGTTCAGTTTGACATAGAGTGTGTAGGTGATACCAGAGGACCTTTGACATATCGGTACATCCGATTAGCACTTATTACAAGGATGATTAGGATTAATCATGTATTTTCAGCCTTTCAATTTATGTACTTTCATCTCTTTAGATGGGAACATCTTAAATATCCTGAATATTTAAACAAATATTGGGTTAAGAGAAGACCCCAAGTATCTGGGAAAACCAATTTTCAATGTGCATTTTTATGCGATGAAGGATTTGTATCAAAGGAGATTCCAAAGGAATCATAAGTGTTATATGACAAATCTTCCATTAACATTGTGCCTACCATTTCTCACGAAGTGGATGAGTTAGAATAGAGGATCAACTCTCTGGAGAAAAAACAAGAAGAGGTTGTGTCCTCACAACCAGGTTCAGTGCTAACATCATCTTCAGGTAAGATAAATGGTGAACCACATCCTCAAATTCCAATCATTATCTCAGATGGAGAAGAAGATCAATCATTATCTTCTTGTCACTCAAGAACAATAATCTCCTCTGTTTGGGCCAATAGGGAGAGATTTGCAATTTAGGCATCCACCCATTTAATGCATCATGCTCCTCATTCTGAGCATGATTTTTCGGGACCTCAACCTATTCCTTCTCTAAGATAAAATCCACCTCTCAAAAGGAAGTTGGAAAATAGGTCAAGCTCAAGACCTAAAAATTTTCCCAGTCAACAAAGTGTAGTACCAACCCTTCCAATTACCCCAGATGTCCCCTCTAAAACTGATCTTAGTAAGTCAACCTTTCACAAGGTGAAAGGGAAACTAAAATTTTTCATAGGAAATTTGGATCTTTTGGACTGAGTATCATCATAGAAGAATAAAATCGATCTCAAATAGGTCATGAGTCATCCTAGAATAACTTTGGAATCATTAATGGACATGGGAATGTGTCAAGACTTAACAGGGCCAGTCATATTTGTTCAGAGAACACATATCTCAAGAGAATTCATGCTAAGAAAGAATAAGCTATTGAAGAATATTCCCCTACTGGAAGGAAATTTTGAAGAGGGACTGAAAAATGTCTGAATATTTCCTTTCTTTTATTGTCCTTACTTTTTACATTTACATATCTTTCTTTATCATGGACAGGTGCCCCTATAAAACCCCATTTTGTTCCTTTTTCAAAATGCAGAAAGCATAAATATATCAATAGTTTATATGCTTGTACAAATGTATGTAAAATTTTATCTAAGTCATATGAAACTATTGTATTCTTTTATTTTATAATTGATATAAGGAAACAATAAATTTTAGAGTAACAATTATCTTTAATGTAACATAAAATATCAGTTAAAGAATCAATTTAGAGAAGAAGTATGAAAAGAAAATACAGCTTAAGGAACAACACACCTAAGCTTGTTTATCGTCCTTTATATCTACATTCTTTTCCTCCTCAACTTCTATTTTTTAATCCTATTCCTATAGAAACCTTGCCACATATGCATCATACCTTTATAACAACTCATTTATCTTATCCTTATCAAGCCCAGTGTGGTGCTGGAAGATTAGTTTCTATCTAGGTATTAAATCTATGCAATGACCCATCTTATGATTATACTCCAATGTCCTAGCCTTTAATTCTGTAATTTTGTTCTTAATGTTTCTCATTTTTTTAATGATTTCATAAGAGAAATTATCCTTCTGAATATTCTTCTCAAAAGAGTTAAGAAAAAAATCAATCTTCAAATCACCTTAACTCTTTTTGAATTTATCAGACACCATATCTTCTAATTTAAAATCAATGGCATCAAGAGTGCCATAAACCCAATTTCTTTTGACTTTGAGCTTTTCCTTGATCCCATTCAAGGTTTCCACTCTGATTTTTGATAAATCTTCCATGGCATGATGACTTCTATTGTCACAATTTGTTCCTGTTCAACCAATTCATCACTGAGCAATGTTATGCAGTCCAATTTGGGAAAAATTCCCTCAAAGTAGAAGATATCAATTTCAAATTTCTCAATTATCTCATCTATCTCATTGAGCCTATTATTGAGCTCTTCATACTTTGATCTAGCTTATTTAATTGCTTTATTTCCCTTTTTTGTTAATTTTTCAACCCATGTATCTACAACTTGGAACTTCTTGATAGCTTTATCAATAGTTTCCATTCCCTCAGGGGTATCTATAGAGGCAGTTGCTTGAGTATGACTAGGCTTCCCAATCAACTACTGCAAACTACAACTCAAGGCTTTGACTTGTTCCTTTTATTGTTTTTTCGTTACCCTATCTTCATCCACCTTTTTCAAAAGGTCATTCACTACCTCAGATACTTCTTGTTTTAGTTGGTCTCTTGAGGACTTCCCTAAAGGAGTGATCTAAACATTATAATCATTAGCTATCATGTCTTATCTAGTTTTTTCCTCAAAAGGGATTTTTATTTCCAGAGTTTTGGATCCCAATGAATCAGTGTGATTTTTGGTGATAAACTTAGGCTTTTTGGAGGCTCTTACCACCTTTGAAAAAGACAATGCAGTAAGGTTAATGGCTTGAATAGGGAGGACCTCCTTCTCCCCATTTGAAATTAATTCACCAATCCATCCCTTTTCCAGACCTATTTCAACCCTTGATTCTTGTAATTCTCATTAAATTTTCTAGGGGACAACCACCAATTTCTTGAACACCCCTTTTTCATCTTGAGCTAATGATTTTTCCTTCTCTTCACCATTTATTTCAATAGCCACTTTGTTACTCTCACCCTGTGCTAACATTTTTTTGAATTTTCCTTCTCCTTGGTCTAGAACCTAGGATTAATTATTCTTCTTTTGATTTATATCATTGGTTGAGGGAGATTCCTTCCTTATTTCTCCAATTTATGTTACATTAGAATCAATTTCTCCTCCGACATTTTCTTGCACCAATGAATGGCTTGAGGGTTCTTCCTTCCCCAAAACCTGCTGGGTTGGAATCCTATTATCCTCATGTTATCATGATACATAAGGTAGTTTCATGGTGTATTTTTCTCCTGATTTCAACTCCATGTTCCCATCTAGAGACTGTATATCTATATCAACAATGATTTTCTCTCTAGCAATTGCATCTTGTGTAAATTCTATTTTCTCTTCGAAGTTAGATTTTCCCACTTGAAAAAGCTCATCAACCTTCTTAGTTTTAACATAATGGGAAGCAACCTATTGTAATGATATTTCAACACTTATGTCCTCTCCGCTAAGTAACTCCATTTTGTTTGATTTTGAAACCATCTGACCTGTAAAATAAATTTCTATTGTTTGGATCTTCTTTTCACTAGTTAATACATGAGTGATATTTTCTAATTCCTTATTTGTTTGAATATCACCTATTAGTGTCACAATTTGTTCACTCATAGATAAAATCAAGTGCATATAATATATAAAATTCTTCAATAGTGTCAACATCTATCACATCTTCTTGAGCCCTTGCAAATTCATGCAATGTTGTAACCATAGGCATATTTAAATTCCTAGTAAGTAGGGTCTCAGATGTTTTCATATGTGAACTTAAAAATTGGTTTCCTACTAGACTAACTGCAACATTTCCTTGGGTTACTTGATCATGAGTGCTTATCCTTGTTATTTCCTCAAAAGGAAAAGGTGGGAAAAAAGGATCTGATTGCTCCACTTGTGGTACCAGTGCAACATGTTGTATCTAAAAAACATCATTCCTCTCAATTTTAGGAGGATCAATTACCACATTTCTATTTTTGTGTTTATTGGGCATGTGGGCACCTATTCTTACCAAAACTGGTTCATTAGAATCCTTGTGTCTCTTATGTGCCCTTTCAAACTTTTTTAGGTCAAGTGCTTCCTTTCGATCTTTTTTATGTGGCCTAGATTGATAATGGCCACTTTCTATAGCCCCACTCATTAATTTTTTAGCACTATGTGGTTTTGGAAAAATACCTGAACGAACCAGAAGAGATGTTAAACCTTTCCCTTTTTCTTGAATTGGTGTTGCATAAGTAATAAGAGAATTCTCTATATATTTTAGGAGCATTTCTTCAGTATTTTGTTTTAGAGTTGACATATAAATATTGATCCCACTAGTGGCTGAAGTCCACTCATCTATAAGTTTAGAAGTGGGCCTCTTTGAAGGAAACTAAGGAGCCTTTCCTCCCAATGCATAAATTCTATTTGAACCTTCTCTCAGGGGTGGAATATCATCACTTAAGCTTCCTAAATTCCTTAATTTGTTTAAGATTCTTGTATCCTGGATTGAGAAATCAATATTATTTTTGGCCAACCAATTTACAGTCCTCCTCATCACATCAGTTATCTGTATATAAGAACCATTTGATTTTGTTTCATTACATTTTAGAGGGGCTATAGGTTGTCCTTCCACATTTTGATCAAGGTAATACTTACTATATGTGGATCATCCACAATTCTTTTTGGGATAACTAAAATTTTGAAATCTATGATTTGTGTAAGGTTAATTATAGATAAATCTCTTAGCCTGACCTCTTCTTCATCCCTACAATTCATCCAATAGTCTTCAAAATGAGGCTCATGCTTAAAATTGTTTGCAATATTATTGAATACCCATATGATATAATAATTTTCTCTTTCCTCAAACTTTTCAATTTTTCCATATTAAATCTCTTCATTTCATCCTCAATCAGTCTAGATTTTATGATTGAAGGACATGAATACCTTCCAATTCTTATGGGGAACTTAAAATTTGTCTTATTTCTTTTGGAAATCAATTTGTGAACAAGTGTTAACTACCTTGCCAATTCACATAAAGCTAATTTATCATCTAAATATCTAGGCAATTTACATGGTTTACCTTCAAAACCACTAGCCCTTATGTATGTGAATTTCTTGTATTGAATGAAATAACACCCATATTCCAAAAATTATTGCCTAGACTGCTTAGAAATACTATATTACCCCCATTTTGGTTTGAAAAGGGAAATAATTGCTGTGAAAAAATCATCATTAACTAACCTCACATTCCCACTCAAATTGACCAGGTGCAGTTGAGGAAAAATCTTGTGTATTTGACATTTTTAAAAATCAGCATGTGGTAACAGGCCTAGGAAACATCTATGCCCTGCAACATTGTAAATTAGGTAGGTCATTATGTAGAATTATAGCTTTGAAGTTTCACCCATTTCAATTTTTGTTGCTAAAGTAACCATGTGGCGATGAAGTGTTTCTGCAATAAAAGTATCTCAATAGATGCTCCCCTTTCTTTCCAAAATTATCCACATGTAGGTAAACATCCATTCTTTGAATTCATTTGTATTCTCCAACCCAAACATTTGACATAGTAACACAATAATATCTTCATCTTCTTCAACAAATTATGCCCTAACTAGCCTTTTAGAGATTCAATTTGTTGCCTTTTTCTCTGTGAGGAGCCATTTTATATTTATGATCTTAGCATAGTATTTTTTCTTCGCTTCATAATTTTGTAAGGATAATCTAATACCAATGGTCATTGGATTTATGATTACAGGTAATTTGATAATTATTCTAATAGCCATAGGTGTCAATGTCAACACTGCATCACCAATCCCATCTAGCACTTCCCTTTTTTCTGGGTCATAGTTCATAGAAAAATTCCATACCAATTTTGGGCAATGAATCGATGGTGGAATTACACCAACTAAAGTGATTTTGTTATCTTGAATTGCTTTTAAAGACTCACTCTTATGAGGGCTATTCAATCTATGAAGAAAATCCTTTAAATCAACATTCATCATGGCAGTGTATGTAATTTTTTTCTAAATCACTCATGACCCCTGATGCAATCGAGAATGAAGATGACATGGTATTCATCTTTAAAAACCCTAACTTTACTTCAATATGTCTTGCCAATAAAAGAGAAACATAGGAGTTTCTTAGTTCTTACTAATTTTCATGTGAGTGCATGAGCAGTTCAAATTCAATTCGATGGCCTTTTCGATTCTCTACTTCCCAATTCAACATCCACAGTCAAACTTGCGATATTTCTTAATTAAAATCACTGATAATGGAAAAAAAATTCATAAATTGATAGTAAAAAGATGAAGGCATTCCAATACTTTAAAACTTCCTTGATTTGTGTAGAAAGTAATGATGGTGGCAAAAATTAATGCGTTGTATCGTGGTCATTCATTCTTCCTTTCTCAAATTTAAAAGTGATCCATCCACGTGGAAAATTATTTTTTCAATGCGGGCTCGGGGAGAATTTTTGTTTTCTTTCCATGTTTTAAAACACATAAAATTTCATCCATTTGACCCACCTATCCACTTTTGACTTTCAACACAGGCTTGACACATGATCACATCTAAGTGATAGGAAAACCGCGGGCCTTTTCTGTAATTTTATTTCCTTTTCAATTTAAAACTAAAAGTATCAAAGTGCTCTGATGACCTTCTTCCCCAATCATTGCATAAGAAAGAGCCATGTTTCCTTTGCGGGTCTTGGGAACCTTTTTACAATTTTATACTTTATCTCTTTAGTGTGAGAAAATACAATTATGCACCGATTCCCCGCATCCATTTAGTTTGCGATAAGTGTACATCTTCAGAGGTGAATCAAAAATTTATTTATGCAACTTTATGATTGTGAATATTCAAAGAATATTCATTGGGTTATGAAACCGCCTTTGCATTCTATGAATACAATATAAAGTTATAAGTTTGCAAGTTAAACCCACCATACCACATTTAATTGGGAACTGCAACATACAAATGGGCAATCAAAAAAAAAGTAAAATAGAGACATGACTAAGGAAAATTTTACACAGGTGATCCTTCATATTTTAGAATTGACTCAGGATTGGTTTCCCGCAAGAATTTCAAAAAAATAGAACATACCCACAGATGATCATTGACTAAAAAGAGGGAAAAAAAAATAATGCGCAAGAGAAATATAAAATAAATGTGCTCCCCCACTGGAATATAAAACACAACAAACAATGAAGGAAAACTTGAAAAAAAGAGGGGAAAGATTAATTCAAGCACCAACATCAGCTCTGACTTGGGGATGGGAACTCCTTGCAAGTTCTTTAAAAATAAATCATAGTACAAATATAGGAGACCATGTGCCAAAATCCATTGGGCCATGGAGTCAAGAACCAACGTACTAGGTTAAGTGATAACAACCCACTCTCCAGAGAAAAAACTGAGAAACCCAAAACAACTGGTCACCAAATACCCAGAAAAACATAAACAAAAACTGAAAAACAAACATAAAACAAAACAGAAAAACTATACACTATACATTAATGCGTATCTCAATTTTAGAAATTAGTCAAAAAAATGTTTCACGTGCCTTCCATTAATAGGAAACTCAAGTAATTCTCCATCTATATCCTTTAGAAATAATGTATGTTCACCAATTATGATGTCAATTGAATAAGGACCCATTCATAACACATCAATTTTACTGTGTTTTCCTTTTTCTTCATGTCTACTGTCCCATAATAACTCAAGATCTCCCACCTAAAAATTCTAGGAGTCACTGTTGTATATATCTTCCCCCTTGGGTAGATATGGGAATAACAGAAGATATGGGGCACATGACATAAGGTGTCGACATGAAGAAATTCATGCCTTGGTGCAAGTAAAGGGTGCACGACATAAGGTGTCGACATAAAGAAATTCACACCTTGGCGCAGGTAAAGGGCACACGACATAAGGTGCCGACATGAAGAAATTGGCGCCTTGGCATAGGTAAAGGGCGCACAACATAAGGTATAGAAATGAAGAAATTCGTGCCTTGGTGCATGTAAGAGTATGTCGACATAAGGATGGATGCGCCGGGACGCATTTTCAGGAGGCACAAAATTTTGAGCGCTGACAGGAAGCAGACCCTGACCCAGATATTCAAATGGCCATAAATTTTCACACGGAGCTCGGATTCACACAAGTTTGGAATTTTTAAAAATCTTACGAGGTTTTCCAACTACGTCTAGATATCTTTAATTAGGTGAGAAAAAATTCTTAAAAATGCAAAATACAGTTTGCCACTTTTTGGGTTTGCTAGGGTTCTCACCTACCGCCATAATGAGATAAATTAAATGTAACCTAGAGGTGGTTGGGGAAGATTTGGATTTCCTCTCTCTTCCCTCTCTCATTCTTCCTATAAATTGTAAGGAGGGGCTTCTTTCTAAAGGTTGGACATTCTTGTTTTGCCCCTCCCTTCTTCTCTTTGGTAGGTGAGTTTGTGGAGTACAAACCTCCCATTTAAAAGTGTAATGCAACTTTGCCACTTGGCATTTTGTAGTGTATTGTATCAATCTTTGGAGTAGATAATGTATGTCTATGGATGATTCTCAAACCTCTCTATGTTTATTTACATCCTCTTGATCTTTCACTGCAAATTTTGTTATCTGTGCATGTCTTGCATTGCATTTTAATGGTTTGTGTTTATTAGTAAGACAGGTGTCCTTCATTCCTCGGTGCATCACCTTTGTTAGTTTAGGTTTTATTTTATGCATCTCCTTACCCTACCTCCTTGGAAAGTTAGATTAGGTTTTTGAATAAACCCTCTTAATTTTTATGTGTGCATCTGAACATAGGAATAGGAACCGACCTTCATCCAGAGAGCTTTTCCGATTTCACAAGGTCCCACACTTAGAAAAGGCTCCATGTTATGCAATCGCACTAAGAGTCTCAACCCATCAAGTTGTAGACATTCAGGGGTGCTTTGATTCACCATCAACAATCACCTTTTTGTCAAATAATCTTTTCAACTTTTCCCTAAAATTCAAATGTATCTGGTGGGATTCTCTTATTTCTTCATCTAATTCAACAATCTTGTTTATTCTTGCATCATAAGGGCTGAATTCTTGATCCTCAAGTTGTCAAATTAATTGGTAAGAAGATAATTTCATATACAGGGGAAGGAGGGCCTGAGTTCCATAAACTAGTTCAAATGTGCTTTTTCTAGTAGCTCTTTTAACAATGATCCTCTCTGGCCAAACGGAAAACTTCAATTACTCACCCCATATTTGTTTCTTTATCTCTAATGTCCATGTTATTATCTTAAAAAAAATTGTTGCTTGATTAATACTATCCATTAACCTAAGGTTTATAATTAGATGCATATGTTAAGTTTATCCAATAATATTGACACGTGGCCACTAATAGTTTAGCTCAAAAAGTCATAGCACTGTCAAAAAATATTATGGTAGGCACTTCAAACTTGCAAATTATGTGATTTAAGATAAAATCCATAACAATCTGATGGGTTGATTTCTTAGTAGGGATTTCCTCAACCCATTTGGTGAAGTAATCGGTAGCCACCAATATCCATCTGTGGCCTCCACTTGAAGGATCTAAAATTTTCCCAACAAATTCCATACCCCACTACTTAAAAGGGGATTCAATTGATACTGGTTATAAAGGGAGAGCTCCTAAAGCTTTCAATATCCCTAAAAATTGTTAACTTTCAAATTTTCTTACTAACAAAGTTGTATCTTTAAAAAGTGTGGGCCATAAATAACTAGCCCTTAAGATCTTGTGGTTAGTTAATATTCTATTGAAATAGCCCCCACAAACTCCTCCATGAAAATATAAAATTAATTTTAGAGCTTCATCCTCAATAATGCATCTTAGGAGGACTCCTTTAGGATTCTTCCATGCCAATACATAATCAATGATGATGTACTTATAGGAAGCCAACCTGAGTTCCCTCTTTTTGTTTTTTCTTAGATGCCCAAGACATTGCAAATGTTTGAGATAAAATATGATGTCCTTGTACCATGCAGAATTTACTAATCTCTCATGAACATTCGTATCTCCTTCATCAACCTCATTTATCTCTATCACTTGCAAATTTCTTTCTATCATTAGCTTTTTCAAGCTCAAATTGCTAACGAAGTTAGTAGTCTGGATATCCATGTCATATTCTTGAAATTTGTTCACCCATAGAAATATTTTACTTGAGATTTATGTTTCTGACAAGATGTCCTTGACCATGGTATGGGGAACATAAGTTCTGATCTTAGAACTCAAGATATATGGTTTGAAATTGTTTGTATCTCTAACCAAGGAAAAAGCCTACTTTTACATGATACTGTATTTCAACTTTGCCCCTTGTGATGCTTTATTAAAGAAAGCAAGTGGCCTTTCAATTCCTTCCTCATCCTTTTGCAATAGTAAAGATGCAATGGTGTTCTAAGAAGTAAAGGAAAACATTTGAAAATATTTTTTGTAATCAAGAGCTTCCAAAAAAGGAGCATTATTCAGTGCTTCCTTAATTCTAGTAAAAACTTTGATGGCTTCCTCCTCCCATTTGATAATCTGATCCATTTTTAGCATACTTGTGATAGGGATATTCATTTCAACAAAGTTAGAAAATGACTCTCCTAATGAAATTTATCTATCCAAAGAAGGATTGAATTCCTTTCTTGGTTTTGGGAATAGGAACATTGCCAACAGCCTCCACTCTTTGAAGATTAATCATGACCCCTTCCTTTGATATAATATGCCCCAGCAGCTTTGCTTTTTTTGAACCCCAAAGTGACATTTTTTAGGGTTCAATGAAATACCATATTCTCTACAATCTTAAAATCATTTTCTCCATAGTGTTGTAGGTGATCATTTATCTTTCTTGAAAATATTGTTACATCATCCTGATATACAACAATGAAATCATTTATGTATCCTGATAAGGTTACATCCATATCTCTTTGAAACGTAGCGCCAACATTCATCACAGAAAAATGGACATATTCACATACACATAAATACCCCATGGAGTAGTGAAAGTGATTTTAATCCTTTCTGATTCTTTCACTACCACTTGGCTATATCCCGAGAATCCATCTAGAGTAGACAACAACTCAGAGCTAGTAATCAACTACAAAATGTTATCCATATTGGGCAAGGGATGACTATCTTTGATTGATTCCTTATTTAAATTCCTAAAATCTACACATAACCTTGTATCTCCATTTTTCTGTTCGAATTGGTACAAGATTTGCTACCCATGAAGAATATCTTGTAGGTTGTATGATGCCTCCATCCCTTAACTTCTTTAATTCTTCTTGACATTTTGAGGGAAGGAAGTGGATTGATTGGTCTTTGATTTTTTCCTAAATGGTTTTGCATTATCCTCTAATGGTATCTCATCTTGGAAAAGGTCTTCCCTATATGCCTTCAATTTTGAATATGACCATGCCAAGAAATCCCGGCACTTTTTTAACAACTCAGACAGATGATTTCTTTTCTTCTTTACTCGAGGTTACTACCTAGCCATATTTTTTCTAGGTGTATCATATGTCCCCAAGTTGTGCTCCTCAACATCTCTTGAAGTCTGGCTTATGTCTATTAACAATGTGATCAACATTATCAAAGTTTGATTCTAATGTAACCAAACATCTTAGAATAGGTATTGAGTTTTTACTTGAATAATATCCTTACCAAATAAAGTCATCTTTACCCTCAATCAACACAAACAATTGGTTCTCTAGTCCATATTTTGATTTGTAAATCCTCCTTCATTCTATAGAAACCTTTGAATCTGGGAATCATGTTGAAAAACCTACCAATTTTTTATATTATCAGTGGATAGATGGTCTTATCAAAATTTCAATGTCATACTCACAATAAGGAGACAATGTATATTTTTTAAATCTAGATCCCAATACTGCTAGTCTATCTGCTATAGTATTATGTTTTCTTTCATGGTGTATTATGTTGAAAGAGTAAAAAAATTCAATAAAATCCCAAACTGCATGCTTATATTGTTTCATTCTTTAGCTTTTGGTTGCATACAATTTTCTAACTTGTTTGAATACATATTATGAATCCCCCTTCAAAAAAATATCCCTAATATCATAACTCTAAGAAATCCTTAAACCCAAAATCAATGCTTTATATTCCGCAATATTATTTGTGCATTCAAACTTGAGTTTAAAATAAAAATTGAAATCTTCCTGATTTAGAGATATCAAGAAAACACTAGCACCATTCCCAAATTTATAACATGCTTCATCAAACATAAAAATCCAAGGGAACTAAATTGATAATGAAATTTACATTTGTCAATTTCATGCTCCTTAAAATCTACAGAACCAACAAAATTATCAACATCTACATCTACATACAATACTTCATAAGAAGAATTGTTAAGGTCTTCAATCAGATGTAACATCTTCTCTTCACCATAAAATTTTACAAGGTTTTCTTCTACTAGTATGGTTGCATATGACATATCCATATGTACACTTCCCCCCACACTAGAAACCCATTTTCTTGACAATAGCATTCCCCATTTGGCAAGGAAATCCACAATAACCACATACATAGTTAAGCATTTCCCCAGGTAAGCTTCTAATTGCACTATCAGTCCTTTAATATATCCAATCACCAATAATTCCATTAAATCCATAGTAGTACACTTTCCAAATGATACTATTACTTTGATATTTAATTCATTCATTACCTCAAGAGGCATCACATTACATAAGGCTCCTGAATCGAACATGAAGTTGTGCACCAATATATCCTTGATGATTAAAGTAGTATAAAAAGGATCAACATCAAGGTGAGACTCAAAAAGTGAAGTACCCAAATATCCCTCAGGAGATTCTCCAAATTATTCCAGGGCTTGTGGTACTTCCAGTTCTGTAATGATATGGGGAACATCCACACCATTCAAATTTTTACCTTGGGTTATCATCTCCTCTTTAAATCCCAAATATTAAAATTCCCTTTTTCTATGCTCAGGGATCCTGAGAAATTCAAAAATAGGCACAGTAACTTTGATCTGACTCAAAATCTAGGTTATATCACATGGAACATATTTGGGCAAGACTGTGTTGGGAGGGAGACTTATGACTCCTTCAGGTGGTATGAGAATATTTAAAGTTTGGGCATGAGTGGGGGTACAAGTTTTATTTAGAGTAATCGGGCCTTTGTTAAGTGTATCATTGTAAGGGGTTATTTGGGGATATTAGTGAGAAATGGAATTTTTGGTGTGGTGTGAGGACCTCCCCCTTTAACAACTCTACTTCTGGTATTATATCCTTTTCCTAAGAAACTATTGCATTCATCAAAAATTGCCTATCTTCCTTAGAAGTAATTCCCCCATCATATTTCTTAATCATTAAATCCCTCAACTATTCAAAGTCATGATTAGGCAAGTCAAACATTTTTATCATATCAATTTAAACATCATCATTAGGAGGGAGAGGTAGTACTCGATGAATGCAATCCTAGAAACCTTACATAGTTTTGGAAGTTATTAACTCAACTGAAGTAGCTCTTTGTTGTGAATTTTCATGGCATTCCATAATACATACATCACCATAAGCTTCATCATCATTTGTTTCTTTAACTTCCTTACTTAAATCACGCAGGGAATGTGGCAAAAAACACTTATTACACCAATCAATAACATGGGCCTCTTCTACTGTAGAAACCCTAGTAGTCAAAGGATCATGGACCAGTCTATTTTCTCTAGGTTTTGGTTGTTTATTACCTGATCCCATGGGCCCCTTTCCTTTGTCATGTAATTTGTGATCTCCCCTAGTCCCTGATTTCAAAATCGATCCCGGCCTTGTAGTTTATGCTAACTTTGAGAACTCTTTCATATTCCCTTTTCTTCTCTGACAAAATTATAAGGTATTTCCTTAACTGCTTCGACCAAAGTTTTCAAAACCTCCTCCAAATCAATTACTTTGTTTCACTGAGGCCTATCAAGATTAATAAATTTGACACCCTCCCTCTTAGGGGGTTTCCCAACTTCCTTAATATTGATTTCAATTTCTAAGGCCTTTGTTAAAGTCTTCCTCAAAATTACAGGGTTCTTGTCTCTTAAATAATAAGCAGATTTCTTATCAAAATCATCATAATATTTAATTAGATAGGATTCATCACTAGGCATTAAAATTATGGGTAACCTATTTAAACTTTTGTTGAATCTGGTATTAAAATCCTGAATAGACTCATTGGGATTATTTTTTATATTCTCAAATTAGATAAGATGAATCTTGGGTAAGTCTTATCACCGTATTGTAATCTAAATGAATTCTTCATCTCATTCCATGAGTCTATTGAGTTATCCAGTAAAAATTTGTAACAATCACGTGCATCTTCTTCACGAGTATGAATGAATATTTTTATACAGACATATGCATATTCAATTTTAAAATCTTCCATCATATTAACGAAGAGCCTCAAATATTGATCACCAATGATGATATTATTCCCATGAAGTTTAGGAAACCTATTTCTCACATCTTGTGGTACAACATTAGGATACCCAACCATGCCTCTAAAATTTATTGGTCCAAATGTATTTCCAACAAGAGGAGGTCTAGGTGGAGGATGAGCCAAGTTATTTTGGGAAGGCGATCCTATATGAGGATTAAAATTGTGTGGGATAAGGGATATTTGTGACATAGGTGTATGATATTCAATGTGAATATCCTCCAGTGACTTGGTTTCACAAACTACTCTATCAGTTTTAAGTGATAAAGGAAAGAAATGAGGAACACTTAGCCCTAACAAAAATGATGTCCCCTCACTAGCTTGAGTAGTTAAATTTATATGAGGAATAATCAAATATGAACTATTTGAATATGTTAGAAAATACTTAACTATAGGTTGGTCACTTTCCACAAGTGGTATTTCACTCTCACTTGAATCTTGATCCCCCAATGCTTTCCAAAATTTTCTTCCCTTTGGATTTTTTTTCCTAAGCTCTGGAAACAATCTTCTAGTAGGATCCTTGCTAAATAAATACCTTCTTCATTCCAACTTTGCAAATATTAACAACAAGTCTCACTTGACAAAGATTAAGACATTGGTGTTTACCAAAAATTTCAAACCGGCACAGAGTCACCACCAAGGATTTCCACCTTAGATGTGCTAAAATAACTGTAAGTAACTTGTCAAGTGTCTATCAATAATAAATTTCTACAAATCTCAATGGATATGATCATCCTTTGTCAATATTTATCACTATCAATACAATCTAGTGCGACATTTTCTAAAACCATAAAATATTGCACAAATGAACTTGTGATCTTGTAAAATATTTACAAATCTTAACAAAGGATAATGTTTAAACAATGTATTTACACTTAAATAATATAAGAATAATTACCAAATGTCGATATGCATATGTATTTACACAAATAGTTACCAGGAAACGGTACCAGATCGGTTTTGGTACCCAAAAATGATTCTTCCTTTGACAGTCAAGTAGCATCAATAGGTTGAGAGGGATGTTTGGAGGCAGATAAATCTGAATTCAAGTCATTTTATATCTAGGGAGGGATTTGACTGACTCTTTGTCACTCGAACTTAGAAAAATTAGGAATCACTGTGCTAAGGGTTTGACCTACCCTCACTACTTTAGGTTGTGCCTTCAACTTGGGTGAGAGGACCCCTTTTGTAACCTATATTTGTAAAGGATATAAATAAATCGACAATATTTGGCTATCCTTTTATGATATTCAAAGAAAACCCTTAAGAGGAATGGTAAATGCAACACAATCTAACTCTCATGAGTTTTCACTCTAGAAAGTGAAAATATCTCCTAAAAAAGGTTTTGGTTACTAAAGAAAACACAAAAAACTTGATTTCTCCTACATATTATGAGTAAAGGATGGGTAAATTCAGAAAATAACTTTTTCATTTATGGACAAATAGTGCAAGCAGGGATAATTCTTGTAGGATTTATCAATTTTAAATTAATTTCATTGGGGAATTAAATAGTATAAAGTTGATTATACCAAATTCCTAAGAACTTTCAACAAAGGTTAGAAATCTACCAAGCAAGATGACAAAAACACCTAAGATAATAACAATGAACCTTCAACCAGAAGATGTATATCAATGGAAGCCCAAAGATACACGGTTTCACACATTCTTTGAGAATTTTACATAAAATCTCATGTCAAAGACTCAACTAAACATCAAAAATCCCTGGTCCATCACATCTAACATATACTCATAGAATAAAAAGTGATCTGTATCAATAAGATGGAAATAAAATTAGTTTAAATTATTTATTGTAAGATGAAATGAGAACTCTCTTCATAGCACAATTTCAAATACCACAATAATACCAAAAGGATAAGATATTTTATGATTTAGAGGAATTCCTAACATAAGATTACAACAGGAATATGAATAACTACTTAAAACATCATCAGAATGAAAGAAAACACCATTATGCTCATGATTAACATAATTAATTCAAGGTTCATCAATTTATCAACAAGGGAAAGTTTTATTAATAGTCTTAAAACTTGTCAATTTCTAAACACTTGCAACCATCTTGACATGATTAAATTCAAAAAACACAAATGAATTAACAGGTTTCTCAAATAAAATCTTGGAGAAATGGTTTTTACTTGGCTCTTTCTTTTCTATGAACAATTCTCAGAAAAATTTAACCCCCTTTTTTCATGTGATTATCTCTTTGCCTTTATATCACTAAATTCCCTTTCTAACCTTTGAATTTTTACCTAAAAAAGTACAAATATTATAAGGAATATTCCCCTTTACAATACTTGTTCTAGAACATGCCATTCCTTAAAATTTTTACTTTAAACTGCTTGGTGTACAAAGTGTGAGTCTTTTCAATTAGACCCATTTGTGTTTGACTGGGATATCAAGTCATCATTTCTAGTATATTATTTTAATAATTCTTTCCACATATTGATTAGATAATCACTTTAGATGACTGTACGTACCATAAATTGTAGGGTACTGTATCACTGGGACAATGTAACACGTGCCCCAATGATGATACAGGTCTCCTCACAAGGTGTTCAGGATCTGGAAAAGCTCTCTTAGTATGCATTAACATCGCACATGCCCTACTTAGCCCCTGCGTGCTTTGTTTTCTCTTCTCCCCTCCTTTTCTTTGCGTTTTGGTCTTCAGTGACGAAACCACCGCCCTGCCTGGGTGGCGGTCCTGTAACCGCCGCCCTGCTCAGGGTGACGGTCCTTCACGTGTTTTCTAGAATGTTATTTTAATGCGAATCATGTAAATTTCAATGTTTACCATATTTTTCTCACCGCCTTTGCTTGTATTTATGATTCTGGTTCCCTGGAATAGTGTTTTTGCATTGTTAATGGTTAAAGAGTTACATTTGGTTTTTTACCTTTGGGTAAATGCAAATGCTATAAATAGTTGGCTTGTGCTCAAGGAAATGGCCCTCAAATTTGCCTCTAAATTTCTCATTGCAATAGATTAGTCTTTCATTTTGCTTAGAATTCTTAGTTTAGTTCATTGCATGCTTAGTTAATGTCATTTTTCTATTAGAAAGCCACATATCCATCTTGTGCAAGTGCTGTTATCACTTCATCCAAATCAATTGGAATAGGACAGTTTGATTTCAATAGGAAGCCATTAAAGTTGTAGGTTTTGTTCTTCAAACAAGATAGTTTTAGGTTCTGGACATTTTATGTTGCATGAATCGCAATAAATCCTGCTAGGAATTGCATAAGCCAAGCTCTATACTCTTGCGCTATCTCTCTCCTACTCGTATTATATTCAGTCTGTATCCTAAGTTGACTTTGTCCCAATATCTACTTCTATTGATGCTAGCATTACATGCTTTTCTGGATCCACGTGAACATGAAGGAATGAGGAGATCACACTGAGGGGACAAAACCACACACACCATTGGATTCACCACTATTCTGTAAAATCCAGGTTCTAGCTTTCAAAGTTCTAGTTAGAAGCATATCAAATAGAGTAGACAATCACTTTATTTCAGTCAATTTTACTTTCGATATTGTCAGGGAAGCTATGAGGATTGATAGATTCTGAGAAACTATGATTCATTCCTCACTTTTGAGGTAGGATCGAGAGTCTTTCAAATAGATTAGATCAGTTATTTCATTATTTAGAATAGATTTACAACTACACAGGCAAGTAGCTATACTCGGTTGCTTTGTTTGTTTTAAATTCATTATTAGATTAGTTGTCAAATTATAGATATATTAAAATAGTTGCTCCTTCAATTTCATTCATATAAATTTATCAGAAAAATACAAAAATAGAGAAGTTATATATGCTATAAATACATTTCACATAGCTAATTTTACCTTGCTACAATTGAGTTTACATTGTTGATTTTGTATGACAATCACGGGACCTAGAGATCCCAGAGAATATGTATTCGAGCCAATCATGCCCCAAACCGATCTCGTCATAGCAATAACTGATATAGATCAGAATCTTAGGATCCAAGTCTTTCAAACAATGACAAATTTACAACAGATCAGCCTCGAGTTAAGTAGGTTAAACATAGAGGATGACAAAGCGCACACATTTTGGTCAAATCAACCAAACTACAAATTACCCTAGATATATATCCACATTAATGTAGAAGGGCTTGAAAGAGAGAAAATGTTCGGTTGTGATCCTTTGGTCCCACAGCCAGACGCAGGAGGCACTCTCACAGATATAGATACCAGCTTAAGAATTTAGGTTACACGAACGCCTGTGAGATAGTCTGAAAAGATCACACAACTGATAATTCTGAATATAGAGGCTGAGAAAGCATATGACTATTGGATATTAGGGATTAGGGACTGAGTCCACACATGACCATAACAGGACCAAAACAAACACTAATCTATGGTTTTGACCCACAAATCCCATAGCCCAACAAATCCATAGGTGAATCAGACATAGATGCTAGCCTATGCACATTAGTATTCAGATCTAATCCACTTCCACCTATCATCATTGAATAGTTATCCTTGTTAAACGTAGCAGCTAATAAAGCAAAGGAATTTATGACTAGCCTAGATGATTGCACATAGATTCCACTATATCCATCATCCACCCTATGACCCTATCTGGAAATATACACTAGACTATCCCAGGTCATTTTTCATGTATTCCACAACCCATAGACTGAATCATGCCAGAGCTCGATATTGATTGGAGCCTTCGAGCAGTCATCCTCACCGATCGATCTATTACACCAGTTTATGTTAGGAGGGCCTTCTTTGCCTTAGATTCATAATTTCCACTAGTGTGTGTCAAAGACATCAGACTACCTAACTAGTTTGTCTACATCCCACGTGTATTCCATCCCAACCGACTATCTTAGCACGACCTTGAGAGGTCGGGTGCGAGGAAGAGTTACTTGTAGATTCCCACGCTCACTTCTCACTTTTCCATCATACAAAATTGGTGAACCCGGCGTGAACTAAAAAGTTCCTCCTCTTGTATTTCTACTTCTTCCTTCCACCTTCGCTCTTTCCCGTTATTCTGTGGGTATTCATATACCCCCTGAATATGTCAAGATTTGATGCATATGGTAGGCCTCTCTTAGGTATTAAGGCATACTACGCTCAACTGAATAGACAATCATCACCCTCACTCTTAGTTTGGGGTGAAAACTACTCAACTAACCAGTTGTCAACACAAACTCCATCTCCAAGGGTCAGATATAGCTCATCTTTCCAAACAAAGGAGTTGGATCAGCTCGCTCAAACACAACACACAGAGCCTTTAGGCTTGAACAATATGATGTTCACAAGAGAATCTAGTTCGTATCCTCAGGTACTGCTTAGACCACAAATTTGTAGACAAATTGACCCATACCTGATTTTAGATGATGAACATTTGGCACATTCTGCCAAGAATGAACAACATTCTCGAAGTATGTACCCACCTATAGGAGGTTTACACACACAATTTGAGGTCTCTTTTTAAGAAAATACCTCCACGCCATGTCATATAAGAAATGCCCTCAGGGAAACTTGGCAGGACAATGATCAGTTCATAGCGGGATATCACACGCCTATAAAATACTAGGATATACAACAAACACCACTAAGGAAAAATACCATGACTTCGCCAAATGAAGTCATTTCAACATTAGTAGGAAAAGTGAGGGGGTTAGAACTTGCTCAAGCAAATCACCATTCTCAATTCATGCAAGCAGAAAATTCTAATCCTCCACACCACCCTAGCTAAGTAGGCCTCCTCACAGGAATGGGAACATTAGGCATGACTCCTCAGTATTCACAATAAATGCCAACAAGAACCGCCATTTCTAACACCACTCCGATACCTCCCAGTCTAGTACATAATAATCCATTCGTAGAGAGTACCCCTTCATACTTAAACATATACTCCAAATCACCACAAGGGGACATGTTCTCCTCTCCCAACATGTTTTCTCAAAAACATGGGCTACCTTATGCTCCTTCCAATGCATACACTGTGCCATACCAAAAACCCATTCCACCACCACCCCCTCAACAGGCACCATCAATGGTCAAAATGTATGCAATAGGGACATATTCGGAATACTTGAAGGAGCCCTTAGATTTCACCATACGAAGCATCATGCTTCCAAGACATCTTCCAAATTTACCCAAATACAAAGGTGAGGGAGATCCGAATGCACATATCAAGGATTACGCCACAGCCATTCGAGAACTACTCCCTTGGGATGGTGTTGTTGCTAAAATATTTCCCAAAACCTTGGAAGGTATCACTCTCGATTGGTATTATAGAATACCTGAGGCTTCCATCCATTCATGTAAACAAATCGTTTCAGAATTCATCAAGGCATTTGACATGAACAAACTATTAAGAACAAGAATCAGGGAATTCTTGCACATTAAGCAGGAACACAATGAATCTGTTTCTCATTTCATCCATAGGTGGCGTACAGTTCTTTATTCTTTAGCCAGTGCTCCAAATATGGACTGAATGGAACTATGTGATTTATTCCTTCATTCTCTTAGCAAAGAAGTGAAGGAAGAAGTCTAGAACTTTCCACTAAGGACTTACAATGAAGTACTTGAGAGCGCTCTCCAAATAGATCAAGCAGCAATAGATAGCAGTCGTAATACATATGGAACAAACGGGAGGTTAATCACCTCCAACCAAAATGCTACGACTTATCCTACTACCAAAAGCATCAATCAAGGACCTAAAATCCTTAATAGAAATTGTGGAGTGACAACAAATGGAGTAACTGATCAGGCTAAAAGGGTAAATGTTATGAATACTCCACTGCTAACAAACAACCAACGAAACAACAACTTTACCCCAACAATCAATACAGTGGATTTTAATCATCCAAAAAACAACAACAAGAATGGTGAAACCCTACACAAGGTCCAATCTAAAACTCAACTGGGTATCAAAACCAAATCCAAAACCAAAAACAACAAATGCAAAAATTTAATCGTAATAGGAAATGGTTTGATCAGATTTTTGGGCCACAATATACACCAAGTCAACAAACTAGGAATTACAATCCTAACTTGTATTATGGTTTTCACAAAATCCAAGGCCATGACACTAAAAAGTGCCATGACTACAATAAGTTCATGTAACGTTTTCCAGAGGAACAAAGACAAATTTTCATAGATATGTTCTTGGCAGATCTTATGTCACCAATACTAAGTACTTTTACAGGGGTAGTTTCCCCATAAAATGTACCACTCAAGATCTTCAATGATCCACTCCCAAATCACAATAACAATAAGTTAAATTCAAGTGGGAAAAACAAGGGTGTAATGACAGGAAACCACGATCATGAAGCCTCGACTTCATTAAATCCATTAGTTGCGCCACAATTAGGAAGTCAGCCATGACCTAAGATAGTTGGCTTAGTTGAGTTAGACGCCAAACTACCCGTGGAAGCTATAACAAGGACACGCGAGTATTCCTCTCAGCTAAATCCAAGTTACCTACCAGAGACAGATAACATCCAACAAATGTTAGTAAGACCCGTAGGTACCTACGATTTAATTAGTGATCTAACAAAAACCTTCTCGTACATTTCTTTTTTGGACTTGCTAAAGAATTCTCCTACCCACAGGGCTGCTCTTTTAGAGGCATTAGGTTTAGGCCATCTAGTTAACATCACTCCACCTCCCGAAACATAGGTAAACCATATAGACTTTGATATCCACCCTCTGGGGCAGCCGGATAGGGATATTGAATTCATATTCGAAATAAACAAAATGCCAACAGACGCTAAGATTACACACTGAGGTGATCTAGCCTTACATTTGCAAGTATGGGTTTATAAAAATTATGTAAAATGTGTGATGGTTGATGATGGGGCAGCAGTTAACATAGTCCCCTTTTCTTTCCTTCAAAATTTAGGGTATGGAGAAATTAATTGTTCCACAACTCGAAATACGCTAAGAGGCTATGATAGCCTTAAATCCACCTCGATCAGAACTATAATAATACTGGCCACCTTAGGACCCAAAAAAATCCTGACTGAGTTTTATATTATAGATCAGGAAACCAACTATAATATGATCCTTGGCCGACCATGGATACACCGTATGAAGGCAATTCCTTCTACGTTATTTCAAGAAGTAAGATTCTTGCATTTAGGAAAGGTGTTCATAGCCAAAGGTGATCCAAAACCATTCAATGTACACCTGGCTAACCTAAAGAAAAGACCAGGCATGCACTCAGAGTTTGAACTCCCAACAAACCAACTTAATAAACCGGAAGAAAAGTTGGTACCTACGACAGATCTTGAGACTATGAGTTTAGCCAAGATGATCCCAGCCCTCAAAGATGAGGTTAAGATTGTAGAAACAGTATCATTAGGAACTACTGCAAAAATTGTTGAAATGCTAGAACATGATCTACCAATGTTCCTACCATTTGATTCTGTAGGCATGGGACACACCCTAGGTGTTAGTTCTCTTCCAGCAGTAGATCTCTACATGGTAGAGGTAGAAGATGTTAACACAAAAAATATCCCAATGCCCATATTCTTAGCTAAGTATTGGACGCTCCATTTTGATGGAACTAGATGTCGTTACGGAGCTGGGGTAGGTGTAATCTTTACTTCCCCCGAGGGAAGAATCCTACCATTCACCTTTAAAATGAATTTCAAATGTATGAACAAGGGTGCTGAGTATGAAGCCCTCCTCCTTGGCCTCATCTTAGCTAAGAGGATCGATGTCGATAACATCAGGGTATTAGGAGACTCACAATTGGTAGAAAACCAAGTCTCTAAGGTGTATAAAACCAGAGCCGAGCACTTACAGCTCTACAAAACAGCTGTACTAAATTTAAGCAAGGAGTTTGACTTCATATCAATTGAAGCAATCCCGTGAGAACAAAATCTTCTCTCCGATTCAATAGCAACCTCAGCATCGCGTTTTACTCCAAAAAGTGAGTTAGAAGATACCCATTTTATGGTATCCCTTCGTACTAAACCACTAATAAAAAAATGTCAAATCCTCTTTTAAATAGAAATGAGGACAAATCTACTATCCTAGACTACATCGATAGTGATACAACCACTCTGGATTACTTAAATTCCTATGCGGCGTTACATCTCACACATCACGCAGTAGATTTATCCTTGATCCCGCATTCATCTTCCTACTTCAGAAATCCCATGACAAAGCTTCCCCCATAAAAAGAACTTAGCATATACACAGTTGACAATGGAGAGGATCTAAAACTACCTCCAGCCCTGCCTGAGTTTGAAGAAGGTAACGCTTCTCTAATCGAAGAAACAATAGACATTAACATCGGAACATAAGATGAACCAAAGATATTGAAGTTAGGATCCTCGTTAACTCCATCAGAAATAGAAATACACACTCAAATCCTCAAGGAACATTGGAAGGATTTTGCATTTAATTATAAAGAAATGACAGGGGTTGCACTACACATTGCAGTACATAACCTCGTCACTAAATCAGATGCAAATCCAATTAAGAAAAATTTGAGACCAATGAAACCTAAGGTAGCTCTCATGTTGAAAGAGGAGGTAATGAAACTCCTCCAAGTAGGATTCATCAAGACAGTTGATTACTCTTAGTGGGTATCTAATATCATTCTCATTCTCAAAAATAATGGGAAGATACGCATCTGCATAGACTTTAGAGACATTAACAAGGCATGTCCTAAGGATGACCTCCTGTTACCGTCCATAGACATCATTGTTAATGCAAAAACTAGATTTGAGCTTTTGTCTCTCATGGATGCATTCTCGAGATACAATCAAATCAAAATATATGAACAAGATCAAGCTAAAACCACGTTTATAACTCCTTGGGGAACCTATTGCTATGTTGTTATTCCATTCGGTCTCAAGAACGCTGGTGCTACATACCACCGGGCTATGATGTATATATTTCATGATATTATTCATAAAATTGTGGAATCCTACGTAGATGACTTGTTGGCCAAATCCAAGAAGCGTTGTGACCATCCGGAAGTACTTCACGTCATTCTTTCACGTCTAATAGAGTACGGAGTCATGCTAAATCAAGAAAAATGTGCCTTTGGTGTAACAGGAGGAAAGCTCCTAGGTTACATTATATCATCATGAGGGATTGATGTTGACCCAACCAAAATTAAGGCTATTCTCAAAATGGTCCCACCTTCGGATGAATCTGGAATCAGGTCATTTCTTGGAAAGCTTGGTGCAATCCGGAGATTCATCCCAGACTTAAGTTTCACCATTGATCCAATCAATAATTTACTTAAAAAAAATTATAGTATTGATTGGACCAAAGATTGCGATGAAGCTTTCAACATAGTTAAGCATTTCTTGTTATCACCACCTATGCTAATGCCACCTAAGTCAGACCGCTCGTTAATTTTATATTAGCGAGCTACTAATGTCTCACTATCCTGTATGCTGGCTCAAGAAGACGATGACAAGAGAGAACATGTGATCTATTTTATTAGCCGAATGCTTCTTGACTATGAAACACGTTATACACAGGCAGAATGAGAATGCCTTGCCATAGTCTTTGTAACCAAACGCTTAAGACATTACATGATAAATCAAGAAACAAAGGTCATTGTAAAGACAGAGCATTTACGAACTTTTCTCACGCAAGGTCCTTGTCTAAAAAGGCTAGACGCTTTATAATCTTAATGGGGGAGTTCAAACTAACATTTGTAAATCAAAAGTCCGTTAAAGGAAAAATAATCATGGATTGGTTAGCTGATAACCCACTAGACGGAGGAAATCTAGTAGATGTAACACTCTGATTTTGTATGTTAACTTGGTGAATGTTTTACATACTGTTATAGCTCTTGGAATGAAAGCAAACATGTTAAGATATGTTTTGATCTTAAGAGAATGTGTTGCTAATTTGGATTCTTACATACTGTGATTTATTGCATGGGACAGCAAATATTGTACTTGTGTGTTTGCTGATGTGACGACAGATTGTCGTATAATTGCTTGCTCTTGTGCTGATTAACAGCATACCCTGAATCAATTCCATTGATTCAAGTATGCTGAGGTCCTCTTGTGTTTCTATGTTAATTCACACTCGAATTGGACTAGGATTATTATGAGCGTGCAGCGCCTGATTACAGGTGTGAATAGCTAGCACGAAAATGCCAACGACAGGGGTTCGATTCTTGAACCCTGACTGTCGAATTCGGGACCTCGTGGGGCGAGAAACGCCTGGACACGGGTGGCCTTGGCATGTAATCTGAAGGACAGAATGTCCTGCTCTGCGTTAACATGGATGTTAGTAAGGGGCTGGAAGGAAGTTGTTAGTGTTAGTGGTTAGTGTGAATTAAACCTAAACTACTCCTAAGACCTAACATACATCCTACACTACTATCCTAAGTGGATTTTTAAATTACAAAAAAAAAAGAGGGAAAAATAAATCTAAATTCTAAAACCTAAGGTTTAACTAAGACCTAGGTCGAATGAGTTATGTAACCTAAACTAATCCTAAACTAAGGGGTACGCAGACCCTTGGGAAGAAAGGGATAAGGATGGGAAGGAGGCATTCATTGGAATTAAATGAACTGTCCCTTCGTGGACGGCGCCAGTTTTGGCGGGGCAGGTAGGAAATAGAGGTATCTATTTGGAGGTATGGCTAAATTCAGTTTGCATGGAAATTTTGAAACTTAGAACTCGCCAACCCGAGTGGCGGTGGCATGGAAAATAAGGAAAAAGGGTGGGCCTTTATTGCATTAATGGTTTTTGGTCCTCGCGACTAGCTCGCCTTGGAAACAACATGAGGAAAAATTGGTTTTCATTTTGTTGGTTTGAGCCTTTTGTAAAGTTGCTCTGCATTTGGTTTCTTTGGTCTGGTTCAGTCGAACCAGCTCTTGACATTTGACATTTTGTGGAGATTTGGAGGCTGTTGTTAAGCCTGAAGAAGGAAGGAAGTGTTGGAGAGTTTGTGCTGTCGCTGTGGAAGGAAAAACGTGGCAAAACAACGTTTTCTTCGAATTTTGGAAGAGAGAATACAGGCACGTTAAGCCCTTCTCTTTAAAATCTTTTCTTGATTTAAATGTTTCATTAAAACAACCCTGCTCTTGGGTTGGGATTGCATGATTGTTATTGAGTTGATTTGGAAATGGATTTTGTTGGTTCTTGCTTCTTTTCTTTGGAAAATGATAAGAAGATTTGATTTTGGTTGCTTGGCCTTGATTTTCCTTTGCTCGATTCATGTTGAAAATGATATACAGTATTAGTTGTTGACTATATAAATGGTTTGAGATGGATATTCCCTTGACTGTTCGTGTTGCTCGAAACTGGAAAAGGTTGTGCAATCGCTCCTTAAAGTGGAATTGTTTCTTAAAGTATAATCTTTTCTTGCTGTCTTTCTTTAGGGAATGTTAAGAAAATTGTTCCTCTGTTGCTATGTTTAACTGTATTGTTCTTCTCGAATGGAATTACCTCCATAAGGTGCTGGTTATGGGTGTTATATGAAAATATTAATTGATCATTCTTGTGGAATGGAAAGTAAACGGTACAGATTACTTGAGCTGTTTTTGGCATTGGAACTATACGTCCTTTTGTTGACGGACTAAAAATAAAGAAGCATTAGTGTTGGAAATTGTTTCTTATTGAAAGTTTCATGGATATAGATCATTCCCCTTCTCCAGTTTTGGGATTTTAATGAAGATGGTATTTGGGTTTTCTATGAGTATCTGGTTTCGCTTGAATGAAGTATTTGCAATATTTCCATTGTTGTGTCTTTACTTGTTTAAGAAATAAGCGAATACGTTTTGGTACCCATGAGAATAGAGAAAAAGCAGCTATTTTTCCTTCTGAGGTTGTTGCTGGAGTATGTTTTCTCTTTGTTGTAAGAATGGGTTGGTCTTATGGTGATCTAATGATGCTGTTCGGTCTCCCTGTTTGGACTGTATACCCAAATACAAATTGATTTGTATTCAGTGCAGTGAATGATTATATTTCTTTATTCGGTGATTGAAAGTTGATTCCATGGTGTCTTGTAGATGAGGTTTGACCTTCTGTCTGAATTGTCTTGTGAATGTGAACTCGACTTGGATTTCTGTCCTTAATAAATAGAAATTGTGGGAATTAGCTTGTTTTTCTGAGTCTATTTGACTGTACCATGCTTAGGTAATTAACCCCTTAAACGGGTTTGACCTTATAGAGGTACTGATATATGAATGTTATAATTGGAGTTCTGTCCCTCCTTAAGAAAATGGAAAATGCTGTTTTGGAATTAACGGTTGATCGAGATAGAACTCGAATTGAGTATTCATTGTTGAAGCATGTTGGATTGATATTGTACAGGCTATGTGAGTTGCTATTCAATAAGGACAACTGTTCTGCTATTTTTATAATTTGAGTTGTCATGCTAAGAAAAACATGATTTGAGTGTTTTACTTCCTGCTGAATACAATGACTGTTTCTTAATGAAATCATAGAGAATGAATTCTTCTCTTTTGCTATTTGGACTCTGAAAGTGACATTGGAATTATAGTGCATATGACTTGATCTTGCTGTAGGTAACAACAATGTACCACTTGTTATTAAGAACTATATGCGTTCAGAGGTATAAAAGATCATATGATTATATATGCTTGCGTGGTTGCATAATTGTTGTTGGCTAGCTATACAGTGTAAGAAGTAGGGAATCTGCTAGTTTAGCAATACATAGTATGCATATTGATGCGGCTTGCCCAACGATGAATATAATGTGTTACTAACCTGTTGGTTTTCATATGAACTGGAATAAAATGAAATTATTCTTGCTGCCAGAAAGTGAATTCCGAGTGGATTTTGTAAGTTTCACTCTGAACTGTTATCTTGAATTGATTTTCGTTTGGATTTCACTGTTAGGACAGTCATGTAGAAAGAAATAGAGATATGAATTAATGTTTTAGAAAAATGATCTTTCTTCTTTCATCCAGTTAGAAATCTGGAATTCGTGAATGAAGAATTTTATAGTGCTTAGATGGGAGCTACTATATGCATTGTTGTTCGCTTTCTTGTTTGTACTTGAATGCTTTAAATTTAACATGCTTCATGAACGGAAAGGAACGTAATGGATTTATATTCAGTTAGTTTCATCCTTTGCATTTGTTATTAATGAAAGGCGTGGAAAGGATAACTGTATGCTATATAGGCAGCAAACTACTTGTTTTCTTAACGTTACAAACATTGTAAATTGATACTTGCAATGATTATGTGGAAACGGGACAGCAGTCCCTTGGCTGATTGTGATGATATTCAGTTGTTATGCTGATCTCTCCTTTGTGCCTATTTTGAGATTGATGTTTTGCTGTTGTTTCATAAAAGCAGGGTTCTTTTATTGAAACAGTTAGTTGAAGCATCTTATTTTAAGGATAAGTGCTTAATGTGCTCAGTTCATTGAACTGACCCGTGCAATTCATTTTGCAGATGGAATTTGATTAGAATGAAGGCTTGGCTATTTTCTGATGCCTCTTGATTAAATGTAAATTAAATTGTAACTGTTGCTTTTATTCCTCTTTGAGGAATTGTGAATGAAGAAAATATATTCTTCTATCCATGAGTTGTATGGATGCTTTGTATAAACTACACCCAATCAGTTGGATTGGCAAATGTACAAATTATGACTTGAAATATTGAATACAGTTACAAGTGTGATATTTTCAATAATTATATCAGTTTGATATTGTTATATAAATTGGGAATAAGATGTTAATTCTTGATTTGGAATTGTTTCATAGTCCTTGGATGGATTCTGAGTTGAAACTGATATCTATTCTTACTTAAATACAACTTTTAAGTTGAACCATGCAATTAATTCATACTTGGGTAAAGATGAATTTTGAATTGACATTAAAAAGGATAAAGAAGAATATGATTTTATAATCAGAGGGTATTCAAGATTAGCTTAGGAGCTAAGGAATACCAATTTAAATTGGGAGTATTCGAACTTCGTTTTCGAACCTCATTAATGATCCCGTTTGATAAAATTCAGAATAAAGGATATAAGACACATATATCCATAACCAATGGACCTTAATTATGTAACGTTAAGGAGAATAATGAATACATTTCTCGAAGTTTAGACCTCATTTGAATGACGTCTAATAAGTTAATATTCAGAAATTAGTTGCAGTTGGAAACATCTTGGCTAAGTTTAATAGGTTAAACTTATTATGTTCGTCGGTACGGACTGCTTAATCCAATGATTAAGAAATAAACCAAGTAAGGAAATGTAGCCCTTCGATACGAAGGAGATGATACTTGGCAAACTAATGGACAGTTTAGTCCCTCTTAGTATATACAACTGCAACGGAAACGAGGATCAAGGGATCAGCGTGGATGCTGAAAATTACCTTAACTATTAACTCGTGGCTAAGTCACTTGGGAAGGATGTGTATTCTCGATGGGAGGAATTCTGCAGGACATTGGCATACGCCAGCTACAGCAAGGTGTCTTCATGAAGACGGGGTCTTCATGACGACACAATGTTGCAGCTGACATATAGCAATGCCCTCCCGAATTAAAACATTGAGAATACATAGGCTGAAAGTGTAGATCTTAGCTGGGGTGGAGATAGGGTATGATTTGGTATACGGAGTGACTCCGGAATACTAAAGATAATCAGATACACGGAGTCATGGGGTAATGACACCGTATGTCTGCGTATCTTTAGTTACCAGGAGTGCCTTCCTATACCCGTTCATATTACTAGCTGGAATCGAAAGTCAAAACGGAACTTAAACGATGAGGACTAGTAGGAACCAGGAAAGACCATTCTAGATAACAGGTGAAGTGAAGTGAAGGACGTATTCCGTGGATGTGTATCACATTCAGGAATATGATCATGCAAAGCATGTGAAAATATTTGGCCAAAGTATCGCAATTGCTGGTTGCGTTGTCCTTATCACTTAATTTAAGATGCAGGATGTCAGATGAATAACAGTAACAGATATTCAGATAGGCTTCTTAAACGGATCACTTTGATAACCGGGGAAGGTTATGAGAACAAGTATATAAAATATACTATGCAAAAACAAACATGAAGGATCGGTTGTTGCCGAGTCATGTACATGAAGGATCGGTTGTTGCCGAGTCATGAAATGAAGGATCGTTGAAACTCCGAGCCATGAAAATGGAAGGATCGGTAGTTCATCGAGTCATTTACAGCAGCATATAGAATCTGTTATAAGATTGAATGGCATTGAATGTGTGTTCCATATTGTAAATATGTGAACAGGGAACATTCATTTTAAAAAGAAATTATATGATCCAAACTATGTTGTTTGGGCAGAGAACAATTATTAAATCTTGAACGTGTGTTTAAATTTTATAATTCATAACAGAGAACGTTATATTTAAAATATATATATATATATATATATATATATATATTTCCCTTGTTCTGGTGTTTTAAAATGGGGATGTTACAGTAGATTTGGAATTTCCTAATGAATGCATATACTACATCGAAATCAAACCTCCCATCTCTGAGTGTCCTTGGTATGCTGATATTATTAATTATATCATGGATCATACGTATCCATAAGGTGCTACACCGCAACAAAGAAGGCGGTTACACATTATCGTAGCTAAATACATCATTATAGAGCAAGTGCTCTATCAAAAAGCATTCGATGGAATGCTTCTAAGATGTGTCGACACAGAAGAATCCAAGAAGATTCTCCATGAATCTCATAGTGGAATGTGTGGAGGACACTTCGGTGGCTATGCCACCACTCATAAAATACATCGAATGGGCTACTTCTAGCCTACTCTAGAACATGATGCAGTATAGTTTGTACGAAGGTGTCATAAGTGCCAAGAATTCTCTCATGAGATCCATATGCCGGCACAAGCTCTACAACCAATCGCTACTCCATGGCCCTTTTCTACGTGGGGCTTTGATTTGATAGGGAAATTGTCTCCCTCGTTTACAGACAACCATAACTTCATAATCACGGCCACCGAATATTTTACCAAGTGGGTAGAGGCTATGCCTCTTACTACTGTACTGGGTTATGTAATCACCAAGTTCATTTTGAACCAAATCATTTATAGATATGGAGTCCCGCAAATCATTATATCAGATAATGGGACTTCTTTTAAAAATAACGAAGTTTGTGAATTGTACAATAAATTTAAAATAATCCATCATACAGCCTCCTTGTATTACCTTCAAGCCAATGGACAATTTGAAGCGACAAACAAAACATTAAAATCCATTCTTCTTAAAACTATGAAAGAAAACAAACGAGATTGATATTTGAAGTTATATCCAGCCTTATGGGCCCACCGAACCTCAATAAGAGCCAACAGGGGAGACTCCTTTCTCACTAGTATTTGGGGTAGAAGCAGTTCTCCCGCTTGAGGTTGAAATACCCAGTCTCCGTATCTCATTACAAGGGATTCTGGACAAATACGCTTACAGAGAAGCACGTATCTCCCAACTAGAAAGCCTAGATGAAGCTAGGTTAGATGCAGAACAATGACATAGAGTCTATGCTGATCGGATGTGCCGGAAGTATAACAAGAAGGTCTATGAATGTGACATATATGAAGGTGATCTAGTTCTAAGGCTAGACAGCCGGATAGACAAAAAGAATGGCGAAGGAAGGAAGTTCCGGCCCAAATGGTTGGGTCCATACCGAGTCATGAAGGACTATGGAAATGGTGCATATCTCTTATGCACACTAGAAGGTGAGGAATTTGGTGAAATAATCAATTCCCTACACCTTAAGTGATTCTATGCATAAGCAACCAGCACTACTTGTATAATTATAGCTACATTGCATCTTCATATAGTTAGGATCATTTTTTCTGCTTGTTTTGTACAAATTTGTGATCAAGGAATTTATTCTTAAGAGTAATTCATTACAAAATTCTGATGACATTGGCATAAACACTCTAATCATACTTCTCTATTTCCATGATATCGTCAATTATTTTGGAATCATTTCATCAAATAAAGCTAGATATGACAAAGTCTTAACGGTAACCATAACAAGGTCTGCATGCTTGTTCTCACTTTTGGTTTCTTCTTAGGATAGGTGTCTTGCCTATGGTCTGTTCTACAAGCTTCATCGTGTCACATCTATCCCGTATGTATATCTCTTTGGAAGTAAGATCATAATGACATTTTGCTCAAGTAAACAAATCAAATGTTGATCAAATAGAAAATTTTAATTTGACACATTTTCTTGCCCCACCAACCTTTGGTGATGAGCTTGCATCTCTTACTAGTGACATAGGGTTGGGAAAGGATGGAAATTCCCTTACTCACCTATGCCTTGCCCATGGTGATAAACCCACACTTCTTACTAGTAGCATGGGACAAGGTGTAGGGGGTCCTCTTGACAAACAAACGTAAAAGGTCATAAAAAAAACAATTCAAATCTTGAAGTCTTGAGTAAAAAACAAATGAATCGGATGTCCAAAATTCCAAGAGAGTTAAAAATCCTAAAAACCAGATTTTGTCTACCATGTGGCCATCTACGGATCTAAGTCTAGATAAACCGCAAAGTAAGTTACATCCCAAACTATGGAGTCACTCGAGTAGAGTAGGCTTGCAGCATCCTAATTTGGTTCCACCAAAGCTTTGTCTATCTTTCATCACTATCATTTCAACACATTTCATAACTTGTGCCCTTTCTAGCTCTCGGTGACAAGCCCTCACATCTTACTAGTTGCATGGAGTTAGGAGTGGGGCAAGCTCATCATACTGGATTATCTTTGCCACTTTGCCAAAACAGATATGAGGTATCAAAATTGCTTAAAGAAACTAAAATTTCAAAATCACATTATATCTACATTTTCATATATCGGCATCATGGAATACAGAAAGAAAGTAAACACTTGTATCATTTGTTCTCCATTGCATACATTCTAAAAAGCATATAATCATAACATCATAGTTTACATGTGGAAATGGAAATGGAAGTAAGGTTATAGATGCCAAGAGTCTGATCTAAAAAGAATATATATATATCAAGGATCAAAATTCCTGTACAATGTCATCATGCGCTAAGCATGGTCAAAATGCTCAAAGAGCCTGGAAATACAAACACATCATACAAAAATCTAAGAGAGCCAAGTGGCTTCTCAACCCCTATGAGATCCCTCTGAGGGTGCACATCCACGCCTAGGACTCCGGCTACGCCGGCACTCTGAATGCACAGAGGGCTCACAATCCCAAGGGGCAGCTGTGGTCTCACCATGAGAATGACTCCTCATTAGGCACTTTGCTGTCCTATACCCTGCCAGCTCAGTGCAGAGGGTAGATACCATCCTATCCACATGCCATATGGGGGAAAAGATGTTAGTATGTCTGCCAGCTACTAAGGGCTCCCCTGCATCCATAGAAAACTCTGCATGGGTCCTCTCCATGGGGATCATTAAGGTATCGGTGCATACCCTGCGAATCAGGTCTCGCCACTCATCGGTGATCTCCGCAAACAAAGGAGAAAATTAATTAGAAATAAAAAAAGAGATGAACACAAGTGTAAACAAAAGGAGAGATGGAAATTAAAGAAATCCTAACTCAAAGCAAAGGGAAGATAACTTACTCAGGTCACCAGGCCTCCAGGATGGATCTCTAGGGTCAGCACCTACCACATATGCTGCCACTGACTGAGGTACTCCTCCCATGGCTGGAGCGACGTAGCATCCCACAATGGACTCATCCTCCCCACGATGGCCCTGGGAGAGTGGCTCCTCTGAAACCAGAGTCACCCTCTCTGCACTCTGCTTTGCCCTCTCTTCCTGCATGATATCCTGAGTGTCATACCATTCAGGATCACTGTCCTCCTCCGTCTCCTCCCCTGTTAACTCCTCAGACTCAGAGTCTATGTCAATAGGGTCATCACTACTATGAGCGGGAGCCATGAAAATCTGAAGGGTTCCTGAGGAGCACCGGCTCTCTCTCGGGCATGTACTACCTGCCTAGTTGCAATAGGAATGCCAGGGGTAACAACTGTCTAACCCCGGCCCCTAGGACCCCCTTTTGCCTCTCTAACTGACCTGTATACTGGCACTACCAGGGGAATCATACCCATATAAGGTAGGCCAAACTGCTGAGGAACTCAGCCAAAGGGGTGTATCTCCACTCATCCTACTCTGTCAATAAGTTGCCCTGTGGCAGATCAGGAGATCAAAGTAAGAGCCTCCTCGCCCCATAAACCTGCCATGGCCTGATACGGTGTGACCTCCATGTCATCAATGGTCAGGGAAGCAACTAGCTGGTGAGGTGCTCTGAGCACCGACATGTCTATCCACCTGGCTGCCCTCACAGCTTTGGGATCTGCCACCTCTACACCTCTGCCATAGGGGATGAAGCACTCATAAACCTAGCTCATAACTAGGGTCGGGTGGATCAAAGATTTCCCCTATAAATAGACTACCCTGTACAAGTCATGATAGGTAGTCCCAAGTATATCTACTCCCCAGGTGTAAATCCGGCCATGTCCCTCGATCTGTGCAATGATGGGGGACCAACAATATAGTAGTGTGTCTCCTCCCTTGTCCCTGATCAATATCGAGGCAAGGATCCCCATAATGGCCTGGGTAATCAAGGGGATGGGCAGCCTAGGGATAGATCGGACACTCACCCCCTTCTTTGAGCCAGTGGAGATAACTACATCTCCCATGTAAGAAGCCCATTGTGCTATTTGGGCCCGTGAACTTGCTGTCTCAAGGGTGAGTCGTCTCCCGATGATCGGGACCCCCAGAATACGGTAAACATCCTCCAAAGTGATGGTCCACTCACCTCAGACCCCTGGAAATTGGAAGGTGTTCCAATCAGCATCCCAATAGGAAAATAAGTCACAGAGTATGTGACTGGATGGTGTAACATGTGGAACCCACGATATACGCAGTATATCGGCCCTCTGAAGAGTGTCCTGCTCATCCTAAGAAAGGGCATCTAACACTGCTGGGAGCTAGTCACTCTCTCTCTCTCTCTCTCAAATCCACTAAATATACTCATCCCTCGCCTGTATACACCCAAAAACACACAAAATAGAGAAATTTAGCATCCAAATGACATTAGAAAAATCACGAAAACACATAAAGATGCTAAAAATGCAAAAACAATTTCAAACAAGTGTTCTTTTAGCATTCTATGAAGAACCACCACCCTGAGCAGGGAGGCAGTTTCACAACCTCTGCCTTAAAGGTGATGGTCTTGTAACCACCTCCTTAAACAGGGTGGTGGTCACGTGACCGCCACCCTGTTCAGGGCGGCAGTCATGTCCGGAAAACCCACGCGGGTTTTATACCTAAAAAAGCCAAAAAAAACATGAAAAATGACACTTTTAGACTAAAACAAATCCTACCCAGTAGGTGCCCCCCCTAGATGGACCTTTTAAACCTAACATTTTCAAAAATAGCCCCCATGACAAAGATTTTAACAATTCAAAATTTTGGGGGTAAAAACGATAAATTGAGAAAAACTAACCTGTGATCTCGTAGGTCGATGTTCCGCTCGTGGAGGCATGATTGCTATCCCGTCATGAACGTTTTGACTCTACTCTCGTAAGAAATCGTCACCATGGGTCCCAGAGTTCAAAACCAACCAAATCAACATGCGCAAATGAATAGGAAAATGGGTCCACTTTCATATATATATAGCAACCTGACTCATTTTGAATCCCCCTTTTCATAGGTTTGGAGCGCCAACGGAGGTAAGTTCTTACCCCCGCACAAATGGTACATCCTCATTTCACGTTATTTTAGCATTTATTTTCTGATCTATTTTGTCTATCTGGACTTGGTTCCTCTTTTCATTTTGTAGGTGGCGAGAATTTTGGATGGCGTCATTACGACACATGGGCGTATCAGGTATAACTTCCAACTTCCCATTTCAGGACTGCCATACTCAGACCCACCATTTTATGCCTCTTCATGGCTAAAAAACTTCTCTAAGGGGGTAATATGTACGTACCCAAAATTGTAGGGTACTGTACCACTGGGACAATGTAACACATGCCCCAATGATGATACAGGTCTCCTCGTAAGGTGTTCAGGGTCTAGAAAAGCTCTCTAAGTATGCATTAACATTCTGCATGCCCCTCTTAGCCCCTGTATGCTTTGTTTTCTCTTCTCCCCTCATTTTATTTGCGTTTTGGTCTTCAGTGATGAAACCGCCACCCTGCCTGGGCAGTAGTCTCATGACTGCCACCCAATGAGGGTGGCGGTCCTGTAACCGCCACCCTGCTCAGGGCGGCGGTCCTTCACACATTTTCCAAACTATTCTTTTAACATGACTCACGTAAATTTCAATGTTTACCAGAATTTTCTCACTGCCTTTGCTTGTATTTATGATTCTGGTTCCCTGGAATAGTGTTTTTGCATTATTTATGGTTAAAGAGTTCAATTTGGGTTTTACCTTTGGGTAAATGCAAATGCTATAAATAGCTGGCTTGTGCTCAAGCAAATGGCCCCTCAAATTTACCTCTGAATTTCTAGTTGCAATAGATTAGTCTTTCATTTTGCTTAGAATTCTTAGTTTAGTTCATTGCATGCTTAGTTAGTGTCATTTTGCTATTAGAAAGCCACATATCCATCTTGTGAAAGTGCTGTTATGACTTCATCCAAATCAATTGGAATAGGACAGTTTGATTTCAATAGGAAGCCATTAAAGTTACAGGTTTTGTTCTTCAAACATGATAGTTTCAGGTTCTGGACGTTTTATGTTGCATGACTCGTAATAAATCCCGCTAGGAATTGCATAAGCCAATCTCTGTACTCCTGCGCTATCTCTCTCCTACTCACATTGTATTCAGTCTATATCCTAAGCTACCTTTGTCCCAATATCTACTTCTATTGATGCTAGCATTACACGCTTTTCTAGATCCACGTGAATATGAAGGAACAAGGAGATCACACTGAGGAGAAAAAACCACACACACCATCAGATTCACCACTGTTCTACAAAATCCAAGTTCTAGCTTTCAAAGTTCTAGTTAGAAGCATATCAAATAAAGTAGGCAATCACTTTATTTCAGTATATTTTACTTTCGATATTGCCAGGGAAGCTGTGGGGATTGATAGTTTATGAGAAACTATGATTCATTCCTCACTTATGAGGTAGGATTGAGAGCTATACTCAGTTGCTTTGTTTGTTTTAAATTCATTATTAGATTAGTTGTCAAATTCTAGATATATTGAAATAGTTTCTCCTTTAATTTCATTCATATAAATTTATCAGAAAAATAGAAAAATAGAGAAGTTATATATGCTATAAATACACTTCACATAGCTAATTTTACTTTGCTGCAATTGGATTTACATTCTTGCTTTCGTATGACAATCACGGGACCTAGAGAGCCCAGAGAATACTTATTCGAACCAATCATGCCCCAAACCGATCTTTTCATAGCAATAACTGATATAGATTAGAATCTTAGGATCTAAGTCTTCCAAACAATGACAAATTTACAACAGATCAACCTCCAGTTAAGCGGGTTAAACATAGAGGACAACAAAGCAAACACGTTTTAGTCAAATAAACCAAACTACAGATTACCCTAGATATATATCCACATGACTATAGAAGGGCTTGAAAGAGAGAAAATGTTTAGTTGTGATCCTTTGGTCCCACATCCAGATGCAGGAGACACTCTAACAAATATATATACCAGCTTAAGAATTTAGGTTGCATGAACACCCATGAGATACTCTGAAAAGATCGCACAACTATTAATTCTGAATATAAATACTGAGAAAGCATATGACTATTGGATATTAGGGATTAGGGACTGAGTCCACACATGACCATAGCAAGACCACAACAAACACGAATCTATGGTTGTGACCCAAAAATCCCACAGCCCAACGAATCCATAGGTGAATCAGACATAGATGCTGGCCTACGCACATTAGTATTTAGATCTACTCCACTTCTACCTATCATCATTAAATAGTTATCCTTGTTAAATGTAGCAGCTAATAAATCTAAGGAATTCTGGACTAGGCCAGATAATCACCCATAGAGTCCACTATATCCATCATCCACCCTATGACCCTGTTTGGAAATATACACGAGACTATCCCAGGTCATTTTTCGTGTATTCCACAAGCCATAGACCGAATCACGCCAGATCTCGATATTGATTGGAGCCTTCGAGCAGTCATCCTCTCCAATCAATCTATCACACCATTTTAGGTTAGGAGGGCCTTCTTTTCCTTAGATTTGCAATTTCCACTAGTGCGTGTCAAAGACATCAAATTACCTAACTAGTTTCTCTACATCCCACACGTATTCCATCCCCATCGGCTATCTCGGCATGACATCGAGAGGTCGGGTGTGAGGAAGAGTTACTTGTAGATTCCCACACTCACTTGTCACTTTTCCGTTGTACAATGACCTCTGAGCACTTCCAGACAAATATGATATGACATATATCCTTATCTACCTTTCAAGAACCCATCTTGGGTTCTATGCACTCTATTTCATTTCTTATTCTTAATTTCCACACATGGTTCCTATAAAATCATATTGATTCACTTTCTCTACTTATTACTAACCCCTTTCAACACTTAAATCTTTCTTGTGTAAACTGAGAAAAATATTCCCTCATTTAATGAGAAATATTTATCTTAATCAGAACCATATGCACCGCTTTCACTATAAAACTTGGTTCTACTTCATCACCATCATGTATTTCCTTTCTTATTCTGAATATAAATAATTTTATCAGAAAAATGGTGAAGGTTCTTGTAACATACAGTCTGAAAGAAATTTTCTCAAAATATTTAAATCAAATCTTCGACTTGAATTATCCTGATGAAGCCTTCATTAGGGCTATGTTTGACATAGAGTGTGTAGGCAATACTAGAGGACTTGTAACATATTGACAGGTACGATTAGCACTTATTACAAGGTTGATTAGGGTTAATCATGTATTTATAGCCTTTCAATTTATGTACTTTCATGTCTTCAGACTAGAAAATCTTAAATCTCCTGAACATTTAAATAAATATTGGGTCGAGAGAAAACCCCAAGTATTTGGGAAAACCAATTTTCAATTTCAATTTTTATGTAATGAAGGATATGTATCAAAGGATATTCCCAAGGAATCATATGTGTTATATGACATATTCTCCATTGACACCATGCCTACCATTTTTCACAAAGTGGATGAGTTAGAGCAGAGGATCAACTCTCTGAAGAACAAAAAAAGGTAGAGACTATGTCCTCACAACTAGGTTTAACATCAGCATCATCCTTGGGTAAGAGAAAGGGTGAACCACATCCTCAACTTTCAATCATTATCTCAGATGGAGAAGAAGATCAATCATTATCTTCTCATTTCTCAAGAACAACAATATCATCTTCTCAGGAAAATACAGGGAGATATGTAATTTGGTCATCCACCTATTTAACGCATCATGCCCCTCATTCTAAGCATGCATTTTTGGGACCTCAACCAATTCCTTCTTCAAGAGAAAATACATCACTCAAAAGGAAGTGGTAAATTGGGTCAAGATCAAGACCTCATAATATTTCCAATTAACAAAGTGCAGTACTTGAATTTTCAATTACCCTAGTTATCCCCTCTTAAACCGCTCTTAGTAAGTCAACCTTTCACAAGGGGAAAGGGAAAACAACATTTTTCATAGGTGATTTGGATCTTCTAGACTGGGTATCATCATAGTAGAAGAAAATCAAGCTTAAATAGATCACGAGTCTTCCTAGAATGACTATGGAATCATTGATGGACATGGGAATGTCCCGAGACTTAGTAGGGTTAGTCATATTTGTTCAGACAACACATGACTCAATATAACTCATGTTGAGAAAGAATAATATATTGAACAAGCTTCCCCTACTGAGAGGAAATTTTTAAGAGGTATTGAAAAATTTCTGAATATTTCCTTTCTTTTATTGGCCTTACTTTGTACATGTATATATCATTAGTTTATACGCTTATACAAATATATGTAAACTTTTATCCAAGTCATATGAAACTACTACATTTTTCCATTTTACAGTTTATATGGGGAAACAATAAAGTTCATAGTAACAATTATATTCAATGTAACAAAAAATATCAGTTAAAGCATCAGTTTAGAGAAGAAGTATGAAAAGAAAATACAACTTAAGGAACAACACACCTAAGCTTGTTCATCATTTTTTTATATCTGCTTATTTTCCTCACAACTTCCATTTCTGCATCCTGTTCCTTTAACAACCTTGTCACATATGCATCATAGCTTTGGAAAAAACCATTTATCTCATCCTCATCTAGCTCAGTGTGGTACTCTAAGATTAGTGTTTGTCTAGCTATTATATCTATGCAATGACCCATCTTTTGCATGTACTCCAATGACATGGCATTTAATTCTGTAATTTTGTTCTCAAATTTCTCATTGTCTTAATGATTTCATAAGAGAAATCATCCTTCTGAATATTCTTCTCAAAAGAGTTAAGAAAAAAAAACAATCTTAAAATCACCGTAACTCTTTTTGAATTTATTAGACACCATATCTTATAATTTCAAATCAATGGCATCAAGAGTGTCATCAAACCAATTTATTTTTACTTCAAGCTTTTCCTTGATCCCATTCAAGGTTTCCACTCTAATTTTTTATAACTCTTCCATGGCATGCTGAATTCCTTTGAATTCCATTGGCACAATTTTTTCATGTTCAACCAATTCATCACTGAGTCATGTTATGTGGTCCAATTTCAGAAAAATTCCCTCAAAGTAGAAGATTTCTTTGTCACATTGCTCAATTGTCTCATTGATCTCATTGAGCCTATTCTTGAGCTCTTCATACTTTTATCTAACTTCTTCAATTGTTTCTTTTCCTTTTTTTGTTAAATTTTCAATCCATGTATCTATAGCTTGGAGCTTCTTGAAAACTTTGTTAATCTTTTCCATTCCCTCAGGGGTATCTATAGAGGCACTTGCTTGAGTATGACTAGTCTACCCAATCAACTGCTACAAACTAGAACTCAAGGCTTTGACTTGTTCTTGTAATTACTTTTTTGTTACCCTATCTTCCTCCACCTTTTGCAAAAGGTCATTCATTACCTTATATACTCCTTGTTTTAGTTGGTATCTTGATGGATTCCTTAAAGGAATGATCTAAACATTATAATCATTATTTTTCATATCTTTTTAGTTTTTTCCCTCAAAAGGGATTGTTATTTCAATAGTTTTGGATCCCAATGAATCAGTGTGAATTTTGGTGATAACCCTAGCCCTTTTGGAGGCTCTTATCGCCTTTAGAAAATACAATGTATTAAGTTCAATGGCTTGAATAGGGTGGAACTCCTTCTCCTCATTTGAAATTAATTCACCAATCCATCCCTTTGCTAGAACTGTTCCAACCTTTTCTTCTTGTAATTTATGTTGGGGTTTCTCGGGGGTAACCACCAATTTCTTGAACACCCCTGGTTCATCCTGAGCTAGTGATTTTTCCTTCTCTCACCCTATGTTGAAAACTATTTCAATTGTCCTTCTCCTTGGTCTAGAACATGGGATTGATCATTCTTCTTTTGATTTATATCAGTTGTTGAGGGAGATTCCTTCCTTATTTCTCCAATTGATGCCACATTAGACTCAATTTCTCCCCCGACATTTGCTTACACAAATGAATGGCTTACACATTCTTCCTTCCCCAAAATTTTTTGGGTTGGCATCCTGTTATCCTCATGTTCTGATGATACATTAGGTAGTGTCACGGTAAATTTTTCTCCTAATGTTAACTCCATGTTCCCATTGAAAGACTATATATCTATATCAGCAATGATTTTCTCTCTAGAAATTACATCTTCTGCAACTTCTATTTTCTCTTCAAAGATATATTTTCCCACTTGATAAAGCTCATCAACCTTAGCAGTTTTAACATAATGGGAAGCAACCTCTTCCACTGATATTTCAGCACTTATGTCCTCTCCCCTAATAAACTCCAGTTTGTTTGATTCTAAAACCACCTGACCTGTAGAAGATATATTTTTTTGTTTGGATCTTCTTTTCACTTGTTAATACATGAGCAATATTTTCCAATTCCTTATTTGTTTGAAGATCGCCTATTGGTATCACAATTTTTTCACTCATAGATAAACCAAGTGCATATAATATAGAAAATTCCTTAGAAGTGTCAACATATATCACATATGCTTGAGCCGTTGCAGATTCTTGAAATGTTTCAACCGAAGGCATATTTTACATCCCCAGTAAGTAGGGTCTTAGAATTTTTCATACTTGGACTTTAAAATTAGCTTCCTACTAGAGTAGATGCAAAATTGTGTTGGGTTACATGATCCTGAGTGCTTCTCCTTGTTATTTCCTCCAAAGGCAAAGGTGGGAATAAAGGCTCTAATTTTTCCACTTGTGGTACTGTTGCAACACATTGTGTTTGAAAAACATCATTCCTATCACTTTCAGGAGGATAAATTACCACATCTCTATGTTTGTTCTTTTTAGGTGTGTGGACACCTAATCTTACCAAAACTAGCTCATGAGCAACCTTGTGTCTCTTTTATGCCCTTTCAAACTTTTATGAGTCAGGTACTACCTTCTGCTCTTATTTATGTGACCTAGAGAATGGCCACTTCGTATAGCCCCACTCATTAATTTTTTAGCACTATGTAGTTCTATAAAAATACTTGAATGAACCACATGAGATATTAAACCTTTCCCTTTTGCTCGAATTGGTGTTGCAAAAGTAATAGGAGCATTCTCCATACATTTTAGGAGCATTTCTTCAGTATTTTGTCTCAGAGCTAACATAGAAGTACCAGTCCCACTAGTGTTTGAAGTCAACTCATCTATAAATTTAGAAATGGGCCTCTTTGAAGGGAACTGAGGATCCTTTACTCCCAATGGATAAATTCTATCTACACCTTCTCTCAAGGGTAGAATATCATCACTTAAGCTTTCTAAATTCTTGAAGTTGTTTAAGATTTTAGTATTCTGGATTGAGAAATCAATATTATTTTGGGCTAGCCAATTTATAGTCCTCCTCATCAAATCATTTATCAATATATAAGAATCATTTGATTCTGTTTCATTCCAGTTTAGAGGGTCTATAGGATTTCCTTCCACCTTTTGATCAAGGTAATACTTACTCATTGTATGTGGATCATCCACAATTCCCTTCGGGGTAACTGCAATTTTGAAATCTATGATTTGTCTAAGGTTCATTATATATAAATCTCTTAACTTGACCTCTTCTTCATCCCTACAATTCATCCAATAGTATTCAAAATGAGGCTCATCCTCAAAATTGTTTGCAATATTATTGAATACCCATCTGATATCATAATTGGATCTTGCCTCAAACTTTTCCATATCAAATTTCTTCATTTCATTCTCAATCAGTCTAGGTTTTATGATTGAAGGGCATGAATACCTTCCAATTCTAATGGGGAACTTAATATTTATCTTATTTCTTCTGGAAATCAATTTTTGAACAGGTGTTTCCTTCCTTTGTAATTCACATAAAGATAATTTATCATCTAAATATCTAGGCAATTTACATGGCTTACCTTCAAAACCACTAGCCCTTATGTATGTGAATTTCTTGTATTGAATGAAATAACACCCATATTCCAAAATTACTTGCATGGCCTACTTATAAATCCTATATTACCTCCATTATGGTTTGAAAATGGAAATAATTTGTGCGAAGAAAGAATCATTAACCAACCTCACATTCACACTCCAATTGACCAGTTGTAGTTGAGGAAGAATCTCATGCATTTGACATTGTTTAAAATCAGCACTTGGTAATAGACTTGGGAAATTTCTATGCACTGCAACATTGTAAATTAGGTAGGTCATCATGTATAATTCCAGCTCTAAAGTGTCATTCATGTTGATTTTTTCTACTAAAGTAACCATGTGGCTATGGAGTGCTTTTGCAATAAAAGTATCCCAACAAATGCTCCCCATTCTTTCTAAAATTGTCCACATGTAGGTACACATCCATTCCTTGAATTCATTTGTAGTCTCCAACCCTTCCATTAAACTTAGTAACATAATAATATTTTCATCTCTTCAACAAATTGTGCCCTAACTAGCCTTTTAGGGATTCAAGTTGTTAACTTTTTCTCCATGCGGAGCCATTTTGTATCTATGATCTTAGTATAGTATTTTTTCTTCTCTTCATAATACTGTAAGGCTAATATGATATGAATGGTGATTGAATTTTTCATTATAGGTAATTTAATCATTATTCTAATACCTACATGTGTCAATGCCAAAACTGCATCACTACTCCCATCTAGCACTTCCCCTTTTTCTGGGTCATAGTTCATAGCACAATGTCATACCAATTCTAGGAAATGAAACGATGGTGGAATAGAACCAGATAAAGTGATGTGGCTATCATGAATTTACTTTAAATACTCACTCTTATGATGGTTATTCAATATCTAAAGAAAATCCTTTAAATAAACATTCATCAGGTCTGTGTCTGTAATTTTTTCTAAATAACTCGTGATCTCTGACATAACTGAGAACAAAGATGGCATGGTTTTCATCTTTAAAAACCCTAACTTTACTTCAATTTGTCTTGCTAATAACAGAGAAACATGGGAGTTTCTTATTTCTTACTAGTTCTCCCATGAGTGCCTCAGTAGTTCAAACTCAATTCGACGACCATTTTGATCCTCTAGTTCCCAATTCAAGTTCCACAGTCAAACTTGTGATATTTCTTAATGAAAATCAATGATAATGGCAAAAAATTCATGCAATCGATACTAAAAAGATGATGAAATTCAAAGATTTTAAAACATCCTTGATTTTTGTAGAAAGAATTGATGGCGGTGAAAATTAATGCGTTGTATCATGTTCATTCATTTCGCCTTTCTCAATTTTAAAAGTAAATCATCCATGTGGAAAATTATTTCATCAATGTGGGTTTGGGGAGAATTTTTGTACTCTTGCCATATTTTAAAACACATACACTTTTGGCCATTTAACCCATCTTTCCACTTTTGAATTTCAACACGGGCTTTACACATGGTGACATCTAAGTGATCATGGAACTGCAAGCCCTTTCTGTAATTTTATTCCCTTTTCACTTTAAAATCAAAATTATTAATGTAATTCAATGACCTTCTTCCCCGCTCCTTGCATAAAAAAGAGCCATGTGTCCTCTGCGGGTCTCATAAACCTTTTAACACTTTTATCCTTTATCTCTTTATTGTGCAAAAATATAATTATGCACTGATTCCCCACATCCATTTAGTTTGCAACAAGTGTACACCTTCGGAGGGAAATTGAAAATTTATTTATGCAATTTTATGATTGTGAATATTTGAAGAATATTAATTGGGTAACATGACTGAATTTGCATTTTGTGAATGCAATAGAAAGTTATAAGTTTTCAAGTTAAACCCACGGTACCGCATTGAATTGGGAATTGCCACGTACCAATGGGTGATGGAACAAAAATTGAAAATAGAGACATGAACAAGGAAAATTTTACACATGTGATCCTTTAGATTTTAGACTTGATTCATGATTGGTTTCCCACAAGAATTTCCAAAAAAATAAAACATACCAAAACATGATCCTTGACCAAAAAGAGGACAAACAAAACAATGCACAGGAGAAATAGAAAATCAATGTGCCCCCCCACTGGAACAAAAAAAACCAAAGGAAAACCTCAAACAAAGATGTGAAAGATTAATTCAAGCACCAACATCAGTCATGAAGTGCCACATGGAGCTTATAAGATGAAATGTGTGACAAGTAACCTATCAAAACATTCTAGCTACACATCAAATGAGCACCTGAAATGTGGTAGAAAACACAAAATTGACAAGTAGTTAGCTAAATCCTTCAGCTAATTAGAGAAGGCCACGTGTCTTTCATGTTTAGTTTACACTATAGAACATTGAATCACCATAACTTCTACTATAGAGGTCCGATTCATCCACTCTTTGTCTTGTTGGAAATTTGTTGATGTGGGCTAGACATTGAGATATTCAAAATCATATTTTTTCATATTTCAGTAGGTGGAAAATATAGAAATGTCATTTGAGGCATGGATGCACACATCCAGTTGACCCAACCACCCATATTTGATCCGATTTTTTCTCCTTCCTTCTTCCACAAGCTAAATAGACATGGGGAGGTGCATCTGACAACCTTACAAGTGGATTTGTAGGAATTCATTATTGGTTGATTGGTGGTTGGATTAAAAAATCTAAGTTTCCATCTCTTTCTCCTCCTCTCCTCCATTTCTTCTTCTATAAATTAAAAAGAATTTCTCATTGAAAAAGGTTGGACTGTTTTGGTTTACTAAAGGGAATTGTTCAAAACATTGTTCTTTTACATTTTGAGTTGCAAGCCTTCATATCTGGCTCTTTGCATATGGATACTTACCTCTTTCATCATTGTAATCTGTTGGTGTAGGATATTTACCATGCACATATTTTAAGTACATGGGATTCCTCCACATAGGTGATTCACCATGCTTAGGTGTCCTAGGGTGTCATTATGGGCTTACACGCGTCATAGAGAGTCATAGGAGTTACATTTGACTGGCTATTCTGGGAATGCAACTCCCACCTCTTGATGGCTACATTTGTGGGGGAGTTACACATCCCACTACTATATGTACACCTTTCATCTTAAGAAATTGTATGGAATAGAGTATGGGATTTGATCCTTCTTTCCCTTAATGCATGCACATTGCTCTCATGGGTGATTTCTTTCTTTGATATTGAAGGTTGAATGCAATGTTTTGATGCTCACAGATTCCCTCCAGATCTTCATCATTCCTTTGACATGGTATCAGAGCTCAGGGATCAAAATTGTGTAACACGCTTTGGTTACTTACTACTCTCTGTCTCGTAGTTTCTTATGCAAGCTCTCCTTTGCATGTGCTCTACTTGCATTTTTAAAATGGTATTTGGTCGATTTTCACTATCAGTTACTGAGCTCATGATTGCTTCTACACTGCCAAGACTTTATGGCTAGGTCATTATTATGTTTTTGGAGCCTATTTTCATGTTAGAGTGTGGTACACCTTCTATGTGTTACACTTTGGTATTTTTACGACGGTCCTGCTCACCGGTGAGCGAGTCAGGGGGGTTTGGGGGTGAAGCCCCCGAAGCAAATTTTCATGGGTGGTTTATTAACCCATGGGCAATGGGTAACCATTATGGGCTGTTTTTGGGCCCATGGTTTCTTTGGTAACCATTGTTTTGATACCCACGGTTTTTTGCCCATGGTTTTGATACCCACGATTTTTTCCCATGGTTTTAATACCCACGGTTTTGTATCAAACTACTTAAGAAATTGTCTATTTATATGGTCTTATGCATATGATACATAGACAAGCAAATGTATTGCAGACGTGTTTTGAATTCGGGTGTGAATTCTGTAGAGTTTGTTGAGCATAGCTCCAAACAGGATTTGGGGTATTATATTGAGAGAGTGGAGGCTTGTAATAAAATCTGAGCAAGTGATTCTTGGTGGACGTAGCCCAAATTGGGTGAACCACATTAAATATTTTCTCTCTGTGTTTTGTTATTTATTCTGCACTTTTATTTAAGATTTGTAATATTTTCTACATATTAGTTTCTACTGTTGCGATTCTGTAAGGGATTATTCCGCATATTTTATCTCTTATTTCCTAACAATTGGTATCAGAGCCTAGTTTGGTTTTCTGAAGTGTTGAATCACAGGGAAAGTTTTATCTTGAGTGGGAGCTATGGTAGATGATGGAAGATCTAGGGTTGATAAATTCAACAGGTAGAATTTTAGTCTTTGGAAGATGCAGATGGAAGATTACCTTTATCAGAAGGATCTTTATACTCCGCTATCTAAGAAGGTGAAAAAACCCTCAAGTATGACAGATGCGGAATGGGATTTGTTGGATCGGAAGGCACTTGGAATGATTCAGCTGTGTCTTGCATCTTCGGTATTATTTAATGTTTCAAAGGAAAAGACTACAAAAGAACTGATGGATGCATTAGGGAAGTTGTATGAAAAACCCTCTGCCTCTAATAAGATATTTTTAATGAAAAATTTGTTTAATATGAAGATGTTGGAGAATAGTTCAGTAGCAGATCATTTAAATGATTTCAATACGGTCTGTGAATATGCTAGCTTCGATTACAATAGAATTTGATGAAGAAGTTAGGGCTTTATTAATTCTGTGCTCTTTACCTGAAAGTTGAAATAGCCTGGTAATGGTGGTAAGCAACTCGGTTCTAGCTAACTAAAAGTTGAAGTTTGAGGATGTTGTAGGGGTGATTCTAAGTGAGGAAATGTGAAGAAAAAACTCTGGGGAGTCTTCTACTTCAGGGAATGCTTTGACAGTGGAAACTAGAGGGAGACAGAAGAATAGAGGAAACCGTGGAAAATCGAAAGATCAGGCAAGGTCAAAATCCAAGAGCAAGATTGTATGTTGGAATTGTGGAAAGTCTAGGCATGCAAAGAAGGACTGTTGGGAGCTTCGAGACAAGAAGAAACAACAAGAAGAAAACAAGGAGGCAAATATGGCATCGGGTAATGTATGTCAAGATGCTTTGATTATTTCTTTACATAATATTACTAAATCTTGGGTTTTAGATTTAGGGGCTTCTTTTCATGCTACTCCACATAGGCATTATTTTGTTGATTATGTTCAAGGAGATTTTGGGCATGTTTTTCTTGGTGATGATGAGCCTTGCAGTATAGTTGGAAAATGTTCTGTTCAGGTTAAGATGCAGAATGGGAATACATGGCTATTAAAGGATGTCAGACATGTGCCTACATTAAGGAGAAATTTGATATCGGCGGGGGAATTGGGAAGTGATGGTTGTACTGTGATATATACAGATTACTCTTGGAAGGTTACTAAGGGTGCTCTTGTGGTGGCAAGAGGTAAGAAAGTTGGAACCTTGCATTTATCCACTGATAGTACTAATGATTGTAATCTTGTGGCGTCAAATGCAGATAGAACATTATGGCACTATAGGCTTGGTCATATGAGCCATAAGGGTATGGACATCATAAAGAAGAATTTTCCTGGATATACAGAAATAGGTTTGGAGTTTTTTGAGGAATGCATATATGGGAAACAGAAGCGAGTAAGGTTTCTCAAGGTTGGACCTACAAAGAAAGAGAGTAAGTTAGAGTTGGTGCATTCTGATGTGTGGGGGCCATCTCAGGTATCATATCTTGGGGGTTCAAGTTATTATGTTACTTTTATTGATGATGCAACAAGGAAAGTTTGGGTTTATTGTATTAGAAACAAATCTGATGTATTTGACACTTTTGTTAAATGGAAAGCCTTGGTAGAGAATGAAACAGGTCTTAAGCTAAAATTTCTTAGGTCAGATAATGGAGGGGAGTATTGTAGAAATGAATTTAATGATTACTATTCTAAGAATGGAATCCATAGGAAAAAGACAGTTCCAGGAACTCTACAGCAGAATGGGGTATCAGAAAGGATGAACAGAACAATAATGGAACGTGCTAGGAGCATGAGGTTACATACAGGACTGCCTCTTTCTTTTTGGGTAGAAGCAGTGACCATAGTTGTGTACTTGATAAATAGAGGACCCTCAAGTGCCTTGGATGGAGGCATACTGAGGAGGCTTGGTATGGTAAGAAAGTTGATTATTGATTTCTTAGAGTCTTTGGATGTGAGGTGTTTGTTCATATAGACAAGGATGATAGAACCAAGCTAGAGGATAAATAAAAAAAGTGCACTTTCATTGGTTATGGTGGTGATGAATTTGGATTTAAATGTTGGAGTATTAAGGACAAGAAAATCATTCAGTCTAGGGATGTTGTCTTTAATGAGAAAATCATGTATAAGAAATAGTTACAGGAAAATAGGGAAGAATATAAGAAAGAATATGTAGTGGTAGAGGATCTTCCAGATGGGACAGTGACCCATGAATCAGTTCAGGAACCGACTCAACAGGAACCCCAAACTCCTACAGTGAGGAGGTCTTCTAGGGTAAGAAAAGAACCTGAATGTTTTTCTTCTTCTCTTTATTATTTATTACTCACTGATAGTGGAGAGCCAGAGAGCTTTGATGAAGCAATGCAAGTAGATGCCAGTAAGAAGTGGGAGTAAGCCATGGATGAGGAGCATAAGTCTCTCATGGAGAACCAGACTTGGGATTTGGTGAAGCTACTGGAAGGCAAAAGAGCATTGTAGAACAATTGGGTGTACAAAGTTAAAGATGAAGAAGGAGGAAAGAAAAGATATAAGGCCCGGTTGGTGGTCAAGGGGTTTACACAGAAACAAGGTATAGATTTTGATGAGATCTTTTCTCCTGTAGTAAAAATGACTTCTGTTAGAACTATTCTTGGAATAGTGGCAGCAAAGGACTTGCATTTAGAACAATTAGATGTAAAGACTGCATTTCTCCATGGTGATTTGGAGGAGGAACTATATATGTAGCAACCAGAGGGCTATGAGGTCAAAGGTAAAGAGGAGATGGTGTGTAAACTGAAGAAGAGCTTGTATGGATTGAAACAAGCTCCATGTCAATGGTATAAGAAGTTTGATAGCTGCATGATGGAGTAAGGTTATATTAGATGTCATTCCGACCATTACGTGTATACAAAGAAATTCGAGGATGGAAGTTATATTATCCTGTGTTTGTATGTTGATGACATGTTGGTTGCAGGTAAAAACATGCAGGAAATAAAAGTACTCAAGAAACAACTAAGTGAATCCTTTGATATGAAGGATTTGGGGGCAGCCAGACAAATCCTTGGTATGAGGATAACTCAGGATAGGAAGGAACGAAAGCTGACTTTATCTCAGGAAGAGTACATTAAGAAGGTATTGGATAGGTTTAACATGCATGATGCTAAACCAGTTGGGACTCCTTTGGCAGGCCATTTTAAGTTATCAAAGGAGCAATGTCCCAAGACAGAGTAGTAAAGAAACCAAATGTCCAAGGTACCTTACTCATCAGCAGTTGGCAGTTTGATGTATGCTATGGTGTGCACTAGGCCTAATATTTCCCATGCAGTGGGAGCTGTGAGTAGATTTATGAGTGATCTAGGTAAAGAGCATTGGCAAGCAGTAAAGTGGATCCTTCGGTATTTGAGAGGGACTATGGGGACAATTTTGTGCTATAGTGGATCAGACACCACTTTATATGGTTATGTAGATTCAGACATGGCTAGAGATGTAGACAAGAGGAGGAGCATGACAGGTTATATTTACACTGTAGGTGGGACAACAATGAGCTAGATTTCATGACTACAGAAGCTGGTGGCTTTGTCAACCATAGAGGCTGAGTATGTTGCTGCCACAGAGGCAAGCAAAGAGATTATTTGGTTACAACAATTACTTGAGGAGTTGGGGCATAAGCAGGAGGAATGTAAGTTGCATAGTGATAGTCAGAGTGCTATACACCTAGCTAAGAACTCTGCTTTCCACTCCAGGATGAAGCATATACAGTTGAGATATCACTTCATCAGGATAGCTTTGGAGGAAGATAAGTTGAAGTTGGAGAAGATTCATACCAGTCAGAATCTTGCAGACATGATAACCAAGGTGGTCACAAGGGATAAAATAAAGCTATATTCAGCTTTGGTTGGCCTTCACGGATGACAGTGAAGGGTTGAGAATCTTTCTTAGTGGAAATTAGTCTCCAAGTGGGAGATTGTTATGTTTGTGGAGCCTATTTTCATGTTAGAGTGTGGTACACCTTCTATGTGTTACACTCAAGTATTTTTATGGTGGTCCTGCTCGCTAGTGAGTGGGTTAGGGGGGTTCAGGGGTGAAGCCCCTGAAGCAAATTTTCATGGGTGGTTTATTAACCCATGGGTAATGGGTAACCATTATGGGCTGTTTTTGGGCCCATGGTTTTTTCGGTACCCATTGTTTTGATACCCATGGTTATTTTCCCATGATTTTGATACCCACGGTTTTTGCCCATGGTTTTGATACCCATGGTTTTTGTATCAAACTGCTTAAGCAATTGTCTATTTATATGGTCTTATGCATATGATACATAGACAAGCAAATGTATTGCAGATGTGTTTTGAATTCGAGTGTGAATTTTGTAGAGTTTGTTGAGCATAGATCCAAATGGATCTGGGTATTGTATTGAGAGAGTGGAGGCATGTAATAAAATATGAGCAAGTGATTCTTGGTGGACATAGCCCAAATTGGGTGAACCACATTAAATATTTTCTCTCTGTGTTGTGTTATTTATTTTGCACTTTTATTTGAGATCTGTAATATTTTTTGCATATTAGTTTCTACTGTTACGATTCTGTAAGGGATTATTCCGCATATTTTATCTCTTATTTCCTAACATTCAATGTGCATTCACTGGTCATTCACCAAGTCATGCATAGTTCCCACTTGGACTCAATCCATCCAACTTGGGTCATGGTCAAGATTTTGATCTGGTTGTCACGGTGGTTGTGGCTCATTCAACTTTTGCACTAGTTTTTACCGCTGGTCCATAGCCATTACAACATCACCCATTTCTCTGGATCACTTAGACTCATGTTTGAGTTTTGTCTCATTCTACTTGTGCCTTGGTAGATCTGGCTCACTGTTTCATGCACTCTACCAGCACACACTTGTAATGTTTTGACAACTTGGGTTTTTCTCTTGCATAGGTTGTCTTGCTATGGTCTGGACGAGCTCCCTGGTGCTTCAACATACATTCTATGTAATGTTTAGAGCTTATTATTTCTAACCGTGGAATCAACCTACTACTCCCTATGTTCTACTCTAGTGAACCTCCAACGAGTTCATAGATTTTTTTTTTCTCTACTACTCAAGTTGACTGTGGATCTCCCTATTTGACATCCTATGAGCTCATTGGTGCATTCCTCACATGGCAACCAAATCTTCCTCGATGCCTTTCCCTACATCTGGAATCTTTAGCAACATAGCTACGAAGATGGTTTCTGCTAGCCACCTCTGGACCACGTCTGTCATTTACCCGTTACATTTGGGTCGTTACACGAAGCCTCAGACCCTACCATTTTGCATCTTCTCACTCACACATGGAATCAACCCATGTTCAATGCCTCTACTACTAGCCTACTCGGCATTGGATTCCTTTCTTTGACTCATAGCACAACCAGTATGTGGATTCCCTTCAACCACTACCAACCTCAACTCCCAGCTGCTCACATGTGGCTCACTCGTCCACCCTCCCTAGGAATTCCCTGGAACTTGGCTTATAAACTCAACAACATACAACTTTCCATGTCAAACCCTATCAACTTGGGTAGTCCAACCCTCGGTTTGGTGTAATGGATCCTAACTCGGTCGGGTCTTTGTCATTTACCCATCCCTTTTAAAATTGTTCGGTGGTTAAAACAATCTCTTTTTTAATGTTTTAAGGTTGAAAACATTTCCCTTTTAGACACTGTTTGGAGGTTAAAACAATCACTTATTTTTAATGTTTTGAGGCAAAACATTTATTATTATGGCATTGTAATAATTTTAATGCTTTATTTTGCTTGTATTATGTCCTTCATTCATATGTCAAAGACAGAGGGCGAGGTTCGGGGTTAGCAGGAGGCTAATCCCCCATCGTAAGGAAAATAAACCCTACCTAAAATTTGATGCCATTTCCAATGAGTACCCACACGACACCCTTTGCACCCATTTTAGGCACTTTTTAAATCATTTTGCAAAGTTCATTGGCATTTTCCATTAGTTGCGGGAATTGTATTTTTGCTATAACTTTTGACTCGCTACTCATTTTTGAGCACTTATTTAGTCAAAGTTACATGATTTCTCACACATTATGTCATGACATTGTCAGTTTTGTTAACACACTACTTTATAAAGTGCCACATTTTGGGGGGGTTCAGTAGTACTCTTGGGTTTTTACACATAGACGCATTATTGACCGAGTTCGACGTCTTGCATTTGTGCTCCTTGCACTTTTGCTTTTACATCATAGAGGGTGCTCCTTCTAGACTCGAGTGTCATAGGATCACTTTACAACCTCTACCACTTCTCAGCGGGAGAGAGAAACTATTTAGCTTGGCATGCTTCCATGGAATTTTACTTCACTCATGAGGTTCTTTCACCCTTCTTACTTTGGCCAGTTCCTACATCCACAAATCATCGTTATCTAGAGGATTTTCTTGACACTTGTGACCATATTTTTGGTCACATGATGATGCATGTCTCTTGATATCTATGGTTTCACATGGCATACTCAGATCTACCCCACCGTGTCTGGAGCATTCTTCAGTCCCTCTATGAAGACCCTTCACATACTGTTGCCATTATTACTGTTGTTGATTCAATTGTCTCCTCTATTTCTTTGTGTGATGACACTTCCACTGACATAGACTTGCTTGGTTCTACTTCTAATGATGAGGATTGTGCACCTAGTTCTAATGTCGAGAGTACTACAGAGGACTCTTCTCCTCCTTCTCTCACTATTCCAGAGAGTGTTGGCACATCCCACATCTCATCAGATATTGAGCAGTCTCCTATTCAGTCTCATACAATCATCACACCCGCCTCTTTTCCACCTTCAGTGTGTGAGGCCCCTTTCACTCCTCTACCTTCATTGGATGACTCATACCTATCTGACATAGCTCTTTAGTTTGTTGAGCCCCCTCATTGGGATGAGTATCTTCCTGACCTTGGTCATCTTTTCACAGAGTACACTTGTGATGTACTACAGGTTCCTCATCCATCTACAGGTATTTTAGAGGAGTTCATTATCTCCATTGTTGGGAGTGCCCCTTCTGGGGATCTTACCACTTCCACTTTTCTGGAGACCTTCATTGATCCACCCTTGCTTGTGGATCCCTTTTCTGTTGTGGGGGTTCTGTTACCTTCACATCACTTAGACATCCTTTCTGTGGGTGTTCACTCTTCACACTCTAACAGTTCTACACTCATGACATTACCTTTGGTTCCTTTACACTCACTTGCTAGACCTATGTCACACTTTCGTGGACCAGACTCAGAGTTCTTTGTGTTGCTTCCTTTAGTTTCCTTCATGGAGTGGGTAGACTTCCAGCATGTCATTTTTTTCCTTCCTAAGGGTAGGCACACAGTTCAGTGTGGGTGGCTCTTCTTCAATCTAGAGGTAGAGGATCTCATCATCGACATTCTTTTGGGAGACCTCCTAGAGCTGTAGAGTTCAGATCCATCCATGGCATCTTCTGCATTCCTCTCGTCTCCCTCTTCTTCTCTCTTCTTCTTCTTTCTGAGAGATTGCCTCTTTGTACATGGGTACCTTTATAGGCTCATATGTGGCCGGGACCCATCTTTGGCATCTTTCTTAAATTAGAGAGTGGACTTGTCTCTCTTTTGGGGGGAGTTTTTCACACTGGGTTTTCTTCTTTTACTTCACTTTTTGAGAGTTTCTTGTACGTGGGTACCTCATCAGGATTTTTGTTGGGACCCACTTCTCCTTGTTTTCATGTATGTTTCAACCTAAGCTATGCTTCAGGGGGGTTTCGGTGCAGGATATTTACCATGCACATATTTTAGGTACATGGGATTCCTCCACATAGGTGATTCACCATGCTTAGGTGTCCTAGGGTGTCATTATGGGCTTACACATGTCATAGAGAGTCATAGGAGTTACATTTGACCGGATATTCTAGGAATGTAACTCCCACCTCTTGATGGCTACATTTGTGGGGGAGTTACACATCCCACTACTATATGTACACCTTTCATCTTAAGCAATAGTATGGAATAGAGTATGTGATTTGATCCTTTTATCCCTTAATGGATGCACATTTCTCTCATGGGTGATTTATTGCTTTGATATTGAGGCTACATCATTTTGTGGTTGAGTGCAATGTTTTGATGCTCATGGATTCCCTCCAGATCTTCATCATTCCTCTGATATAATCGACTATGCATTACTTAAAAGTAACTAAATCTTGTTTTATTCCTATTCTCAGCCTTAGATCATTTTTTATTACATTTTCTTTCCTCTCCTTTTCTTTGTTAGTTTATTGTACATTGTTTTAATGTCCATTATAGTTTCCTTTTTTTTATTGTACTCCCTAGAAATGATTGTGTGAACGTGTTTTAGACCATGACATACTTGTCTGCCCTCCCTCTGTGTATTTTCCTTCATTTTTTCTCGGCCAAGCATTTTCATCCCCATATTTCTCATGTTCTCACCTCTCCTTAGCTTAGGATTTCCCTTTCATTGATCTCCTTCTTACCCTGGTCCCTTAGAATTATAGAATAGTTATAGGTAGCTCCATTTCCATTTGTAGGATTAATCGTAGCATTAAAAATAGGTAGAGGCAACCAACCTTCTCTATAGATTTGTCTAAAACTGCATGTCCCACAACTTGAATATAGTACCATGTTTTTTTAAAATCCCTAGTTTGTCCTGATCTAGGATGGGTGCAATTTTGAGCTCCAACAATGATTTTTAGGTGTTTAAATCCTTGATGAATTTGTTTTATTCTTAGTGTGCTTCATGGGGTTTATAGATGGTGTAGAGTTTCTTGGGATTAATGAAGATTGTGAGAGGATCTCCCTAACATGTGTGGATTTTTTGGGGTCTTGGTCAAGTTGGAGTTCATAGTTCATTTTTTGGAGGAGAATGCTTATGTTTTAGGCCTAATTGAGATGCCTTGTGTAAGTATAAGTTGTGTGACCTTTTACAACCTTATTAGGTCTCTAAATGTTATTTATTTGAATGTTTAGATGTGTTTTCATGATATCATAACTGACCTTAATGGTTTGGATAACATGTGGTTAATTTTATTATGATATATGTATATACGTGAGTTATAATGACTCATTTGGGTGTGTGTGGAGAGAGGAATGTGTGAGATGGAGGGGAGTATAAAAGAGATATGAGGGATTTAGGATAGAGATGAAAGAATGTATGAAGGATTGATAGTATTATAGGAGTAAGTGTTCAAGGTCACTTGATGTAATCAACATGTGAAGAAGTAAGCATGAGAAAATAAGGAGAGAGGGAAGTTTGATAAGGTTTTGTGTAAGAGGAGCTGAACTTGTGGTCACAATCTATAGTAGGAACAACTTTACATTAGTAATCTTCATATTTAGGTGGTTGAGTTAGTTCTTGATCACCTTAAGGGGTTGTATCCTCCTTGCAAGGTTAGTACCTTACTAAATAAGGGTTGATGCTTATTGTGGGGTTGGTGCCTCACTAAAAAAGTATTTTGTGATGTGTAATAAGCATTCAAGTATTTTGATTTGAGTAATATATTTAAAAGCTTCATTGTGTTTTCTTCTCCTTGAGGGTTTCCTACTTCACATATTTTGCTTTTGTGTAGTCTCTTGGTTTATGCTCTTATGAATTGTAGTTTGATGTTGTTAATCTAACATCAATGTATGAATGAATGGTTAGTTGTTTATACAAGTTAAATATAATTAGATGAAATTTTCGAAGGACTGATTGATCCCCCAATTCGTTCTAAATATAACACTAAATTATAGTTCTAATAAAAAGTTGTCAAGAATGTTTACACATCACCTGTTGGTCCCATTATTGAGTTTGCATAATGTGCCTTGTTTTTCCATGACCGAATATGCTCACAAACATTTCATTTTTGATTTCATGGTCTACAGTTCACATTTTCCAACTGAATACCTTCGAAAATGCCCTCATTGTTGTTATTCTGGCCCATTTTAAAACAAATCTCTAGGTTTCCCCTTTGTTGTGCCCTAACTTCTTCATTTTTCAGGCTGAGCCATTATTCCCTTTGTCAAGTTCGTGCAAAAATTAAAATGGATCAAATCTAAGTTTTTAGAAGTTGAAAATCTTGATCCCCAAGCCGAAATTGATGATAAAACATGATTAAATCGATTCAAAACCAAGAAGTCTGCCTTCCTTATGAAAGACATAAATTTTTGGGGTATCTTTTGTATTTTTCACGCATTGACGGTCGTACGAGCATGCTCTACCCGTCAAATTTATCATTTTAAACTCTATGTTGACATGGTAGGCTCTCATTGGCCGGGTGCGGTGGGAAAAATGTTGTAACTTGTCAAATTTTCAATTTTTGGCGAAGGGAAAATTTTTCTCTACAGCCCCGCATTTGCCTAGTGTGCCTACATGGCATGATTTGATTGGTCAGATGGAGCAGCGGGTGGTGGAGGTCACTTAAAAAAATTTCCTTCATTTTTTCCAAATTCCTCAAGGTCAACTTCCTACCCGAAGGCCCACAGTGAATGGCATGATGACACATGGCACAAGAGGGTCAGGCAGATGGCGAAGGACTTGGGAAAATTTTGATGTCTTTTGGCTTAGGGTGTCAGGTGAAATTTTTTTCCCGCGCACCTGTGCCCAATGGGAAGGTGACATGTGGCACGAGAGGATCAAGTGGGCGGTGGTGGAGTTGAAAATGTTTCAAATTTTTGCTCAAAATGCCAAAGGAAAATTCTGACTTGGAGGCCCGCGCCCAATACGAAGTGGACACGTGTCCAAGAAAGTTAACATGGATGGGTGGAATTTATGAAAAATTTGAAGTCTTTAACTTCAAAATGCTAAAGTTACAATTTGGCCCGAAGATCCGCACCCAATGGAAGGGAAACATGTGTCTGCGGAGGTCAACTAGAAAGGCGGGGACTTGGAAGAGTTTGAGAAATTTTGGCTTCAGAATGTTAGAGAAATAATTCGTCCCGAAAGCTCGTGCCCAATGGGATGGTGACACACGTCCACGAGAGTCATTATGGAGAGGCAGATAGTTGGAAATTCTTTGAAGTTTTTGGCTTCAAAATGCCAAAGGAAACATTTCGACCTAGAGGCCCACATCAAATAGCAAAATGACATGTGTGCATGGGGATGAATTGGAGGCACGAAGGTTTAGAGAAATTTGAAGTTTTTAAACTTCACTTCAAAAGGTAAAAATAAAATTTTGGGGCCAAGCCCCTACCACAAATGAAAGAGGGACACGTGTCCAGGAGGTGGTAGGAGATGTGGAGCACGTGGAGAGAATGAATTTTTTTTTCCAAATTTTAGCGAAAAATCTCAAGGTAAAAAATAAACCCATGGAAAATGTGGAGGGTTGTCTCTGCATCCAATATGACAGAGACAAGTGGCACATTTCAAAAGGTAAAAAATAAATCTTGGGCCCGCATGAATTTTTGACGCTCGCGGAGGAATGAGGGAAGAATTGGAAGGGTCGGCTTCACAGTGAATGGGAGACCGCCACGTGGCAGAGGAGATACGGGTGTTCGGGCCCATGGAGCATTTTGAGAACATTTTCCTCTCTCAAAAAAGTGGAAAAATGCATCAAATTGGCCCACGGTTTTGGTGAAGGCCCACAGAAGGACACGTGGCACATCCAGGGGCTCGTAGGGAAATTTTTTAAAATTTTCCCAAGGTCAGAAAAGGTTCAAAATGCATTTTTAAGGTTAGAGGCTTGGTCCAATGGTATTTGGACACGTGTCCACTTTATCCAGAAGTCAAAGAAGATATTTGTTTTCTGCATGACAAATCTCATCAAGACATGTGGAGGGTAGAATTTTAAAAGATGATTTTAATCAATGGTAGCTATGCATTTTTCATTTTTGGGCGCCATTGGGGCTCCAAGATGCTTAGAATTGTCATTTTTGCACTGATTCACATGAAATTTTATATGAATCTACATCCCTTCAACCTTCTCATAGCAATGGAACCATTCTTTTGAGCTGATTCGGTGCCCTATATTGTTTTCTGTGAAATATTTTCCTCAGCCCATGAAAAACACGTGAAAGGTGAAAGTAAAAAGTTACAGAGTTAAAAATGGTGAGGGAAAATGGTGAAAAATGATTACAAATGCATGCTGGCATGGTGGAATGCCAAAAACATGACCCTAGGATGGATAAGGATCTGAGTTCATGCAATATTTTAAAATATTTGTGCATCTCTGGCATTTGGCAAGCTGTTTCATAGTTTTATATCATTTTTCATCAAATGGATAGGGTTTTGTAACAAATTTGATCCCTTTGGCATATTTTTTGCTTGGGATGCAAGGATCTAAGTTGGCATAGGGTATATGATGTAATTTGGAAGCGTTAAAAAAGTTATATTGAGAATTTTGGAAAAAAAAAGAAGAATTTTCACAGGGAAAACTGGAAGAAGTCCATTTCCTTTTGGAGAAACTACCTGAGAGCCATTTTTTATTCCAGTTTGCATTAAATGTTCATCATGTTGAGTTGGTTTCAGCTGTAAAGCCATCAACAAGCTTTGGGATTGTCCAAATAACATTCCCTTGCTGATATATTTGATCTAATCCTTAGATGAATTGGTTTTATCTCTTGGAAAAGCTTGCATACACTTGTATTTCAGCATGTTTTCAATCTATGTTTCATGCTCATGTTGCAATCTTGTGTTTTGGATATTTATTGGTCATGCATGGTCTCATTTCTTGTAGACGGTTTGAAGGAATCTAAAATCTTCCATTCAGAAGAGTATTCATTTGAGTGAAGATAAATAGATTTAAATTCATCTTATCTTCCTTGTAAATTGAGGGTGTTTGTAAACCTTTGGGTGTACCTTAGGTCATGATCTAGCAAGGGTTCCTAAATGATTCATTGATATTTTGCTTCAAGCCTTTGTGGTAGGTTATCAAAGTTTGTATGGAATAGTGCAGATTTGGGCATCCATTGTGCACACATCCTGGTTGAAAGAGCACTTCAAATTCATTGAAACATCTCTGTTGTTTAGGTGTTGTAACTCATTTGCAAAGTTTCCCAAAGAAGGTGATGATTTCTACCTACTCTTGTCCCAATATCTTGCATCATAATTTCATTTTAAACTAACTCATCTAACCTACAATACCCCCTGTATTTCCATTGTGTATCTATAAAATAATTCCATCCTTTCACTAAAATGCACAAAGTTTATCAGGGTTTTATCATGTCTTTAGCAGCTCTAGCTTTGTTTTGAGAACATTTTCATCATTTAGTATTGAAAACTCCTTTGAGTTTGGATAATGGATATTTGATCATGTTTTCACAAAGCCTCCTCCATATTATATGCAAAACACAAGGACATCTCCATCTCCTTACCATATAGGGGCTGCAATACAGGTTCTCTTGCCTTGGTTGATAGGCACAACCTAAAATAGTGAGGGTCAGTTCAAAACCCTCTTGAAGGTGCTATCCACTCCCTCAATTATTGAATGCAAACAAGCAGATAGGTGTGCTTCCCTAGCTATAAATGACATATAAAACATCTATCTATCCTTGAGTGTCTTGTGCAAATTCATGTTGTTGTTCAAGTTGTCAATAATTTTTACACATCACCCATGAAAATTCTAAGTGCTCACCTAAAGTGTGCACAAATCTACTAGGTCCCTCCCTATGTTTGACTTCTAAGATGTATTTCTTATAATCATGGTGATTATAATATGCAAATATACTTTATGAAGAACATGAACTTATTGTAGCATACAAAAAAGTAATAGGTCATTAACCAAAAAGGTTATTCATATTTATTGTAGTCATGATGTCTCCCACTTTAGATAACCAAAAAAAACCCTTTGTTATATAGACTCATACACATGATCTAGAATAATATAGGTTATGATGACAATGACTATTAATGATAATGACAAAAACTTACTTCTTACATGGATGCGACAAATATATATAGAGTGGGAACTTTTCCTTCACTGCTTGATAAACTTCAATATCAAAAATAGACCATTCCTATACATAACTTACACGCTTTTACAACTAAATATTTCCTATAAATAGAGCCTAACCTCTGGATCTCCACATGTTGTTTTCTTTATTTTTAGAAGCTCTATTTTTGTCCTATACATTATAAATAGATTCTAATTTAATCATGTTGCATGTGTTATAAATATATCTACCTATTTCATGCATGATTCATATATATTCTTATCTATGCATGTTATTTATTCGCGTCTTTTTAGATTTATTAATTTTCTTGATGATCATGTCAACCCATGATTTTTTCCTATTTTAAACCTGCTTTGGAAATCTGAGTATCTCTTGACTTTGTATTTCTTGCGCGTAACCCTTCAGGAATTATTCTTCACAATACCGCATGTCCCTTTGCACACTATTTCATCCTTTTCATATACTATTTTCATTCTTCCACATTCTCTCTTATTTGCATCCTTTTTCCTTCATCCATGTCTCATTCTTATACATTTTCTTAGCCCAACAATCAAGCTTCTATAACTGACATATAACTCTTTATGAAATTTACTTCTCCTATCTAGCTCTTGACTATTAAGAAAAAAGGAATAGGATTGTATTTATATGTTTCTTACCCTAAAAACCTTACATTTATCCCTAAAAACTTGATCACGTATTATGTATACCTCCCTCCATCTTATGAATAAGTATCACATATTTATCAAGGAGTATCCTTTAAAATAATTTCATTTCATTAAATTCCAACCCTCTAGACTGGTAGTATGGGTATAGTCAGACTAAGTTTCTAATATTTATTTTATGAGAAATTATTCATTTTCTCAAAACCCTTATAATACCCTTACTTATACCTAACTCCACTTTCATGTAAATTTCTATCCTTTGATACTAATTAAAATTTAAGATATGTCAGTTTTTATCTCTCAATCCCTAGAACAGGGTTGTACAGATCAAGAAAAAGTGTTTTTGGTCTAATTTTATTTGAGAATTTTTTATTGATTCTTCAAGGTTCAATAATACTCAAAAAAAAAAAACCCAAAATTTTCAACATCCTTTCAATCATTTTGACTACCATGAAAATGTTTAAGGATTCTAATTATTGATTTTCTATTTCAAGATGGACTTTGATTCCTATGGTTACCAAATTTTAAATCTTGTTCTAATGAAATGATTTCATGAATAAGGAAATAACCTAAATACTTCTTTGTTCACGTCCTTAGAAATTCACATGCAACTCTACATAGTTATTAATTTTTATAGTCCTTTATGATATTGTTTCTATCTTGAAATCACAATAAATAATTCAAACAATTTGATTACCTCATCCTCAACACACTAGATTGAATCTCCTTGGGTTTTATATCTTTATAGCCTACTTTTCTAGTTGAAAATGCCCCAATATAATCTCAATCAACCTCCACATATATTATTTACTCCATAAAATGTATGATTTTCCCTTATACACATGAGAATGTATTCTAAATACCTCATAGTCTCAAAGTAAGAATAACCCCTTTCATATTATGAATATTAACTTAACCTTATCAAAACATGCATCTGAAATGAACATAAACAAACTATTTCTTTAAAGAACCATTCACACACATATTCAATATATCATAGTTTTTTGGATAGAAAATTTATCTTATAGATTGTCATGACAATAAATAGATCATACCAAGGCTTCATGCCTCTCTTCTTTCTTGATTACAACCTATCTTCGTAATCTACCTCTTATACACTTATTTATCATCCTCATTGCATACTTTTTATATCTTATTCTTTGATTCCAAAAAGTATGATTCGATCCAAAAGACCACAAAATTATTTTATATACTTATCTCCATCATCGTTCCTAAAATCTAGGATTTAACAAGAGGATAAGTTGTCTTGATATCCATCTAGGCTAGCATATCTCCTTGAGATGGATTTATGAATTATGAACTTATGAAAATGTTTATAATTCTTACAAATAGTCATAGTCCTTATAAATCATGTAAAGTAATTTAAATTTTCAAACTTACTCATTTTGGATGGAAAATGAGTTTTGACTCATATAGACACATTCTGGAAAAATTTGACTCTCCACTGACTTGTAAAGACTCATCTGGCCTTATTTCATAAATTTAAGATATATTTACAATGTTAGGAATACTTGTTTAGTGCTCACATTATTTAGATGTGTTTATTATATTTACATATTGGTGGATATAATAATGTGGAGTAAATGAGTTGTAATAATAACTCATATAGTTATTTGAATGTGATTTGGTTGTTAAACCAAATTCACGTAAATAAGAAATGTGAGGAGTGTTGTTAGAACAACCTCCTAGAAAATATCTTGTACGTTTGAATATTAAGAAAGTATTATTATTGTGCAAATCTGTCTATACTATTTCATTTGGTACCAGAGCGACTATGGATCCATGATATATTATACAGGGAAAATCTTTTGCTATTAACGTTTTCCCTGGTTAATGAGAGTCTTTATGACTACTATGCTGCATCTGTTCGGGTGTGCTCAGCTGTCTCATCACGTATAAAAGAAAGAGTTTAGATCTTTATGCTCGAGCATTGTCTTGTGAATGGTCAGACGTTTGACATCTGCATGCCCATGTACATTCTATCATAGCGTTAATTCCTTTGCTGGTGCATTCTATCATACATTTACACAGATCATTAGAAACACTCCAAAATATATATCTTATTACAGTCCTGTTACTTCCAAGCGTTCCATGTATTCCTTAGCCTGATTCGTCCCTATATGGTAGCATGTATCTCTGCATTCATTGATTTCTCTCCTAGCATCGATCTGGATCAGCTTAATTATCAGTCTCCAAAATTGATTGATTCCTTTCATACATTTTCCATCATATTCATGGAGCCAATTTTCTAACTTTATCCTCATATAAGAAAGCGGTTCGGTCAACTAATTCCCTGCAATGTCCTTCTATGCATCAGATTCATTTTTTCCTCCAAGAAAAGTGGTAATTAGTTGTGTTATAGTTTATTTTTCAAATTAAATCAAGTGTCCAATGTTCATGCAAACTATGGAGTGATGAAATACAGGTTCGTGGAAATGCCATAATAGTGTGAAAGTTTGACAATCAAAAAATCTATTTTTGTCACGGTAGTCCTTTGTGTAGTACCTTGTCTTGTTTTTAAGTTTTATATTTATTACTCTCCACCGTATACATTCCATTAGACAAACATGTTTAGGTAATGTGTTTTTTCACTTGTTTATTAATAATCTTAGAAGGGTCTGGTTATGTTTTTATAATAGGTGTCTTTTTATTTTACAAGTGAAATATTTGGTATAGTTTTTAATATGTTTTGCATCCATCATAAATATTGTATGTTTTCTTGACAAGTCATAGTCTTTTGTTTGTAAAAGTGTCAAATAGGTGATCTTAGGATTATTCGTATTATAGTTTTGAGTATAAAGTGTCATTATTTTGTGTCAGTAATTTTATTTTCAAAGAGTTGAAAAATTGAGTCCTTGTAAAAGTCCAAAAATAAAAAAAATAAAAATTGCCTCACAGACACATTTTCAGTGTTATCCGACGTCTAGAAATAATTGTTTTCACATTGCGGGGGAGAGACAAAATAAATTACGGTGTGAAACTTGATGAGCTTCAAATATATATTCCACTGAGTTAGCAGCATGCAGTTGGAGGAAGGAGGCACAGGAGGCTGGAGGATAATTGGCATCCTCTCGTCAGTTGCCAACGATGGGGCCGCATGAAGTTGTGGTGACACTATGTGTGTGTGTGTGTGATTTTACTTTCATTTCTGGATTGTAGTATGATTTCAGAGTTCATGTTTTGTGTTGAATAAGTGAAATATTCACATTGAGGGGGGGAACATGGTCTCAATGTTTCATTTTCATTTCCACCTCTTGTTCATGTGTGTACTTTGTGAGTATGATTTCTAGATCAACCCCTGATGTGATATAGTGCCGAAGATTCAAAATAGAGTACTGAAGTAGGAGATGTTCTTGATAAAAGTAGATGGTTGATGTCATGTTCCCACTACTTTTCTGATTAGTTGGTCGATGTTCCCAAATATGGTTGATGGTGATGTTATGTTCCCAATTCCCTTTGCATGGTCGATGTGTTTCCAAGTGGTTGATGTAGTTTCCCACCTTGGTTGATGTTCCCATGGATGGTTGATAGCGTTCCCATATCCTGGTTGACGTGTTCCCTAAATCAGAGTGCACAGAGGAAGGTCAAGACATGTGTACGCTGCTCAGTTAGAAGATTTATGTTTCTCCCCATGTTCGCACTAAGGGGGGGAATGTTAGGAATACTTGTTTAGTGCTCACATTATTTAGATGTGTTTATTATATTTACATATTGGTGAATATAATAATGTGGAGTAAATGAGTTGTAATAACAAATCGTATAGTTATTTGAATGTGATTTGGTTGTTAAACCAAATTCACGTAAATAAGAAATGTGAGGAGTGTTGTTATAACAACCTCCTAGAAAATAGGATCAATTTCTCCTATTTATTTGTAATATCTTGTACGTTTGAATATTAAGAAAGTATTATTATTGTACAAATCTGTCTATACTATTTCATATAAAACTTATACAAAGTGATTATGATTCTTCTACATCATACTCCCCAGATGGGTTAAAACTTGATCTCTTACTCAAATGAAACATAAATTTTCTTCTTTCTTATTTTCCAATTGTACTAAATTGGTATAATTATTCTGATTTCATTTATGTTCTCCACCTTATTATATTATTTATTATTCTTCATAGTTCCATCCTCCAAGATGAGTATGTCTTCTTGTAACTTATTCATTTGAAATTTCTCAATATCTCTCTTCTCTATCTTCTTCACTTTCACAAATAAAAAACTTGTACACACATAATCAAATGAACCATAAAAAATTGAGACTTTTTTGTCTCCTCAAATTCATCATATTACTATAGTTATTTTTTTTCAACATTTTCTTGATTTTATTTGATCTTAAATATTTTACAATCATCTCCCACATTATTCTCTTCATCTTTAACTTCATTGAAAATTAATTTTTCTAAGGATTTCATCTCAACCTCCAATTTTTTTTCATTCACACAAGTGAATAAATCACTAACTTATCCTTCTTTTGCTAATTCATTCTTCTAAACCTACATTCACACACTCAAAAATAATGTTAGATTCAAAATTTGAGGAAAAATTTCCCTTCTTGTTACCTCTTTTGATGAATCTACTTCTTCTTCTTCATCTTTGAGAAAGGCTAGAAAATGTTTCTATGACCTTTTCATCTTCATTTCTGTCTTGCATTAAGAGAAATAATTTCACCGCCTCTTCTTCACTTTTCATATATTTCTTCCTCATGACCTCATAGGTATTTTTCTCTCTCTATATTAAATCAATAAAATTTAATTTAATTCTTCTTTTGACATGCATCTCAATTTTCCACTTTACTCTTTGCTTTATCTTCCATCCATACCACATTTATTTTCCTATATACTCTACCATAACCTCCAATCTCTCTAACCTTTCTTTTAACTCTATTTTTTTTAATTTCTAAATTTTCACTCTTTATTTTATTTCCCTTCAACTCTCCCATTATCTCTTCTTCTCAATTCCAAACCTAGGTATTTTAAACCCTAGTTCATCTTCTTTAAAGGTTGATCAAACCTTATTTTTATTTTGGCCATTGTGTATATGTGTTTTCGTTGATGTCAAGTAAATTAATGGAAAAGGGTGTCATGATGTCATATGTTTCTACATGAGGTGTCATTCAGATGTCAAACATGAAGAGTTATTTGTAGTGTCCAAGTTTGATGTCATATTTTTCTACATGAGGTGTCATTCAGATGTCAAACATGAAGGGTGATTAGTAGTGTCCAAGTTTGGTGAGTTATAGGAGGTCATAATGCATAGTATAGTGAGCTGAGTCATTGTATGGGATATCTTGAGTTGATTGGATGTCTTAATGAGATTAAACATGTTAATTTATGTGTGTTATAGGTTTATATGAGTCTTCATGAGGCCAGCATGGTCAAGTTCATGAGTTACAATGTTGAGTTGGGTTATTCCAGGCCTATTCCTAGCCCCAGAAGATGTAGAATGAGGTAGATGTATGAGATTTGGAGCTGGTAATTATTGTTCAATAATTTTAGTAGCATAGTGACAGTATACCTAAGGTGTATGGTGATTTTTAGATCATAAATCAGAGGTTTGGTAGTGTTTCAAGGTCCTTGGGAAGTAAAAAGTGAGAAATAGGTAGGTAAACATGGGAAAATGAAATTGGATGGAGAATTTCAGAGCCATTTAGGATATGAGGTCATTTTTTATATTTATAGGATGATTTAAATATGATTCATGATAATTTTTTAGGTCAAGGTGCTAAAGAAATTGCAATATATGTAAGTTTCGGAAAAACTAGGTAAGTTTCAGTGTGTTTTTAGAGAAAAAGTAGACCTTCTGATGCTCGTTGTGAGTTGTGTTATTTGTATGGGGACCTAATATATTTGGAATATATTATAAGTTAAGTTATTAATATTTAAAATAAACAATGAGGTAGTTTTATTTTCACATTTTTATGAATTATCGTTAAGAAGGTAAGTTTGTTTGAAACCCTAGCTAGAAGAAACTTGGAGGAAAGTGAGTATACTGAGATTGTATTGATTACATTTGAAAAATTTATGATTATATGTTGTATATTACTCATTGATTTTTCCATAAAGGTATGTAGAGCTTGTGGTGATGAGTGGACCCCACTCAAATAGGTTAGTTTCTAAAGAAGTGTAGTTTGGGACAAGGTTATCTAAAGGAGTTACAAAATAAATTGTCATTTTTTTTTATTATGTGAGTTTTTATTGATTTACATGATGTTTTTAGGTCATGATGATGAATTAAAATGGAAAAGTGTTCCGTATTTGTGAAGACTATTTAAAGGGTAGATTTGGGGTAGTTTCAAGTAATTTGCATAGATGAGTTTGTTTAAAGGCCTTCCACTTGAGTTGTAAGGAGTTAAAATATTTTATTAAAATAGTATTAAGATGGATTTCCATTTTTATAGTTTTTATCTCATGATGATTATATTTTATGGGTCATCTAGGTCATTTTATAGAGAAGAAGATTTTGTTATTTCAAGGACTGAATTGATTTTGTTGAAAGATTGAGTTGGTTGAAGCATGAAATGGATATGTTGATGATTGATATCACATGGAGAGTGAAGAGGGATTAATTTTATTACAATTTACGTAATTAAAAGGTATTTAAAATGAAATAAATGGTGCAAACTAGTTGAGTTTCTAAAACAAGTTTCTGGGCAACATGATTTGGAGAAGAGGAAAGTTACTATTGTTTGAACACATGGATGTTTCATGAGGTATATTAGTCATGTATGTGATGTAAACTTCTTGAGTGATTCCATAGAGTGGTCACATTCTATAGTTGAGTTGTTTTTGGAGTGTGATCTTGATGCCCAAAAGTGAAGATCAGGGTGATGGAAACAACTATTTAGTGAAGGATACGAGTCATTTTAGCCCATGTTATGATTTATTTGATTGGTAAAAGTAAAATTACAGATACCATGGATGATTTCTATATGTCATATTACAAATTTTTGGTGATTTATAGAGCTTAAATAATAGTATGTTTTCTGATGTTAGTGGATTTTTACTTATCCTATTGATGGGGTTTTGAGTCTTTTTAGATCCAAGTATGAATTTTTTGGGCATGGCCGACCTACTATGGGTCATATGTGAATTTCCATTGTAATAAATTTATTGGGATTTGTTTCCAAGTTTTAATGGTCTAACCAATATGAAAGGGGACCGACCTACATTGGGTTAGAATTTGAATCAAGAATAACTTATTTAAGTAGATGTTTTGAGTGTCATTTGTGAACTAGTTGTGTACTTGGGTATGAAAAGTGTGACCTATATGTGAGTGAATTGAGAGAGTGTAAAAAGGTATGAAAGATTTTTTCAAGAGCTTATATAAGATACTGCATTACTGGTTGAAGAAAGTTATGGAAGGCAGTGTGTGCAATGGGTTTGAGACCAATAAGAAGTCCATGAAAGTACCTAGAGGTAGAGCAAGTTGGAAGAAGCAAGTGTGTTTGAATAAGGGTTTGAAGGAGCTTAGAACTTAATTTTGGGATCACTATCAGACTAAGTTATTATCGACATATATTTCAGTTATCATACATTTTACAAAATCTCATATGTGATAAGTCATATTCATAGCAAGTCTCTTGTTGTGAGTAATATCAACAAGGGTCTAGGGGTTGTTGCTCCTTGTGGGGTTGGTGCCTCACTAAAGAAAATATCTTGCGATGTCTAATATTCACTTTAGTATTTTTTGTGAGTAATATCAAGTAAAAATTTCAGTGTATTTTCTTCCCCTTGAGTTTCCCTTGAGGTTTTCCCACTTGTATCTATGTGTTGTGGTGATCTCCTCTATTGCTCATGGTTGAATTTGACATGTATGTTATATAATGTTATGGGCATACCATTAATAAATGGTTCATAGGTTTATGGTTTAGAGTGAGTAAATATTAAATTGAAATTAAATTTTGTAAGGAGTGATTCATCCCACCCTCTTAGTCCATTTTTCTTCCAACAATTGATATCAAAACAAATCCTTGGGAATCAAGTCTAATCACTTGAAAGGAGATCCTTTAGAAGCACAGATCAATGGTGAATGTCTTCAGATGAGTGAAGTTGTATCTACTAGAAAAGGACCAATGTAATTTCTCAGTCAGTGATTTATGAATTACAAGATTGGATTAAGGATATGGAGATAAAGCATGGTCAAGTCATCAAGGGTTTGGAGTATCAGGTTGAAATAATGTCTAAAGACCTAAAGGAGAAATAACACATTTGTTCTAGGTGTGAAGAGAGATTGAAAAAAATTGGAATTTGATCTAGAGGATGTTTCCAATAGGTTAACGGTGTATAACAAGTTAGAGAAGAGTTATAAAAACTTGAGGGGATATTAGATCACTGCATAATTACTTAGAGCTGAGCAAGTTTTCAAATCCATGCCTAGGGTTTAAAGGAGAACATGTGAAAGAACGATGGTGTTGCTAGACCAAGTACTAAATCAGGTTTTGAGAAGGTTACTAAGGAGGCTAAGTTTGATTCCATAGTGTATAACCATGTATAGAACAACCTAATGCTATTAGGTACCTGGTTAATATCGATTCAATGGTTATGGGACTATGTTTGTATATGATATGAGGGTCATAGAGCTCCAGAGATTGATGAGAAAGAGATATCCTAGGAATGGTTGAAAATCTCTTCAAAGGTGAAATGTTAAAAAAATTCATGTTGTTGAGTATGAGTCACAAGGTGATGAATAGATTATTGGCTATGAATCTGTTAGAAGCCTATATGATCTAAGAATTGGAAAGAAGAATGGTATTGTATGCCTTTCAAATGTCACAAGTAAGGTCATATGGTACAAGGTATTGTCACTAAGTTAAATCTGTTGAGGTTATACTCAGTAGGTTTCAAGCATACAATATGGCAAGATGGATCATGAACATTAAAGAATAAGAGGTATCAGTCTCATGAGGAACTCAATAAGATTGATCATAATATGATTGCTCAATCTAAGTGTTTAGTACCAAGAGAATTGAGTTCTCAGTCCTCGTAATGAAATAGAGTTTGAGAAGTTGAAGAGACAAGGCATGCCAAGTCTGAATTTAATCACAAAGATGTTGGTGATGAGGTCCTATTTATGAAAGACTGATGCATATGAAGGATGCACTATTAGAAGGTTCTACATTATTAGGTGCCATCAAAATAGGATATTTTAAAGATTCTGAATCAAGTTCAAGTTATGATGCTAGGAGGTGACGTTTTCTTTGTGTTGAATAAGAAAATGACGTATGCAGAGAAGAGTCCTAAGAGATTGAGATCACTACTTCAGTAACATGAGATAAAGGTTAAGAAGCCTAGAAGAGAAGTATTGGGATACCTCACAGAGTTGTAAGCCTTATGTAACTGTGACATCTCCATAGATGTGCAAATGAGTACTATTACTCTTAGCTTGTAGGTGTAATGAGTTTTTCAGTGATTTTAATCTAAGATGATTTTATTTGATGTCACTTTGCAAGGATAAGTAATTATCTAGAATGGGTTTGAGAAAACTTCTAAGGCTATGTAAGTTAATGTCTTGAGTAATAAAAAGTCAGTAGTGTGTTAGTCAAAATGTCAGTTTAGGTTTCAAAGTCTGGTATCATATCACATATAATTCAATCAAGTCAAATTATTTAAGGATAGTGTCATGAAAATTTATGAAGGACCTAGTCTATGTATAGTATCTCAGAAAATTCTATATATCAACAGGATGATAAATCATAGTTTTGACTACAAGAGGTGGAGTCAAGGTATCCATATAAGTGAAGAAATAATATGGAAATGCAAAGTCATGGGAAGTATGTGAACCATGTAGTCTAGTTGATGAAAGCACATGTGATATGTCTTTGAGGTAAAATGAGATTCTAGTCTAGGAGTTGATTAGGAATAGTTAATTCCTCATTCTGTATGAGAGGGTGGTCTGCAAATGTCTTGAATGAAAGTCAATACATAATGGTTTATGTCATAGAGAACATAGGTGTGTCTGTTAGGTATGTTCTATATGTTCATCTATGGATGAGGTCAGTGTAAGAAAGTAAAGTCTAATAATGTGTGTGTATCTGGTCTAATAACCATGTAAATAGGGAATTGTTCCAAGGATCTGAGTTGATTTCTTGTTAATGATCTCACCTATACTGGTATGAGAGTTACGGAAGAAAGAATTCAATGTTGTGCTTTAGATGGAATGAGGTTGGTAACAAAATGAGAGAGTGTTGACCATACAAGTTAGATGCCAAGTTTAGATTTAAATGGATTCAAGGTCCTAAGGTGCAAGAAGTTGAGCTATGTTCAAAGGTCTTAACAAGGATGCAAGAACAAATGGTCATATTCAATATGTTGAGCCTAGAAGGATATCCCTAAATTTGAAGTCCATGAAAGATGTTGATGAAGGAATCATAGACAGATTGTCTATCAGGGTACATATAACAAGAAAGAAAATGAAGGATTTTTTAGGTGTCTAAGAGGGTTTGGTACTTCTTAAATTCCTTATCACTTATCTGATCATGATGTTTTCAAAATCGAATGTGACTAGGTTTCTTGTTATGAGCTTAAAGTGATCTATATCAGATTGAGCATTGGATGTGAAAGGAAGAGCTCAAGTTAGGTTGTAGAACCAGCCATCAAAGTTTTCAAGGTATGTGTGTAAAACTTTTTTATCCTCAAATACATACAAACAGAGTGTTGTATGAGTTCTTATTGAGTCCAGGGGATGATGATTTTTTGACTTTTATTCATAGTGTTCTAAGTTGGATCATCAGAAGGATGGTTAGGTAGAGATAATGGTCCATTGCATGTGTCATGTTGGAATATCAAGGAGCAAGTCTCTCATGGTCAAGAGTATGTAGGAGTTTTTAGCTATCAATGTGTAACAATATTGGAAGTCTGCTCTATGATCAGTATGTATCTAAGAGTTTTATAGATCTTATGATAGAGTAATTTTTGATATTAATGGTATTCCTAGAAGTGATAATGAGGTTACAGTTAGTGCTATTAGACATGTAGTAATGATATGCTATATGTACATGAATGTCATTCAAAGAAGTTATCTCGGGAGTATGTATGGGTATATCTATGTAGGAGTGTTGTTGAGGCAAGCTACAAGTCTTGCAAGTAGGTAATATGATCCATAGAGGTCATGAAAAAGGTGACCTACATATCATGTATGGTTCCACACAGACAAGGGAGCTCATTTGGTCTTTGGTTCAAGCATACAAGGTGTCTGGTAATAAGATGCTTCTAGTTAGGCTATCCAAGAACTATAATTGAGAGTTAAAAAATGACAACAAGCTTGTGTAAAAACAAGCAAGGGTGACTCAACTGTGACCAAGAGTATCTGTATGTTCATGATGAAAGAAGTAACATGAAAGGCAGGTCTACATGTCTGCAGAGTGTGAAGATATCAAGGCAGGGGGAGTAGATGTACAAAGTTCCTCAAGCATGTGAATGAAAAGGAAAAAGGGATAATAAGACATGGTAAAAGGAAAGTCACAATGAAGAGATAATGGGTTCAAAGGTAAGTCATATGCTCAAAATGTCTAGCTTTAGCATGACAAATATGACTAAGAAGACTGAGACAATGCTATTGAGGTAGGAGGGATATTCTTGACTTTGATTCAGGTGTTCTAAGTGGAAAGAAGGATTGTTAGTAGAGATAATGGTGATTGCAAGTATGTTGGAAAAAGGAGAAAGTTATATGATAAAGTATGACTCTAGGAGAAGAGCTATAAAGAGTGAATTCATGAGAATGTATGAATGCTCTATGAACATGGTAGAAGTTTGAATAAAGTAGATCCGAAGTTTTGGTTTAAGAATGATATAATGGTCTCCTAGAAGTTATAATGCAAGTTGAGTAGTAGAGAAAAATACATGCAGTTTTGATGTGTTGAATAAGTACCTAGAAAGTTTGATGATGCAACGTGAGTGGGTAAAGTACACAAGTAGGAGGAGTGTTCAGTTTATGAGGGATCTACATTTTTGCAAGTTCTTTACAGGTACTACATAGAGGTATGAGTGTCAGTATACTGTTAAAGAAGAAAAGTGACAGACATGTTTGTACGGTTCCACAAAGATAGGGGAGTCATTCGAGCAAGCAAGTGAAGTTTGTGCATTATTTCCATTGTGTTTAGTCATGTGGTGTAAATTTCTATCTATTCATCATGGTATCCTTTTTCATATATGTCAAAGGGGGAGAGAAGCTTTAGGAACATGGAAATATGGTCTTGTAGGTGTGTTGGTCATGTTGGTTGCCATCAATGTTTCTGAAGGTGGTTACCTATCAATGACAAAGGGTGGGATTTTCAACCATTGTGTGTATGTTTTTTCATTAATGTCAAGTAAATTTATGGAAAAGTGTGTCATGAGGTCATGTGTGTCTCCATGAGGTGTCATTCAGGTTTCAAACATGAAGGTCGATTGGTAGTGTCTAAGTTTGGTGAGTTCTAGGAGGTCCTGGTGCATGGTCTAGTGAGCTGAGTCATTGTATGAGATCGTTTGATGTGGTTGGTTGTTTTCATTAGGTTACACATGGTAATATAGGTGTGTTAGAGGTGTATATGAGTCTTCATGAGGTCATCATGGTCAATTTCATGAGTTACAATGTATAGTTAGGTCATTCTAGGCCTATTCCTAGCCTTAGATCATACAAAATGAGGTAGATGTATGAGATTTGAAGCTGGTAATTCTTTTTCAAGCATGGTAGAAGCATAGTGAAAGTATAATTGAGGTTTATGGTGAGTTTCAGATCAATACTCAAAGGTTTGATTGTGTTTCAAGGTCTTTGAGAAGCAAACAATGAGCAACAAACATGCAAACATAGGAAAACGAGATTGCTTGGAGATTTTCAGATCCATTTGGGATATGATGAGAGTTTTGAAAATTATAAGATTTTGTTATGATGCTTCATGACAAGTTTCAAATCAAATTGCTGAAGGAGTTGCAAGATATGCAAGTTTTGGCAAAAATGGGTAAGTTTTAGTGTGTTTTTAGAGAAAAAGTGGACCTTCTAATACTCGTTGTGAGGTGTGTTATTTGGATGTAGAATTAATATATTTTTAATATATTATAAGGCCAATTATGAAGCATTCAAAATAATAATGAGGTATTTTGATTGTCACATTTTTATGAATGATCGTTAAGAAGGTAAGCTGGTTTGAAACACTAGCTAAAACCTAGCTATAAGAGACTTGGATGAATGTGAGTATAGTGAGATTATATTGATTAATTTTTCCAAAATGATTATTTCATGTTGTATATGACTCTTATATGTTTCTAGAAAAGGTATTGTAGATCTTTTGGTGATAATTGGACCCCACTCAAACAGGTCAATATTTGAATAAGTTCATTTTGGAACAACTTTGTTCAAAGGAGTTGCAAAATAAATTGACATTGTTTTTATTGTGATTTTTTAATGTAAATTATGGTTTTAGGTCATGATGATGCATTAAAATGGAAAAGTATGCCCTATTTGTGAGGACTAGTCAAAGGACAGTTTTGGGTGGTTTCAAGCAGTTTACAGAGATGAACTTGGTTGAAGGCCTTCAACTTGAAGTTGGAAGGAGTTACAATATTTTATGAAATAAGGATTTATATTTATTTCCATTGGTATATTTTTTTATCTCATGATTATTATATTTGATGGGTTATTTAGGTCATTTTGTAGAGAAGAAGCTTTTGTGTTTTGCATGACTGGATTGATTTTTCTAAAAGATTGAGTGTTTTTAAGCATGATATGGATGATTTGATGTTTTATATCACCTAGAGAGTGAATATGTATGAATTTTATTCCTATTAAAGGTATTTAAAGGTCTTGAAATTGAGAGAAAGAGTACAAACTAGTTGAGTTTTCAAAACATGTTTTTGGGTAGCATGATTTGGAGAAGAGGAAAGTTGTTGTGGTTTGAACACATGGATGTTTCATGAGTTATATCATGTATGGATGTTTTATAAAGGTATTTTGGTTTCCATATAGTGGTTAAATGCCATATTTGAGCTGCTATTGGGAGTTCTTGAGGCCCAAAGGTGAAATCATGGTGCTAGAAGTAGGTGTTTGGTGAAGGATATGAGCATTTGGGCCCATGTTATGAAATATTCAACTGTTATAGGTAGACATGAGACCATTGATTATGTTTAAAGGTCATATTACACATTTTTGGTGATTTTTAGAGTTTGGATAATGATATTTTTTATGTTAGTTGATTATTTCTCATCCTAGTGATGGGGTTTTAAGGGATTTTGGTACAAGTATGAAGGTTTTTGGAATGACCAGCCCACATGGGTAATATGTGATTATTTCAATGATTCATTTTTGATATTTTTAAGTTTCATTTTTTGGACCAAAGGAGGGAAACCAACTTGTCTTGAATTTAAACAAATAAGAGAATTTAAAAGTGATGTTTTGGGTGTTATTTTGAGATAGTTGCTTGCGTATGAAATGTGTGACCTATATGTGAGTGAATTACATGTAAAAAGGAATATTTTGAGAGATGAGAGATTTCATGACATGTTGAGGAATGTATATAAAATTTTGTGCAAGGATTTGAAAAAAAGTAAAGTGAATAAAGTGAGAGATAGAGTGAGTTGGAGAAGCTAGGGTTTGAACAAGGATTTGAAGGTGTTTGGAGATGAATGTTTTGATCACCATCAGCTAAGTTATTTCAACATATCCTTAGTGATCTCTTCATAAAAATATTGTGTGATGACTCATATTCATGAAAGTCTATTTTTGTGAGTAATATCAACAAGGGTTTAGGGGTTGGTGCCTCAGTAAAGAAATATCTTGTGATGTGTAATATTTATTATAGTCTATTTTGTGTGTAATATCATCAAAAAATTTAGTGGTTTTTCTTCCCCTTGAGGGTTTCCTACTTATATCTTATGCTATGGTGTTTCCTATCTTGTTCATGGTTGATTTCATGTATGTTATATGATGTTATGCACACATTAATGGATAATTAATTGATTAATTGTTTACATGAACACTCTGAAATTGAAATTAAGTTTGTAAGGACTGATTCAACCCTCGCTCAGTCCATTTTTCTTCCAACATATTTAATTTCAATGAAATATCCTTCATACAAGATTTAATGAGATTTTTTTCTCAAGATATTATGATATTATTTCTCTTAAATTGTAATCATGTAACTTGATGACAATAACATTTTTCTAGACTAAAAAATCTTACATCTCCAAATCAATTCTATGTCTAGATCTGGACCAAATGTATGGGAAGCATGAGACCATTCATAAGTCTAGATTTGGAATAAATATATGGGAATCTCCAAAGATTCAGAGTTATGGCTCCAGAAAAAATGTACTACTATTGTATTTTTATCTTCTCACTAATTCCTTTCATCAATATGATAAACAAAAAAGAAGAGTAATAAATCCAAATTTCTCATAACATTAATTCAATGATTGTTTTCAATTTTTCTCATACTGAATTGTATCAAAATATTATGTATCCAGATCTTCATTGAAAATTCAAGACATAATTTTATCACATTCACCTTTAAAACCTTATTAAGAGCTACTAGCCTTGAAATAATACAAACCTTATTATTTTAATCCAATCACAAGGACTCGTGAGAATTTAACCACCATTTTCAATACCCTTTATGGTACTTTAACTTCATACAAAGTTTCAAACTCTGTAATTCATATTTACTCCTTCAAATCACTTGGAACGACATGTAATTAGGTTTAGTTCTTATAGATGTATTTTCATATAAATATTATTTTATGGAAAAATGGCATAATATTATGAGAAAATAATCACATATTATGAAACCCATTATTTATTCCTTGCTTTCTTACAAGTTTTAAGTTCAAACTCTCAATAGAAGTGCTTCAACCTGCCTGTCACAATGTGTAATTAGGTCTCTTCTTAATATTATTATCACCTTCTTTATCCCTTTATCTACCTTGTAATCAAGATTCCACAACTGATATAAAACACTTTATGAAATTTAACTCTCTAATATAGCTCTTGACCGTTAAGAAAACAAAGCATAAAACTATATTTATAGGTTTCTTACCCTAAGAACCTTGTATTTATACCTAAATTTTTTTTCACATATTATTTGTACCTCCCTCTATCTTACTAATAAGTCTCAAATAAATATCAAGGAGTATTCTTCGAAATACTTTCATTTCTTTAAGTTCTAACCCTCAAAACTGTGTAATATTGCTATAGTTAGACTAAGTTTCTAATATTTGGTCTATGAGAACATTTTTTATAAAACTTTATGAAACTATTTCTTATACCTAACTTAAACTTCATGTCAATTTCTATCCTTTTTCACTTGTTAAAATTCAATATATATATATTTCTAGCTCTTAAACCCTAGAACAAGGTTGCACAGATCGAGAGCAAGTATTTTAGGTCTAAGTTTCCTTGAGAAAGTTTTATGGATTCTTCAAGGTTCAAGATTCCTCTAAAAAACTAAACACAACTTTTTCAACATCATTTCAATCATTTTTTACCACTATATCAATGGTCAAGGCTTTTAAGTATTGATTTTCCAATTCTAGATGGACTGTGATTCTTGTGATTACCTAATTGTAAACCTTGTTCTAATAAAATGATTTAATGAATAATGTAATAACCTAAAGATTTATCTATTCACATCCTGATAAATTCACATAATACTATACAAATTTGTTTCTTTTGATAGTCCTTTATAATATTTTTTCCCATCTTAAGATCACAAGAAATACTTCAAACAATTTACGTGCCTCATCCACAATGCACTAGATTGAATCTCCTTGGGTTTTATAGCTTCATACTCCACTTTTTTCTGTTGAAAATTCACCTATATACTATCAATCAACATACAAACACATTATTTACTCCCTAAAACATATAGTTTCTTCTTATAAACATGAGAATGTATTCCAAATACCTCCTAGTCTCAATAAGTAAGAATTAACCCTATCATATTATGAATATTAACGTATTCTTGATAAAACATGCATCTCAAAGGAATAAAAAAACTTATTCCTTGAAAACCATTCACACACATATTCAATATTTCATAGTTTTATTGATACAAGATCTTCCTTACAGATTATCATGACTGTACATATATCCTACAAAACATTCATAGATCTCTTATTTCATGATTACACCCTATCTTCCTATTATACATCTTACCTATTTATTTCTCATCCTCCTTGCATATTTGTAATAGCTTATAATTTGATTCCACCAAGTATTAATTGATCCAAATAATCTCAAATTGATTTTCTATACTTATCTCCATCAAATCTTTCCTAAAATATTGGATTTAACAAGCGGATAAGTTTTCTTGATAAACATCTACGTTGGCATATATCCTTGAGATGTATTTACATTATTACAGATTTTTAAAAATAAATTTACAACATAATAGTAGTGACTTATGACCTTATCAGAAATTTTAGACTCATTAAAATTAGCCATAGTAATTATAACTCATGCTAAGTAATTCAAATTTTATCAAACTTACTCATTTTGGAGGGAAAATGAATTTGACTCATAAAGACTCATTCTGGAGAAATTTGACTCTCCAATGAATTATAAAGACTCTTTAGATATTATTTAATCACTTAAATACATATTTAAAAAAATTGTAAAAATTTCTTATGATGCTCTTGCATCAGACACACACACACACATAAAGAACATAAAAATAATGAAATGTTAAATATGTAAAAATAAAAGTATGAATATAGATAACATCAAGAAATATAATAGCTCTAAAATTCCTTATAATTTATTACATACATCTTTTATAATTCTATATATCCTTTGCAATAAATCATACCATGTTACAAATAGTCTCTCCTTAACTGTCTTGGAGATCCCTATAAGCACTTTCTTGCAAAAATAACTCAATTGAAAATATATGTGTATCTCAGTGTGAGGCTCCAAAATCTAGTTCACTATATGATTATAGAATATCATCATGGTCACCACGAATAACTATCATAAGGACTTTATTATTTTTACTATTAATAATGTTCATGCTCATGGGGACACCATTCCTTTGGTCATCTATCATGTGATTTATGTTACATGTGTTTATGATATGCTCTATAATTTTCCATGGAGTGTGTATAAGAATGTTTTTTTTTGAAAACAATGATTCAATATCTTAGGATAATGTTTCTATAAGGAAGATAATGATTCAATATTTGAGTAGTGAAATATAGAAGAAAAATGACTATTAGTTTTAAATTTTCTACCAATATTGTCAATATCCTCGATATTATGTTCTTATGTGTGTCAATTCCATGAAAATCATTACAATTTACCTTCATATAAGTAGGATATTGTTGATCCCTCTCTACATTAGGAATGTGATGTTGTGAAACAAAACACTCCACATGCATCTGATAGGCTCTACACATATCAATGAAATGAAAATGAGTATTATGTAATGGGGAAAAATGAGTAATAAGGTGGTAAACCTCACTTTGAGATAACATGGTAATGGTAGTACTACTTGGTAGGATTGTTAATGGGTAAGTAAAGATTCATATATAGATACTTAGTGTAAGATATTATTAAAAAACTAGAATTTTGGAGTGATATGTCACTGAGAGTATTCATAGTAGATTATAGGTCCTCATATTTCTCATCAAAGAAAAATATTAATCATGTTGAATCAATTTTTGAAATGTATTTATTAGTTTTTCTCAAGGGGTTATTTGTGTTGTTAAATATACTTGTTCTTTTCTTAGGCATATCCAAGAAAATACGGATTATCTAATGCATAATTGTAATCATACTTGTGAGTGAAAAGATAAGAGTTGAGTGACTCAGACACTATTTCACTAGGTTGAGAAGTATATTTGATTTATTTATTATCAAAAGATGCTTTCATAGGAATTACGTCACTTGGATTCTTGTGAGATCTACTTCTCTAATTGGGAGGTTATTGGTTAGTAAGTATTTGAGGAAAATCAATGGTGTTAATCTTGAGATTGATCTAACTAGGTTCATTTTCATGCAAATGCAATAGCTGGGTGGCGTTATCCCAACTAAATCAATATGAGAAAGATATCCTCGAAAGGAGTAAATGAAATAACTAAATGTTTGATATTTGATAAAAAGATACACATGGTAACTCTTATAATGTGAAAAGTTTGTAGAATAATTTTAGTTTGTAATGTTTTAAGTTTTGTATATTAGTGTTACTTTAGACATTTTAGGTGGATTTTAATATGGTAAATTTGACACGTTAACATGTAGAAGAAGTTCTGACCTTGAAACAATAAGTGTAAGGGATACCAAAAAAATGTTGTAAGAGAGTGAGAAGTTGAATATATTGACTATTACTCTAATATTTCTAGGAGTTAATGTAATGTGAAACCATATTCACGTCATTAATTTTATTGCAACATTGAAAAGTGTTACATTTAATTTTAATTCCATTAGTAAAATATACAAGGGACTTGATAAATTTTGAGGAAAACACACTCCAAATCCTTCATCAACAAGGGTCCCCTTGACATGGACATGACCAATTATGAAATTGATAAATGGTGGTGGATTGTATGCATAAAAAATATACTTATAAATCACATATTTGATTGGAAATTTGAGAGATTATGGTTGGTATTTTATCAATATGATTTTAAAACTCTTTACATTGTTACAGAATACTCTCTTCATTCTTGGATGATTGGCAACATTTGATGGATATTCATGGAATATAATAGTTACAGAATGTGATTGTGATGTTTGGGAAATGTTATAATAAAATTAAGGAATGGAATCTTATCAGATTAATTAGAGAGATCCATTATGGGGTCCTTATTTTCAAATCGAGGTTGTTTTCATTTGGATTTTATCATAAGAGGAAAATTCATCATGCCATCATAATTAGCTTCAGGAGGGAGATTTGAATATGATTTGTTATTTTTCAATTGTTTTGATTTCATTTATTACATCGATGTAGTTAAATGATTATGTAAACATTAGTAACCTAGGTGATGATGTTGGCTAAAGGTTTTATACATTTTTATGTCATTTACTTGACTGATGATGTCAAATTTTGATATATTTTACAAAAATCAATTTATAAGGTATTTTCAACTTTTTTTTGAAACACTTGATTCACTTGGACAATCCTATATATTTTATCAATATGTGCTAGGTAATTTTCATTTGGGTACTGGAAGGAAAACCAAGAAATTCTACACTTAATACCCAATGTTTAGAATATTATTTATTTATTGGTTAAAGAATCATGTCCATTCAAAGTTTAAATTACATTAGAAACCTGGATAGGATTAGTATGATGTTGATTATTTTTGTGTTTATTAATTTGGGGAGAACTTGAGTTGTGATTTTGGAATGATTTGGTAATAGATGGGTGCATAAGATTAATTGAACATTATCTTAATGCATATATTCTTGTTTTTTTATTTGAAATTTGTTTGACATTAGTATATTTCTCTAATCATTGGTTTCTCATAAAAAAATTCATAGTGGGTAGTAGTATGCTTGTTTTTAAGGTTGAAAACAAATTCATTAGAGTGGCCCCAATTTTAATTCCATTAATAATTTATTTTAGGATTAAACCATCAAGAAATTGACGTAGTAGGGTTGAATTTTTAAAATCAAGTTATAGGAAATTTTAGATTATTTTATTCTTATCTTAAATGTTGATGATTTTTTCTCTTGTTGAGAATTGGGATGAAATGTGTTTTCCATGATTGGGTGGTAAATATTTGCATTTTTAGGGATATTAGGCATGGCATAATTGATTTAAATTTGGGATCAAATATATGGTGAACAATATCCTATAATCCTCATTAGTGGTATGTTATTTTTTATTCTTTAGGATTATATCTTCTTTTTGGGGGTTGAGGATTATAAAATTATCACATGATATGGTCCTCACTTTTATCCTAATCAAATGATTCATCCAATGCCTTAGAATATAAGGATGAAAACTAGTAGTATAAATTGTGTTCTAATATAATTGTACATTATTTTAAGATAATTTATTGATTCATGTCATGGTAGGTTTATAATCTAATTCCTTTCATAATTTAATGACATAATGGATAAAATCAAGGTATAGTTTATTAACATTGAAAAATATCATGGATTGTCTTAATAAAATCATGACATTACATTTATTATGTAAAGACATTTACTAAGCTTTCTAATTGGACTATAGACTGGGGATTAAGTCGATTATACAATTGAAAAACATCCCTTGTTAGTGATTTTAATAATATTTTTGTAGTTATATATGTATTAATTAGATTACAATAATATTTGATAATATTTCCAAAGGATTTAAGGTGTAAGATGGGGTTTGTGGAATCATCATATGAATATCCATGGATGTAATGTACGGAGTTAAAGGGTCATTTAGTATGTTTTTGAATAATGGTTTGTTAGATATGAGATTTTGGGATAAGTTTCACATTTTAATATATTGGGGGATTGATTGTTTCTCCTAATGTATTTTTTGAGGATGGTATTATTAGCACCCAAAAATTTCTCACTACATTTTGTCGTATTAGATTAAACTTTTGGGAAATCTGAGTTCTCTTGTGGATGTGTAGTCAATTCTAAGGGTTTGTTATCATGAATATGTTCTATTTGTGACTCTTTATTATTTTGGTTTCTTTTTAATAATTGGTATTCCAATTGTTTTTCCATTGGAGCTATCATGGAGGTTGTGTTTGAAGTGGTTAAGTTTTTTTATTTAGAATTTTATCCCACATGTACTAGGATTAGGAAGAAATTAACATGTAAATAAATAAGTGCTTCATTATTTAAGTGGAGAAAATGTTTTTCCCATTGATCCATTTTTTTGAGGTGAAAAGTGATAAGGTTGGGATTATATGTATGTATGTAAAAATTGATCAAAATTAGTGATTGAAAATTTGACTAAGGAAATGTTGAGAAACCTAAGCAATTGAGTACACTGAATTATGCCACAAGGAACATTTATAGATACTTGGTTACTCAGGTGAAATTGGATAAAAATTTGAGGTAGTGAAGTATTGTGAAATGATGGAATGTCTCAATCATGATTTAGTAGTTAGTGAGTTAGAGGTGTACACATGGCCCAATCATAGGTGATCAAGAATCAAGAGAAGATAATAGTTTAAGAAATCGGTGAATGATTTAAAAATTTGGTAACATATGAATGGGAAAAGTGGCACAATCAAAGTTAAATTATAAACTAATAAGATCTTGACACATGACATAATTATAAATGATTATAAGATAGCAAATGAGTACCTATGATCGTGCCACATAGACAAATCACAAGTTCTTAGTTGGCACTTTTCGGTTGAAGGAAAATTCATAGACATATGAAAAAAATGTAATTGATTAGGCCACATGGACCAATCATGAGTAAAAAAAAGCCAATCAGATCCTAACATGTGGTATAATGTCTGTAGCTCAAGTAGGGGAAATTAGATAAGGTGGTTGATAATGGACAAGAGGCTTGAAGGCCATAACCAACCATAAAGTTCCATATTTCCTAGTTAAAATGTTATAAGAAGTCCAAGGAGAAGATTACAAATGAACTATAGATGTTAATAGTTAAAACCACACAAAATTTTAATAGAGAATTATGTGAATAAAGCTCTAGTTTTTTGTCATAAATTTCAATAGATATAATTATTTTGAGAATGGTTGGAAGTAACAAAAATTTTATTCATAGGGATACATTTTGGTATCAATCTGGGATAAAATTGGTGTCTAGTTTGCAATCAGTTCATGATAGATTTGTGACACATATTTTTACCATTTTTCATTCCTCTAATTCAAATTTATCACTTATATACATATGAAGGTCCCCTCAAGTGTTATTTTATTTCTATTGAGTTGAATTGGGACCATTGCATATTTTTCATATTACATTTGGAGTGTCAATTGTCACTTGATATCTAGTGGGATTGTTGAGTAATCTATTTTTTCTTCTTCCATAGATATGGGTTCCCCTCATCTAATATTACCTCCATTTAATATTATCTCTAATTTTGGAAACTTATCACCAATTATATAAATAGATGAAGATTTTATACTTCAGTATTCATCTTCTATTTTTCTAAATTGGGATTACCATTTTGGCTAGAATTTTGTTCCCTTCAGTTTCTTAGTTTATAGGTGTTTAAATTAGATCTTATTTTGGCATTGGGTAATGAATAATTGTGATCAATTCAGGAGTGTTGTATTTTAAAATTTAGGAGGTCATATTTGTATACTTAATTGAGTCATAAATGAGACAATTTAATTGAAAGGAAGTTGTAATTATAGTGTGATATGTAAACAATCTAATTTTATGGGAATTTCCATTTAGTAATTTTGTGTCTATGTGTGATGTGTATTAATTGAAACATGAATATAAAATTCTTATGGAACTTTGGTTTCATTTACACCCATTAAATTGTCATATGCTATTATTTAGATTTTGAATTGTAACAATGCGATAGACAATTAAATCTCATCGTATGTGATTTGTTGTTTATCTCAATTGTGGGGAGTTTTTCTAATTTTGTAAATTAGTTTTTCTCTTATGTTATTTTTCCTCCATCTAAGATTCATAGATTTGGCACAATGGAAAATGCACATATCAAACTTGGAATAATAAAACCCTTCGTTTATAAAAGCTTTTTATACTTCCACTTTTGAGATCTTTATTCCATATTGCATAACCTTGGAAGCCTATTAAAATTGGATTCCTACTTGCTTGTATTTTCTCTACATTTGTTCAAACCTCTATTATAAATCCATATGAATATTCTTACATTTCTACGGTAAATAAAAAATGATCTATGTGTTTTCCTACTAATGTGTGGCTATGTCAAAAAGGACACTTAAATGGGTGCTTAGTCATGGAGGTTACATTTATAGATATATCTAATGCATTCATTTGATTCCATTTTTTTATATTTTCTAAGGTATCTCCATTTATCCTTGTATAACTATAATATGTAGAGAAGTTGCCATCCTAATAAAATATGTTGGCATTAAGTCTTACCTACTTTATGGAGAGAACCAATTGCTAAAATTGATATAATTTCATCTCTCCTCACCAAATCCCCGTAGTTAAAATTTTGGCTCCAATAAATTGGAATCATTACCAAGGAGTATTGTTCATAATTTTATTCACTCAAATATTACCCTTTACAATTCTATTCCTATAGTTCTTCATTTTAAATATAAGAGAATATTGTTTTTTTTCATTCTATGTTCGATTTACACTTTGCTTTTATTACAAGATGGTTAATTCACAATTGGACTACCAACTTTTCCAATATGTTGGTTTCATTTCTAGGGAATGGAAATTTATGGAATTTTTTTTGTTTCGAGTTCTTTGGATTTTGTTAAAGCTTTCTATTTTCTTTTTAGTTTCAGTTATTATATATATTTATGTAAAGAGATAAAATCTTGTGTTTTATTTCGATTTTTGATCTACAATTCATTTCTAGTTCTTAATCTTCATTGTGAACTGATGAATCCATATTCATTTATGTACTAATATGTTGTAATATTTTATTTTACTTTTTAGATTTTGATTACTAGTGGTTTGTATTCTAAATTTAGCAAAATGATTCAAAATTGGTGTTCTCTCATTTTCCCCAATGAATCATCTTTGTATAATACACTTTGAACTCTAAATGTGGGATAAAATCAGTGGTTTTCAATTTTTTTCATTGAAAAAATGAGTCTTAAAAAAATTCAGATATGGTTTTGGTTTCTCTTTCTTAGTTTACTAGAGGTTCATGTAGGATTTCTATTTATTCACTAGGTATTTTTGATTCATGAGTTCAGGTTATTTAGTACAATACTTTAATGGTTAAATTTAATCCTCTTATGATTCATATATTCCTTTACATATAATCTCATTTATTGATAAGAGATTATAGAAACTACAATTTAGTTACTTTTCCTTTTGCAATTCCAAGTTTGGCTATGTTCCCTTACTAAGAAAAATGATCACATATGAAATCCAATCAATATATATATTTAAAAATATTTAATGATTTTATAATCTTTGGACTCTAATTTACCATAAATATAAAAAATATTATTCAATAAAATTATTAAACTATCCCTATCCATCATGCCAATTATTTTTACTTCACACCTCTCCCATTTAAAACCATACAATTTGATCAAGATGTGGAATTTACTCCTTTCCAACTTGTACAATTGATACAGGAGAATAATTTCATGATAATAAGAATTTCTTTGTTTTATTATGTCTATTATGTTGTTTTAGGTCTTAATGGATTTCATATAAATTTTATAGTCCATTTCGACTCTTCTTTCTTTGTAATAAGTTGTATTTAGAGTTTCCCTCCAAAACCACAATTCAAATATTTGAATTTGTATATATTATGTTAGAGGTAGATAGGAGTTAGGTTAGTTACAAAAAGTTTCATAAATATGGTCATGGAGTACTAATACACTATTATCATGTAAATTTACTATCCCAAAAAATGTAAAATTCAAACCATGGTAACTAAGCCATAATGCAAGTTTTTACCTTCTGATCCTCTTGAACCTCTCCCATGGCCAACTTGCCTCTTGTTTCATCATAATACTTACCTTGAAGGTATTAAAAATGTATTTTGTAAACATGTATCTATTTGCAAATAAAAAATCATAAGGTTCATTATTCCATTGAGTGAAGTGTAGTGGAAGACTAGTTTTCTTGGAAGCTTATAAAGGATGATTTTGGTTTTCTTCAGAGCATGTGTACAATCCATAGAGGATTTTTAAAAAATCATTAAGTATTAAAAGGTGGTATTGGAGATAATTTAATGTGTTGGAATTATTTTATGAGTATTAGGAAAATTATGACCATTCAAGATCAGTTTGTTCAGCATTGGGTTTTTAGGTGTAAGGAATGAATAGTCCAATTGTGAACCTTAACTTCTATGGATGATTCCATGATTCCAGGATATCCATAAGGAATTAAGAGTAAATAAAATAGGAACAATAAATATTTAATTATTATCTACATGGTGGGAATATTCATTTTTATTTGAGGTATAATGAATTCTTGAAATATTTAGGACAATGCAATTGAATGCCTTCATTTTCAACAAAAAGGGACCTATTTTTTATTTTTAGGTAGAATAAAGTTATTAAAAAACAGTCATTGTTATTATAATGTGTTTTAGAGATAAATTAATATAAAATTTGACCCAAAAACATTATATTGAGCCTTTGGGGTGAAGGAAGTAATTTTTCAGGCTATGTTTGGACAATTAGCGTAAAATCATAATTTTCATTTGAGGAAAAGCACACTTGTGTGCCCCTCTTGTTAAATTTATCCTCTTGGGGACATGGGGGACATGAGTGACACAAATTTTCACCCTCATATACCTCTCATAGGAACCCTTTATAGAAATTTGTTCCCATGTTGTCCCTATTGTCCCTTACGTCCCCTTTGTCCCTGTTGCCCAAGGGAAAAATAGGGAAAATAAAGTGTGCCCCATGAAATTTTTTAACCCTCAAAAAATCCATATGATTTTAGTATAACCTTAGTTGATTCTAAGCTTATTCAATGTGAGTATGAGTGTGAGAGAAGTTATAAATCGATACTTAAAAAATTTCCACCATGCCACATGTCACCACCTTGCTTCAAGGTGTAATTTTGTGTTTCCTATGTCCCCCATGTACCAAAGGTAATATATGGAACGTAAAATTACACCCCATGATTAAACATAGCCCCTGGAATTCCATGTGACCTTTTATAGGTTTCGTAGATGATTTTCATACCCTCCATCTCATTCCTCACTTGCTCTCGATGTCACCCACTTGTCACAAATATTGCTTCCAAGGGAAACTTTTTTTTCCTTTCTATCCTTGTTTTCATATTTAACCTCTTATAACACTTACACACCATATTAACCATGCATAGACTCTGCTCAACTTGGAATCAAACCAGATTTATTATAGAGACTCAAAAGTGGCATAAAAAACATTGTTTTTAGCCTATGTTTCTTCTTCACACAGTTGGTTATGTTTGTGGGAAGTTTTGTTGTCACACTTACAAAACCTCCATTAATGGCTGTCATTACATTAATTGAAATTAAATATATATGAATTTTTTTTTCTTGAAGATCTTTTGGGGTGAAATCCCTTGAAATTATAGCAAACGGTCATAAAAAATTCCGTCTTTCACTTCAAAAGCAATGTTTGACACAAGGAAGAAGAAACTTTTAAATATATTGACGGAGGTTTTTTCTCTCATATTTTTTCCCTCCTTGAAGATTTTTTTATTTTGAAGATCCATTGTAAAAATTTCTCTTCTGACTTGGAGTGAAGATCCCTTGAAAAATCTAGTTTTTGTCTCACACATTTTTTGAATAATGGGCTCATTTTATTTTTTTGAGATCAGGGAGAATGAATTTTTAAGCATTATTTTCTCCCTCAATGAAAAAAAAAAAAATTCCTCATCTGAAACAGGAATCATATCTAAATTTGGGAGCAAGAATCCTAGAATAAAAAACTTAATTTTTAGACTATTTTCCTTGTCAATCCCCACCTAAAGTGCACTTAGACTAAAAATAACATGTAATTGATTGTAAAATACTATGAAACGCCATTTTTTTATAATTATTGAGTTTTATCTTTAAATAATAATAATTATACTATCATAAATTCTTTATTTCAAAAAAATAACCATTCTACTTCATATATCTCCACTTACTATTCCTATCCAAATATAACATTTCCAATTATATAATTCAAACAATTCCTATCCTCTTTCTCTCTTCTTCTCTCCCCTATACTCTCTCCTCTCCCTTTTCTCCAGACCTCCTACCTTCTTCCTCCCCCCCTTGTTCTCTCCTTCCTTTCCTCTTCTCCCCTCTCCTACTCCCCCCCTTTCTCCTCCCTCCCCTCCTTTCCATCCCCCCACCCTCCCCCCCCCCTCTTCCCTCGCTTCCTCCCTTCCTCTCCCTCCCCCTTCTCCCTTCCTCCCTCCTTCCTCCCTCTCTCCCCCTTCCCTTCTTTCTTCTCTCCCCTCTTTCCCTCCCCTATTTCTTCTTCATCCCCTCCCCTCCATTTCCCTCTCTCTCCCCTCCCTTATCTCCCCTCCCTTTCTCCCCCCCTCCCTCCCCATCCTTCTTCTCCTTCCCCCTTCCTCCCCTCCTCTTCCTCCTCCTCTCCCTTCCCTCCCCCCTCTCTTCTCTCCTTCCTCTCTCCTTTCTCCTCCCCTCCCCCCTCCTCTACCCCTTCCCTCCCCCCCCTTTCCTTCACTTCCCTTCCCTTCCCCCCCTCTCATCCCCTCCCCCTCCTCCCTCTCCCTTTCCCCCCCCCCCCCCTTGTTCCCCCCTTCCTCCTTCCCCCCCCCCCTCCTTTTTCCCCCCCTCTTTCTTTCTCTCCCTTCTAATTTTTCGTTCCCCTCCTCCTCTCCCCCTCCCATTACCTCCTTCTTCCCTTCCCCTCCTACCTCCCCCTCCTCCCTCCTTCCTTCCTCTTCCCTCCTCCTCATCCCCTCCCCGCCTCACTCCCTCCTCTCCCCCTCCCCTTCATTTCTTCCACCTCCTCCTCCCCTCCCCCCTCCTTTTCCCCCTTCCTGCTCCCCTCTCCCTTCCTCCTCCTCCCTCCCTCTCCTCCCTCCCTCTTTCCTTCCGACTCCTCCCCTCCCTCCTCCTCTCTCCCCCCTCCCCTCCCCCCTCCCTCCCCCTCCCTCTCTCTTCCCTCCCCCCTCCCCCCTCTCCCGTCCTCTCTCCCCTCTCCCTCCTCCTCCCTCCTTCTTCCCCTCCTCCCCCCCCCACTCTCCCCCTCCCCCACCCCCTCCTTTCCTGTCCTCCTCTTCCTTCTTCTCCCTCCCTCTCCTCCATCCCCATTTCTCTTCCTCTCTTCCCCTCTCCCCTCCCTCCCCCCTCCCCCCCCTATCCTCTTCTTCCCTCCACTTTTTCTCTCCTCTCCCTCCCGTCCCCCCCCCCTCTTCCTATCCCTACTCCCCCCCCCCCTCCTCCCCTCACCCCTCTTCCCCCCTCTCTCTCCCCTTTCTTCCTTCCCCTCCCTCCCCCCCTCCCTCCCCTCCCCCCCTCCCTCCCCCGCTCCCCCTCCCTCTCCTCCCCTCCCCCTCCTTCCTTGGTGTTTCCTTCCCTCCCCTCCTCCCTCCCCTCCTCCCCCTCTTCTTCCTTCCCTCTCTCCCCTCCCTTCCCTTTCTCCTCTCTCCTCCCCCTCCCTCTCTCTATCTCTCCCCTCCCCCTCTCTCTCTCCCTCGCTTCTCCCCCCCTCTCCCCCCCTCTTCCCCCCCCCCTCCCTCCTCCCCCTCTCCCTCCTCTCCCCCCCTCTTCCTCTCCCTCTCCCTCTTTTCTCTTCTCCCCCTGTCCCTCCCTCCCCTCCTCCTTCCTCCTCCCTCCTCTCTCCTCTACTCCCCTCCCTCTAATTCTCCCCCCCCCCCCTCCCCCCTCGTCCCTTCTCCCTCCCTCCACCCCCCCTTCCTTCTCCCCCCCCTCCCCCCCTTCCTCTTCCCCCCCCCTCTCTCCCCCTCCCTTACCCCATCCCCCCCCCCCCCCTTTCTTCCCTTTCTCTTCCCCCTCCCTCCTTCCCTTCCCTCTCCCTCCCCCCTCCTCCCCCCCCTCCCCCCTTCTCTCCCCCCCCCTCTTCCCTTTCTCCCCTCCCCCCATCTCCCTTCCTCCCCCTCCACCCTCCCTCCCCCCTCTCCTTCCCCTCCCCTCTTCCCCCCCCCCTCTTTTCCTCCCTCACTCCCCTTCCCCCTCCCTTTCTCCCTACTCCTCCCCCCTTCTCCCCCCAATTCTCTCCACCCTCTCCCCCCCTCCCCCCTCCATTTCCCCCTTCCTCCTGTCTTCCTCCCTTTCTCTTTCTCCTCTTCCCCTCTTCTTTTTCCCCCCTTTACCCCTCCCCTCTCCCTCCTCCTCTCTCTATCCTCTCTCTCCCTCCTCCCCCTTCTCTTTCCCTCCTCCCCTCCTTTTCCCACCTTCCCATTCTCCCTCCCTTTCCTCTTCCCCCCTTCTCTCCTCCCCCCCTCCTCCTCCCCCCCGCTTCCCCCTACCCCTTCTCCCTCCTTCCTCCCCCCCCCCCCCCTCTCGTCGCCCCCTCTCCTTCCCGTCTTCCTCTCTCTCCCTCTTCCTTCCCCCCCCTTCCCCCCTCTCTCCTCCCCTTCCCCTCTTCCAACCCTTTATAGAATTTTTCCGCATGTTGTACCCTATTGTCCCTTACTCCCCCTTTGTCCCTGGTGCCCAAGGGAAAAATAGGGAAAATAAAGTGTGCCCCATGAAATTTTTTAACCCTCAAAAAATCCATATGATTTTAGTATAACCTTAGTTGATTCTAAGCTTAGTCAATGTGAGTATGAGTGTGAGAGAAGTTATAAATCGATACTTAAAAAATTTCCACCATGCCACATGTCACCACCTTGCTTCAAGGTGTAATTTTGTGTTTCCTATGTCCCCCATGTACCAAAGGTAATATATGGAACGTAAAATTACACCCCATGATTAAACATAGCCCCTGGAATTCCATGTGACCTTTTATAGGTTTCGTAGATGATTTTTCATACCCTCCATCTCATCCTCACTTGCTCTCATGTCACCACTTGTCACAATATTGCTCCAAGGGAAACTTTTTTTTCCTTTCTATCCCTTGTTTTCATATTTTACCTCTTACACCAAATATTAACCATGCATAGACTCTGCTCCAACTTGGAATCAAACCATATTTATTATAGAGACTCAAAAGTGCATAAAAACATTGTTTTAGCTAGTTTCTTCCACACAGTTGGTTATGTTGGTGAAGTTTTTGTTGTCACACTTTACAACCTCCATTAATGGCTGTCATTACATTTAATTGAAATTAAATATATATGATTTTTTTTTTCTTGAAGATCTTTTGGGTGAAATCCCTTGAAAATTATAGCAAACGGTCATAAAAAATTCCTCTTTCACTTCAAGCAATGTTTTTACACAAGGAAGAAGAAACTTTTTAAATATATTGACGGATGTTTTTTCTCTCATATTTTTTCCCTCCTTGAAGATTTTTTTAATTTCTTGAAGATCCATTGGAAAAATTTCTCTGAAACTTGGAGTGAAGGATCCTTGAAAAATCTAGTTTTGTCTCACACATTTTTTGAATAATGGGCTCATTGATTTTTTGAGATAAGGAGGAATGAATTTTTATCATTATTTTTCTCCCTCAAATGAAAAAAAAAAAATTCCTCATCTGGAAAAAGGAATCATCTGAAATTTGGAGCAAAGAATCCTAGAATAAAAAACTTAAATTTTTAGACTATTTTCCTTGCAATCCAACACCTAAAGTGCACTTACTAAAAATAACATGTAATTGATTGTAAAATACTAGGAAAACTCCCATTTTTATTATATTATTGATTTTATCCATTATCACAAGGTAGGGAAGTTGTCTCATTGTTTGAACAAGGTCAAGAAACACTCTACAGGATCTTAAAACATTATTCCAAGAGATATTTACATAACATAGTTTGATGAAAGGAGATAACCCATTCCAATTGTGATAGAAAAAAGTCATCGTAATAATGTTTCCATCATTAAGGAGACATAATCATCACTAATACTCTACCCAAAGGTGAAATCATTATATTAATTAGAATATGATGACAAAAAAAACAAAATAGAGTCATTGTAGGTGTGATAGATAGTCACTTAGGTAGTGGGAGAAACCATAAACATCGTGGCATCTAAAAATGATCTAAAACATCACTATATTCATTCATTTCAATTCACCAAGATGATTATCATCATAAGAATGATGTGTGAATCTCACTATGAGTGAGGATGGATTTCATCTCAAGTAATTCATACCTTAAGAAGTGTTTATAAACATTTGATCTATTCTTGATAATGAGTTCACATCTTACAAGTAACAGAGGTTAGATTTTGAAATGTTTTAGTGTAGTGTGCAAGACAAGAAAATGGAAATCATTATAATTCTCTCCTTCAAGTACCATTCAGATGTAAATTCTTCCATATGGAGAAGTCAATTTCCATGAGGATCAAATTGAAAAATTATGAGCAAATATTATAGGGATGTTACCACTTGTGGTCAATAAATTGAGTGGTGAAGAGGTCATCATGTTCATAGGTGAATTACGAGATTTAAAGAGTGAGGTATTGATCACCACACCCCAACGCCACCATTATGTTAAAATATTATTAAAGGAACAAGCCATGAAGAGCTAATCCAATGTATTTAGGACCATTGTGTGTGAGAATTGAAAATCATAGGAGGTATATGAGTTGATCTCATTCAAGGATAATTCTAGAGCCAAGAAAGTTAAGAGGATGATCCTCAAATAGAGCACATTATATGCAAGATGTGAAACCATATCAATTCCACTTAATTTCATTCATTGGGTAGTGTTCCTAAACACTAATTCAGTGTTACAAAGTGTTCATGCATCTTTTAGAAGGAAGATATTATGAGAACCATGATTCAAATTAGAAATTAATACATCAGAAAAATCTTCATCTTCATCAGATTGGTAAACCCTTTTCTCTCTCTTCTCTCCCCATATTATAATTTTCCATTAAGAATTTACTTTTTTCTATTTCTTACTATTCACTTAAGTGACCCCCAACATCAACATTATAAGATTCCTTTTTCATAAATAAGAAAAATTCTCACCTCCTATGAATATGAAAGGTCACAAGTGATGAGATAGGTGAAAATTCATGTGGGGAGGAGATGAAAGGACAATTTGTAACACTATAAATTAGAACGACTTCTCCATTCCAAGGGTTTGGAAATTGTTGATTGAATGTATGTTGTTAATATTTACCACTACTACATCAAGAAATAAAAGTTACAATTCTTATATCTATTTTCTTATGTTAATCCACTCTCTCTACTTTCAAATTTTGTAAAAATTGTGGTCTTGTACAAAAAAGAAGGAACTTTGTGTCCTTGATTGATAGATTTGGACAAATTTGTGTATCTTGTTTATTTTTCTTGCTAAAGGATTACATTATTGTGTTATTATAATTGAATGTGGACCTAATATAGTTATTGTATATAAATTATGTAAACATAATTATAATAATAACCCCATATCCTTATTTCTCCTACCCCCTTACCTTCCTTCACTGCAATTATCTCCATTATAATTGGTATAAATATTGTTGAACATTTTTTCATTGGTTGGTGTTGTCATTGATGTCACATGGAATTTATGACAAAGGAGGAGTAATATTTTATTCAGATAGGTGTCTGTCAATGGTGTGTAGTGGTCTCAGGCTAGTTTTTTGAGCTTTCAGGGTGGTCTTAAAGTGCTATAGCCTTTACCAGTGAGGTTGATTTCCTCTAAGTGCTCAGAAAGTCCCTTGAGCCATATATATGAGAAAATGTGAAGTGAAGGTGGAGTTATCATATCTATAATATAATGGTTTGTTCATACTAGAAGGTAAATTTCTAGTTAGTTAGAGGACCACACACTCAAGATAGTCCTGTACCTAAAAAAATCAATAACTTAGAAGAATTTGGAGAAGATTGTGAAAATAGGATTTTCTAGTGTATTAAAGACTTTTGGTGTATGAACGGAATGGGTTCCTTGGGAACCAAAGTTCCCTGCATGGGTATTGGAGCCACAGGTAGAAGGGACCAATGTATTATGGGGTTGGAGTGTGATGTGGGCAAAAAGAGTGTAGGATGAATGAGTTCTCTGGGAAAAAAGATTTCCCATAGGAGTGCTTAGTTTGAAATGTGGAGTATGGATTTGACAGTGTTTTGTGGATGGAAGACAAGTGGGAGGAACCAAGTTCGAGTGGAATAATTCCTTGCGAGCCATATTTCTCCACACTTTGGTACGATATGCAAAAAAGGAGTTGAGCGAGCGGAAGAATCAAGTACATTTTAGAAGAGGGTAATGTAGGCAGTTCAAGGTTACATAGAACAAAGCATTAGACATAATGGTTCCCAGGAGGCATGAGTTCCCTGCATTAATGGATGACTTGAAAAATTAAGCAAAGTGTATTATGAGAAAAGGAGGAGTTGAGAGAATGGAGTGCACATGAAATAAGTTCTATAGGAACTAAGGTTCTCTATAAGGTAGGCTGACCTAAAAAAAAGTATCAAGAAATGTAGAAAATGTGGAGATAAATGGAACAAAAAGGAACACTTCCTTAGTTCCCTAAGTTCCATGAAACCCAAATTTATCTGATTATCAAAAGAATAAAATATAAAAGGATTTAAAATATTATAAAGGAGAATATAAACATTATTACAGACTAGGGGATGACCCTGTGGTGAACTAGTGGGGCAATTAGCTTGTAGAGCCAACAACCCAGGTTCAAACCTAGCCCCTAGGATTTCATATCCTGATTTACCCACGGCATGTGGAGTGGGGCATTTTCATGTCACCTTGGGGGTTGGGGATGACCCTGTGGCGAGTTTGTCAGGCGTTTAGCCTATAGAGCCAACAACCTAGGTTTAAACCCAACCTCTTTGATTAAATTTACCTATAGAGTCAACAACCTAGGTTCAAACTCAACTCCTAGGATTTCATATCATGATTTACCCACGACATGTGGAGTGGGGGATTTTCATGTCACCTTGGGGGTTAGGGATGACCTTATGGTGAACTGGTGGGGCACTTATCGTGTAGAGCCAACAAACCAGGTTCAAACCTAGCCTCTTTGATTAATTTTTTTTTTGTTGATGGGCCTTGGGTGTAATGGTTAAGTTGGAAGGATGTTTCCAAGCCCACCCAGGTTCAAACCCCACTATGGCATGATTCCCTATGGAGGGTGGATGGCTATGGATGTGGGGTGCACAGGATGGAATCTTGATAGTGGTTTGTGGGTTTAGGTCCTTGTAAAAGGGAGTAGGACCCATCATCAACTCGCCCAATAATAAAAAAAACAAAGAAAAAAATTCTTATGGACTTTACATGAAAGTTCGGAACCCTAGTTCCCCACATATCCTCCAGACTTGCATGGGCATATTTTTTACCTAGGTTGTCAAAACATTATTGCAGAATAGCGGATGACCCTGTGGTGAACTGGTGGGGCACTTAGCTTGTGGAGCCAACAACCTAGGTTCAAACCTATCCTCTTTGATTAAATTTGTTTTTTTGTGATGGGCCTTGGGTGTAATGGTTAAGTTAGAAGGTTGTTTCTGACCTCACCCAAGTTCAAACCCCACTATGGCATGATTCCTTATGGAGCGTGAATGGCTATGGATGTGGAGTGCATAGGATGGAATCCTAATAGTGGTTCATGGGTTTAGGCCCTTGTAAAAGGGAGTAGGACCACTCATCAACTTTCCCAATAATAAAAAAAGAAAAGAAACATTATTGCAGACTTTACATGCAGTTTTGTAACCCTAGTTCCCCACATATCCTCCAAACCTGCACGGGCATATTTTTTACCCAGGTTGTCAAAATTTGACAATATTGGACTTTTTGGAAAGAGTTTTTCATTCTCCTTACCATGAAATATGAAATGACAAAGAAATATCAGTATTTGAAGAGACGTTCTAGAAGACAAAAAATTTCCTTTGTATGTATGAATAGTGAGTCAATTGAACAATTATATGTTAGTGAAAGGTCAAGGGTCATCTCAAGGGGTCATCTATTATTATTTAAGCTCATCTTTAAGCATGTAAAGAGTAGTTCTTAAATATAGAGGTATTATTGATAGAGTGTAGAGCTGAGGGCATGTCTTTGAGTAAGTGAGAAGGGTGTGAATGTAGTGAACCCATGACAAATTAGGAAAGGATAAGAGAAGACAAATGAGAATAAGAAGTGGTCATAATTAGTTGTGGATGAAAACATAGTGAATTGATTAATTTTTTTTATATAAATAAATATAATTTGAATACTTAGCAATCAGGGAGTTGGAGCTTCCTTGTAAGTTACACCTTATAGAAGATCAATTGTTACTGGATAAATTATTGGGAGTTAGAGATTCCATGCAAGTTGAATATTACTAAAGGTCAAGTGACATCTTGACTAAACTTTAGATTTGTAGCTCCAAGATGAGTTAAATATTAACCATGAATTCATGTTACATCTGTAGGACATTTGTGTCCTAAGCCTAGTTCTTAGTTCATTATGTTTTTTTCCCTTATGGGTTTCTGTATAATGGAAAAGTGACAAGCAAGCATGGGAATATACAAGTACCCTTTCCTCATACCTAACTTCTCGAGGTCATGTTGAGACAACCACTGAATGTTGAATGTGAATGAATATGTATAAGTTAATCAGGTAATCTTAAATCCTCAACACGCAATAATGGAATCTTTGAATCTAAGGTGAAGAAGGCCCTCCTAACCTAGATTGCTGTAATGGATCGTTCGGATATAATGTTTTTTCTGAGGTTCTAATCAATGTCGAGCTCTGTCGAGATCCTATTTCTTGGTTGTTGGATACGTGGGAAGTGACCTGTGGGATCTTCGTATATATCTCCAGACAAGGTCATAAAATGGTGATAGGTGGTTTAATGGATGCATAGTGAACTATGGATGGTTTTCTGATCTAGCCCAGAAAATATTATATTGATTAGATTCTATGTTTAATATAGAGAACTATACTATAATATCTTGCGGGAGTGGTGAGGATCTAAATACCAGCGTTCGCAAGCCGGTGTTAATACTTGATTGGTTTTTTGGCCTGTTGGGTTGTGGGACTTGGGGATCACAACCACGAGTGTGTGGTTGTTGTGGACCTATTATGGTCATGTGAAGAATCAATCCCTTCTTATGACTATCCAATTATTGTATGCCTTTTCAACTTCTACGTTTAGAACTAGACGTTGTATGATTTTCTTAAAGTACCTAACAGGTGTTCTAGCAACTTGGATACGTAATCTAGTGTCTACATCAACGAGGATGTATCTTGCATTAGGATGTGGAACCAAAGGATTGCAACCAAATGTTTTCTCTTGTTCAAACCCTTGCACAGTCATTCAGGTGTTTTATCAAGGCAATCTATAGTTTGGATGGTTTAACCAGAATGTATAAGCTTTGTCGTCTTCGATATTTAGTCCTCTTAATTGCTCACTAATTGCTTGTAAGTTTGTTATGGCTCGAAAGACCTGTATCCTAAGGTCTTGATCTATATCAACTAAAGTTGTGGGTAAATTTGGTTGAGGTACTATAGGTTCAAATATATATTCTCTAGGCTCTCTAGGTCATGTGATTGTCATGCAAAGATGATTCAACATCTAACTAACATTAATAAAATAATTATGAAATAGGTATTATACTATGTAAGCATTCTTCTATTTTTGTATCTTCTAATGACATATTTTAATGAAATTGAAAGACAACTACTCTAGTATATTTATAAAATGGACAACTAATCTAGAAATTGAATGAAAACAAACAAAGTAGCCTGGTATGGTTATTTTCCTGTGCAATTATGATTTTATCCTAAATATCTAAGCAACTAAACATATTAATTTGAAAGTCCCTCGATCCTACCTTAGAAGTGAGGAATGAATCACAGTTTCTTAGAAACTATCAATCCCCACAACTTCCCTGGTGATACCGAGAGAAAATTTTTAACTGAAATGAAATAATTCACAACTCTATTTGATATGTTGTAACTAAAACTTTGATAGCTCAAACCTGGCATTTACAGAACAATGGTAAATCTAGTTGTGTGTGATTTCATCCCCTCAGTGTGATCTCCTCATTCCTTCATGTCCTCGTGAATCTAGAAAGTGTGTATATGATAGTATCAACATAAGATAGCATTCAAACAATGGCAGCTTTGGATATAGACTGAATACAATGCAAGTAGGAGAGGGATAGCGCAAGTGAACAGAGCTTGACTATGCAATTCCTAGTGGGATTTATTGTGCAATGTAGCACAAGTGTACCAATAGTTTCAGAAGCTATTCTTGTGAAAATAACAAAACCTACAACTTTAATGGATTCTAGTCTAGAAATGAAGTTATTCTATGCTAAACTGATTGTATGCAGCAGTAATTGAATAAGACTGAAACAAGAAGATTATATAATCTCTAAAACACCAACAATGGAAGAAAAACATGAAATGACAGAATTCCAAGCAAAAAATTGAGATATTGAATAAGAAAAATGAGAGGATGAGGGGCAATTTTCTTGAAAACAAGTTGGCTATTTATAACCAATGCATTTACTAGAGGGTAACTCCCATTAGAAATATTTTACTATAAACAAAGGAAAAACACTATTCCCAGGTATTAGAAAACATTAATGCAAGCCAAAGTGGTTGAAGAAAGCGTGTAAAATCTAAGATTTACGTTTGACGCGATCATCAGAAGGATCTGAAAAATGCATACATGACCGCCACCCTATGCAGGGCAACGGTTACGGGACCACCACCCTGTCCTGGGTGGCAGTCACGGGACCGCCACCCTAACAGGGTGGTGGTTTTGTCACTAAATACAAAATGCAAGAAGAAAGGGGAAAAGGGGGCAAAACAAAGCATGCATAGGCTAAGTGGGGCATGCAGGATTTTGAACACCTTGCAAAGAGACCCGTATCATCATTGGGGCATGTGTTTCATCGTTTTGGCAGTGTAGTACCTTACAATTTTAGGTACGTATAGTTTCCCACATTAAATATATTCTTTGTGTGTACATGAATGTTTGGTTTCTTTTCTCTCTTCTATTTGAATATGCATGTTTATCATAACTAAATTATTTTAAAAATTGGATTATTGACAAACTCTGAATTATACAAAATTTAAATAATCACTAATTCACCCCCTATCAGTGCCTATAATTCTTACAATTGATATTAAAGTAAGGCCCTAGTGTAGTTAGTTTAAAAGATCAAGGGAGATCCAGACAATTCATTCATGGAAAAAATCAGTCAAAAGTGGTTTTTCCACCTCCAAAGATATTTTATTTAATGGATCAAATTATGCTTTCTAGAGTTTCAGAATGAAGACATACCTAATATCACTTGGGTTTGACATATAAAAATCAGTTGATAGTGGATACATTGTTCTAGTTACACCTCCTACTGATGCAGTAGGAAAGAGATAAAGTGAAAATAATTCTAAAACCATGAATGTAATTATTTATGGTCTAGTTCAGGATGAGTTCATAAAGTTCATGTAGTGTACCATAGCTAAGGAAATGTGGAACAAAAGGAAGAAAATATATGAAGGATACAACAGTGTAAAATTGGCCAAGTTATAGACCTATCTTGATAAGTTTGAAAGCATGAAAATGGAGGAAGGTGAAAATTTTGCATCAAACTTGCAAAGAATGGATGAAGTTATAAATCAGATCATAGGCTTAGTAGAGAAAATAAAAGAGAGTTTGGTTATTCAAAGAGTTCTGAGATCTCTATACTCAAAATTTGATTCCAAAGTGTTAGCAGTAGAGGAAGCCAAAAAATTTACCACCTTGAAAATGTATGAGCTTTATGGAATCGTAATTACATATGAGATGAGAACTAGTGACTCAAGGTTATTCAAGAAATAAGTAGCCTTTAAGGCTAATAAGGAATCTTAGGTGAAGAGGAATAAAGCTAAGTCTAACTTGGAGATAGATGATGAGAAGGTGAAAGCAATGTTTTTGAAGAAGATGAAAAGAGGATTAGGTAAGTACAAGGGGAATATGTCATTTAAATTCTTCAATTGTGGCCAAGGTGGTCATTTTACTACAAAATGTCCCAACAAATACAAGGAGGATCAAGATGATGAATAATTTTCTTAAAGGAAAAAGAATAAATTCAAGAAGTAAGGGGGAAAGAAAAAAATTCAAAAACAAGAAGAATTTCTACACACAAGAAGGTTCAAGCTCTTCTTATTCAAGTGACTCCAATCACTTTGAGAGTGATCATGAAGGGACTCATGTTGTTTTTCATGGATGTGGAAGTGTCTGTTGTAAGAAATTCAAAATCAAAAATTCATAATAAATATGATAGTTTAGATAAAGAAGAGGAAGAAGTTAACCTTGAGGATGAATTAATCAGATCTTTAGAAGAGTTAAACAATCAAAGATAGAATATTTAGAAACTCAAATTGATGGTGAAATAATATGAAGGAAAAATCATTCTTCTTGAAGAAAAACAACACAAAGAATCTCAAGAACATGAAGATATGGTCAAGAAATTTGAGGCATAAATAAAGTTGAATGAAGAATATTTTAAAATTAAATAAGAAGAGCATGTAAAGATCAAATCTGAATTGGAATTGTTACATGTCTAATTAGATCATACCTCCACCAAATTGAAGATTTATCACAAGTTTGAGAAGAGAAAAAATGAACTATATGACATGCTAGGAAAGCAAAGAGATGTTAATGACAAATTTGGTCTAGGATTTGAGGATAAGAATGAGGATGACAAATTAGAAAGAAAGAAGATTACCAAGATAACTCACGAGAATCCTAAAGATAAGAGTATTAGAATATAATGGTTAAGTGGGCTAACCACCCCTTAATTAAATATGGGACTAATATTATACTATAGGTTAAATATTTAATAATAATAAATATTTCTATTTCTATTAGTAAATATTTAAACCTAGGAATATACTTTCAGCTAAATATTTAATAATAAGAAATAGTTATATTTCTATTATTAAATATTCTAAAAATTTGTATATGTGTCAACCGACATGGTTGAAAAGGTGAGTCGGGAGACATACTCAATCACCTCATTTAAATAGAATTTCGGGTCCTCGTTTGATATATTAAAATATTTATATAAAAGGTTTTTACCCTTGTGATTAGGGTTAGTAGATGAGAAGGTGATTAACTGGATGTAAAAGGGTTCTCTATAATAAAAGGTTACTTTTTGACAATGGTTTTTTACCTTCAATTTTTCCACCATAAATCACGTGTCTTTTGTTATTTACTTTCTGTAAGTATTATTAAAGGTTTTTATTTGTTATATAGTTAAGATATGTAATGTTTATTTAATTATTCATTATAACATTGTATAATATATTAATATTTATTAGAATCCTCAAATTCTAATGTGCTAACAGAGTGAGGTGAATTAAACAAATTAAGATCAAATGTTGTATTAAATTTATTAATTTATAACCGGTTTTTTAACCAACCCAGAAGGGTATTTAAAAATATTTGGTCCCTTCTTTTCCAAATTTTGTTACAATCTAAAATGTTATGTGATGAATAAATGTTTAATTTTAGATTAGAGTGTACATAAGTGATAGGGGACCAAAAATAATATTTACATGTGTGAAATCCAGTGTGGAAGAATTACCAGGACCTAGAATTTAAGGTAAAGGTTAAATCTATTTGAAATATTTTATTATTTTTCTATAGTTTATAATATGTGTGCAAGTGAAAATAAAATCAAGATTAAAATCAAGTTACAGGGAGATACCAATCTATGAAAGTAGGAATTCAATTTTTCTTATTGGCTAAATTATAATTTCATGTGCCCAGTGACCTGGTACCCTTGAGTAATTATTTTCATTTTCATGTAATTTTTATTCGAAGATAAAATAATTATGTCCTTGGTACCCCTTTAAATAAGGGGATTACATTTGAAATATTAAAACTATAGTATAAAATATTTATACTATTGTATAAAATATTTATACTATTGTTTAAAATTAAACCTATAAACTAAAGGTTAATCTTATAGAATAAAAATTATATTAAGAACTATATCTTATGCAGACCCACATTTCTTAAAAAAGTAAGATTTTATTTAATACATTTGATATTGTAAATTTTTTTCTTGTGTTTTTTAATTTGTGGAGGATAACAATTATCCAAAGGAAAAATTTAGGTCTCCTAGGATGGAGACAACCCTCCATGAAAATAGAAATTTCACTTTAAATTTTTTTCCATTGGTCAGGTCAAATCTCTTGTCCCCCCCCCCTCTTGGTAAAACACCCTCTCAAATCATTTTTACCCTCTGAAAAATATTTACAAAGTTACTTTAATATTAAATTTATTTATTTATTTTAATAATAAATTTTCAAATCCATGCAAAAAAATAAAAATTGGGAAACTAACTTATTTGGTGGAAGTTAGAATTATTCTCCTCTTCATAGATAAGTATGGTTGAAATAATTTTCAAATAGTTCAAACATTATTTTGGGTAAAAGAAAGGTCTCTCACAGGTAAACATCTTCCACGGATGTAGAAATAATAATTTTCCCTATTGGGTGCGGTGAAGACCCATGGAATGGGGCTAAATATAATTTACCCCAAGATTGATTTTTCCTCCGGTGTGACCCCTTAACCTATTCTAATTAGTTTTCAACTATATTGTTCAAAAAAATAAAAAAATCCAATGTCTATAGTGTTATATAAGTGTAAAGTATACATTGTTTTTAAAATATGTTAGTATATACAGTTGTTTTATAAATTATAATATATTTTTATAATTTATTAGAAAATTTAAACTGAACCTTTCATAAGCAATAAAAACTCACATTCTTGAAATACACAGGAAATTTTAACTGTGTTAAATTTGACGGTCAAATGAACGTCATGAAAGACCAAAAATGAGGTAGAATGATGGTCATTTAGGTGTCAAATTTAAGCCAACTAGATCTAGGAGATTTTCATTGTGATTAAATTTATGATCACATTACCGTCACCTCAGACCAAAAAATAAGGCATAATGACGGTCATTTAGATGTCGAATTTAAGATGGCCAGATATTTTTCTACATTAACTTTCTTTTAGAATTTTGAAGTTGTGCATTCTTAGTGGTTTCATCTTCTCTTCTAATGTGGGGTATAATGCAGTGCCCTTTATGATAAGTATGGGGTATAATGCAGTGCCCTTTATAATGTGGGTCATTATTTGATTATGGAAAGTTAATTAGTATGCATTTTTATGACATAATTAATTATGGTTAAATAATTTCTTTAGATATATAAATTTAGATCTAGTTCTATTAATATTCTTTATAATAGTTGATTTTTTAATGAATAATACAAAAAAAAATTATCATAAAATATGGGTATTGTCATTTTTTTCGATTAATATGTTTCTAACTCAGTGGTGCATTATATCATAATGGGGGTATACTTTTCAAGTTCAGGAAATTTGAAAGACAATGGTGTCCCGTTACTTTTATCTCAATAAATCCCTAATCCTAAATGGAGCCAATTACAATATTTGGAATATCATGGTCAAATCAAAAATTATGGCGAGGATACTCTAGACGATTGTTTCAGGAATTGAGCTTACACCCACCAGTGGTCAAATGCCTGTGGAAAAGATGAATAAATTATCATAGCATATGCAGGAGGACCTTTCCTTGATTCTTCACAATGTGAATGATGAATATCTTATACACATTAGTAATATCAAACATTCTAAAGAGGTATGGATATAATTAGAATCCATGCATGAAGGTACATGTTTGAATAAGATTATAACTTTTTTTAGAATTGTTTATGACTCCTATGAAAGGAGATGAAAAAGTAGTTAATTTCTTCACCAATATTAAAAATATTAAAACATAATTAGATGGATATAATTATGACTTAATTGGTAAAAAATTAATCTAATTTATTGTTTAGTTGAATATACATGAAATATTTAAGAATTTTATTTCTATCTCAAAAAATAAATATCATAATGAGTGACAAATTACTAGACTTAAATACTTTGATTTCTCTTCTAATACGGGAAGAGTAAGTGATGATGAACTTCGAATCTAAGGATAATGCCTCTCAGGCACTTATTTCTCCATAATTTGAAGTTCAAGTCTCGCAAGCCCTTCTCTGATCAGAAGTTTAGATCTAAATATTCATTTGCTTGATAAGAAATTTTTTTACTTCTTGAACATTTGCGTGTAAGATTTAATGGTAAAATGTCACAAATGTGGAAAATTTTGGGCATAAAAAGAAAGAGTGTAAATCTAATAAACCTATCCATAAAAATTAGAAACATAATTGTCTCATCTAAATATAATTTAAGGAAAAAGGATAGTTCTAATGATACTCCTAAAGTTATTGCATTATATGCTACTTTATACTCTTCCTCTAATTTTGAATGGATTCTAGATTCATGTGGTTCAAATCATTTGAATTGTATTTCCAATTCTTTATTTGATGTTACAAAAATCAATGAACGTGTGTATCTTGGTGATAACTCATCTTTAGAAGCAATTGAGAAAGGAAAAGTAAAATTTGCAAATGGTATTTTGAATAATGTTTTATTTGTTCCGAAGCTTAAAAACAATATTTTGTGATGTTCATAACTAACTCATGATGATTTTTATATTCAAATTTTGAAGGATACATGGTACATCAAGGATAGTAGTGATAGTATAATTGTTGAAGGAATTCAAAGAAATGATCTGTATATTTTTGATGATTTTTATTTTGCATCTTGTTTTATATCTCAAAGTTTGAATAATTCAAAACTATGACATGAAATGTTAAGACATGTGAATTAATAAAACTTGTATGAAATGTCTATAAATAATCTAGTGAAAGGTTTGTCTTGTGTTTTCTTCATCTGAAAATTCTTATGAAGGGTTTTTATGCTCAGAAACAAAGTGTCAAACCCTTTCACTTACATCTTAAGGAAAGTTCCTCTTCACCACTAAAACTTGTTCATAGTGATGTTAAGAGGACCTCTTGAAGTAGCTTCATTAAATGGTTTTTTATTTTACTATGACATTTATTAATGATTACACCAGGATGATTTGGACATATTTTCTTAAAAATAATGTTGATGGTAGTATTGGAAAAGATAAAGCTAGAATTTTTGCTAGAGGTTTCACTCAGAAACCTGGGATAGATTATGTTGAGACCTTTGCCCCTGTGGCTAAAATTGAGCAGTGATTATGACCTTGTTTGCTATTGTTGCTTAGTTTGGGTGGGAATATGTTACCAAATGGATGTGAAACATGATTTTTTCAATAGTTATTTGAGAGAGAATCAAATTCTCCCCATGTCTCAACCTAGTCTAATGGTGTTAGAATAAACTGGTAAATAAAACTATGTTTAGATATAGCTTGAAAAAATGATTTATATGGTTTAAAGCAAGCTCCTAGAGCTTGTTATGTGGAAGAATTAATGCTTTCTTTAAGACAATTAGGTACATGTTAATTAGGTTATTCTACAAAATCTATTCATCTTTCGACCCCCTTAAGAAATAATGATTCAAATCACATTATCATTGTATGTCTCTCATATGTCAATGATCTGATTATGACTGGTGATAGTCCTACTTTAATCCATAGGATTAAAGAAAAATTGAAACAAGTACTTTAAAATGACTGATTTAGGTCTCTTACATAATTTTCTTGGCATGGTTGTATTTCAAGATAAGAATTCTATTGTTGTTTCTCAAATCATAATATGTAACCAATGTACTAAAAAATTTTAGTATGATTAATTGTAAACCAATCTCTACACCTATGGAAGTTGGAATAAAAATCTGATCATAAACTTGCATGTAAAAAAGTTGATCCTACTTTATATAGGAAGTTAGTTGGTAGTCTGACTTATCTAGCTATAACTAGACCAGATATTTCCTATACAGTAGGAATTACTTCCAAGTTTATGTAGGAACCTTATAGAGATCATTGGAATCTTGTAAAAAGAATTTTTAGATATATTAAGGGAACAATAAATTATGGTTGGATTATATCGAGTATGAAAATGCTAACTTGCATGAATTTTGTGATTTAGATCATGCTCATGATGTATTAGATAGAAAATTTACTTCTGGTTATGTGTTTAAATTTGGTGTAGGTATCATTAGTTGGTGTAGAAAAAATAAACCAATTACTTCTATCTCTTCAACTGAAGCTGAGTATAGAAGTGTAATGGAAGATGAAAAATAGGCTATATGGCCAAAGAGGTTATTCAATGAGATAAAGATGATGGATAAAGGTAGTATTCCTTTATTATGCGATAAATAGAGTACCATAGATCTTGCACATAATCTAGTATAACATTAGAGGATGAAGCACATTGAGATACATATAAACTTCATCTGTGAGAAGGTGCTAAGTGGTGAGATAGATCTCAAGTTCATGCCGAATGAAGAACAAGTTGTTGAAATCTTCACAAATCCCTTGAGAGTTACAAACTTGGATTGTCAAATTTTCCATTGAGGGGGAGTGTGCATGAAAATGTCACATCCTAATCGAAATTTGTATTTGTAAAAATAAAAATGCATTGTAAGATACCTTCAAGAAAGTGTAAAAGACCTTTGAGAATGTGTAAAAATACATTTAGGTATGTGTATACCTCCTCAACTTCTTTTTTAGAAAGAAGTGTAGAAAGACCTTAAAGGTGGTCTTCAGTAAACATTTTAGTGCTATTGAGTTTACTGGTAAACATTTAGTGTAAGCATATTGTTAAAGAGGTCCTTGGTTATAAAAGGATCCTATATTCTTGGTTTCAAGTAACCTTTTACAAGAACTTGGTAGAATATGTAAAACTCAAAAATAATACTTAGCTACTAATCATTGGATGATCTTTGGGATTCCAAATCCTTTTGTACCAAAATGTAACTTGAGTATGATGAAGGTGTTATAATTCCTTCAACCTATATGGTAGCCTAAAACATTTAAGGTTTAAGGATTTTAAATCTTGTAGTGTACCATAGGAAGGTAATCTATTGGCATATGTTATTCCACTTAACATTAGGGGAGAGTGTTAGAACGTAATGGTTACGAAAGCTAGCCACTCCTTAATTAAATATGGGTCGAACATTATACTATATGTTAAATATTTAATAATAAGAAATATTTCTATTTCTATTAGTAAATATTTAAACCTAGAATATACTTTAGATTAAATATTTAATACTAAGAAATAGTTATATTTGTATTATTAAATATTCTCAACCTTTGTAAATGTGTCAACCGATATGGTTAAAAAGGTGAGTCAGGAGACATACCCGATCACCTCATTTAAATAGGACTTTGGGTCCTCATTAGATATATTGAAATATTTATATAAAAGGTTTTTACCCTTGTAATTAGGGTTATTAAAGGAGGAGGTGATTCACTGGATGTAAAAGGGTTCTCTGTAATATAAGGTTACTTTTTTACTGTCATTTTTTACCTACGGTTTTTCCACTATAAATCTTGTGTCTTATGTTATTTACTTTTTGTAAGTATTTTTTTTTAATTTTTTATATAGTTAATTGATGTAATGTTTATTTAATTATTCATTGTAACATTACATAATATGATATTTAACATGTAAGTTTATTAAATATGTATTTATTAGAATCCTCAAATTCTAACAAAGAGAGCTGATTTCATGAAGAGATATCATACAACTAGACAACATCATGCTAACAGGTATGCTCATTCATTTTATGGATATTGTTTTTCATGTAATGAATTTTGACATAAAGCCTCAAAATTTAGAAATCATGCTAAAGGTCATGGTAGACATTTTGATTTTTATCATTTGATAAGTAAGGATGAGCTAATTTTCTACAATTGTCAAAAGTATGGGAATATAGCTAAGTTTTGCTATCAAATACCTCCAAAGAAAAGCAAGAATGTTTACAAGGTCAAATCAAAATCTAAAAATTCAAAGGAACAAGGATTAATAGCAAAAATTTCCTTTCATTCTCAAAATGAAGACTTGGAGTGGTATATTGACAGTGGGTGTCTAAGCCACATGATAGGAAATAAGATTAAGTTCATCTCTATGGAGGAAAATACTTCAAGAAAAATGAGGTTTGGAGAAAATAACTCAATTAATATTATAGTAAAAGGTAATATATGTTTGTATAATTGAAAAACCATCACTGAAAATGTGTTGTATGTTGAGGGATAGAAGAACAATCTTTTGAGTGTCAGTCAAATGTGAAAATAGGGATATATTGTATTGTTTCATGATAAGGAAAATGACATAAAGAAATAAAAATCAAGTAATTTGGTTGGAAAGGAAAAAATAACTAAAATAAATATGTATGTTTAAAAGGAGGTAAACAAAGAAAAATGCTTCAATAGTAAGGTGGATGAATGTTTTCTTTGGCACAAAATACTAGGAAACCTCAATTTTTATAATCTTGTAAGAATTAAATCCATGGGAAATGTTAGGAATATGCCTAAGATAAAAATCAGATGATAATATTTGTAAAGCATTCCTTCATGGGAAATAAACTAAAAGAAGTTTCAAATCAAAAGAATACTCCACTATCAAACCTCTAGAATTGATACACATTGATCTTGTAGGACCAACCAAAAATAAAAGCATATAAGGAGATAGATAATTCATGTTGTTGATTGATTATTTCATAATGATGAAATGGGTTTCCTTCCTCAAAGAAAATCCAGAGAAATTGGAAAGATTTAAAGAACTCAAAGCACTTTTGGAAAATGAAAAGAATGTTAAAATAAAGAGTTTAAGGTTTGACAAAGGATAAGAGCTTTAGTTAGATGAATTTGATTAATTTTGTGAGAATCATATAATAAGAAGATAATTCTCATTTGTAAGGACACCTCAAAAAAATGGGGTAGTAGAAAGATAGAACATATCTGTATAAGAAATGGTTAGAACTATGCTTAATGAATCAAAATTGTTTGATGGATACTGAAGAGAAGAAGCTGGTACAATAATATATATTTTAAACAGATCTAAAACCATAATTAATCACAAGAAAACACTTTATGTACTTTAAAAAGGAATACCTACAAGTTTGAATCACCTTAGATTATTTGGAAGTAAGTGCTACATCAAGATAGATGATGATAATTTGGGTAAATTTGATTCAAGGTGTGATGAAGGTATATTTTTAGGCTACTCAACTATTAGTTAAACATATAGATGATATAATAAGAGCCAAAAAAATATATATTAGATTACTAATGTTACAATTTATGAATCCTATCCAAAGAAGGTCATAACTCATCCCAAAGAGACTCCACAAACTACTGCAAATCAGGATGATGAAGAAATTTCAAAAATTAAACATGAATAAGAAGATGAAGAAGAAGAAGAGATACTTGATACTAAGGCACCTTCTAGGAAGGTTAAAAGAGACCATCCTCCAAGTCAAATCATAGGAAACAAAGAAGAAGACATCTAAATAAGAAGATGGCTAAAAATTTCTCAAAATTAAGAAAATTTTTATCTCTTATCCAAAATAGAACTAATGTCATTGAGGCTAGTAAGGATCAAAATTGGGTAAAAGAAATGAATGAAGAGATGGACCAAATTGAAAATCATGAGACAAAGGAGCTTTTACCTATACCAAAGGATAAAAAACATTATTTGATCCAACTGGGTGTTCAAAAACACATTAAATGAAAAAGATGAAGTTATTAGAAATAAGGCAAGGCTGGTATGTAAAGTATATGCTCATATGGAAGGAGTAGATTTTGATAATAAATTTTCTCTTATGGCTAGGATGGAAGCCATTAGGATTTTCTTATCATATGTAGCACACAAAGCCTTCAAACTATATCAAATGGATGTAAAATCAACATTTTTTAGTGGGAACTTGAATGAGGAGGTTTAAATTGAACAACCTGATGGTTTTTATCTTACTAAGAACATGGATTATGTGTGCAGGATAAAAAAGGAACTTTATCGACTTAAACAAGCATATACGACCTAGTATAAAGGTTAGAAAAGTACCTTGTTGAGCAAGGATTCAGAAAAGGTGTAGCTGATAGAAACTTGTACATAAAAGAAGAAGAAGAAAACTTGGGCATTATTGTTGTCTATGTAGATGATATCATATTCGGGAGAAATAATGAGAGCATGTCACATGGTGTTTAGAGTTAATGAAAAAGTATTTTTAAATGTAAATGTTAGGTGAACTCTCATTCTTCTCAAGGATGCAAATTTAGCAAGGAAAATAAGGAATCTTTATCTCACAAGAAAAGTACATCAAATAAATCCTCAAAATATTTCAAATGTAATATTGTAATCCAGTAAGCACTCATATGAGTGTAGGCTATAAAATTGGAAAGGAAGATTACTCACTAAAGGTAAATTAGACCCTCTATAGATCCATGATAGACAACCTTTTATGTTCAACAACATATAGACATGATATCATGCAAGAAATTAGTTTGGTTGGAATATTTCAAGAAGAACCAAGGGAATTTCATCTCCAAGAAGTCGAAATAATATTCAGGTTTCTCATGGGGATATTGGACTATGTTCCTTGGCATCCAAAATGTAATGAATTTCATATCAAATATTTCATAAATTTATATTGGGAAGGCAACATTGATGATAGGAAAAACATAAATAATGGAGCCTTATTTGTAGGTAAGTGCCTTGTATCATGGTTGAGTAAAAACAATCTATTATACCTTTTTCAACTTGTGAGGATGAGTATGTTGTAGTAGCCACTCGTTGTACACAAGTGATGTGGATGAAACAAACTTTTGAAGACTATGAAATTGAGATTAAAGTTCATATTCGTCTATAATTTGATAACAAGAGTGTTATAATTGTTTGAAAGAATGTAGTGTTGCATTCTAAGACAAAAAACACACCCATCAAATATAAATTTTTGAGGGAAATTTTCTATGAGAAAAGAATAAGGCTTCAACATGTGTCTACAAAGGAAGAACTCATTGATATAATGACTAAACATATACCAAAAGAATATTTTAAATAGTTAAGGCATAAATTTGTGGTAAGGTCAACCCCTAGCAATCACTAAAGATCTCAGAATGAAAGGGGGAAGCTCAAGTGCCAAAGTTTCTCCAAGAAGGCTCAGGTTGAGTCTGGATATAGGGAGTTAGTTCTCTAACCCAAGGCACAAGTTAAAAAAATCATAAAGGTATTTGTATCAAAGGTAGAAAATTGAAGTTATTTGATGAATAAATACTTTCAGTTGTTTGAGAATTCTCAATAAAAAGAGAAACATCTTTCTAGGGGAGAATATTGAGGTAAGACCATGCTTTATCATGTTTTTCTTTCATGTTGTTATGTGTGTACAATTTTTTCATATATTTCAAAGGGGAAGAGATTCAGAAACAAGATTTCATTAGCTTGCATATCTAAAGATGTTGGTGCATCAAATTTCCATTAAAGTTTCTGAGCTTATTTCCATCAATGAAAAAGGGGGAAATTGGTGAACCTTGTTGTATTAGTCGGCATTGTCATTGATGCCACATGGAATTGAAGGAAAAGGAGTGAAATGATATTAAAATAGGTTTCATTCATTAGTATGTAGTGGTCTCAGGTTGGTTCATTAAGCTTTCATGGTGGTCTCAGAGTACTACATGCTTGAACAATAAGGTTGATGTCACCTAAGTGCTCACAAAGTCCCTTAAGCCAGATATATGAGAAAATATGAAATGAAGGTGGATTTATCCTATCTAGTCGATAATGGTTTATGAATAAGATAAGGTGGAGTTATTGTTAGTTAGAGGACCATACACTAAGGACAATTTAGTAGATGAATAAATTCAAGAACTTAGAAAAATTTGGAGAAAATTGTGAAAACATGCTTCTCTAGTGTATCGTGGACTTTTTGTGTACGGATGGAACCAGTTCCTTGGGAATTAATGTTCCCTACATGGGTCTTGGAGCTGTAGGTTAAATGGTTCAGTGTATTATGGGCAAGGAGTGTGATGTGGAAATAAAGAGTTTGTCTAGAACAAGTTCTCCAAGAACAAAGGTTCCCCACAGGAGTGTTTGGTCCGAAATGGGAAGGAGTGTAGAGTTAGAAGTGTTTTGCAAAAAAAATACAAGTCAGAGGAACTAAGTTCAAGAGAAATGTTTCCTTGTGGTCTAGAGTTCTTTGTACTTTGGTTTAAGTTGTGACAAAGGAGTTGGGCGAGTGGAAGAATCAAGTGTACTGCGGAAGCAAGGAAATGCAGGTGGAACAAGGTTGTGGACAACGAAGCATTGGATGAAATGGTTCCTAGGAGGAGCTAGTTCCCCACATTAATGGATGGCCCAAAAAAAATAAAAGTGTATTACAGGTGAAGGATGATTCGATAAAATAGAGAGCATATGGAACAAGTTCCATGTGAACTAAGGTTCCCTACAAGGAAGGATGACCTGAAAACAAAAAAAGTCCCAAGAAATGTGGAAAATGCATAGATAAATGGAATAAAAGGAACATTTCCTTAGTTTCCTATGTTCCTTGAATCCTCAATTTGTATGATTATCAAAAGAGTAAAATATAAAGGATTTAAAATATTAAAAAGGAGAATATAAACATTACTACGAACTGTACATGCAATTTTGGAACCTGTTGGTGTAAATCAACAACACCCCTGGATGTTGATCAAACTTCTAGTTTGACATTTTGGACATCCAGTGTGATTGCACAACATTGAATATTCTCCCCATGTGTGGGACTTGTAAAAATGGGAAAATAATCTCCAGGTTAGAGGCTAGTTCCTCAACTCCTCTGATCAGATGTGCTACTACAAGTTACAGAGGTTTTGAATTCAAGATCCTCCTCTAAATTCCAAGGGGACAGAGATAGAGAATGCAAAAAACTGAAAATAATGCTAATAAGGTGATGCACCAAAGGAGTGGTGAGCATTTGTTACTTCTGAAGATTGACACAGATCATAGAAATGTAATAAAACTTCATGCACAAACTGATAAACTGTAATGAAAGGTTAGAAATGAATCAAACAACACAAACATAGGATTAAAACTCATTCACAGATCTTGCATTGTCTTTTCCACATCAAAAACACATGCATTACAACATCTGAGAGGTAAAAACATGTTGCAGTCTTGGAAGAGGTCTGATTTTTCCACAAAATCACTTTCAAGGTGAAAGAGGGAGCCTGCTATACATGAAAAAAATGTTCCACAACAAAAAATGAGCCAAATTTTGCTTTTTACCATGCAAGAAACGACCCTAGGAGAGAGAAACATGGGAAAACATGGGGGAGAGATTCAACCAATGACCAAAAATGTAATAAAATAGCATGGACATCCTTACAGGTCCATTCCCTGAAATTTTTCACCATGCTGGGAGAGAATGCGAGCCATCCTTCATTAAAAATGGAGGTTGAAACATCATTTCTATTCAATACCACATGCCCGAGACATTTTTTAATTATCTCTCTCCAAAATCCTTCAAAATACAAAATTGACCTTATAATCTTGTAGAGAATTTTACCAGCTTTCCATTGATATAAAGAACGTAAAAAATTGAGCTCTGGATCGAAAGTTATGGCCATTTGAAATTTTAGGGCAAAACAAGGCCAAAACGGATTGGCGGGTGAAAAATTTGAAATTTTCCACTTTTTGCATTTGGGAAAATTTCCCCAAAAATCCCCATGTTCCATCATTCTAGGTGCCACGTGGCATGATTCCGTTGGCTACAAGATCTTGATGCCTCATTTTCCATCGTTTTGACCATTGGACAAAATTTCCAAAAATCCTCGCTGGGCCGATGATCTGAGGGCACGTGGTGTGATATGATTTGCTGCGGGCCTTTCCCCTTTACTTTTCCGTCACTTTTGACCATATTTTTGACTCAGAAACATGGGAAAACCCCGTTGATTGTGGGATTTTCCTTTTCTTTTTATTTAACCTTTGGGAAAAAATCCCAATCTCCCCCCGCGCTCCACTGTTCCGACCCCCCGGGGACACGTGGCTCGTTTTGACTTGTTGGCGGTCCAATACTTCTCCTTTCCTCCCACCCAAACACTTTGCCAAAATTTTAAGTTTATCTCCGTGGCCCACCAGTCTGGAGATACATGGCATGAGGCCATTGGACGTGGACTTTGCGGAGAAAACTTTGACTTTGCACCCTCGCAAAATATTTCGCCAAAATTTTAACTTTTATTCCGCCCTCCACCGGTCGGATGCCTTAAGACACATGGCATAAGGTGATTCAATGTGGGCCTAGCATCAAATTTTTTCCTTAGATCAACCCTTAGAAAAAAAATTCAATTTCTTCCCCTTGGACATGTGGCAGCATCTCATTCGTCGGTGGGCCTACAGGGTGAAATATTCCTTTTGAAATTTTCCAATCACTTGGTAAAAAATCCAAGTTTTCCTCTGACCCCCACCACTTCCTTGGACACGTGGCAGCATATTATTGGATGCAAGCCTTTCAGGGGAAAATTTCTCATAAAAAATCCACTGAGCCATAACTTCAAAAATACATGCAGTTAGGAGGAAAACTTTACCTTTCTGGAAAGCTGAGAAAAAGCTCTCTCCAATGGTGCCATTTCCAAAAAGTTTTGAGTGCTTGAAAAGAAAAAAAATATGACTGAGGCACAAGAGAGGGAAGAATGAAGGGAGTTAGCCAAAAAATGAGCAGGGGCTCATTTTGGATAGTAATTTTGGTGACTCAGAGGGGTCATCTTCCTACTGGATGAAGTTACCAGTTGCCTGAAGCAATCCATTGGGCATGGAGTCATCAAATTATCTGCTTGGTACCCCAAATGATTAGAACACTGCAAGGAGGAAGATGGAGGGTGGCACATCACTTGATTGGAGTAAGGCCTACAAAACACATTTCTTGGGACAACAAGCTTGAGCCAAAGCACTTAGGGAAATCAAATCTAATCTACAACAAAACAATGTGCACAAGAACTTAGAGGAATGAAAGCCTAAGCTAATATGTACATGGTGGAGAACTTCCCCTAAGTAGCAATGCTTTAGATGGATTCCATTGACTGGAATCTGTAGTTTTTCACCATCCAATGAAGACAATTGGAAAGTATTGTTGTCCTCACACTTTGTGACCATGTATGTGCCACTCTAAATGGCATCAAATTTTGAATGCCTTCCCAGTTTTGCTCTGTCTGCATCCTATTTTAATACTAGATCTCCAACTTGGAAAGATCTATTCTTGGCCTTCCTATCAAAGCTATTCTTGATCAAAGCTTGATCCTTCTCCATTGCTTGGGATGCCTGATTTTTGATTTCTTAGAGCTCCATCAATTATGCATATCTAACCTCCATGGGCTCAAACTCCAACAACTCCAACTGTTTCATGAGTTCCAATGTTGGCAACTCAAGTGACACGGGAAAAATTACCTCTCTTCCATAAACAATATTGAATGGAGAATTACCTATAGATCTCTTGGGAGTTATACTATCAGCCCATAAGGCTGATTTCAATTTGGTATGCCAAGCCCTCTGATTTTCATCAAGAGTCCTCCTAATGATCCTTAACAAGTTCTTGTTTGTAGATTTATCTTGGCCATTACCCTGAGGGTAATAATTTGATGAAGTGCTTAGGTAGATCCCATTCTTGACATCCCATTCAGTTATGTTGGACCCAATGAAAGATAATGCATTATCTGATATTATTATAGCAGGTATGCCAAATCTGGTTGTTATTCTCTCATAGAAATCTAGGATGCTGGATTCATTTGCTTCCTTGAGTGCTACTGCTTCAGTCCACTTGGTGAAGTAATCTGTTGCTGTTAGAATCCATTTGTGTCCTTGGCTTGAATTTGGATTAATGAATCCAATGAAATCCAAACCCCATTGCATGAATGGCTGGTTAACTAAAATTAGATGCAATGGAAGGGCAGCTAGTCTCTTTTTACCCGTGAAGAATGCACAATTCTTGCACCTTTTGATACATGCATAACAATCACTGAAAATCTTGGGCCAATAATAGCCAGCCCTCATGATCTTTAGAGTTGTCACTCTTGGTGCAAAATTACCACCAGCTGATCCACCATGGAACTCTTCTAACACCCTATGAATCTGATTTGTACCAATGCATCTCAGCAGCACTCCATTCACATCCTTTCTAGAGAAAACACCGTCTACAAGGGCATATGGGACATCCTGTAATCTAAAGTGTCTTCTTTTGGCCTTGTTCATCTCTAGAGGGCATAGACCTGTGCTTAGGAATTACATTATGTCTTGGGTCTAGTAAGGAGCAAGGACATCATCATTTTCCTTTTGAGTGCTTCCTTGCTCATGGCTGTCGTGCAATGGCAAAAAACCTATTTCTCGTTACATGCTTCCTTTTGTTTGTTCAAAATCAGCTACTCACACAATCCTTTTCCTCTGACTAACTTGGTGAATTTTATCTCTATGTCATACTCCATGACACGAGTAATCCAACCCAATCTCTTTTCATTCAAGTCTTTGTTGAGGAGGAAGTCTTTAACTCCCACATGAGAAACCAACAATTGAACCTTGTTGTTTGAAACTAGATGCTTGAATTTCTTCAAGCTCCTGATTACTGCAAGAACATGCTTCTCAATGAAAGAATATCTCACCTCATAGTCCTCTAGGCTTTGGCTAAAGAAAGCAATTGGCTGCTCATCATTGTCTTTGTTCTACTGTACCAAAATTGTAGAAATAGTATCATCACCCCCAAATGCATAGAAGATGAAATCCTTGGAGAAATCCAAGTTAATGAGAGTTGGGGCTTGAGAGATGGCCTCTTTGATTTCTTCAAAACTTTCTTTTCCTTCTGCTATCCATTTGAAAGCCATGCTTTTCTTTAACGCCTTGGTGATAGGCTTGACTAGGGCTGCAAAGTTTGGGAAAAACCTCTGAACAAAATTTATTCTCCCCAAGAAACTTTGAAGGGCCTTCTTGGGGCTTGGTAATGGTAGTGCTCTTATGGCTTCAACTCTTTCTGGATCAATTACCAATCCTTCTTTGGAGACAATGTGGCCAAGGATTTTTCCTTCATGAGCTAGGAAAATACACTTTTTAGGATTCAAGGATACTCCAAACCTTCTGCATCTTTGGAACACTTGTCTCAGATGAAAGAGATGGTCTACTACATTTTTCAAAAAAAACAGTGATATCATCAAGATATATCAGCACCATGTTGTTACTCAAATCCTTGAATGCCATGTCCATTGCTCTTTGAAAAGTAGCTCCAGCGTTGGACATCCCAAATGGCATTTTCCTGTATGCATAAGTTCCCCATTTGGTTGTAAAGGTTGTCTTGAACTGATCCTCTTCTTTCACCATAATCTGATTGTACCATGAATAGCCATCAAATAACAAAAACCTCTCAGAGCTGGTAACAACTTGTAAAATCTGCTCCATAGAAGGAAGTGGATAATGATCCTTAAGAGATGCTCTATTCAAATCTTTGAAGTCAACACACAATTTGATTTCCCCACTCTTCTTTCTAACTAGAACCAAGTTGGCCACCCAACTAGAATGCTTGATAGGGAATATGATTCTTGACTCTATCAACTTATTCAATTCTTTTCTCATGAGGGGCTCCATGTGTGGATTGACTGGCCTTTGCTTTTTCCTGATGGGTTTAGTACCTGGATCCAACTCAATGGTGTGTTGAGCTAACTTGGGATTGAAACCTTTCAAATCTTCATAGCTCCAAGCAAACACATTGGGGAATTCTTGACAAAGCTGTATGAACTCATACCTTTCTTGCTCAGTTGTCACTTTACCAACTTGGAGTGATTTGCCTTCTTCCACCAAGATGGACACTGAATCTTCTCCCTTGACTTGGATGTTTTCTTTCTCCTTCCTAAACTAATCATTAGGATTTAAGATGGACTCCAAAGTAATAATTCCCTTTGGTAGCTTTTTGGTTCTCAGCTGTACCACTTGGTCACCATATTGCTGCTCCAACTTTTCATGATTTTTAGCTGAGAACTTAGCCTCTTCTTGCAAGAAATGGATGATTTGCTAATAATTTTCAAAAACTTTCCAACTTACATTGTTGTCTGGCACTGAAGGCCTTATAATCACATGGATGTTTGGTTATACCTTGTATTTTTGGATGCTTTCAACAATGTCAAAGGCTGCTCCAACTGCTGCAAGCCTATCAGTAGCTTGGTTCTCTTTTCTAGGAATGGATTTGATGCCAAAGCCCTCAAAATATTCAATGAGGTCCCACACCCTATTTTTGTAACACCTAAGCAGATCATTCTTGGCAACATGCTGCCCCTTAACTTGGTTGACAATCAACTCACTGTCACCAAAGACTTGCAAGTTCTTTATTCCTCTCTTGATTGACCAATGCAATCCTTGTATCAAAGCTTCATATTCAGTAGTGTTATTAGAGAATGCAAACTAAAATTTAAAAGCTAAGTAATACTTAAATCCTTGAGGTGAAACAATAATATATCCTCCTCTTGCACCTTGTCTACTCCTTGATCCATCAAAAAACAACTACCATACCTCATTTTCATCCTTGTGGTTTGGCTTGGTGATGCTAAGGATAGGCTGATTTTCTTCATGCATGCAATAGACTCCTAGCTCAGATTCTTCTATTTCTTGATAAGGATAAAAAACATGCACCTTGTTTTCCCATTCATCAAGAGTTAGATCTAGGATATAATCAACCTTGGTGTCAGCTTCATCAGTGCTTGGATAATCCTCTTGATCAAACACTAAACAATTGGTATTGATTTGGCTTGGAGTGTAGGGCTCAATGTGAAAGTTTGCAATAGGCTCAGATCTAGTTGTGGATTTAGTTCCATATCTTGTTCTGAACAACATGTGTGACCAATCAACAAATAAATAACCTCCAATCTTGGTTGTCAAATCCCTTGACAAACATAGGGCAAAGAGTGGTGGAAGGTCTATTACTGAGACATCTCGCAAAATAACAACGTTGGGACATGCATGCAAAGTAAGACTCAAGTTCTTGATCACTCCAACTATTTTTACTACTATCCCATCCAATTGCACTACCCCTTTGGATATGAATTCATATTGAATTCCCAATTGATCAACTATTTTCTTGGGCATTACTGAACTACTTGCCCTGGAATCAATCATGCAATTATGTACTAAATGGTTTCCAATGATCAATGAAACATAGAATAGGGGGCTTCAACATTTTACCTTACTGTCCTCCATGATTCCCCTCAGGATGGGTAGAATTTGTGAGCACCTTCTCTTGCATTAGGACTTGTTGATTTGAAGTTGACCAGTTCTTCATGGTAGCTTGTAGCAAATCTCTTTGGCCTGAGATGGATAATGATTCCCACATTGATATGTTTACATTTATCTTCTTCATCTGATCAATGATGTTGAAAGGAGATGAAGCATCTCTCTGATGTCCCTTTTCCTACACATTCATTCCTTGCACATGGGTAGAAACAACTGGCATCTTATTTGGTCTAGGAACTATTTTAGGCAGTCCTTGCATGCTTGGAACTACATTTTGTTTGCCAATAATTTGTGGAGTGATAGAAGATTGTGGATTACTTGGGGCCAATGGCTGATCTTCACCCAAATTTCTCCTTTTTGACCTTGTGTTGGCTACAACACCTTGGGTAATCATTTGATTCATGCCACAAAAATATTTTTCCTGCCATTTTACAAGTGTGGTATCATTTGGAGCTGATTACTGCTGGAATGTTTCTTGTTGTTGGTTATTTCCTTGACTACCTTCACCCTCCACACTAGTTTTAGTCACCATTAACACTTGATTTAAGGCACCATTGAAGCACATAGACTGGTTGTGAGGTTCATTGCATGGGAAACACCAATCATACTCTTGAGCTATGTTGTTTTGCACTGGCACTATTGCTTTGGAGGCAGATGTAACATTGGAATTATAGGGCTGAAATGGTCTGTTGTCAGGAGGTATTGTTTGATTTTGATTTGCAACTGGATTGGGTGGTCTTTGAGGCTGGTATGGCTGCCTGTTAGGCTAAGCTTGAGGCTGGAAAGAAGGTCTAAAACCTTGAGCTTGCTACCTCTTGAGTGTAACCAGCTCATTACCTAAATTTTGCAATTGCTTCATGACTTATTAAAATTCATTTAAAGCACTAGAAGATGAAGTAGAAGCTTCACTTGAATTCTAATTTCTAGGAGTGGGAATAGGAGTTAAAATAGGAACTTGACTAGTACTTGGGCTCTCTAGACTTGGAAAAAATGGCATTGGAGGCCTAGGAGCTATCTTGCCAGCTTGAATCAAATAATTTTCAGCTCTAATGGAAATGCTATAAGCAACAGGGATAGTTGTGCCTCCCATGGATTGAATCAACATATAAATATCAAAATTTAAAGGTTTAAGGTAATATAGAAAAACACCTTCTACTGCTGGCCTTACTGCCATTGGAATTCTCTCCCAAGTCATTTGAAACCTGAAGTTGAAGTCAGTCAGCTACTCATTAGGGGCTCTCTTGATAGTGGTCAGTTGTTCCAAAAGGGACAAGTTATTTCCCTTTTCTCCAAACTCCTCATGGAGGGATATACATAGCTGGTTCCAATTTTGAATAGAACCTGAGGCAAGACTCCTGAACCATTGCAAATATTTCCCTTTAAATGAAGATGCCAGTAGTTTGACAACAACTTGCATCTCATTAATCTCATGGATTACACAAATGTTAGCAATATCCTTAACATGATCACCAGGAGTGGTCTGATTCTCTCTAGTAAAGTATGGAATGTTTTTCAATGCTGCAACTGGGATTGGATTTTGTGCATTGAGAGCAAGTGGGCTGCTGCTAGTGAAATTGACATAGGGGTTGTTCTGTGCCATTCTGATTGGCCTTAGAACCCTTGTTGATTGAATGAAAGGCCTACTAGGGGGAGGAGTTGATAGAGTTTTGTTTGGTGGAGATGGAGACCTTTGAATTCTCCTCCCTCTTTTGCTTCTTCTAGGAGATAACTACATATACTCAAACAACACCTCTTCTTATCCAAATCTTGACCTTGTGGTGATTCTTCTCATGAGTTTTTAGGTCTACACTACTAAAACCAGCTGATTCTTCTTCCTTGGAGTCACCAGATGTGTAATTTAGGGCTCTTTTAAGCAAGAAACTTACAACAAATGCACATCAATTTGTTGTAATGAAGATGAATACCTCTAAGGTCCCAATGGGCATGCCAAAACTGTTGGTGCAAATTAGTAGCACCCCTGGATATTGATCAGACTTCTAGTTTGACATTTTGGATATCTAGTGTGATTACACAACATTGAATCTTCTCCCCAAGTGTGGGACTTGTAAAAATGGGAAAAGAATCTCTAGGTTAGAGGATGGTTCCTTAACTCCTCTGATCAGATGTGCTACTACAAGTTGCAGAGGTTTTGAATTCAAGATCCTACTCTAAATTCCAAGGGGACAAAGATAGAGAATGCAAAAAATTGAAACTAATGCTAATAAGGTCATGCACCAAAGGAGTGGTGAGCATTTCTTACTTTTGCAGATTAACATAGATCATAGAAATCTAACAAAACTTCATGCAAAAACTGATAAACTGTAATGAAAGGTTAGAAATGAATCAAACAACACAAACAGAGGATTAAAACTCATTCACAGATCCTGCATTGTCATTTCCACATCAAAAACACATGCATTACAACATCTGAGAGTAAAAAACAAGTTACAATCTTGGATGAGGTCTGATTTTTCCACAAGATCACTTTCAAGGTGAAAGAGGGAGCCTACAACACATGAAAAAAATGTTCCACCACAAAAAATGAGCCAAATCTGGCTTTTTACCATGCAAGAAATGACCCCAGGAGAGAGAAATGTGGGAAAACGTGGGAGAGCTTCAACCACTGACCAAAAATGCAATAAAAAATCATGGGCATCCTTACAGGTCCATTCCATGACATTTTTCACCATGCTGGGAGAGAATACGAGCCATTCTTCATTAAAAATGGTGGTTGAAACGTCATTTCTGTTCATTACAACGTGCTCGAGGAGTTTTTCAATTTTCTCTCTCTAAACTCCATCAAAATACAAAATTGAATCCATATTCTTGTAGATAATTTCACCATATTTCCATTGATATAAAGAACATGAAAAACCGAGCTCTGGATCGAAAGTTACGGCCATTTGAAATTTTAGGGCAAAATAGGGCCAAAACGGATTGGCGGGTGAAAAATTTGAAATTTTCCAATTTTTTCATTTGAAAAAATTTCCCCAAAAATCCCCTCACTCCACCGTTTTGGGTGCCACGTGGCATGATTCCATTGGCTGTGGGCTCTTGATGCCTCATTTTCCATCGTTTTGACCATTGGACAAAATTTCCAAAAATCCTTGACGGGTTGATGATCTGAGGACACGTGGCATGATATGATTCGCTGCGGGCCTTTCCCCTTAACTTTTCCATCACTTTTGACCATATTTTTGACTCAGACACATGGAAAAACCCCATTGGTTGCAGGATTTTCCTTTTCTTTTGATTTAAACTTTGGGAAAAAATCCCAATCTCCCCCCACGCTCCGCCGTTCTGACCCCCGGGGACATGTGGCTCATTTTGACTGGTTGGAGGGTTAACGGTCCAATATTTTTCCTTTCCTCCCACCCAAACACTTCGCCAAAATTTTAAGTTTCTCTCCATGGCCCGCTGGTCTGGAGACACGTGGCATGAGGCCATTGGATGCAGACTTTGTGGGAAAACTTTGACTTTACGCCCTTGCAAAATATTTCACCAAAATTTTAACTTTTACTCTGCCCTCCACCGGTCTGATGCCTTAGGACACATGACATAAGGTGATTCGATGTGGGCCTAGCATTAAATTTTTTCCCTTAGATCAACCCTTAGAAAAAAAATTCAATTTCTTCCCCTTGGACATGTGGCAGCATCTCATTCGTCGGCGAGCCTACGGGGTGAAATATTCCTTTTGAAATTTGCCAATCACTTGGTAAAAAATCCAAGTTTTCCTCCGACCCCCACCACTTCCTTGGACACATGGCAGAATATTACTAGTTGTAGGCCTTTCAAGGGATAATTTCCCACAAAAACTCCACCGAGCCATAACTTCAAAAATACATGGAGTTAGGAGGAAAACTTTACCTTTCTAGAAATATGAGAAAAAAATCTATCCAATGGTGCCATTTCCAAAAAAATTTGAGTACTTGAAAAGTAAAAATTATGACTGAGGCACAAGAGAGGGAAGAATGAAGGGAGTTAGCCACAAAAATGAGCAGGGGCTCATTTTGGATAACCGAATCCTAGTTCCCCGTGTATCCTCCAGACCCGCATGGGCATATCTTTCACCCAGGTTGTCCAAATTCAACAGTATTGGACATTTTAGAAAGGGTGTTTCATTTTATTTACCATGAAATATAAAAATATATATAACTTTTATTATATAAATAAGAAATATAGAACATGAATAATCTCTTTTGTATGTATGAATGGTGAGTCAGTTTAAAATTATCTGTAAGTGAAAGGTCAAGGGTCATATCAAGAAGTCATGTATTCTTATTTAAGCTCATTGATCCAAAAATGGTTTTTACCCCTGGGTATCATTTTAAAAAAAATAGATTCTTTAATATTATGAATTTAAAATTGATCAAGAGTGTTTATCGACTCACTTTTGGGTATTTTGAAACACCAATTTTTCCAATTTGTCTTAACAATCAATTTTTATCTTCTTATCAACTAATGTGATTTAATAGGATCATTATAAAACCATTATAAATTGATCACAATTTAATTATTTAGTTTATTCTATTTTATTTACAATCCAAAATTTCTTCGTGCACACTGTTGTGGTTAATAGATTCAATTTTAGCTTTAATCCAATTTTCTAGTTAATTTCCTTTCTTATTCAAATGATCATTCCTTATAGTAAATTTAAATATAATCAAAAGTAGAAAAATAAACTGAAATAAATCAACAAGATTGATAACAAAATTCACCCAATTGGGATACATCTCCAGATTAACTTGATCATGAATCAATCTATTAATTAACACTTGAAGTACAATTTTTACCTTTCAAAGTGAATAATAGATCAATTTCACTTGCTTAAAGAGATTATTTTGATTCTGAAACTCTGAAAAATGTTAGAAACTCGTTCCTGAATCAATCTTTGGCTCTATAGTATCTCCACAATGCAATCTCCATGCAATTTTGTTACAAAACAAATATACCTAGAAAATATAGCACTCTGTGAAGAAATAATGACATCACTGGAATTGTCTCAGAATTTTAAACAATTTTCCTTTTTACACCAAGACTTGATTTTTCCTCTAAGTGCCTCGAATTCACTATTTTCTAAAAACTACTATATTCGACCTATACACAGTCCTACAATCAACCTCGTTTAAATGTCAACAAGCTGCTTTTAACCCTTCCTGATATAATTTAGCATAATGGTGAGTTGATCTCATCCTAGAGTTATTTGGGTCAACTCCCTCCATCTCCTCCTTTGGAGGTTGATTTACACTATGTGGGGAGTAGTTCCACATTTTCCATGTAAGATATTGGGTGGTGTTTAAAAATACAACACCCATTCTATATGCATGTGGTTGTAGCCACGCATGCAAAGTTTTTCCTACCACATTGAATATGGCGTTGGTTAAATGGTTTGATTGGCCAATGGTTTAGTTGAGTTATGTAGTGCTACATTATGGGAATTTGGTGTTGGCCCACAACATTTATGTGTTTATGCCAACCAAGTTGTGATAGGCCATGTAGTGGTGATTTGGATGTGTTGTTTATCCTAATGGATGAGCTGAATAGTATGGATTTAGGCCCAAGTATGTGGGTGAGATGATTACTCTAATAGGCTCATTGTAGATAGAGCTACGTATAGGCCAAGATGATTGTGAATAAGACCCGATCTAACCACTAAGTTATATGGAGATCCCATGGGGAGTTGACCACCCCACCAAGATGTATAGAGGTAATTCTGAGCTGGATCAATAGCTTGTGTAAGCTAGTTCAATACAATACAACGCATAATTCAAATAGGTAGTATAAATAACACATACATCCTAGAGTGACAATATAAGGCATATATATATATATATATATAATTGAGGTAACATTAATAGTAAAAAATGGCAGAAAAGATACCCCTCCTTAAAAAAATTATGTCAAACATGCCTAAAGGCCCCCAGCTAGCAAATAATGGGGCTCACTCATCCGTTTACGAGTGATGAACACCGACATTTGAAACACAATTTTATATTTTGCCAATTTTTTCACTTCTACCACATGTCAACCCTAGATTGGCGACTTGGCCAAGTTTGAAAATTTTTCCGACCATCTTTAACATGGGACAAATTTTTCATCCAAACTCTATTTTTTGAGTTTAAGATATTTTCTGAAATATCTTGATATGGTCTATCATTTAGTCATGGTTTAGGGAGGTTTGGGGAACATCTACACTTCATAATTTCCTTTGGATCACTCCTCCTAACTGGGAAGGGTTTTTTTCCATAAAAAGTTGTTTTCCACCCAAAAATATTACTAACTCATCCTACATTTCACAATCACATATAGGAACCAAAAGTAACATTATGGGTTAAAATAATGCAAATCATTGATTAGTTAGTCATAAAAAATTCGATCAGAAAATAACACCAATTGAATAGTAGAAAGAAAGTTTCCAAGAGATACTCTACGACCCTATCAACTTCTACAAATAGCTGTGCACTATCAAATCCCACTATAATGCCATCAAAAAAATCAATCATATAATCATACCTATTCAACAGCAACAATCAAGTGTTCAACTGATACTCTATGTATGGCCAATAAATCTAGATACAATTCCACCAAAATAGATCAATATCCACGACAACTAAAATTCCCACAATATGCAAGTGCTCATTGTTCATGTGAAATTGTAAAACACTGCAAATATCATGATATAAAATGTTTAGACCACACATGCCAAAAATATCTATAGTAGAAAATGAATCACATGAATCTAAAAATGTAATATATATCCCAACAACTAACCTATAAAAAGGATAGAATCAAATTGTATGCATACACATAATGGTGAAGTTATTATCTGCTACAAAAGATCACCAGACACATCTACACACTAGTTTGTTAGTGCAATAAATGTATACTCTAATTATGACCAAATACGATAGTTACAATAAAATCCCAATTTATGGGACTTAAATTATGTGCAATTATCATATATCGACACAAAATTATTGTATATTAGGGTAAGTGCAGGAAGTTGATGGACAAATATAGGATCATTTGTGGACGTAATATTGCAAAAAATAGCGAAATCTCAACTTGTAGGGATTATTATCTATACACGCACTCTAAATTAGAAAAATTTATATAAATATGAATCGTAGAATTCAGAATTTAGTTTCTAAAATACTAATTTTTGTAAAAAATGGACAAGTTTAGCTATATTAAACACTTAAAATTATATGACTTAGTTTTTTTTTTTGAAAAAACTTATAAGATTGTAGTCCGTTTGCCTACATTTTGGATGACCAAATCTTGTTATTTTTTTTTTCCTTTGGTGAAATGTTAGATGTAGTTGTCTATCTTGGGATGGATTTTATTTTGTATTTTTTTTAGCAATATTTTTTTTTTAATGATTTTTTCCGTGAAAGTGGTATGAAAATATTTAGAAAATGGAGCGCTTTCCGTTTGCCCACCATAACTATATCAAAAAATATTGAAATCAATTTTTTTTTAACGTGTATAGAATTTTTCCATGCTTGGGATGGTATAAGTTTTATCATATTTTGATAAGCGAAACAAAAGTTACAGTCTTAAACGTAGACATGAACATTCACAGGAAAAAATGTCTTAAAGACCTATTGTTAGTAAGAAATTATAAAATGATATTTATCTTATTCTATTCACTTTAAAAACAATATTTCTACAAAGCTAAGAGTCTCCCCTACGCGATGGCACCATTTTTGTGAAATGTTTTCAGTTTTTTAGCATGGTTCAAGTCTTTGGAAGAGTAGATTTGAGGTTTTTTGACCTTTTACACTTCATAATGACCTTCCATAGCTTTGGTTGGGGAAAAACTATGATTTTCCAAGGCTTAGGTTTGGCAGATAGATCCGCGATCACGGTTTTTTTAACAATACCACGAGTGTGATTTATAAACCATGAGCGTGGTTTATAAAGTGTGCTCGCGGTTCAGAAATCATATTTACACACATCCCAATGTCCAAATTACCATGTGATTTTTACTCTCTGACCTTACCATACGAATTACTGTGAAATTCTATCTTTTTCTACACGTTTTTCTTATCACCAGAAGTAAAACATCATGGGAGACAAAAAACGAAGTCAAAAAAGGAAGTCATTAAGTAAAAAAACACCAAACAAATTAGAGGCCAACAAAATTCAAAATGTTGAGCGAATGCGGAAACTTCGTGAATCTAGAATAGGTTCATCTTCAATCCCAACTATTGTAAGCAATGAAGAACTAGGTAATGTTTCTACTATCAATGTTGAAGTTGAATTAAATACTCGTGATGAAGAAGTTTTTACTGTCAATGTTGAAGAAGAATTAAATACTCATGATGTAGCAAATGTTGAAATTGAAGGAGACAATGAAAATGTGAATAAGGAAATTCATGTTGAAACTGTAGACAAGAAAAATTTGACAAAAACACCTCCTAGGATTTTACGTAAGAAACCTAATTTTTTTATTGAAATTGATGAAAACATTTTGAAACCAATGTCTGACAAACTTTCTGAATGAAAAATCAGAAGAAAAGCCACTGAAATTTGGGATAATCATTTTGAAATTTTAAATGATTCCCAAAGATGTTAGTTGTTGGTTAGTTTGATGAAATTGATTAAAATGAGACCTACATTAAACACCTTAGGATTGACAACATCTAACATACGTGGTCAAACCTCTACAATTGTTGAAAACTTTCATGATGCATATCACACTGTTGGTGTCAAGAGACACACTAGGGATAGTAATATTGTGTGTCGTGTACTTGCTACTAGTGTTGTAAGTGAATCAATAAAAAAACAATGTTTGATTATGCAAACAAGTTGAATGTTGCAAGTTAATCGAAAAACTCTAATGAAAGCAATTGAAAGACGTAATATCCTTCAATCACTCAATAATGTCGATTTTTGGGCATTTTCTGCTAGAGCACCGCGTAAGGACAAAAATAATTCTGATGCTATAAGAGAAGTTGTTATTAAATTTTGGCATGATAACACTAAAGTTTCACCTAATACAAGAGATGTTATAAAATGGAGAGTTGGTTCTACTAATCGTGAACCACATCCAAAGCATTTCTTAGATATGACTCAAACTCAATTTTTTCGTAAGTTTGAACAAGAGAATCTGGAAATTAAAATTAGTCAACATTTTTTTGAAATGTTGAAACCATTCTATGTGAAAATCAACCATGCTCGCACCACTTGTTGTTGTAGGCAACATGTTGAATTTGCGATGCATTATGCTAAATTTTTACGTATTCGTTCTAATTTTCATTCTGAAACTATGTTATCTGAATGTGGTGTTCAAGTTCCACCAATATCTTCCAGGGATTTCATTCCTACTATATTTTGTGAAAAAGAAGTTGGACAATTTTTTTTATAGTCAGGATTGTTTAGATGGAAGTTGTAGTACATGCGGTGGATTACCTAAATTGGAAAGTTGCATCCATGAGAAAATTGAAGGTACAATAGGACATAATTTAGTTGAATTTGATAAATATAAATCAGTTGCACACCAGTTGAAAGATGGAAAATAGTCGAAACGGTGTGAGCTAGTTATAAAAACAAATGCCCATTTTTTAATTTATGAGAAAATTTAAGGATGAAATTGTTTATGAGTATGCGAGGCATACACATAGAGCTCGATGGTTGGATGAACAATTCAAGCTATGCAAAGACACATTTCCTATTGGTACTATTGTTTCAGTGGTCAATTTTGCAGAGAATTACACATTGCAACCACAAATGGAGGTTCAATCGCAATATTACAACTCAGTACAAGTTGCCATTTTTGTGCATATAGCATTTCTACATTCTCCTGACAGTACAGAGAATGATCAATTTTTTTAAGAGAGTACCACTTTTATATCAGTGATGATTGTACTCATTCTACTGAATTTGTGCAAGGGTGTTTCCAGTTATTTTATGGAAACTTGTCTGATAGGGACATCCACTTCAAACAACATTATATATGGTCAGATAATTACACGTCTCAGTTTAAGAATGCATGAATATTTTATTGGATGAGTAGAATGCACGTCAAGATGGGTGTGCAACATATTTGGAGTTTCACTGAGGCTGGACATGGAAAAGGAGAGCATGACGGTGCAGGGGCATGTGTGAAAAGAGCTCTTACAAGAGAAGAGTTGAAGTACAAAGATGGTGCTAAATTAAAAGATGCAAAGAGCATAGTGGAATGGTGTACTGACAACATGGCCCGAGGTTCTCAAGAAAATTCCACAGTTTGTAGATATTTTTGGTTGATAGAGGAAAAACATATTGCTAACTACGAGGATTGTATGACACTCACTGGGTCCAGTGATATGCACTCATTTTGTAGCTCAGACACTACTTCATGGGCCGTATGGACAAGAAAGTTGACATGTTTTTGTGCATCTTGTATCGAATTTGTCACTACTGAGTGTGATTCACAAGAATGGGTGGAAGGATGGATTTGTAGGCCTCTAACTCCACTTCCTAGTTATCAACCTCCACAAGCATTACAACTTGTTTCTGCGGATGAAGTTGCAACATCCAGGGACTTTGACGAAATTTTGATTTTAGTGCGACAAGGTATTTATGGTTATTTATAATTTTTGTATTGAGTAATGTCCATTGAAATTTTAATATGTAATTTAAATTTGAGTTGTTCAACCTTGGTTATTTTTTTGTAGGACATGTGTTTGCAGTAATTGTGAACAGAAGACAATGAAGAAGGAACAAACTATTTCTTATGTCGTTGCATCGAGGAAAGAAAGAAGTTGACTTCTCCTATTATAGATGGCAAAGAGATTGAGTATCCTACAGGGTCAGTGGTAGTTACTGGAACTTGGCTTCGACGGTATCCATTAAAAAAATCCTCTATTTGGGTGTTTGAAGACTTTGAGACACACAGGAAAATACTCTTATATTCACATCTAGTTCTAGCGACAAATATTCAGTTGTATAGATATCGAGGAAGGCCTAATAACAAGATTCTTTGGAAGGTTCGAGAGTCAGATCATGAAGCAATCTTGTCTGCTATTCAGAGTAGATCCGATCCTGATGGTTCATTGGAATGAATTTACAATGCTCATGTCTGGTATATATAATTTCTTTTCATATATATATATATATATATATATATATAATTTTTTTAGTTTAAAGATCTAGATTTAAGTTTGAATATATTTTATTTTAAATTTGTGTATTTTGTGTACATGTATATAGATAGTATATGGTTTTGATTTGAAACTTAAATTTCTTTGACTAACAATTTTATGTTTAGGTTAGTGGTGCCAGAAAAGCTTCCACCTTCACGTGGTTGGCACTGTTAGTAGAGAATTTTAAATTCTCGAAGCTAAGAGAAGCTTTCATTGTTTGAAAAAGTTGTAAATTTTGAAAAAGTCAAGTAAATTTTGAAAATATTGTAAATTTTGAAAATGTTGTAAATTTTGAAAAGTTGTAAATTTTGAAAAAGTTGTAAATTTTGAAAACGAATCCTCTAGGTGCCATGGAGTCCGAGTAGTCACCTGTCGAAGTTGAACGATATTTTGGTCTCAGGGCTCTTAAGGGACTACGCCCGAACGAAGTAGCCCGGAAGCAACGACCCTTTCGTGCACTAAAACACCACCTCCTCTAGCGTTCACCTGGCCACCCGGCACAGTCAGTTTGGTGCCATGACCCACCGTTTGCAAAATATAGCGTTTGACAACCTTACACTGGCTCCAACTGCACTATTTCACGCGTTTGCAAACAGTAGGACAGCGAGAGCACCAAAATGAGAAGGAAAAAAATGAGAGAGGCTATTGTAGAGGGTCTATACGCCAAGTTTTTGGATCAGATGAGGACTCTCTAGGTGTCATGGAGTCCGAGTAGTCACCCGTTGAAGTTGAATGATATTTTGGTCTCAGGGCTCTTAAGGGACTATGCCCGAATGAAGTAGCCCGGAAGAAACGACCCTTTCGACGCATTTCAAAATGTACCACTTTCTCCTCCTGATAGCACCTCTTCACATAGGCCACCCTTAAATAGCTCAAAATGAAATTTCACTCAAAAGCTTATTTTAGTCGGTTCAAGCATAGTGACACACGACCCACCGTTTGTTGAAAATATAGCATTTGATCAACCTTACACTAAGAGCTCATTCAAGGTATGCACTATTTCACAAAAGCGTTTGCAAACCAGTAGGACAATCATCTCTATAGAAAAATGATCCTTCTTACCTTCATATTTGAGCCAACTCTATTTGTTAGGTACCAAAACTTGATCTAGTCACATGTTTGTAGCCTTCATGTATTGGGAAGAAATAATGCATTCATGACTCATACCTTACTTGTTCTTGGAGAATACACTCATCATAGACCTCAAAAGCCTTTAAATAAACATTGTCCCCCTGAGTTTTTTGTATCATACACATCATCATATAGCTCTATAGAATCTCCTTTTCATATCATTGTAAACTGATTATCATAAAATCATCAACCTTCCCTCTAAATCTAGCTTCATCTTGTCGAAAAAATGCCTTTCTAGCACACGAAATCACCTAGAGTACCTTCAAGAATCTATCATATATGTACTCCTGTCAAGATTAGGCATTGAGCATTTTTTTCAAGAACTTTAAGTAACACCTATTGGCATGTAGGTTACAAAATTAGAGAAAATTGAAAATTTCAAGTCATGTAGCACAATGGACACTAGACAGATACTTGTATTTTGGAATGTACACATTTCACCTGTGAAACATTCTATACATGACAGAGTAAGAAAATCAATAGGTACTATAGTGGTTCAAGAAACCTCAAGTCATAGACCAAACTAGCTACCTGCCTCACTAGCTTATTCAAGTATCATGATCACAAGAACAATTCTTGGAGCATATTACCAATTTAAGAGTATACTCACCATATTCTTTAAAATAACGCATGCTCTACCTCTTGAAAACATTTTCCATAAGTTATCAGATAATCCCTATAGATCTATTGGTTTGAATATTACACAAGTGAATGATGCGATATGTGAATTGTTCCAAGACAAAACAATGCAAGCATCCAAGATTTTAAATTATGAAAATACAATCTAGATATAATTAACTATTTCAGTTTTATAGATCTAGCATCTTTATACCATTGCCATTCAGAAAATGATTTGGGTACAAAAACTATTATAATCACATCACTTGTATTATAATGAAGAGTGAGAATCAATAGGTACTATAGTGATTCTAATATAAATACCTAGCCAACATATATCATGATCTAAAAAATTCCCTGTCCTTAGGGTACCATGGCATGATGTCATTATGTCATCAAGATCCACATTATATTAAAGTCCACTGCATGGTATATGTCATTTACCTTATAATGGATTCAAGGATGCAAAATCAACACACAAAGAAGGTTCCAGAACCTATTCCCATTCCTTATAATTTACCCTGAACTTGAACATGGCCTTGGAATCAGGCCCCATAATGATCCACCTTATGAGAATAAAAAATTTCACATGCCAATTTATTTCTTTGATCCAAGTGCAAGAAAAACAAACATAAGTCTCATAGTGAAATCCTCAAGTTGAGTCATTAGTAAACAAACAAGACAAAGAACATATAGAAAAATTGGTATATACCCATTCAAAGATGATGATTAACCACGTTACACTGCTTGTTAAAGAACTGAAAAAGTCATAAATATGATTTAACCAACACACATGGATATATATAAGAATCAAACAAAGTGTGCTCCAGATGCACGTCTCTGAAAATATATATGTACATAAGTTCATAATGTATGTGTACATCTCAAACTAAGCACGTGTCATAATGTACATATGGGACCACATACAGTCGCAAAAGGCTATATATATACAATGGACTGTGAATCTACTCATGACCACATATGTACATCTAGGTGGACTATAAATCTACTCATGAAACATCTTCCCTCTCTTCACCCTGCTAGAAGTAGCATGTCCATGACCTGGGGATGTAGTGGAGGGAGATGCCACTACGGATTTCATCTGTGTGGTCCTAGGTGTCTCTAAGCATGCCTGCAACCTAACCTGCACATTCATAAACAACAAGTTTTTAACACCCAAAATTTTAAAATACATTCAAAATTTAGAAACTTGTACAATTTAGTTAAAATGCATGTGAAATCTTACCGCAATGTCATGATCCCTATCAATTTGTTGTTGACGTGTCGTAGGGACAACAATAGACTCACGAGGGGTAAGCTACATACAAATAATTAATTTTCAAATTAAATATTTCACATATATACCTACAAAATTTGATAAATTGTAGATTTAAGTTTAATAAGAAATAATGAACCTCCAAAATTTAACAAATTTAAAAAATTGTGTACCTCAGTTAGTGGATCTGCAGATGCTATGGCAGTATCTACAGCAACCTCCACAGTCTCCATATATGGAGGAGTCTCTCTAGCAGTCATAAGCTATACAAAAAACATGTACAAATCAATATTAAAATCTACATGATAGAGGTCCAAAGCATGCAATCCGTGCGTGAACTTCCAGTAATTAGAAACAAAGTGTAAAGAGATTTACTAACCTGCGTAAAACTCATGTGAGGCATGCCAGTAGCCTCAGTTCCCTGAGCAGATGATGACCCGCTAGGCTCCTATGTATAAAAGAGAAAAATATTAATACATGTACAACATACACGTGAAACAAATTATAATAATAATCTAGTGCAATTAAATGATTTATTAAAAATGTAAGTTTGTACAACTTGAAACTTACGTTTGAAACACGCCCAGCTGCAGTAGCTAGCATGTCGACATCAGATGTTTCCTTCACTGGCTCTTGCTATTTAAAATAAAATAAAAAATTAGTTTTTTACATGTATGTACATGACGTACAATCAAATATATATATATATATATATATATATATATATATCTCAAACATGTGAATTAAACTATTGTATATATATATTATTTAAATTTATTTGAAATTTACCTGTGAAAGACCAATATCAGTGGCTCCAGTTCCAAAAACATTCCCCAGCATCTCATCTATAGAAAATAAATCCTGTGAACCAGCAAATGATGTCTCGCCTACAGTGCATACGGCACCACATGATCCATAAGTGGTGTGGTGCACTAGAACTGGCACCTCCACCAACATCACCAGATGTAATCTGGGTGCTATGCTAGGTGAGAGTGTCAGTGAGCTCCCTCAATGCATGCAATGTATCAATCTCCACAACCTCCTTCACTGTAGGAGGGATAACTGAAGGCAGTGAGGGTTTTGGGGCATGGGGGATCCTAGGCTGACCTACGCGTGCACCAGGTCTGCTCTGTGCAGAGCCACCTCCTCGACCAAAAAAGTCAGAAAAGTCAAAATAATTCGGGACCTCATTGAGCACGAACTCACAATATAATTTCTTCAAAAAATAAAGAGGAACCTCATTGTTGTTGCATGGTGGATAATCAAAAACCATCCACCATTGGTCCCAAAAATTGTTTTTGATTCTGTCATCATGGCACCAATGGATTGGGAACCGTTTGCAAGTAACTGTAGGGGGGGCATTGGTTCTAGGGTCTGTAAATAATGCACAAATGAGGTCTTTTCCAATTTTTTTGTCTTTGACGGCCGCATGGGATAGTTTATCTGCATACCACCGCCTATGGTCACTTCTAAAGGTGTTCCATCTATGTATTTGGTTGGTTGTAAACTCAAATTTGCCAATCAATGTTTGTAATTTATTGGCTAAAGTCATGCGGGATGGATTTGTAGCATGATTTTGTCTTATATTTTGAATTAGGTTCTCAATGACAATTTTATTTTCTTGGATTCTTCCAATGATATTATCTTGCATTCCTACTAGCTCAGTGGGGACAGAAGGAGCCACAGGAGGCGGATCTATGTTTGGAGGAGGGTTTTGAGGAATGTTCGGAGGGTTTTGAGGAATGTTCGGTGGGTTTTAAGGAATGTTTTGATGGTTTACACAATTTCAAGCTTGCCGACCAACTGATAAGACAAGAAAATTGTATACATAAACAAACATTTCAAAAAACCCATGAAAATGCAAAGAAAAACTAAAATGAAAAAAAAAAACCTAAAATGCAAAAAAAAGATTACAATCGGAGACTTACCTCCTCGTCTTGGCGGCATGGTTGAATCTATCGCTATCCAGAAGTCCGATGAGCAATTTTGAGATGGTATTGAAAGCATGAGTGAAAAATGTTTAGGAAAAGTTACTGTTTGAAATGAAAAATGAGGAAAATAATGAGTCGTGGGACTATTAAATTTTGTCTCAGAGTTCCGCAATCGTAGTTTATAACTGCGCTCGCAGTTTTAGGTTCAGTAATTACCGAACCTAGAATTCAGGAACCATGATCACGGTTCCTTTATTTCGGGTTTTTATGTCCACGGAATTGTCCACCAACTTTGTGCACTTACCCATTAATTACAATACCAAACTGGTGTCCAAATTTACACAAATGACAATTAAAAATAGATACTAAAAAGAAAATTTCGAGAAATAGACATTATACCCATGCCCTCTTAATCTTCATACTATGCTACTAAAAATAGAAATGGTTTTTTTCATCTTTACAAATGAGAATTATAATTTGAGTATGATTAACCTATCCCTCAAATATTCCCTACAGGTAACACCATTTTTCCAATTTCAAATCAAATGAAAATATGGGATTTTTTTTTTATAAAAAAATTCATTAGAATACCACAAAAAGCTTTGAAAACAATGCATGCTATTAATCATTTACAGCTATGAAAATAAACATCTATCCAAATCACACGAGTTTTCAATTTCCATATCAAAGTAAAATGGACTCATATGTGGATTATCTGTGGATAGATACAAGGTTGATTCATTTTTAACTGGTGGATTAACAAGTTTCTTTACCTTGTATACCAAATTTTAATTACCATACCTCAGATGGATTCTTGGGTGAATTTTCCAACAATTTTCAACCGTGTGTCCACTCATATAAAAATGAGTGCAATAGTTCCTCCTTTTCTCCTTCTTCTATGATGAGGAAATATTTTTACCAATTTTTTTCCTGAAAGCTAAGAGATTTCTTTTTCACATTAAGCTCATCAGGGAACCAATTCTACAAGAAATATTTTCTCTTCCAACAAAAGGAAACAAAATGATTACTTAGTCCACAAAAATTGCATGCAAAAACATTCATCATTTTCTATATATTAAAACCATATTAATTAAATTGAAATAGTGGATCCTTGGAATTTTTACAATGTCTCCCAGGCTTATGATTATGATAAGAAAGAGGAGGTTGAATCTCAATACCTCTTTTCTATTGTTCTAGTGGGGTATACATTTTGTTTTTGGAAGATCATCTTCCTTCATTGTGTTTAGAGGATTCTCCAATATCCAGTCCCACACTAGGGAAACCCAAACTTGCATAACGAGGAAAATCCTCAACCTATAATGGGTTAGATATGCCTTTTTTTCTTACCTTTTCCATTCCCATTAAATCCCATTTTATTTAATAATTTAGATCCATTGAATTTAGTGTACTTTTTGAAAACACAAAAAACATCATTACCTGAATCTTAAGCTGAATGGGAAGAAGAATCTGGTGGTGACATAATTACAATGCATTCATCAGTCATTATTTTTTCATCTAAAGTTGAGGGTACTAATATACAAACTTACTAAGAGCTCATCCTTGGTTTGTAATTTTGATTTCAATCGATCATTCTCTTATTTTAAGGAGTAATACATTGATCTCAGGAGAGGGTTATCTTCATGGATTTGGTGGTTGCAAGCCTTAATATCATTGAGCTAAATTTACTGTTTAGACATCTTTCTCATAATTCACCTGTACTAGTGTATATCTCCACATATTTCCATGCCATCAACCTCTATCAACTTTCAATTACCTTCAATTTGACAAATTCCTTGTTTTGGAAACCTTAACCTCTAGTTTTAATATTAGCTCAATTAGAAAGTTTTGATCTTTCAAGAAATATAATCCCTTATCAACACCATATCCTTCTTCTTTATCATGAATAAAGATAAATTTATATATATCTCTCCACACCTAACTACCAATATTTCAGTAGGATTCCTTCCTCTAAGTTGACCTAGTGTATGGATTGTACTTTCCTTTATATATGTGACCCTAGCACACACTATAGCCCCTTTAAGTCTATCCCGTTGTGTGCTGGTACATGTGTGTTTCTTGTGTATTTCCTTTATAACCTTATAAAATGGATGATTTATGAGTGTAATATATTGAGACACATCTTTAGCCCGCATATAAATGCCATATAAAGTGCGTGACAAAGAGAAATGGTGATAAACACTAGGATCAAGAAAACATGTAGAGAGGATTATAAGGATTGTCTGATCAAATTAAAATGAAATGATATTAACGATGTTATTTGGATGAGAGTTAATGATGCAACTCAATACAATATTCTAGAAGACCATATTCCTTAAGAAGGGGCTTGATTTTTCAGAATTAACCTAGGTGTATGATGCAACAACATCTTGGTTCATTGAAAATATTATCTCAACAAAAAATATTTGAATAATTAGATTCAATTTTTGTTTATATTTTATTATGCATTTTATATTGTTTATGGGTAAAAAAGTGAAGAAGTATGTTGTTAGCAAGACATGGAGTGAAATGTTGTATTTATTGGAGTTTGTATGTCTATTGTGAAATATTTCCATAGTGCATACTTACTTTATGTAATGTAATGTCTATAGTACAACTTTCCTAATGTGTAATTATTTTATTCAATCCTTTATATAAAATATGTAAACATATTCAATTTGCACAACCCTAGATTAGTTTTGGAAGCATATGTGGATAGTCATTTAATATTATGAAAGATGCAAAGTAATACGAACCTAATTTAGAAGCCATGGAGTATTACGTAAGCTATAAAGTACTGTCTGGAGCTATGAAACACTACAAGGTTGTTTGAATATGTTAATCATGGATAATTAAACACATAAAGACTCAATTTTTATAGAGGATGACTAGTTTTGAATTGGGTATATTAATAATTCCTTTAGGAATTTGATTTTGAATATTTTAATTTCGAAAGTCTTATAGTGTGCATTTGATGGATATATAAATAAATACTAGATGATAAAAATAGATTTTAACTTAGTTGAGTAAATGATATCAAGTATTTTAATTTAAAATTAGGATGTGGATATGAGATTAAGGCTCAACAGATAATGATATTAGTAAGTGAATGATTGAAAATATTATCCCTATATGATCTAAGGGATGCATATGATGTTGGTGATCGATCTAAGTGTTGTACTCTTATGATTATATGAATAAATTCTTGTTTCATTTTAAGTGTTGAAATATGCATTCATTAACCTTCTCGTTTGTGTGTAATATATATTATATTTGGTTTTTTACCCGTTTATTATGTTACTTAAATTGTGTTCACTTATCATATATTATTTTCACTCATTCCTTGTATTTCCATTGTTGTTGTCATCTTGGAACTTTATCATATCTGCATTATGTCTCAAACCTCTATTCCACATTACTTCACACCGTTGACTATGGAATTCTCCCACAAAGTTGATGGGATTGACCATGGTCAATTGTGTAAGTATTTTTTATTTCTTATGACTGGGAGGATCAACCATGATCAATCCCGTAAGGCATATTTCATGTGTACTACTATCTATACTAATATTTTAGTTTCAATTTAGTATGAAAATATCACATCTCATTAAAAAATGGAAATGTGCATACATATTCACATTTACTTGTTACACTTGAGGTTTTGGAGCTTCCGATTTTGTATTTCAACCATTATTGCGAGATATGAATGGATATATTATTCTTTTTCTTCCCCTTTCTCCACCCATAGAGACCATCTATCAATGTTTTTTTCTCTAGGTAGGATCAATGCATAAATGGTCATACCACATGTAAGTATATGTAACTCTTATTTATCTTTTATTTCATATTTATCATGAATATTGTTGATTATTCATTGCTTTATATTAGAGTAGATGAATGTTTACTTCAGTATATTAATTTTCCCTATTTATGTAAATCCCCACAACTTCATCCACTTACTAACCTATCTATTTTTTGAATCTTAGTAGGATACCTCTCTTTACTTTAGATATAAGCCTTGGAAACTTATATCTATCTTAGGGTTAGGGTTTTTATCCTCTAGAATTTAGACCCTTGCACTCCTCTATAACCTTTGATATCTACATATTGTTTTCAAGCCTATGTTTTATCCCCAATAGTAGAAAATAAGTATGGGTCTATCTTATCTCTTCATATAGGTAATACATATCTTTGAATTTGATCACTCTCCCTAATGATCTCAAGCATGTAAAACACTATAGGTTTAATAGAAATTGGTGATTATGCTAAAATGTAAAATAATAGCCTAATTTAATGCAAGTTTGTAATAAATAAATGAATGCTATAATACTGAAATAATACCTAAGAAACAAAGCAATGAAAATTTGAAACCCTAATGTGCAAAGAGGGTTAGAAGAGCCTTAGGTGATTCATAGAGGTTTTTGGATTGTGTTGTAGTGGAGACCAGATGAGCAAATATGGAGGAATGTCACACAAAATCCTAAAAAAATGTAGATCTATCATATTTGTCTAGACTTGGGTACTTGGAGAAGGATAGGGTCAAACATGGGTGCCTGGTCTGCGTACATGCTCAAAAAACCTCTTCTGAGGTGTCACAAGAATTTCACAATTTTTCACCTTTTGTCAGGTATATGTCACTAAATTATTCTAAAATTCTCTATATATACAAAATGAATGATTCACCTACAATACCCCAAACAAAGCATCAAAACCTAAAAATGAAATATGAAAATGAAGGGGTCAGATTGTCCTCGATTTCCAAAATGATGGAATTATCACTGAGTGTTGCACTACATCCTAGACACAATGCATTTATCTATGTGTGTGTAGAATCGTGCCCTAGGTTTTTCTTATGTCAGTCGCACATGAAGTAGAGATAAATTAGCTAGATGTAGAATGTAATAAATGTGTGCATGGAAATAATAGAATCCCCTCCTATGACGTTTGATGTAGAAGAACCAACCTTTGACCTTTGTGATAGTAGACGCTTAGTGCTTGGTCCCTTATTATGATCACATAACTTTATATTTATATGATTCCTTAGCTTGAATTTAATAATTAACCCCGAAAAGGCCAACTACAAAAAATATAAGATGCTCAAACAACTAAAAAGGACCCAAAAAGTATGACAATAGTACAAAGAGGACAAGAGTTTCCAGAGGGGATGGTGGCACCTGGCACTAGCATCCTTGTTGGGCGTTAGTGTAAAAAAAGACAAATTATGAAAGGTAAAAGGAAACTGAGAAAGTAAGAGTGCAAGAGTGAAAGTATAAGCATAAAGAAAAGAAATGTGGTTAAACACATGGGTTAGTTAGTAATTTTCTTACTTAGGAACCATATGAATAGTAGTATTCAATTGAGAATAGATAATGACTCAAAGTGTATGATTTTGTGTCTAAATTTTCCCCCACCTTATGTTGGTGAGAATAATTCTATGTAACATAAAGTAGATAGATATGTGTACCTGATATCCATGTCGATTGATGTAGAAAGTGTGTCGAGGGACTAGAAAAAGTATGTAGTGATAAAAGGATTGAGCGTGGAGAATAAAGATTCCAAAAATGTAAAAATGTGATGAAAATGAACCTAGGGAAAAAACACGTGTAAATGCTGATGTGTGTGTGATGTACCTGTTATTGATGTCAATGTGTGTGATGGTGTCAACTATTTTCTTCCCATATAGATGGACCTACAAAAGAGAAGATGATCAAGTAGTGAACTATGCATATATATGTATAAAAATCATGTACGAAAGTATGTAAATGAAAATGCTGGAAATTTAAAAAAGGAACATGTGCACCTAATCTGCGATGAGAAAAGAGTGTAAAAAGAATCATGTCAATGAAGTGTAATTTTTTTGGGTGATCTCATGCCACTTTCTGAAGAATTATAGGGAGAAAACTCTAATTTATTCTCCAACCTTTAACCACTTCCTGAAACTGTATAGATCTTTGTACTATCTATTTTTTTGGGTGATCCAATGCCATAACCAAAGTAGTGTAGAGAGGAAGGTATTTTGTTAGCCTCTAACCTTTAACTACTTCATGGAATAAAACACCACTATATATGATGTGTACTAACACATGCGTTAAGGACAACCTACCTTGTAAAAGGTGTTGTGTCTGAGTTTTATAGACTGTACTGAAACCTATCGTTGTCTATCAACCCATGGTTATAGGCACTCTAGTAAAGGCATCACTATACGAAAGACCCAAGTTTTATTATGAGCCTTGAATTGTACTATAATGATACTATATTATGTTGTGTATTATATGTAGACCGTTTTATGGGGGGTAATTCATTGAAATGATGTCCCCTCTTTGGGGGCAGATGAAATATTGTTGTTGGAGTATGTAGCCCAAAAGAGGACCGACATCTAAAATTTTTCCCTACCAGGGAAGGGTATGTTCTTGGTAGAAACAAAGGCACATGCAAACAATTGGACAGGAAATAATTGTTAGTACAAGAAAACATGCATGTAGAATATGAAGTGTAAACTAGGCAGACAATGTGTAAGAAGATAATATAAAAACCCAAGAAGAAAATGTAGACCACAAAAAATGGGTTGTAAAAATGGGAAAACACTCATGGTGTCATAAGAAAATCAAGGCCATAATGGCCTCAAGAAATCAAAGAACAAGAAAAACACAGGGTAAAGCCCATAAAAAATGACAAGCAAAGGAAAATAATGTAACAGAAAACCATGGAAGAAAATATCCCTGCATAAAAAAATGTTGCACATGAAGCAACCACTAGCACGTTAGAAAGATATAAAGTATCTCAAATCATGTATAATCTGATATAACAATGTGTTATGAAATAAAATGAAATAATAACACTTGTATTGTACGAAAGTGGATGCCCCCAGGAGCCATTGTGGGACTAGTATGAGGTATTGTGCCAAGCATCCATGCTGCATGTAATGGTCTTGTATAATCTATGATCACAAAGATAAAGCAAGTGAACGTGCATGTGTGTATGATAAATATAATGAAACAAAATATATCTATATAACATATGTAATAAAGTTAACATGTACGAGTAAATGTAAGAAAGAGTAAATTCAACCAAGATATACGATATGTTTTGGATGGATGGGATCGAATTTAGAGTGAATGATAAGAACCATGTGCCTCCTGAGTGAATATAATTGTATGCAGTGAGGTTCATTTGTTTATGCCCCCTCAAAAGTCAAGAATGAACCGTAAACAATAGTGCGTCATCAGAAAATGGTCAAACTATATGTTATATGTAGCGTGATGTAATGAATGTGTAATAATTTTATGTGACATAGAGATGAGGTGTGATAATGTGTGATGATTTAGCCTAAAGCATATATCATAACAAGATACCAGAAGAAGTGATTATTTATCCTAAAGTGTATATCACTAAAAGGATGCTAAAAGAAGTGTTGATGTAGCCTATGGTATATCACAAATGGAGGATAGAAAAAGTGATGATGTAGCCTATACTTTATATCACTAATGTAGGAATGAAACATGATAGAAAAGATTGAATGGTTGAATGTGTGAGTATGATGAGTTCCATTTGATTTGTATACCCTCAACAATCTAGTATGGATCATGATACTAGATTGTGTCATCAGGTAGTGAGTAGAATGTATATAGGTAGATGAGTAAAATGTATAGGAGGTATGGGGATGAGAAATCCTCGTGTGTAGTGTGTATAACATAGGTGGTATAATGTGTAATGTAAGATTCGTGGATGATATAAAATGTGTAGATGCATGTAATATGTAAGGTATAAGATGTAGGATGTATGTATGTAAAATGTCTGAAGATACATGATGTGTAGTGTCTATTGTGTAGTGTGTGAGGTTTATGTGTATAGGATGCCCTCAACAGTCAAGTGTGAAACTAATCACAAGAGTACATCATTGGGTAATGGTCGGTGTAGTAAAGTGTATGTTAATATGCATGTATTATATGTAGAAGAGGTGATGAGAGGATGTTGTTCGATGTTAGGAGGGAAGATATATGTGATGCCCCCAAGTGTGTGTGATGAAGAACCTAATCATGTAATTTCATCTAGAAGATCATCGTTGTCATGGTCAAAGAAAAATGAACAAGCACTAGAGACTTGGTAAGAAATAGTATTGGGCTAATTACATAATGAGCCATTGAGGTGTAAGTTGTGCATGCCCATAGTATATTTCTCATTTGTGAAGGTGGTAATAGACACCCATGTGCATACAAGTGAGTGAGGTTTTGTGTATGGCCAAGAAAGGAACTATTGGAAATGAACACACTACCAAAGGGAATAGGAAATGAGATATCAATTTAATAAGAGTCTAGAGTGCCTCCAATTTAATCAAGCCAAGACTATCCTAATATAAGTGGCAAAGAGAAAGGTCCTTATGCAAGAAATTATATAATATGAAAGACATGTAGGCCATAATCTACAGTAATAAGGATGAACCCATGATATAGGTGAGAAGAGTGCGGTGGAGGATAAATATCCTCAAAAGAAAATCCTTTTTGAGTCAATCCATCATGTGTACATATAGTTTTGTTACCATTAGGATTGAATGGAATATGTTCTGAATAAGAATAATTTATAAAAATCATACATGTGAAAGGAGGTCAGGTAGATGTCAATTGTTTATGAGAAGGCATGAAAGGTGGTATGATGTCCGATGTCAGAACATGCCCCTAATAAAAAATCATAGTAGTGGTAGAAGAAGGGGGAGGAGTAGATGTATTTTTCATGAAATCTATCATGAAAATAACACCTTCAAGTGGTGGTAAATGTGGTAGCTCATATATAGCTTATGGGTCATCAGTAGTGTCAACTCTTAGAATAGAATGTGTAGTATTTAGATAATGGTCACAATATTTATATGGATGATAGTTACGAAGAATAGTATGCTCAAAAACCTCATGTAAAAATTTGACACAATGATGCATGGTAGAGGAAATGACTTTCTTGGGATGGAACCATGTCCTACCAAGTAAATAGTTATATGAAACCAGAAATTCAATGAAAAAGAAGACTTTGTTAAGAGTTTTGGACCTACAATGATAGGTAAAACAATGTGACTCACACATGGACAAATAAATACATCATAAGCACAAAAAGAGATACATGATGTACTAACATTAATAGTTGACAGACTGATCTTTTCCATGAATGACATGGGACATAAATTGAACTCAAATCCATTATTTATTAAAGTATCCTTGATACCCATATTGTAAATGTGAATCATGATATGTAAGGGTGGATCATTATTGAAAATAGAAAGATTAGCATGAGGATTAGATGGAAAAACAATATGTTGAGAAAATGCATCAACAAAATACTTAATAAGGATTCTAGATGAATAGAAATAGGAATGCGAGTGGTAGCAAAGTGATGTTGGACTCTATCTATTAAATTAGGATTGGCAAGAATGAATTCATTAATTGAGATACTCACAATGATAAAGCAATAAGGATCCTAATAACATGTAGATTGAGTTGGGTTAACCAAAATTATTGTGCTAAAATGTAAAAGAGTAGCCTAATCTAATGCAATTTTGCAGTAAATAAATGAATGCTAAAATATTGAAATAATACCCATGCAATTAAACAATGAAAATATGAAACCCTATTATGCAAAGACGGTTAGATGAGCCTTAGTTAATTTACAGATGTTGTTTTATTGTGTCGCAGTGGAGACCAACTGAACAGAGATGGAGGACTGTTGCATAGAAGCCTAAAATAATGTAGATCTAGAAGATTTGTTAGATTGGGGCATTTGGAGAAGGATAGGGGCACCCGTGGGCACCCTGGTTTACGTAGATTCTCAAAAAACATCCTCTGAGGTGTTGCAAGAGGTTCACACTTATTTTCCTTTTGTCTCATGTATGTCGCTAATTATTTTGAATGTCTTTATAAATCCATAATGAATGAATCACCTGTAAAACCACAAACAAAGCATCAAACCCTAAAAAATAAAGATGAAAATGAAGGGGTCAGAATTTTCTTAGCTACCAAAATGATGGACTTATCACTAAGTGTTGCTGTGTTCGGAATTGTGCTATAGGTTTCTCTTAATCCAGTTCCACATGAAGTAGTGAGTAAGTAGCTAGATGTATAATGTAATAAATGTGTGCATGGAAACAAAAGACTTCCCTCCTATGAAGTGTGATGTAGATGAACCAACATTTTTCCTTTGTGATGGAGATAAATGAATGAAAATTGAGCTATAGATTTCTTTTATAGATGCAACCTTAGGTGAAGATAATATATCCTTAGTGCTTGGTCCCTTATTATTATCACATAAATTTATATTTATATGATTCCTTCACGTGAATTTTGTAATTAAGCTTAAAAACGATTACTATCAAAAATATAAGATGCTCAAACGTCTAAAAATGACCCAAAAAGAGTGATAAAAGTTCAAAGAGGACAAGGGCACTCAGAGGGGATGGAGGCACTTGGCCCTGGCATCCTAGCTGCGTGTTAGTGTCTAGAATGAAAAACACGGAAAGCTAAATATACAGACTAAGCAAGTAAGATTCCAAGACTGAAAGTAGAAGCATAAAGAAAAGAATGGTGGCCAAAGACATGGGTTAATTATTAATTTTCTTACTTAGGAACCATATGAATAGTAGTATGCAATTGAGACTAGATAATGAATCAAAGTGCATGATTTTGTGTCTAAAATTGGTACATGAAGGGTTTTTTTGATAGGGTTCCTCATCAATTTTATACACTAAGGAACAATCAGAAGAAATCTATCAAAGAATTTTAAACTGTGGATGAATAAGAAAGTCACAAAATACTGTGAAAACAATGAAAGATTACTGAAGCCATGGAAGAATAAGAAGGTGATGAAAGACTACCAAAGCAAAAAAAATTACATGAATATTATGTTATCCCCAATAACTCCCCTAGTTATTTGGATAACATATATTTCCACTTTGTCTCTGAGGTTCTATATAACAGGTTGTGTGCACTTTAATTATTATTTTGGCATGTTTCCTTGGCTCCTGTTCCTTGCACGCTCTTACATGCTCCTTTTTTGTGCTTCATGTATTTTCCTTCTCCTTTCTTATAATTTTGTTCCATTTTCCTATATGCCCACTCTTGGTGCACTTGCATTGCTCCCAATAGTTCATGCACCCTTCGCACGTACCTCAGACCTGCTTCCCAAATTGGCTAAGTACCTAGCATCCTCACGTGCCTCCTTGCTTTCTAATACACATTACCTTGTAATGATTACACCTATTCCATAAGATCCTCCTTCAGGTATTCCTTCCATTCTTTCCACATGCATTACTTTTGTGTGCCTCCTTTTTTCTTCTTCCACACTTCTTTTCTTCATGTGCTGTCACACTTTCTTCTATGTCAGTTCCTATGCCACGTACAATGTTAGACATTGAATGTACCACATGTAACCTATCAAAGTGTGACAATATGGAACCAAACCTTTGTAACCAAATAAGGTGTTACATGTGGCAGAAAATGACAAAATAGTTAATGACGTGGGTTACACTCTAAACTAGTTAAGTTCAAAGGTCGGCGGGATTAGGTAGATGAGAAGCTGGGAAACATCATTCATGTAATTAATGTAAGATCTAATTGCTCCAACCACCAGATTTGATACAGATCTTTCCCCTTTCTTCTCTTGAACAACGAATAGACATGGAGAAGCACATTTGATAGATTTTCAGGTAGATTCATAGGAATTTATCGCTGGTTGTTGGTGGTTGAGTTTTAAAATTGGATCTTCCCTCCTTCTCCTCCTTTTCTCTCATCTATTCATATATAAATGAAAGAGAATTTCTCATAGTAAAGGGTTAGATAATTTCAGTATATAAATACATTGCCTTTCATTTTGAGTAAAAAACCTTTAGATATGGTCTTTGCATTTTGAAATCAGCGTCAGATTCCATTGTAATTGACTGTTCATTTCTATAAATAATAGAAGCATTAATTTTTGGATATCTTCTACCTTATCTTGTTTATATTCTTCTTTCTATCCTTTCCCTCATCTTGTGTGTTTTCTATTATTTCTCACATCTCTTGCATCTCCTTTTCTAATTGTATTTCATGAAAATTATTATGTAGCTATGTTCTGGCTTGTGCCACACATGTCTGGCCTTCCTCTTTGCATGATCCTTCGTTTTCACTCAGAAATGATCATGTTCAACCTCATTTATTTATGGTGTTATTGTATCCCTTAGTTTTAGTTTTCCCTTTTTGCATATCCTTTTATCCCTAGTCCCTTGGCATGTTTTAGCTTAATATTTCCCTTCCATCATTAGGAGTAGTAGTAGCAATAATATTAGAAATAGGTAGAGGAACCCTCCTTCTCCAAAGGTCTCTCTTAAGTGCGCAATGTCCCAAAACTTGGAGACAGTCCCATTATTGAATAAATGACTTAGTTCTTCCATATTTAAGACACAGGTGCAAGTTTGAGATCCAACAGTTTTTGGCACGTTTGGTGGGACTAGCTTTGAAAGATTAAATTTGATCATTGCTAAGTTTTGATGTGTGACATAGTGATTACAGCCTTTGGAGGCTTGTGTTAACACATGGAAAATCTTAACACTTAAATTCACTATTTTAGCATCCCGAGCACCTTTTTATGAGAAAAATTCATATCGGATAGAATGCAACATCAAAAGGAGCTTTTGAGTACCTCTAGATATCTCCAAGAAGTACACGTAGTAGAAATATTGTGCATGCATCTCTATCCCCAACACGTTGCATATGTTCCACTCCTCCTCACAACAGACCTTTGCACCCTACCATGGCACTACAACCACCACCTCCTCCAAGAAACTTTTCTATCTTCCCTGGTGGAATCCCTCTCAATCTCAATGCACAACATGACATGCCAATAGCCATGCTTAAGATCATTCCATACTTAAATGGAAAAAATTAAGTCACCCCTATTGAACACATCTAGGATGTATCCAATGTGTTATCTATATATATGATCATACATGATGATGTAGTAGTCAGTATTATCACGGATTATTTTAAAGGAAAAGTGCTCCAGTGGCACTGTGGCATGAAACCTGCATCCATTACCACCTGGGATGAGCTTGGAACAACTCTATGTAATTATTTTGAAGACAAGTCAGATTACCTATCACTTGTGGAGAAAATGACTACAACAAAGAGAGCACCCAATGAGTAGATGACTGATTTCAACATCAAATTCAAGAAGACTTAAGATAGAATCCCTCAAGTGGTAAGGCCTATAACTTAGCATGTTTTCCTATATTACCTAAGGGATTTGAATAATGACGTTTTAATCATGATTCAATCCATGGGGGGTATAACTCTACCTGCTACTTATACCATTGCAATAAGGGTAGAGAATAGTCTCATCTAGGTAGGAAAACTAGCCCCTAGAATACCTACGTCCTTATTCCTAGAAATGTCTCTAGCACCCCAACCTTTTGTTCCTCATGTTCTAGTACAAAGCACGTAACACACTGCATCCACATCATATTCTCCCACACATCAGAAGGAAGATGAAGAAATAAAGGCCCTAATTAGGAATTTTTCTAATAAAGTTATATATTTATAGAAACAAAAGGTGCAAGACTTTAAAAACAATACTAATTAGGGGCATAACCAAAATAATCAGCCCTAGTAGAATCAGTATGGAAATCAAAGAGATGGGTTGAACCATAAAAATGACAAATGACATGCTAATGTGCACATCCCCCTATAAGTTATTCCTCATGTGCAGCCTATTCCAGTGCCTAGCACAAGCCAAGCACTTGTTCTGGTCAAGAACAACATGGTGCAGTAGTTGGAATGTTGATTCCCTTATAACATGCCTCAAGTCAGCATCATTATGCTAATGTTAGACGCGAATAGGCCTACATGATTCATGATTCTTCCAACTGTGAACCTTCCACAAGTGCAAGAGAACCTGAGAATCAAGAAAATATAGAATCCCCTTCAATGGCCAACATTATATTCTTTGGCGTCGAGGAATTTTATGCAATTAATCAAGATCCAAATGACACAAACATACTATACACCTAGGTTGCTAACAACACAAGATACAAGAAGAGAATTCTCAAGTTTGATGAGAAAGTCTCAATCCCCACAACACAGGTCGATCCTCAGAAGAAAAGATATGTAAAAAGAGCATCCAAAAGTAAATGCACACAAGTTCCTATGCTTGAAGATCCACACAAAACTCTTCATAAAGTGGTGTGTGCCCCTCCTTTGGTAGGTCAAGATATTGCACAAGCTAAGGCACTTGCCTCTATACCTTAAAAAACAAGAAAGGATGTTGTTATGCCCTAAATACATAAGTTAATAGGCCTCCCATTCAACATTATGGACCAGATGAAGAAAAAAAATATGAATGTCATAATGTGGGATGCCCTAGCCATTCCATCTCAACATGACCTATTATATGAAGCTCTAATGCAACTTATGCGCACTGATCTAGCTATCTAAAAACCACTTGCTACTATCAATATTTTTCAATTAGAGTAAAAAAAATTAAGGTTATCAAAACCACACCCTTTTATATTTGCACAATTTTATGATTCACTCAGGTGCTAGTACTTCTATCATGCCTAAGAAATTTTTTGATGTCCTAGGTATTAAGTACAACCCCTTGTCTAAAGGATTCCTGTAATTTGATGGTTCAATTTTCATCACTCTGGGAGTCATCAAGGATCTTTCGTTAACCGTTCATGCATGTCCGAGCATCACAATAACCCAAGATGTGTCTATCATTGACTTACCTAATTTATTTTTCTTATGTTTTTTAAGGGATTTCACAACAAAAGTGGGTGGTTACTAGTCTTCTAATTGGTCCCATATGTTACTAAAGACAAGGTATGGTACCTTTTTTACCATACAAACTGAGCCAATATATTCCTATCATGTAGATTCATATGACCCATCCCCTCTCTAAGCCAATTTCCTAATAAAAAAAGAACAAGTTTCAATTTCTTAAGAGCATCTTGTTCCCCTTCTTGTACTTGATTTAGTACTAGATGAGTGGGCAGAAACGCATCATAAATTTGACCCATATAATGAAGAACTTGAATCTTTTAAGACCAGGCTTATTAGTTATTACATCCTTGAAGAAGAAGTCATACTACTGCATGCGCTGAAGAAAAATGAAGAATATTTTGGTCTTTGGAAGTTATACTTTGATGGATCTAGAAGAAAAAATGATGCGAGAACAGGTGTTGTTCTCATTTCCCATAAGGATTATAAATTATTCTATGTGCACAGGTTGTAGTTTTCATGCTTCAAAAATTTAGTAGAATATGAACCTTTGGTGCATGTTCTTCCCATTGTTGATAAGAGGAATATTAAGGCATTGTAAATAATTGGGGACACAAAATTGGTCATCCACCAGGTCACAAACAAGTACACCACAAGTTATAAGCTCCTTAAATATTATACACATATATTTTTGGAACTCCTTGATAGATTTTATGTTCTAAATTTTTAGGTGGTTCCAAGGAAGATGAAAAAATATGTTGATCAAATGGTTGCGCTTGGTTCGTAGTTTTCTCTCACTGAGGATTTTGTCAAGGGAAACACACAACATGTTAAAATGGTAATCAAATAATCCATTCCAGATAAAAACACAAATTGGTAAGTTTTTTATAGTGACGTGAAGATTTTCTATTTCATTCTAAATGAAGTTGAGTTCTCTTCAAGTATGTAAGATGCCTTGTATGAAAACTATGACGACTAAGTGATCCAAATTAAAGAAAATAAATTTCTTAAAGGGTTGATCACCTTATAGAAACATTTTAGCCTTGATGATGAGTTCAAGGGTGAAGATAATTATATGTGTACGGTGTAAGATGAATTCTTTCTAGTCAATATTGTGTGTGGCAAGGAGTTAGTTCTCAGAAAGGCTTGTACACATGATGAAAAGAAAGCCTTCATCTCTTTGTGCCAAAAATATAGTGATATTTTCTCATGGGAGTATGAAGAAATCAAATTATTTGATCTGATTTTTGCTCAAAAATCTATTGACCTTGATCCTAATATCAAGCCCACCAGACAAAATAAATGGCCATTCAATCAAAAGATAGAGCCCCTTATGAAGAAAGAGTTGTCCAAACTCATTGAGGTGAATATTATTTTCCCCATCAAATACTCTACCTGGGTTATGAATCTTGTTCTAGTGTGTAAGAAGAACGGTTAAATCAGGATTTGCATTGATTTCAGATATTTAAATAAGGCATCCTTAAAGTATCATTATCCTTTACCTTCTATGGAACATATTTTACTAATTGTGGCTAGTTTGTAGATATTTTCTATGATGGATGGGTATTCTAGTTTCAATAAAATCATGGTAAAAGAAGAGGATCAATTCAAAAAAATGTTTATAACCAAGTGGGGAACATGCACATATCAAAATATCCCCTTTGGTCTATCAAACACAAGCACAACATTTCAGTACACCATGGATATTGCCTTCAAAGTGTATATAAAAGATTTCATCCTAGTTTACCTTGATGATATAAAAATATTCTCAAAGAAGAGCACATATCGCATGGCGCACTTGGAGAAAGTATTTGAGAGATGTAAAATTTTTGGGGTATCTCTTAACCCTAAGAAGTGTAATTTTTCTATGGCACAAGGAAAGATGTTGGGTCATGTGGTATTAAGGGATGGCATTGTTATTGATCATGAGTACATGTTTTCCATTGTTGCTCTTTCCCTACCTACGCATAAGAAATCCTTACAATCCTTCTTAGACAAAATCATTTTTTTTAGGAGATTCATTCCCAACTTTACAGGACTGGTTCAGCCTATAACCCTCATGATCAAGAAGAAAACAACCTTCAAGTGGACAGTAGAAGGAAAATATACCTTTAACAAGATCAAACAAGAGATTACTTATATACGAACACTCATTAATATGGATTACTCAAAGGATTTCATCCTTTATTCTTATGGAATTGAAGCGAGTTTTTCTATTGTCTTGAAATAGGAAAATGAACAAGGAATGGAGAAACTAGTAGTTTTCTTCAATAAAAAACTGAAGTATTATGAACTAAAATATAGTCACATGGAGAAATAGGTCTATTCATTCATGTATACACTTAAGAATTTCAAAATTATGCTCACCAAAAACTGCATCAAGGTGTTAGTTTCACACTCAAGTGTGAGAGACTTCATCATGGGAGTATAAATCAGTGAGAAGATTGGAAGATGGGTGACCAAAATCATGGAATATGATGTGACTATTAAAGCCATGAATCTGGTTAGAGGTATCACACTCTACAAATAGATTACTGAGGATGCATAGAATGAACTTGAGACTTCATTATTTTTAGATGAAGATCTCCCATGCACAAAACTTGAACAAGATCTAAATCATAGTGTACATAGTTGGATGAAGGACATGATCACATTCATTTCTAAGGGCATATATCCTCCTAGTTTGAACAAATAAAAGAGGAGGCATTTGAGGCTACAATCAATTCCATATGTTCCTATAGATGGAATTCTCTTCAAAAAAATTCTTGATGGTGTGTTATTGAGGTGTATTGATGGCGTGAAAATTGAAAAAGTTTTAATAGAATTTCATAATGGATTCTCTGGTAGACACTTCTCTACCAAGACTACAACAATGAAAATTACAATGGCAGGACTCTTTTTTCCTACCCTATTCGCGAACGTGCATAAGTGGGTCATGAAATTCAAATAATGTGCTTTCTTTATAGGAAAGAATAAATTAGTAACACTTCCCCTCTAACCAATCCAAGAAGATAATCCTTTTGTGCAATGGGGTCTTGACTTTATAGGAATGATCAATCCTCCTTTGAGCACTAAACATAAATGGGTGTTGATAGCCACAAAATACTTCACTAGATGTACAGAAGATGTCACATTCAAGGAATCAGCCAAATCAATCATCCTTTATGTTCTCAAAGGTATTATAATAATTTTGGCATCCCTCACACAATTATTTAAGATAATGTAAAATCTTTCCTTAGTACTAAAATCATTGATTGGGCTCTTAGTCTTGGTATATACTTGAATACCTCGTCCAACTATTACCCTTTGGGAAATGGCTTAGTAGAGTAAAAAAATAAGATCCTAATAAGAATCATGAATAAGACGATGAATATCAACTAAATAAAGTGGCATACAAAGGTATTGTGCACGCTTCGGGAAGACATAATCACAATGAAAAATGCAATAGGAAATTCACCTTATAAGCTTGTCTATGGAAATGATGCCACACTTCCTTTTATACTTGAGTTGAATTTGTTACCACTTGCCCATCAACTAGAATTTAAAGGCACAAAATAGAGAAAAATATGAATGGCAGATTTGGTTGAACTTGAAGAATCAAGGAATTCTGCCATAATCAAGCTAGAACAACATAAAAAATCAACAAAGAAGTGGTTTGAAAGAAAGGCTAGGCCTCAAGATTTCAATTCTGGTGACTTAGTATTAAAATGGAATGTTGAAAGAGCTAAACCATGGCGTTATTAGAAGTTTGATGAAGTTTGGAGTGGATGATACATCATCAATTCATGCACAGAGGATAAATCCTTTTGAGTTGTCTCTCCTTAATGGAGACACACTACCAATTCCAATCAATGGGATCTATCTCAAACCCTTCCATTAAGATTGTTGCATCATTTTTTATATAATATAGTAGTTTCAATTCCTCCAAACGTGCTTCCTGTGCATTGTCTTGTTTGTACATAGTTATTTCTTTCCACGTGCTTCTTGTGCATGCTATTTTATTTCTTCAAGAAGGGCAGTAACCTTCAAATAGTTTTCAATAGTCTTACAGTATTAAGAACAGATTTTGAGGCATGCTTTAAGTTACCTAGGGGTAGTTATTCAAAGTTATAGATCAAATATTCATATACACGCTGAATCCATACCCAATGGATGCTCCAGGCTACTGATCTCCTACATCTAGCAGGAATATGGCCCCAAAATTCACCAACATATTATCCCCAATAAATCCCCTAGTTATTTGGATAACTTCTATTTCCATTATGGGTGTAAGGTTCTATATTGTAGGTTGCGCACACTTCAATACTTCTTTTGGAACATTTCCTTGGCTTTTGTTCATCACGTGCCCTTGCATGATCCTTTCCTGCACTTCCCATATTTTACTTATCCTTTCTTCTAACGTTCTTCTATTTTACTTCATGCCCACTCTTGCCACACTCACCTTCCTCCCAATAGTTCATGCACCCTTTACGTGCACCTCGGACTTGCTTCCCAAATTTTCTAAGTTCCTAGCATCCACATGTTCCCCATTCCTTACTACCACACATTACCTTGTAATAATTGCGAGGTTTCTATACATTCCTCCCTCAGGTAATCCTTCTTTTCTTCTAGCGCAAATTAATTTTGCACAATTCTTTCTTCTTTTGTGCTTCCTTCCTTTGCACATTGTTTTTCCTTCTTTTGTGACAGTTCATGTGCTGCGTAGACTATTAGACATTGAGTGTATCACACACAACCTATCAAAGCGCACCAAAAGGGAACCAAATCCTTCCAACCAAATAAGGTGTGACACATTGTAGAAAATGATAAAATAGTTGATGACGTGGGTTACGCTCCATATCACTCAAGTTCAAAGTTTGGATGGATTAGGTAGGTGAGAATCTGGGAAACATATTTCATGCCATTAATGTAGGATCTGATTGCTCCAACCACTAGTTCTGATTTAGATCTCACCCCTTTTCTTCCCTACATGCCAAATAGATATGGGAAAGTGCATTTGATAGATTTGTAGGTGGATTTTCAAGCATTTATATCAAGTTACTGGTGGTTGATTTTTTAAATCATACATTCCCTCCTTCTCCTCCTCTCTCATCCATTCATCTATAAATGTAAGATCATTTCTCATTGTAAAATTTTGAATACTTTTAGTCTATAAAGGCATTTCCTTGCATTTTGAGTTACAAACATTTAGATATGGTATTTACATGTGGATATCGGCCTCATATGCCATTGTAATCGACTGTGCATTTCTAAAAATAATAGAAGAATTATTTTATGGATCTCTTCTACCTTAGCTTGTTTCTTTTCTTCTTTTTTACTTTCGCTCATGTTGTGTGTTTTTTGTGCTTTCTCACATCCCTTACATCTCCTTTTCTGATTGTGTTTCATGAAAATGAATGTGCAATTATGTTTTGGCATGTGATACACATGTCTAGCCTTCCTCTTTCCATTCTCCCTCCTTTTCACTAAAAATTAATCATGTTCAACCCCCTTTCTCTCTAGTGATATCTCCTCCCTTATTTTTAGTTTTTCCTTTTCACATAGCCTTCTATCCCTGGTCCCTTGGAATGTTTTAGCTTAGGATTTCCTTTCCAGCATTAGGAGTAGTAGTAGTAGTATTATTATAAATAGGGGTAAGTGCATGAAGTTGGTGGACAATTTCGTGGACATAAAAACCTGAAATTCAGGAACTATGATCGCGGTTCTTGAATTTCAGGTTTAGAAATAACCAAATCTAAAACCACGATCGTGGTTTAGAACCATGAGCGCAGTTATAAACCGTGATCATGGAACTCTGAGACAAAAAAAAACAGTCCCACGATTCCTCATTTCCCCCATTTTTCATTTCAAACCGTGATTTCTCCTAGACTTTTTTCATTGGAGCTTTGAATACCACCTCAAAATTTCTCATCAGACTTCTGGATCACGATAGATTCAACCATGCCGCTAAGACGAGGAGGTAAGCTCTCAATTTTAATCATTGTTTTTGCATTTTAGGTTTTGTTTGCATTTTAGGTTTTTTTTTGCATTTTCATGGGTTTTTTGAAATATTTTTTTATGTATACCATTTTCTTGTTTTGTCAGTTGGTTGGCAAGCTCAAAATCATGCAAACCATCAAAACATTCCTCAAAACCCTCCGAACACTCCTTAAAACCCTCCTCCAAACATAGATCCACCTCCTGTGGCTCCTTCTGTCCCCACTGAACCAACAAGAACACAAGATAATATCATTGGAAGAATCTGAGAAAATAAAATATTCATTAAGAACCTTATTCAGACTATAAGAAAAAATCATGCCAAAAATCCATCCCGCATGACTTTAGCCAACACATTGTAAACATTGATTGGCGAAGTCGACTCCGCAACCAACCAAATACATAGATGGAATACCTTTAGAGGTGATTATAGGTGGTGGTATGTAGATAAATTATCCCATGCGTTTGCAAAAGAAAAAAAATGGAAAATACCTCATTTGTGCATTATTTACTAACTCGAGAACCAATGCCCCCCACAATTACTTGAAAACAGTTCCCAATCCACTAGTGCCACGATGACCGAAGGAAAAACAATTTTTGGGACCAATGGTGGATGGTTTTCTATTAGCCACCATGCAACAACAATGAGGTTCCTCTTTATCTTTTCAAGAAATTATATTGCGAGTTCGTGCTTAATGAGGTCCCGAATTATTTTGACTTTTCTTGCTTTTTTGGTTGAGGAGGTGGCTCTGCATAGAGTAGACCTAGTACACGCGTAGGTCAACCAAGGATCCCCCATACCCCAAAACTCCCACTGCCTTCAGTTATCCCTCCTACAGTGAAGGAGGTTGTGGAGATTGACACACTGCATGCATTGAGGGAGCTCACTGACACTCTGACCCAGCATAGTGACCAGATTGCATCTGGTGATGTTCGTGGAGGTGTCAGTTCTAGCGCACCACACCACTGTGGATCATGTGGTGTCGTATGCACTGCGGGTGAGACATCATTTATTGGTTAACATGATTTCTTTTCTATAGATGAGATGCTAAGGGATGTTTTTGGAACTGGTGCCACTGATATAGGTCTTTCACATGTAAATTTCAAATAAATATAAATATAATATATATATATATACAATAGTTTAATTCAAATGTTTGATATTTTAATATATATGTATATGATTGTACGTCATGTACATACATGTAAAAAACTGATTTTTTATTTTACTTTAAATAGCAAGAGCTAGTGAAGGAAACATCCGGTGTCGACATGCTAGCTACTGCAACTGGGCATGTTTCAAACGTAAGTTTCAAGTTGTACAAACTTACATTTTTAATTTCATTTGATTGTACTAGATTATTATTATAATGTTTCACATGTATGTTGGACATATTAATATGTTTGTCTTTTATACACAGGAGCCTGGCGGGTCATCATCTACTCTGGGAACTAAGGCTACTGGCACGCCTCACATGAGTTTTACACAGGTTAGTTTCTCTTTACACTTTGTTTCTAATTATGGAAGTTCACTTGGATTACATGCTTTGGACCTCTGTTATGTGGTGCAGTCATGTAGATTTTAATTTTGATTTGTACATGTTTTTTGTATAACTTATGACTGCCAGAGAGACTCCTCCATGTATGCAAACAATGGAGGCTAGTGTAGATACTGCCATAACATATGCAAATCCACTAACTAAGGTACAATTTTTCAAATTTGTTAAATTTTGTAGGTTCATTATTTCTTATTACTTAAATCTACAATGTCAAATTTTGTATGTATGTGAAATATTTAATTTGAAAATTAAATAATTTGTATGTAGCTTACCCCTCATGAGTCTATTATTGTCCCTATGATAAATCAATGATAAATTGATAGGGATCATGACATTGTGGTAAGATTTCACATGCATTTTAACTAAATTGTACAAGTTTCTAAATTTTGAATGTATTTTAAAATTTTGGGTGTTAAAAACTTGTTGTTTATGAATGTGCAGGTTAGGTTGCAGACCTGCTTAGAGACGCGTAGGACCACATAGACGAAATCCATAGTGGCATCTCTCTCCACTACATCCCCAGGTCGTGGACGTTCTACTTCTAGCAGGATGAAGAGAGGGAAGATGTTTCATGAGTAGATTCAAAGTCCACCTGGATGTACACACACACACACACACACACACACACACACACACACACATGGGCCATCTGGTCCTAGTGAACATGTTTCTTCATATAGTCCATTGTATATATATATATCCTTTTACGACCGCATGTGGTCCTATATACATTATGACACACTTAGTTTGAGATGTACACATGTTATGAACTTACATATTTTTAGAGACGTGTGTCTGGAGCACACTTTGTTTGATTCTTATATATCCATGTGTGTTGGTTTTCATAACGATATTACTTATATATGTTTGATTCGATTTCATTGCATGTATGGTATCCTTCTATGTATGTTTTCAAAACTATTTATTAGTTCTAGATATGTATGTCTGATTTAAAATTAAAAAACCATGTCTCGGAGCACTACATGGTACAATTGTTAAGCAAACCTATTCCATTAAGCAAAACCATGCTAGGTGAACTACAAAAGGGCAATACATAATTACTTTTTTTTTCTTTTAAAGCTAACACTCATCTGTTGCATATCAACTAATGCGAACATTGATAGAAATAAGCGAGGTAGAGTTCATCTTCAACTATATGAATATAATGTTACTTATGGTGCAACATTGCATGGTACAATTATTGAGAAATTAAGGGAAGCATTTACATTGTTTTAGAGAAATTAAGGGAATCAATAGATGTACACACCTTATCTCTTTATAATTTGGTGTTATATGCCAATCAACTAAGAAGTAAAACATTCAATTTGATTATCGTTTCAAGTAGATTCACTTCTCTCTTTCATTTTCATTGTTTGTCTCTTTCTTCTTGGACTTACCATCCTCTCTTTCCTTTTATGTACTTGTATTTATTTAAGACTTCTTTCTTTCTCCTTCTTATTTTTCCATTGTTCACTCTTTTTTCTCTTGACTTGTCTCTTGTTGCTTTGAATATCCTGTCATAAATATCTCCTCAAGCCTTTATATTTCCTCATGTACAAAAAGTATTCACTCTCTCCTTCACTTTCTTCATTTATTGATCACAGCCATTACATGCTTGCCTCAAACTGAAATTTGACCTTTTCTCGCCACTTTCCTCTTGTTTCCAATTTCATATTGAATGAGTACCTATTTATTATCTAAGCATTTCATTTTGCACTTCCTTTCTCCTTCATTATTCTTCTTTCGTGCTATGTTCTCCATTATGAGAATTCTTTTCTCTTCTTCATGTTTCTCGTGCATGGAAACTATTTTCCTCTTATTCCTTCATAGGCTCTCACTTATTTGTTTCCTTCACTTTTTTTAGCATGCTTCATAAGTGACTTGATTGGCCACTTCAATCTCCTTCTAAAATTCCATCCAAATATGCAAACTTGAAGCTACTTGCCTTAGCATTTTATTGATAATCTTATTCATATGTTCACATTCTGACCATACTATTAGAAAAAATGAATAAATGTATTTCATTCCTTTAACATGACTTACCTTTACTCACCAATTTTCACTAGTTCTTGCTTCACTAGCAATTATGGCTCATTTAATTTCAACTCCATTTAGTATTATTGATACTGAATCCACTATTAGAATAACAAGGGAATACTTTATTCTTGTGAATCTTCAAAGCATGATAATTAGGGTATTAGATACACATTAAGGGATGAAAAGTATGTAAAAAGTTTCAAGGTAGCCAAGAGCATGACCATATTACAATGCAAACATACATGAGCATGTAAGCACATAGCTTGGAGGGCAGCAGAGGATGGAGAGAGATTGCCAAAACAACATAGCTCAAGAGAGAAAAGAAAGGACAGTGATGAAGCACCTAAGAGGATAGAGGCAAGTCCAAAGAGAACAAGAGAGATGGAAGGTAAACAAGTGACATTGAATGTTTTGAGTCATAGGAAATAAACGAAGGCGAGGAGTGAGAAGTCATGACTCAAGGCATCATGGCACAAAAAAAACTACACCAAAACATCTAGGTGGCCAGGTGATAGCTAGAGGAGGCGATGTTTTGGTACGTGACAATGTCGTTTCTTCCAGGCTACTTCATTCGGGCGTAGTCCCTTAAGAGCCATGAGACCAAAATATCATTCAACTTCGACGGGTGACTACTCGAACTCCGTGGCACCTAGAGATGTCTTGTCTTATCTGAAACCTCAGTATAGGGACCCTCTACAATAGCCTCTCTCTATTTTTTCCTTATTAGATTGGTGCTCTCACTACCCTACTATTTGCAAATGTGCAAAATAGTGCAGTTTGAACCAGTGTAAGGTTGTCAAATGGTGGATCGTGGCACCAAACCAAATATATCGACACATCTGGGTGACCAGGTGAATGCTAGAGGAGGTGGTTTTTTAGTGCGCAACAAGGTCGTTGCTTCCGGGCTACTTTGTTTGGGCATAGTCCCTTAAGAGCCCTAAGACCAAAATATCGTTCAACTTTGACGGGTGACTACTCAGACTCCATGGCACCTAGAGATGTCACATTTGATCTAACACCTTGGTGTAGGGACTATCTACAATAGCCTCACTCAGTTTTTTCCTTCCCAGATTGGTGCTCTCGCTGCCTTATTGGTTGTAAACGCGTGAAATAATGCAGTTTAAGCCAGTGTAAGGTTGTCAAATGCTATATTTTGCAAACGGTGGGTCGTGGCACCAAACCAAATGCGCTGAAATTTCTAGGTGGCTAGGTTAACACTAGTGGCGGTGGTTTTTTGGTGTGCGACAAGGTCGTTGGGTCTGGGCTACTTAGTTCGAGCGTAGTCCCTTAAGAGCCCTGAGACCAAAATATCATTCAACTTCAATGGGTGACTACTCGAACTCCATGGCACCTAAAGATGTCTCATTTGATCCAAAACCTAGGCATAGGAACCCTCTACAATAGCCTATCTCAGTTTTTTCCTTCCCAAATCAGTGCTCTTGCTGCCCTATTGTTTGTAAACGCGTGAAACAGTGCAGTTTGAGCCAATGTAAGGTTGTCAAATGCTATATTTTGCAAACGGTAGGTTATGGCACCAAACTGAATGTGCCAACATGTCTGGGTGGCTAGGTGATTACTAGAGGAGGTGGTGTTTTAGTGCGCGACAAGGTCGTTGCTTCCGGGCTACTTTGTTCGGACATAGTCCCTTAAGAGCCCTGAGACAAAAATATCGTTCAACTTTGACGGGTGACTACTCAGACTCTGTGGCACCTAGAAACATCTCATCTAATCTAACACCTCAATGTAGGGACACTCTACAATAGCCTCTCTCAGTTTTTTCCTTCCCAAATCGGTGCTCTCGCTGCCCTATTGTTTGCAAATGCATAAAATAGTGCAATTCAAACAAGTGTAAGGTTGTCAAATGCTATATTTTGTAAATGGTGGGTCATGAAACTGAACTGAATGTGCTAACTTGTCCAAGTGGCTAGGTGAATGCTAGAGGAGGTGGTTTTTTGGTGCGCGACAAGGTCGTTGCTTCCGGGCTACTTCATTCGGGCGTAGTCCCTTAAGAGCCCTGAGACCAAAATATCGTTCAACCTCGACAGGTGACTACTCGGACTCCGTGGCACCTAAAGATGTCTCATCTAATCTGACACCTTAGCATAGGGAACCTCTACAATAGCCTCTCTTGGTTATTACCTTCCCAGATTGATGCTCTCGCTGCCCTATTGTTTGCAAATGCGTGAAATATTGTAGTTTGAGCCAGTGTAAGGATGTGAAATGCTATATTTTGCAAACGGTGGGTCGTGGCACCAAACCAAGTGTGTCAATATGTCCAGGTTGCCAGGTGAATGCTATAGAAGGTGTTGTTTTAGTGTGTGACAAGGTTGTTACTTCCAGGCTACTTCGTTCGGGCATAGTCCCTTAAGAGCCCTGAGACCAAAATATCTTTCAACTTCGACGGGCGACTACTCAGACTCCATGGCACCTAGATATGTCTTTTCTAATCTAAAACCTTAGTGTAGGGACCCTCTACAATAGCATCTCTTAGTTTTTTCCTTCCCAGATCGGTGCTCTCGCTACCCTATTGTTTGTAAATGCGCATAATAATGCAGTTTGAGCCAGTGTAAGGTTGTCAAACACTATATTTTGCAAATGGTGGGTTGTGGAAATGAAACGAATGTATCGACATATTTGGGTGGCTAGGTGAATGCTATAGGATGTGTTTTTTTGTGCACAACAAGGTCGTTGCTTCCGGGCTACTTCGTTCGGGCGTAGTCCCTTAAGAGTCCTGAGACCAAAATATCATTCAACTTCGACGGGTTACTACTCAGACTCCATGACACCTAGAGACGTCTTATCTTATCTAAAACCTCATTGCAGGGATGCTCTACAATAGTCTCTCTTGGTTTTTTCCTTCCCAAATCAGTGCTCTTGCTGCCCTATTATTTGTAAACGTGTGAAATAGTGCAGTTTGAGCCAGTGTAAGGTTGTCAAACACTATATTTTTCAAACGGTGGGTCGTGGCACGGAACTGAATGTGCCGACACATCTGGGTGGCTAGGTGAATGCTATAGGAGGTCTTTTTTCAGTGCATGTTAAGGTCATTGCTTCCGGGCTACTTCGTTCGGGCGTAGTCCCTTATGAGCCGTGAGACCAAAATATCGTTCAACTTCGACTGGTGACTACTCAGACTCCGTGGCACCTAGAGACATCTCGTTTTATCCAAAACCTCAACATAGGGACCCTATATAATATAATCTCTTGGTTTTTTCCTTCCCATATCAGTGCTCTCGATGCCCTATTGTTTGCAAACGGGTGAAATAGTGCAGTTTGAGCCAGTGTAAGGTTGTTAAACACTCTATTTTTCAAACAGTGGGTCATGTCACCGAACCAAATGTGCTGAAACATTTGGGTGGCTAGGTGAATTCTAGATGAGGTGTTGTTTCAGTGTGCATTAAGGTCATTTCTTCCGGGCTACTTTGTTCGGGCGTAGTCCCTTATGAGCCTTGAGACCAAAATATCGTTCAACTTCGACGGGTGACTACTCAGACTCCGTGGCACCTAAAGACATCTCGTCTGATCTAAAAACTTGGCATAGGGACCCTATACAATATAATCTCTTGGTTTTTTCCTTCCCATATTAGTGCTCTTGGTGCCCTATTGTTTGCAAACACGTAAAATAGTGTAGTTTGAGCCAGTGTAAGGTTATCAAATGCTATATTTTACAGACGGTGGGTCATGGCACTGAACCAACTATGCCAAAATGTCTAGGTGGCTAGGTGAATGCTAGAGGAGGTAGTTTTTTGGTGTGCGACAAGGTCGTTGCTTCTGGGCTACTTCGTTTGGGCGTAGTCCCTTAAGAGCCCTGAGACCAAAATATCGTTCAACTTAGACGGGTCACTACTCAGACTCTGTGGCACCTAGAGACATCTTGTCTGTTCTAAAACCTCAGCATAGAGACCCTCTACAAATTCCTCTCTCATTTTTTTCCTTCCCAGATCGGTGCTCTCGCTGCCCTATTGTTTGCAAAAGTGTGAAATAGTGCAGTTTGAGCTAGTGTAAGGTTGTCAAATGCTATATTTTGTAAACGGTGGGTCGTGGCACCGAACCGAATGTGACTATGCCACCATGTCTGGGGTGGCCAGGTGAATGCTAGAGGAGGTGGTGTTTTAGTGCATGACAAGGTTGTTGCTTCCAGAGCTACTTCGATCGGGCGTAGTCCCCTTAAGAGCACTGAGACCAAAATATCGTTCAACTTCGACAGGTGAGCTACTCAGACTCCGTGGCACCTAAAGACGTCTCGTCTGATCCGAACACCTCTACATGTAGAAACCCTCTACAATATTCTCTCTCAATTTTTTCCTTCCTAGATCGGTGCTCTCACTGCCCTATTGTTTGCAAACACACGAAATAGTGCAGTTTGAGCCAGTGTAAAGTTGTCAAACACTATATTTTGCAAACGGTGGGTCGTGGCACCAAACTGATTATGCATATGCTTAGGTATGATCTTGTAAACACTTGGGGAGGATTCATTTCAGTTCTCTAAGCACCAAGTGCTTCTGGACTACCTCCTCCAGAGCTAAGAACCCCCTCCACGGGTACATAAATTGTTGTTAATTACTTCTTTTTTCTTGTAAAACAATGAAAACTTCTCTTAGCTTCGAGAATTTAAAATTCTCTATTAATAGTGCCAACCACGTGAAGGTGGAAGCTTTTCTGGCACTACTAACCTAAACATAAAAGTGTTAGTCAAAGAAATTTAAGTTTCAAATCAAAACCATATACTATCTATATATACAAAATACACAAATTTAAAATAAAATATATTCAAACTTAAATCTAGATATTTAAACTAACAAATTTATATATATATATTGAAAAGAAATTATATATACAAGGACATGAGCATTGTAAATTCATTTCAATGAACCATCAGGATCGGATCTACTCTGAATAGCAGACAATATTGCTTCATGATCTGACTCTCGAACCTTCCAAAAGAATCTTGTTATTAGGCCTTCCTTGATATCTATACAACTGAATATTTGTCGCTATAACTAGATGTGATATATAAGAGTATTTTCTTGTGTGTCTCGAAGTCTTCAAACACCCAAATAGAGGATTTTTTTTAATGGATACTATCAAATCCAAGTTCCAGTAACTACCACTGACCCTGTAGGATACTCAATATATTTGCCATCTATAATAGGAGAAGTCAACTTCTTTCTTTCCTCGAGTGCAACGGACATAAGAAATAGTATGTTCCTTCTTCATTGTCTTGTGTCGCAATTACTGACAAAACATGTCCTACAAAAAAACAAAGGGTTTGAACAACTCAAAGGTAAATTACATATTAAAATTTCAATGGACAATAACTCAATAAAAAAATTAAATAAATAACCATAAATACCTTGTCACACCAAAATCAAAATTTCATCAAAGTCCTTGGATGTTATAACTTCATCTAGCAAAAAAAAGTCGTAATGCTTGTGGAGGTTGATAACTAGGAAGCGGAGTTAAGAGGCCTACAAATCCATCCATCCACCCATTCTAGTGAATCACACTTAGCAGTGAAAAATTTTGATACAAGATGCACAAAAACATGTCAATTTTCTTGTCCATACAGCCCCACGAAGTAGCATCTGAGCTACAAAATGAGTTCATATCACTAGACCCAATGAGTGGCATACAATCCTCATAGTTAGCAATTTTTTGTTCCTCTATCAGCCAAAAATATCTATCGAATCTGTGGAATTTTCTTGAGAACCTCGGGCCATGTTGTCAGTACACCATTCCACTATGATCTTTGCATCTTTTAATTTAGTACCATCTTTTTACTTCAACTCTTCTCTTGCAAGAGCTCTTTTCACACAATTGCCCCTGTACCGTCATGCTCTCCTTTTCCATGTCCAGCCTCAATGAAACTCCAAATATGTTTGCTACACCTATCTTGACGTGTATTCTCCTCATCCAATAAAACATTCATGCATTCTTAAACCGAGACGTGTAATTATTTGGACCATATATAATTTTGTTTGAAGTGGATGTTCCTATCAGACAAGTTTCCATAAAATAACTGGAAACACCCTTGCACAAATTCAATAGAATGAGTACGATCATCACTGATATAAAAGTGTTACTCTCTTAAAAAAAATTGATCATTCTCTGTACTGTCAGGAGAATGTAGAAATGCTATATGCACAAAAATGAGTAACTTGTACTGAGTTTGTAATATTGCGATTGAACCTCCATTTGTGGTTGCAATGTATAATGTCTCTGTAAAATCGACCACTGAAACAATAATACCAATAGGAAATGTGTCCTTTGCATAGCTTGAACTGTTTATCCAACCATCGAGTTCTATGTGTATGCCTCGCATACTCATAAACAATTTCATCCTTAAATTTTCTCAAAAATTAGAAAATAGGCATTTGTTCTGTAACTAGCTCACACCTTTTAAACTCTTTTCCATATTTCAACTGGTATGCAACTGATTTATATTTATCAAACTCAACGTAAATTATGTCCTAATGTTACCTTCCAATTTTCTCATGGATGTAACTTTCCAATTTAGGTAATCCGCCGCATGTACTGCAATTTCCATCTAAACAATCCTGACTATAAAAAAATTGTCCAACTTCTTTTTCACAAAAATTATAGTAGGAATGAAATCCCCTAGGAAGATATTGGTGGAACTTGAACACCACATTCTGATAACATAGTTTCAGAATGAAAATTAGAACGAATACGTAAAAATTTAGCATAATGCATCGCAAATTCAACATATTGCCTACAACAACAAGTGGTGCAGAGCGTGGTTAATTTTCACATAGAATGGTTTCAAACATTTCAAAAAAATGTTGACTAATTTTAATTTCCAAATTCTCTTGTTCAAACTTACGAAAAATTTTGAAGTTTTGAGTCATATATAAGAAATGCTTTGGATGTGGTTCACGATTAGTAGAACCAACTCTCCATTTTATAACATTTCTTGTATTAGGTGGAAACTCTAGTGTTATCATGCCAAAATTTAATAACAAATTCTCTTATAGCATCAAAATTATTTTTGTCCTTACGTGGTGCTCTAGCAAAAAATACCCAAAAATCAACATTATTGAGTGATTGAAAGATATTACATCTTTCAATTGCTTTCATTAGAGTTTTTCGATTAACTTGCAACATTCGAATTGTTTGTGTAATCAAACGTTGTTTTTTTATTGATTCACTTACAACACTAGTAGCAAGTACACGACGCACAATATTACTATCCCTAGTGTGTCTCTTGACACTAACAGTGTGATATGCATCATGAAGGTTTTCAAAAATTGTAGAGGTTTGACCACATATATTAGATGTTGTCAATCCTAAGGTGTTTAATGTAGGTCTCATTTTAATCAATTTCATCAAACTAACCAACAACTGACATCTTTGGGAATCATTTAAAATTTCAAAATGATTATCCCAAATTTCAGTGGCTTTTCTTCTGATTTGTCATTTAGAAAGTTTGTCAAGACATTAGTTTCAAAATATTTTCATCAATTTCAATAAAAAAAAATTAGGGTTTCTTACGTAAAATCCTAGGAGGTATTTTTGTCAAAATTTTCTTGTCTACACTTTCAACATGAATTTCCTTATTCACATTTTCATTGTCTCCTTCAATTTCAACATTTGCTACATCATGATTATTTAATTCTTCTTCAACATTGACAGTAACAACATCTTCATCACGAGTATTTAATTCAAATTCAATATTGACAGTAGAAACATTACCTGGTTCTTCATTGCTTACAATAGTTGGGGTTGAAGATGAACCTCTTCTTGATTCATGAAGTTTCTGCATTCACTCAGCATTTTGAATTTTGTTGGCCCTCTAATTCGTTTTGGTGTTTTTTTACTTAATGACTTCCTTTTTGTGACTTTGTTTTTTGTCCTCCCATGATGTTTTGCTTCCGGTGATAAGAAAAACGTGTAAGAAAAAGATAGAATTTCACAATAATTCGTACAGTAAGGTCAGAGAGTAAAAATCACATGGTAATTTGGACATTGGGATGTGTGTAAATATGATTTATGAACTGCGAGTGTGCACACTTTATAAACAGTGATCGTGGTTTATAAAGTCACACTCGTGCGATTTGTGTTAAGAAAACTATGATCGTGCTTTATAAACCACGATCACAGATCTATCTGCCAAAACCTAAGCCTCGGGAAATCTTTTTTTTTTTCCCAACCAAAACTATGGAAGGTCATTATGAAGTGTAAAAGGTCAAAAAACCTCAAATTCACTCTTCCAAAGACTTGAACCATGCTAAAAAAAACTAAAAACATTTCACAAAAATGGTGCCATCATGTAGGGGAGAATGTTAGTTTTCGTAGAAATATTGATTTTAAAGTGAATAGAATAAGATAAGTATCATTTTATAATTTTTTACTAACAATAGGTCCTTTAAGACATATTTTTCCCATGAATGTTCATGTCTACATTTAAAGACTGTAACTTTTTGTTTCACTTATCAAAATATGATAAAACTTATACCATCCCAAGCGTGGAAAAATTCTATACACGTTAAAAAAATATTTGATTTCAATATTGTTTTATATAGCTATGGTGGGCAAATGGAAAGCGCTCCGTTTTCTAAATACTTTCAGACCACTTTCACAGGAAAAATCATTAAAAGAAAATGTTTCTCAAGAAAATACAAAATAAAATCCATCCCAAGATAGACAACTACATCTAACATTTCACCAAAGGAAAAAAAAAAAAAAAAAACAAGATTTGGTCATCCAAAATCACGGGCAAACGGACTATAATCTTATAAGTTTTTTTTCAAAAAAAAAACTAAGTCATATAAATTTTAAGTGGTTTAATATAGCTAAACTTGTCCATTTTTAAAAAAAATTATTATTTTAGAAACTATATTCCAAATGCTATGATTCATATATTTATATATTTTTTTTCTAATTTAGAGTGAGCGTATAGTTAATAATCCCTACAAGTTGAGATTTCATTATTTTTTGCAATATGACGTCCACAGATGACCCTATATTTTGTCCATCAACTTCCTACACTTACCCATTTCTAAGGCTACCACTTTAGTTGCTTCTCTTGCGTCTACTTTGGCCTGAGCTCTTTCAATTTTATTTTTGCTTCAGCTCTTGCTTTTCTTTCTCTAGCTTCTTCTTCGGTCTCTATATTAGTGAAATCTTCAAGATTATTGTTGATGTATGGAAACTAGACATCCAATGGACTAAAAAAACTTGGACTCCCAATGGAACTAGTTGCTTGACAAAGGGGAGACCTCAGATTTTAGAGAAGGTCTTGTCTTATTTGATAGTTCTTAGAAGTATAGGATTATTTTTGTGCTCCTTATCTTTGTTGATGAGTGTACCTTCTATAATGTCAGTTTGAGACTAGTCATGTATGCTCTTCTTTGTGGTGCTTAGAAATATGGTCTTTTGTACGTTTCTTGTTGCATGATCAAGTATTCTCATGTCAATGAATTATTGAGTGACACTTTATTTGTTAGGTCCAAATACCAAGTCTTACAATATGACCCTAAAGCAATATCCTCTTAAAGTGTTTTCATGATAAAGACTTCTCAGGTCTTTCAACAGGATGATTTTCCAGAATAGCCATGGTTTGAAGAAACCATCAGGCTACAAGTGAATATTCAAGATTCCAATTTTGTTTTTTAGTTTTTTCAATATTTTTTTGAATGTAAGTGATTCCAGGTCATGTTGTTTATAATTTCTTTGATCTTTTCAATGTGTGCTAAATCTGCCCCACGGTGGGCACTAGAAAGAATTTTGTAAGATGTCTGAACATGAGAAGTTGAAGACTAGTTTGGGTGGAAAAATTTTATGAACCCAGTCAGCCCTGTTTCATAAATGAAGGTGTTTGAGTGACTCTAAGTACCCTGTAATTAAACGGTGGTAAAAGAAATGTGTTTGTATTTCACATGAAAAGGTAGACATCAAGATATTATCCATGGTTTTGTATGTGACCATGAGTCTTGATGAGGGCAGTTCCAGGTTGACCCTACAACAAAGCTAGCAATTTCTTGCTAAACACCTACCTGTGTCAAGCACAAGACCTATGGAAGGGAGCAACCCGAATAAAAGGAAGTGGAAGAATGAAGTTATCGCAAGTAGAAATCATGCAAATTCTTGCATACACCAGTGAATTAGAATTTCATCACATGCATTATCACCTTTTCCAAGAAGATAACAACCCTACAAATAGTAACAAGTCCAATTAGGATTTGATGAGCACAATGAGAATGTCTATGTAACTATCCCTTAGTCATGAGACCATGCCATAAACTCCTTATTGTATTGATGCTCCAGTATGAAATTGTACATAGGATGAAATAGTATATCTTAATGCTTGAGTGGGAAAATAGAAGATTTACTATCTATATGTCTTTGATGAAGGATCACATCTTGTAATGACTCTTTATGTGATTTTCAAGACATGAACAACTAAGAATTTTTAGAATGTAGTTTCCACTCTAAAAATGTATTACTACAATTTATAGAAGGGGAACCTTAAATCTGTGATGTTCTCTGGTCACACTCCATATGCCTTATTTATGAATTTATACTATTCACAAGTAGCAAGTGATATTAAGTGCCTTTTATAACAACAGATTTGACTAACATTTTATATCAACCTTGGTAAAGTTAACTTTTTGAAGTAGAGAATTTATAGCAAGCCCATATTAAAAATAGCAAAGCCCAACAGAGAATTACATGTTCATTTTAAGGAAGAAGACAAAATAGATTTGGGGGGTAAGGAAAGAGGAGAGAGTGTAAGAAGAGATCAGATTTTGGAATATGATGAATGTGTAACTAAATGTCAATGACTCCTAAGGATCATTATATCAGTGCTATCAAAGTATTGGAAGATTTGTGACAAATCAAAGAAGGTTTGCAATAATATGAAACTGACATGTCTGATGTTGCTCATACACTGATTGATTAAGTGATCATTTTAAGATTTGTTGGCATTGTCCTTGTCTATACAAATTGCACTAGTTGACCAGTTGAAACAGTTATCTTGCAAAGGTGAAGTGCAAAGGTAATTTTTTTGAGAATGGTGTAGCTTGAGGACCGATAAGCATATCAAGTTATGCAATGTATATTATTGTTGTCTGGAGGAGAGAGAACAACAATGTACCCTAGTCTAGATTTCACTTGTGTAATCATATACAGCCACGAAGTGTGTATATGAGAGAACACCTTGTCGAGAATTATATTTGCAGCTGATGTAGAGATGTAAGAAAAAATGAACAATATGATATGAGATTAACTTTTGCAGGTCATAATAACACCGGAATTATTAATGAATACGAATTTTATTTATCTGAGAGTGATCATTATATTCATCTTCCTGGTGAGCTTCTTATACTAAGTACTTTATCCTATAACAAGAGGGAGTTCAAGTCTTATCTTCCTCATATCTCTCAACCTTGTAGCTCATCATACTCATCCCCGATGTATCTCACCTGGTTAATAGCTCTAGTAAGACTTGTACTACAACGCATGTAAAACTATAATGCTTACAGAATGTCAAGTATGCAGATTGGATTTTATTATTTACACACTTAATAAGCTTCAAGTTGAGTCAGATGCTATTTCAATGAAACATTGAGTAACTGTAAGAAGGATCTTGAATGTCCTGTGAGAAGTGACCATGGATGATCTCAAAGTGGGTGATTTCTCACCTAAATGATCATCCCTTTATGTCCCATTATGCCAAAATTAGTCATTCATTAAGTGTGACTTATCTCTCTTTCTCATGTTTGAATTTTCATGCTTAATCATTGTTAACATTGACTTACTATTTTGGAGTAAGCGTTATAATCTAATTATAAATTGAATTCAAAATTTTGATGTTAACATTGAATGTCTAACTCCCTGTACACTCTCTTTATGTATGTGATTTACCCCCAAGAATTGGTATTACCATTTATATCAGGTGGTCCTCATTGAATCAAGTTTTCTCTTTTGGAGGATATATTTAAAGCATAATCATGGGAAGCACTAGATGGACTTTACTTATGACTTTCACCTAAGATATCTTCCTTTGTCAGTTCACTGACCTTGATGTACTAGCTTCTTTAAATGATGGATTACCCAAGATAACAATCTCCCATGTAGCCAAGCACTGCTATAGAGAAAGTAAGTCATTTGCTTGACAATGTGTTTGGATCACCCTGAAATACAAGGACAGATGCCTACCTTTCTGACATGGGTTTAATAATTCAATATCACCCCAAAATATGGAATTATGGACTTAATCGCTCGCCGATAGACTTTATGATGATATTTAAAACTATGGATTTTTTTTACCTGGTAAATTCTACGATGAAATTCTGGAAAGTCATTACTGGAAGTAGGTGAAAATAGGTCTAGGTATTCAAATGATAACCTCCTGGAAAAGAGAGAGCATGAAAATTTAAATTATTCAAGCATGATGATTTTTCAAAGGAAACAAATACAACAAGGTCTAAATAATTTAGGAAACAAATCGCATCATTGGTATGTGAGGAATTTCAATGCTCTATTGTTTTTCTTGTCATGGAAATATGGACATGAAGTTTTTGAATGTAGGAAAATCCTTGTCTACAAATGGGAAATACCATTGTGGATTTTTTATGGCCTAAGTGAGAAATGATGAATAATATAGTTTGCTTAAATGGTCCAATAGAAAAATCGTTCCCTGGTTTGCGAAGTTATTTATTACAATTTTTGCTCGTCCATGAGATACCCCCTGAGGGTTAAAAAGATTGACAACTCTTCATTTTACTTGGACTTGGGAATTCTTCACCTGGGTTTCAATGAAGAAACGGTAAAGGAATAGGCTATAGGAACCAATATTTAGCTAAAATGGGTATAAGTGACTTGGTAAATGGATTTTATGGAGTGCATTCCACTCTCAGTTTCCCTATCTCCCTCTAGTTCGAAAAAAAGTACGCTAGATGTTTCGATAGGGAAATCTAGAGAAAATTGTTAAAAATGATGCAAGGATTGAAGAGTGCAACTTGATGATCTAATGGGTGAGTTTGGAAAGAGATTGTTGTTAGTGCAAATCTCACAGCACCCGCCAAATGACCTTCAAGGCTCTAGAGTTCTAAGGAATTGGACTCATTTGGTGTGATTGCACAACATTGAGTTTTATCCAAGGTGTGGGACCTTGCAAGGTGAGAAAACTCTCCAAATTGAAGCTAGTTCTTACAACACTTGTTTAGGTGTATGCATACAATTTTGCAGAGGTTCTAAGTAAAAATTCCTACTCTAGGGAAACTACCAAGGAGACTAAGATTGAGGATGCAAGGAAAGGAAATAAAACTAAGTAAAAATAGGAGTATGGTGATACACCAAAGGAGTCCCTGAATTTCCTAGCTTGCAAAATAGACATAAATGGATGAAATTTCTGTAACACCAATCATGCACATAGACTTTCCAAAATGCAATGGAAGACCAGAAAGGACAATAATACCAATGCACAAGAGAGGATTAGGGGATCGTTCACAAAGCATGTATTACCAGTTCCCAAATCTGATACAATACGGTTGCGTTTGTGAAGAAGAGGACAAAAAATGTGCTAAAGTTTCATGGAAGGTCCCTTAAACTCCTTTTATAAATTCACATGCCAAGGGGAAAATCCCACCAGAGCTCCTGGTGAAACAAGAACATGTCAACGCTTTTGAAAAATGACCATTGAGGATATGGCATATTTAACCTTGAAGCAAAATTGAAGGGAAAGCAAAAAAGATTGTATCTGGATTTCCTAAATCTGGAGTCAACCACCGAAAAAATTCATATAAAATGATTACATAAAGTGATGGGTTTGATAAATAAGCCTTCAAATCCCAATGTATTTTTGCTTTATAGAGTCAAGAAACAGAGGCCCATACTCCATTAATTTTGGTGGTTGGGAGTGTCGTATTTTTGTTTAGCTACATGATTGAGATGAGACGTTTTCCTCCATTTTTATCCCATGAAACTAGGTGTTGTGAAAAATCCAAAATTGAATCCACCATCATGTAGATAATTTCAATAGATTTCCATTGATACCAAGAATCATAGAAAAACTGATCTCTAGATTTTGAAAGATATGACCCTCTGAAGATTTGGGGCAAAACTGGGGCAAAAATCAAGTCGGCGGGCTGAAACTTTAAAATTTTCCCATTTTTTGAATTTGGAAATATTTCCCAAAAATTCCTCATGCCCCACCACTCCACTACCACATGATGCTTTCCCATTTGCTGATGGAAATGTGGGCCAAAACTACGCTCTTTCCTTAAAAAATTTCATTGGGAAAATTTCCCAAATTCCTCCGTGGGCCTGTGGGCTGATTTTTTTCCTTTTGCACCTCCGCCAACTCCTTAGAAAATTTTCCAACTTACCTCCACCGGCCTGACGTCTGCCGCCACGTGGCATTATTTCATTGGCCGCGGGTCTATTAAGGGAAATTTTCCCCAAAAAACTCTGCCGAGCCATAACTTTCAAAATATTTGGAGTTAGGAGGAATATTTTACCTTCTTGGAAAGGTGAGAAAATTCTCTATCTGATGGAGCCATTTCCAGAAAATTTTAAGTCTGTAAAGCATGTAAAAATTTCATTTTAAGTACCAGAAAAGGGAATGGAGGAGGAGTTAGCCAAAAATAAGCATGGGCTTATTTTCGATAACACTTTTGGTGACTCAGAGGGGTCATTTATCTTCTAGCTGAAGTGATTAGCTACCTTGAAGCATCCATTGGGCATGGATTCATGAGTGGTAGCCTACAAATTGATTTAAACTTTGAAAACTTCCCTCCGAGCCACTTTGAAGCCCATTCCAAGTTTTCCTCCGCAGGCCCGCACCAACCCATTTCTTTCCTTCATCGGGCCTGCAGGCCAAAATTTTCCTTTGCGCTCTTTGACCAAAGTGCCAAAACTTGTAACTGGCAAGGAGAAATAGCTTCCCTTCCTTAAAAATGGCAGCCATGCAACTGATTTGGCACTGAACATGCTGTCTGGTTGAATGAGTGAAAAACTAACCATAAGCCTTTCCTCCACCCAAATCATCAAGGTATCAATATTAATGGAAAATACCTCCTCAAGCTGACCTGTATTGGACTCCTGGAGGGATTAATGGTGACCCTTGGTACTCTGATGCTCATCCTCATGCCCTGAAGTAGGCATGACTGGTTTTGGTTTCTCCTTTGGCTTCAATGAAGCCAAGTACCTGATTAGGCATGGTTTGATCCTTTAGATGTGCCCATTTCTCTTGAAATTCAACTCCAAAAATGGAGTCTTTCTTGTGGACCTTCTTGGATGGATGATGCATGGAAGAAGTGATGAAAGTATCTCCTGCTCTTTCTCTCCCTTTTCCCATGAAGAACATAGAAGATTTAAATCTTTCAATCTTAGTTCCAATTATCTGTCACAAAACACAGGCTGTTATTTTTGAATGTTCTCCTTTGTGGCAGTAGGATCTTGATGTTGAAGAATGAATGGTGGAGAAGAGAATTTTGTAATTTCAGTTGGCTCCTCCTCAAGACATTTCTGTAAGTCTGATAAATAATCAAACTCTTCGTTGTCCCTTTGCAACAAAGCTTTTTCCTCTTGCATGGTGACCTTCAAATCTACATTTTCTTCACCATGTGAAACTTCATTTTCAAACATGAAACTTGTCAATTTAAACTCATCCAAAAAACTCAGATTTTTGGAGAGATGGAGTGGGAGAGAAACATGAAATTTCTTGTGCCTTTTGCTCACAATTTAGAACCTGTTTTATTCACCTCCATAATGGCTTCATCAATCAAATCAGCCCCTTCAAATGAAATCAAAAATTTATCAATAATTCTTCCTTCTTCTGCTATTGCAAAAATTGACTTGATCTCATCCATTTGCTCTTCAAAAATGGGATTTTGAGCTGGTTTTTCTTCCTCCATGATGACTGATTTTGCAGTGCAAATTGGATCAGCATTTTCTTTGGGAAAAGTGCCAACATGGACACCCAACTCATCACCAACAAACTACTATTTTGCTTTCTTCACTATGCTGCTATAAAATCATCCTTGTTTACCACTTGTTCCCCAACTCCAACTTCCTCTTTTGGCTTCACCATCAAGGGAATTTTTGCTAATCCCGAATTTGAGCAGCCCAAGTCTTAACAAACTTTTCTATCTATTTCATCCTCTATTTGGCTCTTCTTCTTGTTGTTGTTTTCCTTGATAGGCATTTCTGATTTTTATCTTCCCAAAATGGATTTGGGAATGCAAGAGGAGGGGTGGGTTGTGACTCAATTGATTTTGTCAATTATTTTTGGTGTTGGAGGAGGTAGAAACTTCTTGTTTCTTTGGAGGGAATGGATGTTTGGAAGGGAAAAGGAGTAGAAGAAATTGAGATGGGGTGGAAGACTAGGGGATGGAGAAATGGAATCAACTTTTGGGACAGCAGATGGAGAGTTTAAAACTTGACACTGCTAAGATAAAACAGATTGGGAAAGAGGGAAATAAAAGGCATGAGATGGTGTGCTTACCTGTTGACAAGGTTGTTGAATACTCCTCTCATACACCTTTATTCCTTCAGTACACTTTGCAAGCAATGACAGTGTTGTAATAATGAAGTCAAGTTTCTCTTGAGGGCTGTAATGCCTTGGAAAAGGTCCCACCCATGGACAAGGTGCTCCACAACCGATTCCAAATGCTTTCATTTGTTCTTGAGCCCTGGATTGCACCATGCTTGCCTCCATCTTTTTTATCTTCTCCAGCAAATCTACATTTTCTTCATGACTTCCCTCAAAATCTGCATACCCTTGTGCTTGATGTGCTTCATAGCCAAACTGATTTTGGCATTTCTCATATGGATATGCATACTGATTTTGAATATTGATCAAAATGCTGATCTAGCAGGATTTGAAGAAACATGTTGGAGCTGGAATATATTGTCTGCTATTGTAAATGTGAATTCCATGATTGAAATGAAGTCATAATTGCACAACTTCATGGAATGAAAGAATATGGAAGAGATGGCAGGAAGAATGGATGAAAAATGAATGAGAATGAATGAAAAGGAAGGTCTGCAACTTCAGAGATGGGTTGTTTACCAGATGGAGTCACCAGATGTGATTTTGAATATGCCTCCAAAGGCTGAATATCTTCACAAGAACATACCAACTTATCAAAAGATGAAGTGGAAGACCTCTCAGGTCCCACCAGGTGTGCCAAAAATTTTATTGCAAATTCATAGCACCCCCTAAATGATTTATGGATCTACTTTTCTAAGGAAAACTCATCTCGTGTGAATGCACAACATTGAGTTTTATCCAAGGTGTGGGACCTTGCAAGGTGAGAAAACTCTCTAGATTGAAGTTGGTTCTTACTCCTTTGTTTAGGTGTCTGCATACAATTCTTGTAGAGGTTCTGGTTCAAAATTTCTACTCTAAAACTACCAAGGAGACAGGGTTGAGAGAAAAACAAGGAAATGGAAACAAAACTAAGCAAAAAAAAATAGAGACGTCATACACCAAAGGAGTGTTGAACTCCTTGACTTTAAAAAATAGACACAGATCATGAGGATTGCAGCAACAAAACATGCACAAATTTTCCAAAATACAATGGAAGGATTAGAAGGACAACAATACCAATGCAAGAGAGGATTGGAAAATCAATCACAAAGCATGTATTGTCAGTTCCTAGAATTTGATACAATACGTTGCAATAGAAAAGAGGAAAAAAACATGTTACAATATCCATGGGAGTTCTAAAAATCCTTCAAATCCACCTGCTAAGGGGAAAAGAAGAGCTTTTAGAAGCAAGAACATCTAACATTACAAAATGAGCCAAAACTAGTTGTTTAACCATGAAGCAAAATGGAAGAAAGGAGAAAATGTGGGAAAATCTGATTTTCTAGTCTAACCAATGACAAGATTCATTAAAATGGTAAGGGGACCTCTAAAAATCCACTTCCCAACGCATTCAAGCCCACAAGAGAAGAAATTTCCCATACCTCATTAAATTTGGTAGATGAAAATTTGATTTTTTATCTTTTCCAATGCCAGGGATGTTTTTCCCATTTTCTCCTACAAATCTCCATCAAAAATAAAAATTGAACCCCCCATCATGTAGATAATTTCACCTTCTTTCCATTGAGATAAATAACATAAAAATATGATCTCAGGATCAAAAGATATGGCCCTATGAAGATTTAGGGAAAAAATGGCAAAAATAAAGTCAAAATTTGGTCGGCGGGGTCAAACTTTAAAATTTTCCCTTTTGATTTCACATTGGGAAAAATTCCCAAGATTTCCCAATACTCCAATACTCTGCTGCCATGTGTCGGCTTCTGGTTTCTTAGTAGGGGTGCGCTTCAAATTTTTCCTTTACGCCCTCTGTAATTTTGGAAAATTTCACCAAAACCATCCACGCCTCTGACCCTTGCCACTGACTGGACACATGTCACTTTCTGGAAGGCGACATGTGTCTAGTCAGTGGTGGAGGTTAGTGGGGTGGAAGGTTTTGGAAAAAAATTCCAAAATTGCAAAAGGCACAAAGGAAAATGTTGAAGCGCATCCCTGCAGAGCGACCAGAAGCTGACACATGGCAGCGAAGCGGTAGAGCACGGGGAAAATTTTGGAATTTTTCCCAATAAAAAATCAAAGGGGAAAAGAAAGATTTGAGCTCGCATTTCCATAAGCGAATAGGAAAATGTCACATGGTAGCAGAGCGGCAGGGTGTGGAGAATTTTTGGGAAATTTTCCCAAATTCAAGAAAAGGAAAAAATTTCAAGTTTCGGCCTACTGACTTGATTTTTGCCCCAGTTTTTCCCTAAATATTCAAAGGGGCATATATTTCACACCAGAGCTCATATTTACATTATTTTTGTATCATTGCAAATATATTGAAGTCCTCTACACTATGGAGTCTTAAATTTTTCTTTTTGGTGGATTTTGGTGGGAGAAAAATGGAAAAATGCCTTTGACATGAGAAAAAGAGAAGAATCGACATTCAACCACCAGTTTTTAATGAAGTATGGCTTCCATTCTTCTCTAGCATGGTCAAAAATATTTGGGATTGAAATTTTAAGGGTACCAATGCCATTTTGATTAATCTTGTCAGTAGTTGAACCTTCATTTCAACTTTCCTGTGTCTCTCCTTCTTGGACTCTGTTTTTGATCGATATATGCCGATTTTTGGCTCATTTGTAAAGGTTGGATGTTATTGCTTCTGTAAGCTCTTCTTTTCCCCTTAGTAGGTGGATTTGAAGGAGTTTTAAACCTCCCATGGATATTGTAACATGTTTTTTACCTCTTTGTTATTGCAACGTATTATATAAAATTTGGGCATGATAATGTATGTTTTGTGATCAATTTTCAATCCTCTCATGTAGTTATTATTGTCTTTTAATCCTTCATTGAATTCTTGTAATTTGTGCATGTTTTTTTTCTGCATCCTCATGATCTATGTCTATTTTTCAAAGCAAGGAGTTCAGCACTCCTGTGGTGTATCACCTCTCTATTTTTTTTACTTAGTTTTGTTTCCATTTCCTTGTTTTCTCTCAACCCTGTCTCCTTGGTAGTTTTAAAGTAGGAATTTTGAATTAGAACCTCTGTAATAATTCTATGCATACACCTAAATAGAGGAGTAAGAACCATCTTCAATCTGGAGAGTTTTCTCACCTTGTAAGGTTCCACAACTTGGAGAAAACTCAATGTTGTGCATTCACACCAAATGACTTGCCTTAGAAAAGAAGATCCATGGGTCATTTTAGGGGTGATGTGAATTTTCACTAATAGGTGGATTCCATAGATGAATTGAAAGATTATAATTCCCGAAGGGTAATGGTTTCTAAAAAAATCTACTACCTACACCACCAACACAACATATCCCCAACATACTAGTATAGAAACCTTCCATTTTATAATTACTAACAATAAATGCCCCACCAAAATACCAAGGTTATCAAGGTATTCCATCACAATACAAATAAGGGTATCAAAAAAAGTATAACCCCAACTACAAAAGTTATGGTGGGGGGTATAGAGGTGGATATAGAGGAGGCTATCGGGGAAATTATAGGGGACAATATAATAACTATCAAGGAGGAAGGGGATATCAAGGCTACTAAGGTAGGGGATATCAGGGTTACCAAGGTGAAGAATATCAAAATATTCCTGGGTATAGACCATAGAAAATAAGGACAATTAAATGCTACAAATGCATAAAATATGGGCATGTAGCAAGGAATTTCACTGAACTTGAACCTTGGGGGTTCTATCATGAAAGAGGAACACATGATTCATTTAGTTTTCCTAAGAAAAAAAGTTATAAAGAAATGGAGGTAAAAAATCAGAAGCATTACAGGAAATATTCTCAAAATAATGTTTATCATTTGACTAGGATAGTGAGGGATGAAGAAATATTAGATGAATCGAATAAGAGGTAATGAGAAATCATATAGCTCTGAGAAAACTAAATTAGACAAAAATAAGGAAAATATAAAGATATCAAAAACTGCCAAAAGAGGAAGAGAAAGAAAATGACTCAAAATGAAAAAGAGGAGACACTATGCCAAACTATAGTAACCACAAAAATCAGCCATAAGAAAGAACAAAATAAGGGCACAAGAAACAGATTTTGGTCATCTCCCAAACAAGACACCTCTAGTGAAGAAGAACGAAACTCTAAATTTTTTATACCATAGTTGCATAAAATAAACAAGTCATCAAGAAAACCCAAAAATATGAAGTAACAAAACAATGTTTTTTGGGGAAGAGGAAATGAATGCTCTTAAGGAGATAGCAATATTAACCATTCTCTAGGATTAAGTAGAAAATTTAATAAATATTTGTAAATATTTGAATAAACAAGAACACAAAGAACATGGCATAAATCCACACTATACTTGGATATTGAGATCTGCAATACAAAAATTACAAAAAACATGTGTGTGTGTGTGTGTGTGTGTGTGTGTGTGTGTGTGTGTATCAATTTCATATGAATTTTTATATCAGAATAAATATTTATAATACATACCAAGCTAAAAATCAGGAAGATGAAATAAACCTAAAGAAAGTCTTTTTTCATAAAATCCATCTGTATCTATTTTTCCAGTAGGGAATCCACTTATTAGGTAAATATTAAGATCATATTTGTTGCTCATTATATTAGTGAATAGACTTCTTTCATTAAGTGAAGTCCAAATGGAAAGTGCCCTTTCATAAGGAAATGTGTCCATAGAACAACGCGAAACATATATCTAGATTTTTATCCAATCTATTTATAAGTTTTGATTTAACAAAATATAATTCCCTAAAGACCCATTCATCTCTGATTGATCTGAAAATCATCATCTAAAAAATATCATATAATAAAAAATGTTCACTAATATTTTCTAGCAAGACATTGTTGGGATACATTTTTTTCCTAGCCTTATGATAGCTCCATTTTTCATTGGTTCATTTAGACACCAATATCGATCAATCATTTTAATTCCAAAATGTGTTGAATGAGATGTCAATATTTTTTTTTACAAAATTACTTTAATTTCAACTCCATTTATCTATACAGACTTGTTGAAATGCTTAATCAGAGAACTCAGATATTTGAGAAATAAATTACTTACTACTTCTTCACTATGACCATAAATAATGTTCTAAAATATGGGATTCACTACTCCCATGGATTCAATCATGTCATCCATTTTAAAATGATCTCAAATTTTTGTGGATAATATATGTGAAATATTTCTCAATTTCATCTATGTATCGAAAATAATAGTGTCATATAAAACATGCATTTAACATGAACTTCTTCAATTTCTACTCCTATCAAATCAAATATTTTTTGAAAAGTATATAGCGGTATCTCCTTCTCATTAATGAAAATATAAAGATAATCCTTAATATTGAATTTAAAATAACAATTAGGATCCTTAATATTAGTAAAAAATCAATTTTTTAAAATACAAGCCCTTTAAAATTGCCTTAATACATGTATAAAATATATAAAGTTTGACATACATATTTTCTCAACTGTATGAAATCAACAATATATATGAATCTCTCTTGAGTGTATTTAATAAAAAAATTATTTTGTTCAATAGGGGCATAATACCATATAATGTAAGTAATGTTTCCAAATATGTTAAATGGTAAAATAAATCCTTTTCCTTGTCAACTTCTCTACGATATTTATACATAAAACACGCCAATGATGGATATTCTTCAAAAAATCTGCATACAAGTTCAAACATAGAAATCCACCTTATATCAACATCCTTTAGAATCTCTTACCATCACTCACTATAATTGAAAATGTTTGGAAATCTAATTTTTTTTTTGGTTGTTATATATATATATATATATATAATATATATATATATATATATATATATATATATATATGCATGCAAGTCACGGATATGCTCTTCCACTTTCGCAACACTTACAAATGTGCTCACTATTTTGTACTGAAGATTCATTCTATGAGCTATGAAAAGAATTGGAATTGAATATATGGCAATAATAGTTTGTATTTGAATGAAAAGATAATTTATTTCTCCCTGAATTACTGATGCACCATCTATATCAACACACACTAATTTAGTAGTGATAGTATACTCATCCATCCTAACTATATCCCTCAACCTTGAAATAACCAGCTTGTAAAGTTTCTCAACATTGTAATTTTATATCATTTTAATGGAATGTTAATAAATGAGGTCTCCTTAAATGGTTCTAAACAATATAAACATGAATGAAAACCCATAATGTGTTATCAGATGTTGTGACCTCATCAATAGATAGTGAGATAAACCATGCATTTCTTAATTTTTCTTTAAAACCCCCCTTCTCAATCATCGTTAGAAATGTTTCCATTTCCTAATAACTATTGTCCGACTAATGTGATTTTATATTAGGAAATCCATTATGTTGAAATAAAATATAACAATCTAGAAATTCATAAATAGGTCTACCATTTTTCAGAATGTGGTAAATAACTGAGAACTATATATTTTTGGCACATAGATTAGACTGAATAAATTTTCCTAATTGAGTTGTAGTTGTTCCTCATTTCTTAACAATATTTTGTATCCATTTATGTTCATTTTCATAATCAGCTGCATATCTTGCATGCATGCATTCTTTTCAAAAAATTTCATATATGTGTTCATTTTATTTTACCATATTTTTTCTTAACTGATACATATATTTTACCAGAATGTTTCTCGATTGAGTCAAATGTGTGTTGCATGTTGTGTTCATTTCTATGTTTCCAACTGCAAATTTTACATTTACATTCTATTGGATTATCATTTCCTTTTTTTTCTCTATGAGTTTGATGAATGGATACTTATTTACACATTTGAGATTAAAATACCTTCTAATATTCCATCTAATACTATTTCTTCACACAAATTTTTGTGTTGTATTATCAACTGGAATAGGTGTTTGATCACGATGTGTAGAAATATATTATGTTTGTTGGATATCATCATTAGGAATTTCATCTATTATTTTCCTTTTCATATAATTGACAATAGAATTTCTAGCTGAAGTTAGTATTTCATGATAGGAAATGTCTTCTACTTATTGCATATCATAATTATGAATTCCATCCAATGAAGGCACATAATAAATATTGTCCTCAAGTTGAGGCATGCCATCATCAATAATTTTTTGAGGTGGTGATAAGTTATTATGATTAATCATTTCATGTGGAATATCACTATGAGTAGGTTTTGCATAAAAAAGGGTTTTTGAAATTTGTATTATTAACTTGTATATTATTGCAATTTATAGTTTTAAAATAAATAAGAAGGATTAATTATTTAGTTAATACATAAAACCTATATTTAATATGGATGTCATTTATATCTATATAGAGAATTTTTTTGGATGGCTAAAATAAGATAAAATATTCACTTTTTTGATGATTGACCCAATACCTTTTGATTATCAACTAAGGGAATTGAATCTCTATCTAATTTTGGAACTAAACCTAGATGAAGTCCCGATGGTCATCTAGATTATCAATAGTCATATGTATTGCTTGGGAAGACATCTAGACTATACAAGGATGTGTATAGACTATATGGGTGGGTGTTTTGGCTTTGTGGTTAGGAATTTTGACACTGTTGGCAGGAATCTAATGTTTTTGGGTGTCTGGACTATGTAGGGTTATATGGGCTATGTAGTTAGGCATATAAACTATGTGGTAACATGTATGGACTATGTGTTCGATCATCAACATCTTTTATGCAAGTGACTGATGGTAGATGCTCATATTTTTATTAATATCTATTGGTGAAAGAACCTAGTTTGTGTTTTGAGGAAATAATGATACACATTCAAAGTATGAAATTTATTTTAAACTCTAGGTGATTTGACCTAAAGAAGTAACTTACATCCCAAAATATTAGGTGAAACAATGTTATGTATGCCTCCTCCAAATCACCAAATGAAAATTTCAAAAATCTAAATTATATTTGTGAATTAGAGAAAAAATTCCACTAACATTTTTCTTGGCCAAACCCTATAACCCCAACTATTAACATGGGGCATATTCACACTCATGTGAAAAACCTCATAATACATACACTTAATTGAAGGATTATATGGAAAAAAATCAACTAAGTTAATGATTGAATCATGATTCATTTCATCATCCACAATGGACACTAACTCATTTAAAAATAACATGCCCAACATCTACATGTTGACCTCATGCATATCAATCTTGACATTTTTTAATATACTGGAAAAATCATTTCCATCTCTAGGTGCATGAAAAAATTGAGTTTCCACAAAGTCTTTAACAATCTCTATGCAATACATGATAATTTTTCTATAAGACTAGTGGTGCAAATCAACTTACAAAAATTAATATGTTGTACATTGAATCACATTCACTTAATTATCAAACCAGAGAGCGTAGACTTGAAATATTATCAGTGTTGTATGAAAAGTTACAATGATATAAGAGGTATGAAAGGAAATAATTGTTACAAAATATTTCTGAAATTAAAATAAAACTCAAACTATAAAATGAACTACTGCTAAATACTATTATTACCAAAAAATTGTAGATTCAGAAAGTAGATTGTTCCTAAGTAAAAATGCATGAAATAAAACAATGGAGGGGATGTAGCAAACCTCAAGTGGGCCCTAACTTGGGTGCTAATCCATTCCTAACTCTGTAACTTAAAACTAAATGAAAAAATTCAGATCTTTATTAATTTTTAGGAAACATTACATCTAGGAACAAAATATCAAAGTGATCTCTTTCTCTAATTCCAAATTTGAATCTATAACTTAATATCTTAAGTAACTAATGCATTACAAGGCACCTATCATTTCCTTTATATCCTATCATTTACAACATGTGGGAGGAAAAATACTACAACTAGGATTCTTCAACACAACAAGTGAGAGATTTAACACATGTTTGAAATACACAAGTGTTTGACTAACAATCAATTCTTCATGAAACACATAACAAGTGTTAATATAACAATCAATTATTTATCAATGACCAAATCAAAGATTGATTTATTTCCTATTTTTCCACGTTCTTGTTGTAACTAATTCTCCAATGGAACTTAAGGCCTTGATTTCCATAACTCCATTTTTCAAAAGATCTTCATAAATGTAGGTTCTTTGATGTGAATGATTTTCTTATGTTACAGATGAGTTGTTATGGACAAGTTCTTTAGATATGGACTAGATTATTTAGATAGTTTCCTTTGTTGCATATAGAAAATTACTTACAACCAAGAGTGGTCCAGTGGCATAAACACATATAATCATCCAAACAATGTATTGGAATAACAAGAATAAACGCACACATAATGTCACACAATAAAGACTATTAGATATAACTATATTAAGTAATAATTAATCCAAAATTTAATGGTTGTGATGAGGATGTTCATAAATGTTCTTTGGAAATACACGGACATGGCTATATTAGTCTTATCAAAATAGAAAATATGAGTTTTTATGAAAGTAATTTATACAACTAATCACACTCCGAGGCTTACAAGCTTGAATTTCCTCATTTAAGAGCTTCATATCTTCTCTTATGGAAACTTCATTCTTTCTTGAAGTCTATGGGTGTGTCTATTCCTTCTTCTTATAAAAATAAATACCCACCATTCCTCAAGAATCTATCCTAGACTCATTCTTTTACCCTCTGATTGATCGGTAAATTTACTGTCCAAGGTGGAATTAGGAAATGAAATATTGGAGGATGATAAGTTATAGGAAACCACTCATCCTCACATTCATTTGATATTTCAATATACTTATTCACCCTATGGAAATTTGGAAGTATATTTGGATATGAGTGAATTTTTTTTCTTTGGAGTGTAGGTAATAACTCTGCCCATCTGGTTTTACATGCCATCACAATCTGAATTCCATTTTCCCTGATCATGTTCTTGACTTCTGTGTGTGCTTCTATTCTCATTTATAACACTTTTTTGATTTCATCCACTTCCATATAATTTTCATATTGTTCTGCAATTTCTTCTATTATTGTTTCCTCATCTTGATATACAGTGGTGTAACCTTCTCTAAATTTCTATATTCCTCCATTTTCTTAGCCCTTTCCAACTCATATGAAAAATAAGAATATAGTTCATTAACCTGTAAATTCCCAATATATAGAATTGGGATATAATATCTATCATATAGAAGGGCATAATTTTGAAAATATAGCTCACATAAAAAATTCTGGAGTTCATGTGTACTATTCTGATACAGAGTAAAGAATTTCCTAGCTGATCTAATATCATATAGCATATCATAATTGATGTAAATAAACTTATGGTGAAAAATATTTTCTTTTATATATACTACATAGACACTTGATGGGGGTTTCAACTCAACATTTAAAGTGCTACCTACACTATTTCCTCTTTTTTTTGTTTGGTCCTCTTAATCTCTTTTCCTTTGTCTTTCATTTCTTTCTTATGTTTAGAGATGTGGTCGTACTTCTCCTTGTCCCATTTATTTTAAAGTTTGTTAATGGAGGTATCCAATTGTAGCATCAGATAGTGAATATTTGGCCCCATAGTCTATGCTCCCTTGTGATTTTATGAATTACAATTCAAGGCTACATTGGTTCTACACTTGATGCTTGTAAAATTTTATTTTTTTATTGTTCAACAACCTTCTCAATGAATGGTTCATTGATATCATATTCATGTAATTTCTCTTGTTCACCTCCTCCTTCCACCGCATCTTCCAATTATCTCAATTCATGATTATCTAATTCATGAACCCTGATAATTCTTCTTTCCCTTCTACTGGTTGTTCATGGAATTCAAGTTCTTGAATTACTGTGAAATCAATAGCTCTATTCTCAGTTTCTAATGGTTAAGGCTAGGAATTTTATTTTATGGCTTCCAAATCACTATCCACTATGATGGGTTTGGAATTTATGGAATTGGAGGGTTTTGTCCTCTTTATCCTAACCCTATGGGAGCACCTATTTTGTGTTGGAGAATAATTATTAAGTTTCCTCTTGGTTTTAGAAGTTGAGGGTTTAGTTTGTTTTGTAGTAGACTGATTAGATTTTATTTTGGTTTTGGAAGTGGAGGTTTCAAGGGAAGATAATTCTAATAAGCTTTCAATAATAAGGATTCTCTCTGGTGAAATAAGTATAGGTTTTTCTTCAGTGGAAGCAATACTTTCATATTTTCAGGGTTCTCGAGGTTATTAAGAGGATGGTGCAACCTATGACATATGTGCAAAAGAAATCTCAATACTCTTTATCCTTTTCCCCTATTTCCCAACAATATCTCAACATTTGTTACCCTCACAAAGTCATCCTATGATATTTGGGGGTGATCCCTCTGCAATTTTTTTTTGACAAATAGGATTACTAGAAAATGGTGTGATAGTACTACCCTACCCCTCTGCACTTCCTTGATCATTTTCTTAAGAATCTCCTACGATAAATTTTGAACATTTACTTGATGATTGTTCTTCAAATGATTTAACAATTTGAAATGTATTGTGTTTGACCTTGCATATCTCCCTTCACAAGTAAATTACTGAATAAAAAAATTGGTATCTTATGCCCGTAAGGGTTTGAGAGATGTTCTAAATGTACCTTGGAAGTTTGAGATGAACTCCTCATCATTGTCTGAAAATTCTCTCCTTACCACTTTTGAGTTGGATTTGTATGGAAATGGATCTCCTTGAGCTAGTAAACTAGTGACCCCTTCCAAAATTTCATCACTTACCTTGATGGTTAATCATTTTTATTTTTTCCTCTCCATCATTCAAGGCATTTTAAAATTCTACTACAATTTCCTCATCAAAAAATTGAAACTTGTTGATATATTCCATCCAGCCATGATCCTCAAAGTACTATACAATTTTAGGATGATTTAGAAGTTACAAATGCATAGAAGGTTCATTTCTGATCAAGTCACCTCCCATGGTGGATACATAGCTTCTCCTAGGTGTAATACATAACAAAAAAAATTTCCTTTGAAATAACTTTACATGAATAAATTGTGTTTCTGGATTTTCATCAATTTGATTTTTCTTACCAAGGGGAAAAGAAATACGTTTATGGGTGATTAATCATTAATGGATGTGACAACATTGGGCATATGAAGTAAAATTATGTCACATGTTGGCTTATGTGGAGGGCCTTGGTGAACACATCATAACTGAAAGGGTGGTGGTCTTTATGACTTGGCATAACTCATAATTAAATAAAATTAATCTAATCATACTTTATTAAAGTAATAGATATGTTATCTCGTTAAATTAATAAAGCATGCTTTATTTAACTAGAGTCTTAGCTACATGCAAGTACCCTTCGATGTTAAGAACATGGAATTAACTTGTGTTGACTGCTCCTTATTGTAACATATGTTTCCTATAGAGGGAACTCCAATCGGTTGGGATTCCAATCATTCTTTACATGTCAACCACTTTGTGCATGTTTCCTTAATGTTCATTATGTAATCATGAGTTCTACCAGATGCTACAAAAAACATGGTTTTATTTCTTGTGGCTATAAGTTGAACCTTTGGTCATTGCATTCTATCCTTGTGAGGGGAATCATGCCTTCCTATAATCACCTGTCAATAATATATGTAAAACAAAAACTTATAAAAATATGGGTTAACATAGTGATGATAATCACCTAGAAAGGAAGATATTAACACTTTTATTTGGCCTTGGAATATTAAGAAAGATGAATGATCCAAGACAACTGAAATCTCATCAATTCTCTGCAACCCCATAAGGTGAGCCAACATGATCAACCTCTGAGGTTAATTATGATGTTTCTTTCTCCATTATTCTTCGAAATCCTTTGAACCATTTCATAAATGAGCCTTTGCTAAGTGTATTTTTATGCAATCTTAACTTGTGGCCATTCACCAACATCTTGAAAGTTATAGGATCAATAGTAGTAATATTCATAGATCCATTAGGGAATATTTTCTATATTTCATAGCCTAGCCACCTTTTTCTAAGATTCCCTATGTGATCCTTTTATTTTGAGTCAAACAAGAGTGCCCAGTCACCTTCCTAGAACTGTTTTGTTTTGATATACCGGTCATGCCATTTGATTCTTTGTTTTTGCACTACCTCTATGTTATGAACTTCTTTCTTCCTCAATTCATCTAACTCATTGAGTTGGATAATTAACTATCTCTAAGATTATGATAAATATATTATTAGCTAAAGTGTTTTCCTCAACTTTTTATGCTTAAATTCTATTGGAAAAAATAATTCTTTCCATATAATAGTTAAAATGGTGTGAATCTATTTGTGGTCTTCCATGTTGTGTTGAATTCACAAACTAGTTCTAGAAGCCTATCTTCCCTTTATCTTCTATAGAGTGTTATAGTATTTGTCAATATGGCCTCTATCTCTCTATTTATATCCTCTACTTGGCCATTAGACTGGGGATGGTATGGTGTAGACTTCTTATGCCTGATTTCATATTCACTAACCAAATCAACAATCACATCAACAGTAAAATGTGTACCTTGTTCTGTTACAATCTCCCTTGGGATTCCATATCTAGTATAAATTTAGCTACCTTTTAAATTTTCTAATTGTGAAATGATTTTACCTTTATCCACTTGGTTAGGTAATATGTGCAGAACAATAAATAGTCTTTCTACTAATATGGAGGATCTATAGGGCCAAAAAAATCTAAGCCGCACTTATTAAAAGGTTACATAACCAATTGAGTTTGCAATGGCATCTCATCAGACTTAGTGGGCTTGTGCATTCTATGGAAATTTTCACATCTCTTAGTGTATAGTGTTACATCCTTATGTAACATTGGCTAAAAGTAGTCACTAGTCAACACCTTTTGTGTTGTTCTCTTTTCAGCAAAATTCCCTCTATAAGGTTCATTGTGGTAGGATATGAGGACATCAAATATCTCCTCATCATCTATACACCTTCTCATTACTTGATATTGACCTATATAAAAGAGAAATCTATCTATCAAAGAAAAGGGAAAACCCTTTTCAACTAAATACATTTTCTCAAAAGATGAAAATATGGTGTTTTACTTGAGACCAAGTAGTTGGCTATGTCTGTGTACAATCTTGTAGAAATTGTAAATAGGTGCTCATCTCTAAATGAACTATCAACTACTTGCTCTTAATTTTTTTTCTCCATCCTTGAGAGAAAATATGCCACCACATTATCTTTTCCAGGCTTGTCCACTATGGTGACATCAAATTCTTGCAAGAGGAGCTTCCATCTTATGATTTTTCTTCTTACTATTAGTTTGTTTACCGGATACTTAATTACATCATGATCAGTGTGAATAAACACCAAATATCCTATGATATAATGTCTAAATGTTGTTATGTAATATATTATTGCCATTGTATAGTTCAATAATGCATGTTGTAAATTCTTTCTGACATGGTATATTACATAATTCAAGATACCATCTTTCTAACCTAGGATAACTCTAATAAAATGATTTGATGCATCTATGTGAATGTGAAAAGGAAGGTTTTAGTCAGGTCCTCTCAACATAGAAGTAGTACTTAGCATCTCTTTCAAAGTATGAAAATCACTTTCACAGTGTTTAGTCCATACAAAATCATCATCCTTTCCCAATAATACCAAAAGTGGCATTGAATTTTTTCTGAAATATTTTATAAACCTTTCGTAATATACAACATGGCCTAAAAATATTCTAAAATATTTTTGTTTCCTTGGTGTGGGTAGGTTGACTATGACAAACATTTTTGTTGGATCTACTTGAATTCATGTTAAGGAAAACTAGTGCCCAAACATTATACCTTATAACATCATCATATAGCACTTCTCATTGCTCAAGGAAAAATTGTGATCCTTGAATTTTCATAAGACCTTATCCAAATTTTACATACCTCCTCAAAAAGTACTTCCATGAACAATAAATTCATCCATATAAACTTTTATGAATTCATTTGTCAAATCAAAGAATATATTCAAGAATACCCACTAGAATGTGGAAGGTATATTACACAGGAAAAATGGGATAACTAAATAGGAAAATGTCCCCCATGGACATGTGAATGTAGTCTTATCTTGGTCCTCTAGTAAAATCTGGATCTGATTGTAACCATTGTATCCATGAAGAAATGAGAAGTAATTTTTACCAGCTAGGGTATCAAGTAATTAATCAATAGGTAAATAGAAAGTGGTATTTCTTTGCTGCTAAATACAATTCTTTGTAATCCACATAGATTATCCATTCCCCATTATTATTTTTTATAATTACTAGAGGTGATACCTAGTGGCTGTCTGATATGGGGTATATGAATCCAACATCTAACAACTTATGTAGTTCACCCTTCACAATTTCTCTTATTATTTTGTTCATCTGCCTCTGTGGATTCCTGATTAGTTTACAATATTCTTTAATATAAATTCTATGTGTACAATCCCTAGGATGAATCCCACACATATTACTAAAATCCGAAGAAAATGTTTTTTAATGTTCTTGAAGAAGAGTAATAAATAATTTCTCTTGTTGTATATTTAACATATTGTTTACATTTAGTGGCCTCCCAGGTGTTATTTATACCTTCTTGGAGAGGTCCAACATTGAACAAATGTTTCTACTAACAAAATTTAATATGTAGTCAGGAGGAATAAGTTTGAGAAAAATACAATTCTCACCTGTAGTACTCATGGTGCTCTGTTTTGGTAAGACTTGATTCAAAGGACAACTAAAGGACCTTAATTTTTTATCAACTTCTTTATTCCTTCCATAACTATTATGCATAATGTTATAGAGCAATATATTCCTCCTGATCTTCAATAGTGTAATAATTTTCCAACATCATCAGATGTTTTACTAAGCATTGATCAATTTATGGTTCTTAAATCCAAACCATTTGATCTTCATAATTCAATGGTTGGGAAGGAGGATAGATTATAAGTTTGTTGGTATCATTTCCATTTGAGATTTTGATGTTTCTATACATGTACCCTATAAATGCATTAGTAGTGGCCCTCCATGGCCTTCCTAGTATAAGAGGGTGACCTCCTAGAATTGCCTTTGGTTTTAGGACAATAAAATCAGCATGGTATTCCTGATAGTTTACCACTAGAACAATGTCCTCAAGGATTCCTTCATGCTTTACTATACATATATCTACTAGTTGTAATATTGTATTTGTTGGCCTAAATCATTCCATCTTCAGGTCATCCATGAAGTTCATGGTCATGACATTGATTACTACCACTAATTCAATCAAATTATTTTTAATTATAATCCCATTGATAGGAACATTCACCAAAGGACTACTTGGATCTATGTACTTACGTAACACAGAGTTTCCAATTATGATGTCAGCCAACTATCCAATGAATTGTATAGTAAATGGATATTTTATTTTTCTTCATGGATTCTTTATACACAGATCCTTGATTAACTTGTTGTAAATAGGAAAATCCTTGATGGCTTGAATGAATGGAATCTTTAAAAAAAATTCCTTTGATGAGAGGCGTCAATCCTCACCATTAATAATGTCAATATGAGTTGGTGTCTAAAGGCTGTATGCATTAAGATAAGAAAATATTAGAAATCAACTCCTTTAAATACAAACCAAACTTGCATAAAATAAATCACACATGGAAATTAAAAGGAACACTTGCAAAAATTAAGTTTACATGAAAGAAACACACTTGCATGAATTGAAAGGCACACTTGCAGAAATAAAGTTTGCATGAAAGAAACAAAATTGCATGAATTGAAAGGAACACTTGCATAAATTGAAATTGGTGAATTAGAAATAAACATAATTGAACAAAACACCTACATGTTCACAATAAACTAAATTTTCACAATATAAGGATAAAAATAATACAACAAAATGAATTACAGACAAATAAATAAACATATACATAAATACACAGATTCATCTTCCTTGGAATATGATTTAAATCATACTTCTAAGATCTTAAAACTATAGAGTATTTGAGAGGAAAGAACAGATCTTTATTTCTTAGGAGAAAAGCATTACATATCTAAGTGTGGAAGGTTGCATTTATAATTCATGCATTCAACCAACTCCTTATTTTAGGAAATACAATTTGATCTTATCTTTATTGGAATCCTAACAACTAAGATATCCATCTCCACAAAATATGGAGAGAGATATATTATTGAGGTCAAATCTTATCTTACTTATTTTAGGAAGATTTTCTCCCAAATATTCTCCTTGCTTTTCGGTAACAAGAATCAGAATGATTTTATTCTTCTACATTATTGGAAGGAGGATTTTTCTCAAAATATGATTTTGACCAAATACCTTTCTCGGATTTTCCATTTGACTTTGTTGTTTTCGATTGTGGAACTTTTGATGCTTGTCTAATATGCTTTTTCCTTAGACTATAGTTCACTAAAAGTTAGATTTATATTCATTGGTAAAAGCTGTTGCAAATCTAAATGAGGTTTTTGTTAAACACATTACTATGAACAAAAACCTCTCTCATATTTTCCATTTGACTTTTCTCTTTCTGTTTATGGAGCTTTTAGCTCTCATTTGATATAATTTTCCTCATACTGTAGCTCACTAAAAGTTAGATCACTACTTATTGGTAATACCTGTAGTAAATATGAATGATATTTTTGTTAACAACATTTTTATGAACAAAAACCTCTCTCATATTTTCCATTGGATTCTCTGATCTTTCAAAATTCCTCAAAAATTGTCAAAATCTACTTAGTTCTAGAGCTAAGCCTGCAAGTTCCAGAACTAACTTTGCAAGTTTCAAAACTAAGCCTGCAAGTTCTAGAACTAAGCCTGTGAGTTCTAGAACTAATCCTATGAGTTCCGGAGTGAACTTAAAATAACTAGAACTTTTGCATATGATCTCGGATTGAGATGATTTTTTTTTGAACTTGCATAAATTTTTGAGAGGAATGTGAATATGAAATAAGATTTGAGTTTAGATATACCATCCATGATCAATTCCATTTTTCTCAATAATATCATTATCTTTCCTTTATGGCCTGCATACATAAGACATTACATCTTTTTCCCAAATAATCAATAGGATTAGTCAACAAAATATATAACAAAATATTTCTAAAGAATGAACAAGATATATATCCTATATTCTATCTTAAGAAAACTATAAGTTCCTAAATTAATTTTAAATCCACTTTCAAAGGTAACTTGGAAGGAAAAAATAATGGTAATTTATGGCCAATTTATGGCCTCATCATCCTTCAACTAATTAAAAAATCATAATTAGAATCTGGTTTGAGGTCATACTGTCTCTCTTGTAACTTTTTTGTAAATGGGGGTCCATGGACTTGCATCTTAATTTTTATGGAATTCTATTCATGTTTTTATGGATCATCTTACAGCATCTTCTATATTTGATGTTGATTACCTTGCAGTCATTATGGTTCATCTATTATCTATGTGATTAAAGGTTTACTTTGTCGCACAAGTGTTATTCTTGAGCATAGGTGGATATTGTTGACATCAACTAAATAAGAAGAGTATTGGGTTAATTTAGCATTATAGACTGGCTCAGAAGCTTTATTATTGGGGTTAGTTTTTGCTTGAGCTGACAATTGAGTAGCTTTTGGTTGAGAGATAGATTGGGTGTTTGGCATCAAGTCTTGTTGTTGTTGTAGGTAGGGAGGTTTAATGTAGGGTTAGTGGTAGTTAGGAGGTTTATTTCTCCATTCCTTACCTCCTATCTAACATTACTTCCATGAATAAGGGGGTGTTTCCATTGTTGGTCTAAGAACTGAGGTTTCCATGGTTTTTGATATTGGCTAAGGTAAGGAGCCCATCCTTGCTGAGTATTATCCCAAGGTGGGGGTTGCATATTGTTATATGAACTACTAGCCCAATTTTAAAAATATGGCATAGGATCTTGTGACATACCTCCTAATCTTGGAGTACATGGATTCCTTTGGGAAACATAGAAAACTTTCCAGTCCTCCATTTCTATCATTCTGAACTCTGGTGCAACCTCCTTTACTTTTGTAATGTCAGCCAGTACCTTGCATGTGTAATTAGCTTTATTTCTTCTACAAGAATATAAGAAATATGTAAGTGTTACCTCTGCATCATCTCTCGTCTTATTTTCATGAAGAATATCAAGATGGGTGGCCATGTCATTAAATATTTCTTTTTTCATGTTTTTAAACATGTTTACAATATCTAATTTAGATGTTTCCCTAATTCCTTTAGCAGTTACTCCACCCTTTGATCTAACACTTCTTATTATTTTCATGGTTACTCTAGAATAGTTCCTGTAGGCTTCACAAATCTCCTCAAAAGTGGCTTTGGAGATGTCTCCATCTCCTATTAAGTATGAATCATCCATATATTCCTCACTGATTCCTTTTACGAAAAGTAATTTGAGAGACTTGGGAGTTAACTTTTTGTGTCTAGTATGTATAACACAAAATAGGAATATCTCAAGGAAATCTTTAGTGGATCATCTTTCTTCTGTGTCATCTTGAAGAGTTCATCTTCTCCTCTTCTAATTGGCCTACACTAGTCTTGGTATTTGAGAAGAAACTTGTCTTTCATTTGCTTCCAGGTAGTAACATCTCTTCCTAGGCCCATAAACCATCTCAAGGCTACATCCTTGAGTGTAGCAAGGAATAAATTCAGCTTGTGTGCATCGCTTGTGTATGAATAACTCTTTCATAAGACATGAAACTCAAGCAATAAATTGTTTGGTTCTTCCTTCATAGATCCATGAAAATTACTTAGATTTGATGGAGATATATTATTCATTCAAGCATCCTGATTATTATTGGAGATAGGAAACTCAATTGTGTTTGGTTATCATTTTTCCATGTTTTGATTCACATCCTATGCCATGTTTGGATGTTAAAGAACTACCTCAGAAATATCACTCATAAGGGATTTTTCTATCAACAAACCATATACAGAAGAGGATGTTTCTTCTTCAGAATCAGAATTTATTAATGCTATTTTAGGATTCAGTAGAAATCTACCATGCACATCTCTACGATAGTGCTTACATTAACTAACTCAACTCAATCAACATTCATTAGTGGGAGTTTTGAAGGTGTAATTTCTACAACCTAGTACATTATAAGAAATTTACAAATGCAAAACAACACAAACTCCTATAACTTGGAAATATCCCTGGAAACGATGCCAAAAATAGTGGTGTAAATCAACTTGTAGTAATTAATATGTTGTACATTAAATCACTTTCATTTAATTATCAAACTAGGGAGTGTATACTTGAAATACTTATATATTGTATGTTGTATGTACATTTACAATGATCTAAGAGGTTGGAAAGGAAATAAATATCACACAAAAATGTTAAAAGTAAAATAAAAATCAAAATAGAAAATGAACTACTGCTAAATACTATAACTAACACAAAGTTTCTGATTCAGAAAGTATATTATTTTTAAGTAAACATGCATGAAATAAAATAATGGAGGGGAGGTAGCAGACCTCAAATGGGCCCTAAATTGGATGTTAATCCCTTCCTAACTCTGTAACTAAAAACTAAATAATAAATTTCAAATCTAGATTGATTTTCAGGAAATGTTACATCTAGGAACAAAAGATCAAAGTGATCTCTTTCTCTAATTCCAAATATGAATTTATAACTTGAATTCTTAATTAACTAACTCATTACAAAAAACCAACCATTTATGTTAAATCATGTCATTTAAAACATGTTGGAGGAAGAATAATACCACAAGGATTATTTAATAGAACAAGTGAGAGATTCGACACATGTTTGAAATACACAAGTGTTTGAATAACAATAAGTTATTCATGAAATATATAACAAGTGTTAATATAACAATCAATTATTTATTGATGACCAAATCAAGTATTGGTTTATTTCCTAGTTTTCTATGTTCTTGTTGTAACTACTACTCCAATGGTGTGTAAGGCCTTGATTTCCATAACTCTATGTTTCAAAAGATATTCATAAATGAAAGTTATTTGTTTGAATGATTTTCTTATGATGCGGATGAATTGTCGTAGACAAGTTATTTGGATGTGGATGAGTTGTTTTAGATAGGTTCCTTCCCTACATATGGAAAATTACTTATAGCCAAGAGTGGCATAAAAAACATATAATCATCCAAACAATTTATTGTAATAACAAGAATAAATTCAAAAATAATATCACAAAATAAAGACAATTAGATATAATTATATTAATTAATCATTATGCCAGTTGTTAATGGTTGTGATGGTGATATTCGAAAATGTTATTTGGAAATACATGGAAATGGCTATAAAAATATAAAATATGAGTTGTTATGAAATAAATTTATACAACTCATCAAGGACTAGTTGGCCTTCTCGGGTTGGAACCTACCTTTAATAATTATTATGGAATTTCCTTCCATAATAAACTTGGTGATATTAATATTTCTATCCCTCTAAATGCCCCAAAAGTCTATCATATCCTCTACCTAATGATTATAATTAATACTAAGAGGACTAGCATAGTTAAGAATAATAAGACCCTCATTATCTCGTATGATCCCTCCACTCCCCACTCTACCGATTTTCCCTTTATAGCACCATCATGTTTAGTTTTCCCCATCTTGATTGTAGTTTTTTCCACCTCAAAGCATTTATAACCTTATTGATTACTTTGAGTCAGCTCCTTAAATTCAAGGTTCCATTTGATAAATTGGGAAATTTCCTTAGATATGTGAGGGCTTGTTATCCTTCTCTTTTGAGATAAAAATATTCTCCCGAACTACCAAAAATATGTATTTAGCCACACTTTGGGAAATTTTTCCTACTTCTAAAAATTTTAGTTTTCCTCCCCCACTAGAACACCTAACAGATATGAGGAGGCCCAAGTTTCCAAAGTTTTTAAAGGTGATTGCAAATTAAGGAACACTCCCATTACCACAAAATTTCCCTTAAAGAGTTTGGAAAAACCAAGTGCAAATCAAAGAGATAAAGAATGTAATTCATAATTATAAGAATAAAGTGGCATTTAAGAAACATGTGCTTCATAGTATCATTATCAACTTTGCATAACACGCACTAATTTGGACTTATAAAGCTTATTTTATTGAAATTTTTAACCATAAATATATTTTTTTGGATAGTAAGCCAAAAGACACATTAATTTTTGGAATGGTAATTTTGTTTTTAGTCCCCTAGTTGAAATTTTAGAAGCATACATCTCTAAGAGATAACCTATCTTAACATTATAATCTCCCTTTTTAGTATGGCCCCACACCATATAATCTTATTTAGGGAATGGAGAAATATGGAAAGAATAAAAAGATAGGTTAAAATCATCAAGGGCCTTCTTGACTTCTAAAAGATGACAATGAAGTTTCTTCCATGAGCACCACATCTCACCTCTATCCTAGTAGTCACAAACATGATCCTAGAAGTGGATAGTTATGTCATCTCTAAGGATCCATCTATAACCTTTAGAAAGGGTATCCTAGGAATTCCTCATTCCTTTCGATATTATAAAACCTCTAGGCATATCATATTTAAATAAGAAGTCTTCTTTATAATCCGGTTCCCTAAAATATTTATCTTTGATAACTTATTCCCAAACGAGTCTTCTTTCAAAAATATCCATCCAACCTTAGCCATAAGATATTTTTTCATCTCCGAGATAACTTTTTAACCTGAGGCCACCAAATGATTTGGGTTGAGTGAATTCTTCCCATGCCACAAAGGCCATTTTGTAGGAAGATTTTGACCCAAACCAAATAAAAATATTCTATATCTTTTTAATGTATTCCTTAACCTTACTAAAGATCTTAAAGAGGGACATAATGTAGATTGGAATAATTTAGATGGAACTATCTAGAAGTTGGAACTTTTTGGGTTGGATGAGAAGGGATCCTTTCAAACCTATAAGTTTTTGTTAAAATAAGTTAAACAATTTATTCCAATAAACTTAATAAATATTTCCCACACACATACACATACCCAAACACTTATTAGGAAAGAAAAAATTTGACATTCTAGAAGACTGAAAATTCTCTAGTTTCTAGGATCGTGAATGTTAAGGAAAAATAGCGAACTTTAGGTTGATGATACCCTTTAATTATTGTTTTAATTGTATCATATATTATATATTTTATATACCCTCTGCACTTATTTATGTCAGTTATCCTGTCAGACATATCCACCTGAATTTAAACTTATGACACTTATATTAATTAATATAACTATTACTAAGTTACTCTATTTCATGGATTTTGAATGTTCATGTTAATATCTTGATATAAGTAAATGATTAATAGTGTTTTTATGAATTCCATACTTGTTTGCAAGAAGTTGTTATAGGTTTCCACCAACATGTAGCTAAAGAAAATTTGTCACAATGTAAATGGAATCATCCGTAGCAACTGATATGTAGAAATTGGGACTTGTCCATAGCAAAACACCTATAGCCAAAGGAGATAACACACATAAATAAAGACCATGATTTTGGGAAGCTTGATCAATGTGGATACTTCACTTATGTTTGCGCATATGAATAAAGAAGCAGTTATGACAACAAGAAGTAGATCAAATGCCAATACCTGATTATGCTCTATAACTACAACTATGGAACTAGTTGATTTAACTTGATAACTGATTGTTAGAATGAGCAGTTAGTTATGTTGTTGTATTAGAACAGTTTTTTTAGTTATTATTACATACATAATAATCTACGGATTTATTGGTAGTGATCTTTTACTTAATAAAAATGTAACTTTTATTTTGAATGAGTCTCTTCATGTCTCTGTTGAATATAAAGAGAGTGGTGAGGCTGTAGTAAATATCAATCCATAGTTAAGGAATTTAGGTAAGTTTCATTCCGAATCTTCATGTTGATGAATAAAATCTGAGTTCTATCACTTTTTTATAGACACAAGCCTTAGGAAGGGTTAACACCTAAGGTAGGTCCCACTTATGGTTTGTTAAACCCCTTTTCCTTTTTGTTTTCTATTTTAGTTTCTTGCATGCATATATTAGAATTGCAGCAGTTCATTACTTCACTTGTGTTATACTTTTATTTTCTTATTACTTAGTTGTAGCATTTCCTTTCATCTGTATCTTAGTTTATTTCCAGTATTGTATTTTCCTATTTATCTAAAAACAATATTTTAGTTCATATCTCTTAAGCACATGTAACTGTGTATACATTAATGGTAGAGTTGATAGTTTACATCACTAGGTATGATGAATGAATCACTATGGATTAGTGAACAACATATTGATTGCTACGAGTTAATTTGCACCACCATTTTTGGTGTTGTTGCTAGGGACACTATGAATTTATTGGGTTTTTATGAGTGCTTTTTCACTTCTTATAAATAGTCTAGGTTTTAATGAATTTACCTCAAATTGACCCCCAGCTAATTATTGATCAATGAGTTCAGTAGTTGATGCATGCTCTGTCTAAGGCATGCCCATGGTATATTTTTTACGTAATCCACAAGTAGCATGAATATATTCATTTACCTCTAAAGATGATGATGATTATGAAGAATAAACCTCTGTACTAGGTTTTATTTTTTAAGACAATCCTCCAAGTGAAATTTTTGTAGCTGCTCCTGGGAAACTAGGGATAGCATAAGAAGTAGACCTGAATTCTCAAAATGGGGAAACCACTTTCAATTTCCCCATCATTTACAACAATGCAACTACTAGAATGAAGAATATTGGTCCATTATCCTTGAAAAATTTCCATGGAGCTATGTTAGAAGATCCAGACACCTTTCTATTTCATTTTGATGTTTTTTGCGGGACCTATGATTATACTACTGATGCACATAAATTGAAATTATTTCATGCAACAATCAAAGATGCAGCTTTAAGGTTATTCATGGTATTGAGAAGAAATGTTGTTACTACATGGGCACAAATGAAGGAGAAGTTCGTTAATAAGTACAAATACTATTATACACAAAGTAGCAGAGGAGTGATGAAATCTATAGAATGCCACACAACTGATATACCACATGACTCCCTCAAATTTATCTTTTTGAAGGGACTTAGTGAGCAGGAAATGGATGCTCTTGATAGGATTAGGGGATATTTCAGAGGATGCTTTTGTTAAAATTTGTGAATCCTGTAAAAAATATTCAAGAGATACCATGATGAGGGTAAGGAATGTAAGATCAAGAGGTGGATTATCTACCAAAAAAATGGGGGATATCTCTAAGTTATAGATTGTTAACATGTTAAAAAACATGAAGCAAAATATTTTCAATGATATGGACAACTAACTATATGTTCTACATGCTAAAAAGAATAAATAAGATGCAGACGCAAGGCTAAAAGAGTACTATCATGCATGCAGAAGAAGGAAATTAAGCTATAGATCCAGAGAATCGGACAACATTTCTCAAGAGAGGGAGGCTTCACTTGATTTCAAAATGTTGGAGATAAAATATAGGAAATTTTTCTATGTTTCTCAAAGAAAACCATAGCCACTAAGGTAAGGAGGTATGACAGAAAACCCTATGCATTAATTTCAAAATTGGTCTAATAATTCATATATGTAGCCCCGACCTTGGGATAACCCTCAAGGATGGGATCCATATCCTAACCAATACCAAAAATAGTGGCAACCTACATACAGAGGCCAACCAAAAAAATGACAATAGCCTCCCCAATCATGACAACAACCCTAAAGGAGACAACAATGGAATAACATACCTCTTAATTACCAACAAGCTTATCGAAAACATCCTTATTAGTAGTAGAAATAAGCTCTGATGCCTAACCAAAAGCTACATAACTACCTTCTCAACCAATGACTAATTCTAACAATAAATCTATCGATTTAGCTAATTCAACTAAGCCAACTCAATACCTTATCTATTCTCTTGATATCAACAATATCCATCTTCACTTAGGAAGAGAACTTCCTCTACAATCTGGTCCTACCATTACTGAAATTGTTAAAGAAAAATAGTTCCTGCATGATGACCCAAAACAAGGACAGAAGATGTTACAGGTTGATCTGCAACAACCTGTAACAAATTCCAGCAAGTGTAACACACAAGATAATGAGCCGCCATTCCCAGAAAGGTTATAAGAAAATAATACTGACCTGAGAGCATAATCTAATTCTAAATTTTTCAATCATCTCAAAGATATTTGTGTCAAAATATCAGTGATACAAGATTTTAAAGATGTGCACATCTAGAATAAACTAGTTAAGGAACTATGCATTAATAAGCCAGGTAGAAAGAGGAAAGACCCATATACTATACAGGTCATTGGATAAGTAGCTGATATTGTGCTTGGGAAGTTCTGCCCAAGTATAGTGATAGAGAAATTCCTTTAGTAAATGTCACAATCAACGGTACAATGATAAAAAACACACTGATTGAATTGGAGGTAGAAATAAATGTAATAATAAAATAAATCATGGGTGATTTGAAATTAGAAGGATTAATACCAACAACCACATTATTGCATCTTATAGATGGATCAATAGTTAATCTTGAAGGAGTTTTGGAGGATGTGGTAGTAGTGGTAGACTCCTGGGAGTACCCTGCTTATTCATTGTTCTCCATCCAAAAGCATGTTGAGGAGGATATTCTATAATCCTAGGAAGACTGTGGTTAACAAATGATAATGTATTCATTAGATGAAAATCTGGTAATATGATCATATATAATAGAAGTGGCACCAAAAATATTATGATCTATCCCCCTACACAACCATTCAATGAAGAAGATAAAACCATTTGGGTGGAAGAACCAGAAGAAGACTAGAGATCAATTTATCGGCTCATGATGCTGGAGAAGTCATGCATAATAGAAGAAAAGGAGGAGGATGTTGTTATTTCTAATGTTCTGTAGAATAATTATGGTAAAAATGAAGAAGAGGATGGCTAATTACAATACATAAGTTGTCTTGAAAATAAAATCTTATCGTAGTTGAATACTATGAATGTTATAGGTAACAATTGTATCCTACACTAGCTTCTTCCACATAATTGTATCTTAAATTATGTAAGTAGCAACATATGCTCCATGAATGAAATTTATAAGTAAGTGGATATTGCACCAGGAAATCCACTTAATGTGAAAAAACATTGAGCATGTAATAAAAACAATTGTTAATTGCTCTTCTCAAGAAGCATATGACAACATTTACATGGGACTATGGAGACATGCACGAGATCTATCGTTAAATTTGTACTCATAATATATGCATCAAGGACAATTAAAATCCAATAAGACAACCACATAGGAGAATGAACCCAATAATAAGGGATATAGTGAAAGAAGAACTATAGAAATTAATAGATGCTAGATTCGTATATCCAATTTAAAATAGTCAATGGGTGTCACCACTTTTTATTGTACCTAAAAACAATGGAAAAATAGAGAATATGTGTAGACTATAGGGAGAAAAATGCAAAAACAAAGAAGGGTCATTTTCCACTCCCTTTTATTGATCAGGTACTCAAAACTCTTGCTAGAAAAAGTATTTTTCTTTTCTAGATGGTTATATTGCCTACTACAAAATTCAGATTGCACTAGAGGATCAACACAAGAGCACATTCACATAGTCATGGGGAACTTTTGCATACTTTGTTCTTCCCTTTGGTCTGTGCAATGCACATGCCACATTTTAGAGAGCAGTTCTTAGTATCTTCTTAGATCAAACCAATGACTTCATGGAGGTATACATGGATGATTTTACTATCCATGGAAACACTTTTGATAAAGCAATGAAGAATTTAGATAAATTTCTCAAGAGATTCAATGAGCATAACTTGTATTTGAGAAAATAAAACTGTTATATGATAATGTCTAGAGGGATAATGTTAGGTCATATCTTTCATCATCTGGAATCTAGGTAGCTCTAGAAAATATCAATGATTATAAACTTGCCAACACCTAAAAATCATAAGGATGTAAGGAGCTTCTTTTTCCATGCTGGGTATTATAGGATATTTATTCAATATTTTAGCATAATTGAGCACCATTATTTTTTTGTTGGGAAATGATGTTACATTTGTATGGACAGAGAAATGTGAAATTACATTCCAAACTTTGAAACAAATGCTAACTTCTGCACCTGATTTAAGAGGACTAGATTGGAGTTTTCCATTTCATATACACATTGATGCATCAGATCATGCCATTGGATTTATTTTAGGGTATAAATATGGGATACTCAATTATGTAATCTATTATGTTAGTAAGAACATGCAACACGCTGAAATTAACTATACGGTCACTGAGAAATTTTTTTTGGCAGTTGTATAAACCATCAACAAGTTCAAGCACTATATCATGGGTTATCCCATATTTATCCATACATACCATACTATTATTAAATATTTTATCATCAAACTAGTTGTAAGTATCAGGATAATCAGATGGTTACAACTCTTACAAGAGTTTGATGTAACAATTGTGGATAAGCATAGGAAAGACAATGTTGTAGTAGATTTTCTCTCAAGAATGGAGAATAATAATGATGAATCAGTAGTGGATGACGCATTTCCAAATGACCACTTTTTTTCCATTTCCACTAAGACACCATGGTATGATAATATCGCCAACTATTTAGTTTCAGGCAAGACACCTCCACACTATCTATATTATGAAAAGAAATATATTGTTGAGAAAAGTGTGAATTTATTTGTGATAACTAGTTTCCTATTCCACACAGGGGAGAATAATGTTATGATAATATTTTAAGAATGATGAGGAAATTTATGATGTACTCAAATCCTACCATAGTGATCCATGTGGAGGACACTTTTACACAAAAAGAATAGCACAAAAAGTATTAACAGGGTATTATTGGCCTACACTAAACAAGGATACAACCTTGTATGCAAGAATATATGATAAGTGTCAAAGAATGGGAAACCTACCAAATCAAATGAAATGTCATTACAACCTCAGGTAGTATTGCAGCCATTTCAAAAATAGGGATTATACTTTATTGGTCCCATAGATCATAAGTTTTAGAAAAAATATTACATTCTTGTGTGCACAGACTACCTCACCAAATGGATAGAAGTGAAAGCATTACAAAATAATAAAAGTGAAAAATTTACAAAATTCCTATATGACCACATCTTTACCAGGTATGGAGTGCCAAGAGTGATTGTCACAGATCAAGGTAACCACTTCACTACTAAAGTTATTGCTGATTTAGCTACAAAATATGAAATCAGTCATATGAAGTCTACACAATATCATCCACAATCCAATGGCCAAGCTAAAGTAACAAAAAGAGAAATTGAGGCCATCTTGATAAAGACTATTGCATTGCATAGAAGGGATTGGTCAGAAATACTTTCAGAGGTAGTTTTAGCATTCAACACAATATGGAAAACAACTGGATTCACACCATTTGAGCTACTATGAGGTAATATTATTGTTCTCCCTATTGATTTTGAACATAAGACATTAAAAAATTCATTAGAATTGGGCAAAGATTTGTTTGAAGCTCAGAGGAAAAAGATTATTCAACTCAATGAGTTAGATGAAATGAGGCAGGATATTCATAATACATAAGTAGTAAAAAAAAAGGATCAAGTGGCATGACAGGTTCATCAAAATAAGGAAATTTCAAGAAAGTTATTGGGCACTTCTATTTGACTCTATTTACAATAACCATATAGGAAACCTTAAGACGATTTGAAGCTCACCACCATTGATCCTGTGAGATTCAAAATACTAGTAAATATTCATATATTGAGGTTGTATAAAAATCCAACTAATAAGAACACCTTCATCCAATAGTTTAGAGGAGGCCAAAGCAGGATGGAAATGAGATCATTAGAATTGAGGAAAAAACTTGATCTTGCTAGTTCATATTCTGAAATTTTAGAAGAATGAGATATTAAGAGGCCTTGCTATATCTAACTTATTAGATACCCCAGGGAGGAATAAAATTTATGTGATAAACCTTCATGGTGATCATCACCACTCACTAACACATTTTATTTTATTTACATTTCTACTTTGCAAGATTTAGATTATTTATGGCAAGGAGTGCATAATCTCTAATGAAAGGAGTTGGTGCAAAGACTAAAACATCCACTTACAACAACATGTAGCCAAATCCATATTTTAATTTAATTTTTGATAGAACCTCACTATATGAAGAATCAAGAATCCAACTGAATGATCACAAAGAGATGAAGAAAGCTAGCACCGGAAAATTCAATCTCCCCTCTCTGGGAATTAATTGAATTCATTATGCAACTTTCTCTATATAACAACACTTGCAGTAATAAAGCCTACAAAAACACTACTTATATCCACATGGTACCTCAACATGCAGCCTCATACATGCATCCATGGGCGTGAACTCCAACAAGGAACATGTCATAATCATTCGGCGAACATCTTGAGTTAAGTGCACTTAATTTCCTTTAATAAAGTAGCTCTAGAATAATTATATTTAATTACTATATGTGCCAAGTTGTCAATAAAATTTATTAACCATAATTTTCCACCACCTCCTGTAATGTGACATGTCTCTCACATCACCCCATGATATCAAAAAACCTCATTTCACATGTAGATATCTTTTAACTCAAATTAATGCCCACTTTTCAAGTTACGTGCAAAATTGGTCACAAATTTTGAAAAAGAAAACAATTGATTTATTCCATTCGTATGGATTTTGCATAACCAATTCCAAATGAATGACCTCTTGCTTCACAAAGCTTGTGGAATTTGCATAACTTAACAATGGGAGGAGACTTGATAAGAAAAAAATCTACAGACCATTCAAAACTTCAAACTCAACCACAAATTCTACAGTACTTTCATGATAGTAGCTAGATGGATTACATCAATAAATTCCAAGGTTTCAATGATTCTATGGTCATAGAATTCACCACCACCTTCAGGGACGAGATGAAAACAATAAAGGGTTTGAAAGTTAAGGTTGATGATGAAATATTAGCTATAGTCACTACACTACTAGAGGAAGGAAAAATGTTTCCTGCAAAATCCAATCCAAAGGAATCTCACGTAGAGTTTGTAGATGAGGATGAGAAATTTTGATAGATAGAAAAGGTACTCTATGAACTTCTTTAAAACCCTTTTAGGAGAATGTGTCAAACTCTATCATAAAATATTTTACTTCTGAGGGTCAACTTTCATAGTTAAATACTATCTATTTTAAACTAATCAATCATTTAAAGAATGGTAGAAATGTGAATTTTCTAAATTTATTACATGAGAGTTTGAAGAAGATGAGTAGGGAATCAAAAAGGGGAAGGTCTTCCTTGTCTCATCTTTTTCTTTTCACATTAATTGTGAAACATGCATTGGTAACTAAACATCCTATAATAAATCAGGGATACTCTTCTATAATAAAGCATATTAATGATCTGTTAGGGAAGGGTAATAAAAAGAGAAGAAGCTTAGCTATTTCTCCTATGCATCCACCTAAACCCTTAGCTTCATCCTCCATTTAGTCAGAAACCCATACTCCTATAGAAACACCCATTCCTTCATAATATTCTATACTTGAAGAAACACTCATCCATGACAAAATTCCATCTCCAAAACAATGTCCTAGGACAATCTCTCCTTACATGGTTTTGGTTTCTCAAAAATATTTAAATATATCAACACCAGATTCCTTCTCCTCTAAAGTTAAATGAAAATCTTCAACTAAAGTCTTTGAGCCATCTAGGAGGTCAAACAAGCTTAATACTAAAAAGACCATAACATCAAGCCCTAATAGAAACATTCAAATTTTTCTAGACATTGATGAAGAAAGATTAGAAAATAAGGAGGAAGATATCCCAATAGAAGTTGAGAATAAAGTTCATATAGACACATATGTAGATATAGTCATGGAGGAATAGACCAAGGAAGTGGAAAAGAGAAAGGAGGAAGAGTTAGGTGAACAAATTACTCATGACATCCCTGATTAACTAATTGAGGTTTAAAAATAGGTAGTTCATTTTGGTAAAATTCACATGCATCATGAATAAGAAGTGTTAGTTGAGGAAATTGAAGATGTAATCAATATTCATAATAGCCCCGATGAAATAGAGGTTGTTCATGCACAACATGAAAAATATGCAATGACTAAGAAAAGTGAGGAAGTAACCGCTACGTATGTAGATAATGAATAATATCTTGGAGAAGTGTTAACAAAACCCATACATGAAACACATATCAATGCCATTGATATTGAAGAAAGGTTTCCACTTGATAGAAAAGAAACAATTGAAACCATTTTCAAAACCTTTGAAACAAAATCTACTGATGAATAAATTGAGTTAATGCACATAGAAAATCCTCCAGTTATCACAAATATAGGTAATGTAATATCAAAACCTATGTTTCCACGAATGCCACCACCCAACTTATAGCCATATGTTTTCATACAATAAGTTTTTAGAAAATCTCATAAGCCAGTATGTAGAGATATGGAAACCTAAACCACTTTAGACTATTGGGTGTAGAAGTTTGAGAATTATTTTAAAAATCTACAAAGAAGGTGGGAAAGGGAGAAGGAAGAGCTACTCTTCAAACATCAATAGGATCTGGAGGAAAAATATAGACAACTAAGGGCCAAGAAAAATTATATTGCAAGGATTAAAAAGAAACAAGAAGCTATAGTCCAGGTAACAAATGAAATATTCAAATGTTGACCACCATCAAATATTTATGTTGTCTTCTTAAAGGAAAAATGTTGCAAATGAAACACATCTGTATCAATAATGACATACCACTTGATATCAGAGGAGCTAGGCCTTTCTTATGAATATATCTGAAAATGCTCTATGAGATCTAGTTACTTCTTTATGAACCATATATGTATAATTATGCTTTAGAGTATGACAGAGACTGGATGCCTATTATCTAAATTGGGGATGTAAAAATTCAAGCACTGTGTTCTTACTTCAATAATGAGTTATATAAGGATAAATAATTGTGGAGTATAGACAATTGTGTAAATAAAAACCACCAATGATCAAAGCAGAGGCAGGCAATACATAAGAAATTATTGAAGAGTATCACAAGTTTATGAAAGAGAAGAAAATAAAATAGAGGGTATATAGGATGAGAGAAGAATCACATTATGAGGCAAGAGATTACATTAGGTTTAATGGTTTAGAAATAGTACGAGAATGTATAATAATATTGGAATAAATTTTAATAGAGTTGAGGAGAAAATAAGTGAATTCCTATCCAAAAATTATCCCAAATTTCCAAAGAATCAATGCACATATTAAGGTAATAAAGGGATGTGGAAAATTTTTTTCTCTATTGAATATTATTCATCAATTTTCTAGTATCTATCCTCACTGGTCTGGGAACAAATAACTGAATGAGGAACTGTAGGAAAGCATAATGGAAAAGTTCAAAAGGAATGCAAGATATTTATTTAACAAATAAGAATGCATCTCACTCCCTGTGGATATCAAGGAACTATACAGTATAATAAAAGATGATTCCAAGAAACTTGAGAATACTTAAATGAGGACATTAAAGAAGTTAGATCCAAGGGTGTGATGAGAACCTTTAAGTTTTGTTTTAATTCTCTCATATGTTGTATATTTTTTATACCTTTGCACTTGTTTATCCTATTTATCATGTCAGACATTTCCATCTGAACTTAAACTTATGGCACTTATATTAATTAATATAACTATTACTAAGTTACTTTATTTCATGGATTTTTAATGTGCATATTAATCTCTTGATACAATGAAATGATTAATAGTTATTTTTCTGAATGTCATACTTTTTTGCAAGAAGTTGTTATATGTTGTCACTAATATGCAGCTGAAGAAAATTTGTCACAATGTAAATGGAATCATTCAAAGCAACTGATATGCATCAATTGGGACTCATTCACAACAAAGCATCTCCAACTAAAGGATATCATGCACATAAACTAAGACCGTGATTGTGGAAATATTGATCAACATGGATACTTATCCTTTATTTGTGCATATGATTAAAGAAGCAGTTATGACAGCAAGAAGTAGATATCACACTAATACCTAATTATGATCTACAACTATAACTATGTAAGTAGTTGATTTTACATGATAATTGATTGTTGGAATGAATAGTTTAGTTATGTTTTTTTATTAGAACACATTTTCTTAGTTCTAATTACATGCATAAGAATCTACATAGTTCTTAGTAGTGATATTTCACTTAATCAAAATGTAATTGGTAGTTTGAAGGAGTATATTCACATCTCTTTTGAATATAAAGAGAGTGACGATACTATAGTAAATATCGATCCATAGTTAAGGAATTGTTGTAAGTTTCATTCTAAATCTTCATGTTGATGAATAAAATCTAAGTTCTATCAATTTATTGTAGAAATAAGCCTTAGGAAGGGTTAACACCCAATGCAGGGCCCACTTTTGGTTTTCTAAACCCCCTTTCCTTTTCATTTGATGTTTTAGTTCCTTGCATGCATAGATTAGAATTGAAGCAGTTCATTCCTTCTCTTTTGTTATGCTTTTATCTGGTTATTACTTAGATATAGCATTTCCTTTCATCTGAAACATAGTTTATTTCCAACATTATATTTTCCAATATTTGTGATAGAAATATTTTAGTTTATACCTCTTAAGCACTTGTAACTATGTATACAACACTAGAAGAGTTAAAATTTTGCATACCTAGGTCTGATGAATAAATGACTGTGGATTAGTGAACAACATATTAATTGTTACGAGTTAATTTTCACCACCATTAGTGAATCCAATATTTATTCTCGAGACCTCTTCATAATCTTGGGGTAAGGTTTTGATAGAATGTGATTCCACGAATAAAGCTTCCCTATCACAAAAGTATCATCCACAAACTTTTGATGATTTATGTTTATAATTCTTGAGGAGACACTCAATCCATTGATTTTTATATCCTCCCTAGATTTATCCCACATTCTACTAAGAACCTTTGAAACTGTGATGAAGATATATGGGGATAAAGGATCCCCTTGTCTCAATCCCTTATTTGAGGAGGAATAACTATTGGGGGTGTAATTAATGATAAAAAATAACATGGGTGTAGAAATACATTTTGTAATGAGTGTAATAAACTTATTGTAGAAACCCAACCATTCCAAGATTGTAAGCAAAAACAACAAGAGATTATATCACAAGTCTTACTCATATTAAGTTTTAAAAAACACATCTTCCTGGATAGATTTTTTCATGGAACGGATGGTTTCATAAATAGAGATAATTTTGTCTTGAATTTACCTACCTTCCAGAAAGACACCCTATTACTAAAAAATTAGCTTAATTAAAAGTCCTTGTATGTAAATCATGATGATTATTAAAGGAATCTTGTAGAATGTGTTCCAAAGGATAATAGGCTTAAGATATTGAATATTGGTAGAAATATTTTTGATCTCCCTAAGGATAGTACCTTCCTAAAATAATTATTTGATGGTAGCCACCACATCAATCTTTATAATATCCTAAAAAACTTGGAAGAAAAATAGGGGGAACCTATCCATACTAGGAACCTTACCTCCTTCTATAGAAAATACTGTAAATCTCACGTCCTCCTATATAGGAATATCATCAAAGAATTTATTCTCTTCTTGGGAAATAATGGAGTTAATCAAGTTTAGGACCTCCACCTCTTTATGGCCTCTCTAGGCTAGATCATCACTAAGGATGTTAATGAAGAAATTTAAATTTTTTCCCTAATTTTCACCTTTTTCTCTATATTGGAGCCATCAAATATTTTGATTTTCAAAATCATGCTTCTATTCCCATGGATAGTGGAAGTAAGGTACAATTCTTTTTTGTTCTAGTCCCATTCTTTAAACCACTTAACTCTAGACATTTTCCTCTAATAATTTTATTCCTTGGCTTTTAGATAGTTGAAATCTGTGAGAATATTATTTTCCTTTCCCTAAACCATGAAGTACTAACCATTTTACTATATATACTCCTCAATTTTCCAAAAATCATCAGCAATAGAGTTCTTCTACACAAAAAGTATCATGAAAAAATGTTTTTTTCTAAGTTTTAATGTGTTTCTTTATGCTTTTAATCTTATGTACCACCTTAAATATCATAGATCCTCTTAAATCCTTACTCCAATAATCCTTTATACAATTTAATAGCTTTGGATGGTTGAGACAAATTTTCTCAAAATGGAAAGGCTTCCCTTATTTTGACCACCTAATTAGAAGAGTAATTGGTTGTGGTTTAAACCAGTCGTCAAGAGAGTCTTAAAGTTTCCTTTTAGATGAAACATCAAATCTAACATGACCAAGAACCTACCTATTATGACCATAACAAGTTAATATCCCCCCATTATATGATTTTAGGTTAATTTTGTTCCTCTTAGCTCCACATCCATGAAGTATTCCTCCAAAAATAATGAAGCTACCTCTTCCATACTTTCTAGGTATACTATTTCAACACCCATCATTTCTCATATATTGAGATGAGTATTAAACTCCCCACTCACCATCCATTTCATATCTAGTATATTTTTCCTAAAATTCTATGATCTTACCATATGTTCATTCTTCCTTGAATAGAGTTCAAAGTATAAATATTTGAGGACACCTGAGAAACATTATTCTTTGGATTTTTAAAGATAACAACCTGATGATGATGGTAAGATAAAAAAAACTCTCCATCTAGGATTTGATGATTCTAAAATGTGGAAATCCCTTAAGAGGATCCATGGGAATTTTAGCCTACACACTCCTTTTTTACAAATATTCTTTGTATCCTCCACCAATCTATCTAAATTCATTTTTGTTTCTTGGAGAAACACTTCAAGATTGTGATTTTTCCTAAATTTCCTTACTATTATTTATTATTTGACACTATTAATCCTCTTACATTCAAATATAATATCTTCATTTCTTGAAATTTATATTTTATAGAATTTTAGAATGTATAAACTCTTACTTTGTACATCTAAATTTGATTTCCATCAATGAATCCTTTTCCATGAATTTATCCATTTTATTGTATGGTAGGTCTCTCTAACTGTATTTTTGTGCCCAATTCCACATTTATTTGAGAGCTTCTAGTTCCCTTTGGATCCCATTGGATGGGATTTTCCATTAGAAGTACTTCCTCCTTTAATGAGCACATCACCATTTCATGATATGAGTCCTCTCTATGTCAATCCTCACCCAACTTTAAATCACCATCTTCAGTACTCCCCAAAGGTTCATTTTCCTTATCTTCACCAATCTTAACATGATTACAGAGGCCTTGTGGTCGATTTATAGTGCATTTAACTTTTTTTTGAGGACCTTATTTATTGATTATAGCCTCTTCTACCTAATTTTTACATATCATTTGTTCTAATTATGTTTATTTTTTCATTTCTTCCCTTTCCATCTTTAGGAAATTTATATTCTTATTAGGATAAGTCTCCAATATTTCCACCTATTTGAATTCATAACACTTAAAATCATCATCTATAGAGACTTATCCTTTAGTTTTAACGTCTTCTATTAGATTTAGTTGGTCATAATTTTCAATCGTGGATTGGTCCTTTCACTATTCTTTTGGAATCTAGGAATACTTCTTTTTTTCCCCCTCATAATTTTTGTAGCTTCATCACCCATTTGGTTTCAATGAGTTTATGGTCACATAATTCACCATCACCTTTAGGGACAAGCAGATAACAAAAAAGGTCTGCAAGTTAAGGTTGATGATGAAATATTGGCTACAGTCACTTGAGTACTAGTGGAAGGTGAAATGTTTCCTACAAAAGCCAATCTAGAGGAAGCTCATGTAGAGTTTTCAAAAAAGGATGAAATTTTTTTCACAGATAGACAAGGTACTCTACGAACTTATTTAAAAACCTTTTAGACAGACGTGTCAGAATATATAACAAGATATTTTACTTCTAAGGGTCGATATTCATGGTTAAATACTATCCATTTTAAAATTCTCAATCATTTAAAGAATGGAAAAAATGTGAATGTTCCAAATTTATTACATGAGAGTTTGAAGAAGATGAGTAGGGAATCACAAATAGGAAGGTCATCCTTGTCTCATCATTATCTTATCACTTTAATTGTGAAACATGCATTGGAAACTGGACATCCTACAATAGATTAGGTATACTTTTCTAGAGAAAAAATATTAATGATCTATTGGGGAAGGAAAAGAGAAAGAGAGGAAGCTCAGCTAGTTCTTCTATGCCTCCGCATGTAATCTTAGCTTCAACCTCCATTCAATCAGAAACCCATACTCTTGTAAAAACCCCAATTCCTTCAAAAGCTTCCAAACCTGAAGAAATATCTGTCCATGACAAAATTCCATCTCTAAAAAAAGTTCTTAGGACAATCTCTCCTGACAAGTTTCTATTTGTTGAAGCATTGTTAAATATATCAACACTAGAGTCCTCCTCCAAAATTAAATGGAAAGAGTCAACTAAAGTCTCCGATCCATCTAGGAGGTTAAACATGTTTAATACTAAAAAAACCAAAACCTCAAGGCCTAGTAGAAACATTCAATTTTTTTTAGAGAATGATGAAGAATGGATAGAAAAGGAGGAAGTTATTCCAATGGAAGTTAAGAAGGATGTTCATATAGAAATTGTTTTAGATATATTCATGAAGGAAGATGCCAATGAAGTGGAAAAGAGAAAGGAGGAATATTTAGGTGAAAAAAATTCTCATGAGATCCCTACTGAACAAACTGAGATTCAAACAGTGGTCTTTCATGTTTGGAAAACCCACATACATCATGAAGAAGAATTTTTAGTTGAGGAAATTGAAGATGTAATCAATGTTCATCAGAGCCTTAATGGAAAAAATGTTGTTCATGCACAACATAAAGAAGAAGTAATGACCAAGAAAAGTGAGGAAGTAACCACTGCACCTGTAGATAATGAAGAACACTCTGAGGAAGTGTTAGAAGAACCAATACATGAAATACATACCAATGCCATGGATATTGAAGAAAGTTTTCGACTTTATATAGAAGAAACAATTTTAACCATTGTTTAAACATTTGAAACAAAACTTGTTGATGAATCTATTGACCTAATGCGCATAGAAAATCCTCCATTTTTCCTAGATAAATCTCAAGTAATCTCATAACCTATGTTTCCACCAATTCCACCACCTAACCTGCCGCCACAAGTTTTCATACAATAATTTTTTAGAGAACCTCATAAGCCAGTATGTAGAGATATGGCAACCTAATCCACTTCAGACTATTAGGTGTAGAAGTTTGAGAATTATTTTAAAAATCTACAAAGAAGGTGGGAAAGGGAGAAGGAAGAGATAATATTCCAACATCAACAAGATCTAGAGGAAAAAGATAAAAAACTAAGGGCCAAGGACAATTAGATTTTAAGGATTAAAAAGAAACAAGAAGCTAGACTTTAGGTAACAAATGATATATTAAAATGTCAACCACCATCAAATATATATGTTTTCTTCTTAAAGGAATAAATGATAAAATTGAAATACACTTTTATCAATGATGACATACCATTTCATAGTAGTGGAGCCAAGCCTTTCTTTAGAATATACTTGAAAATGCCCCATGAGATCTAGTTATTTATTTGTGAATTGTATATGTATAATTATTCTTGTAAGTATGAAAAAGACTGGATCCCTATTCTCTACATTGGTGATGTACAAATTCGGGCACTGTGTTCTTACTTCAGCAATGAGTTATATAGGGAGAAAAAAATGGGGGAGTATAGAAAATTATGTAAATAATAACCATTGATGATCATAACATATGCGTGTAATACAAGGGCATTGATTGAAGAGTATGGTAAGTTTATTAAAGAGAGAAAAATAAAAAATAAGGTATACATGATTAGAGAAAAATCCCATGATGAGGCAAAATATTACATTAGGTTCAATGGTGCAGAAATAGTACAAGTATGTAGAAGAAGATGGGAAGAAATTTCAACAGAGATGAGGAGAAAAGAATTGCATTCCAATCCAAACATTATCCCAACTTTCCAGAGAATCAATGCATATATTGAGGTAGCAAGGGGATGCAGAAAAACTTGGCTCCCTATTGGATATTATCCACCAATTTTCCACTATCCAATACCTCACTGGTATGGGAATAAAGAACTGAATGAGGAACTGCAAGAAAGGGTAATGGAAATTTTCAGAAGGAATGTGGGATATTTTTTTACCGAATTAGGAGACATCTCACTCCTAGTGGATTTCAAGTGACTATATACTATAATACAAGATGATTCATAGAAACTAGAGAATACTTGAATGAGGACATTCAAGGAATTAGGTATAGGGGTGTGATGAGACCTTTTAATTATTGTTTTATTTTTCTCATCTGTTGTGTATTTTTTATACTCTTGCATTTGTTTATCCAATTTATCTTGTCAAACATTTCCACCTAAACTTAAACTTATGACACTTATATTAATTAATATAACTATTACTAAGTTACTCTATTTCATGAATTTTGAATGTGCATATTAATCTCTTAATACAATGAAATGATTAATTGTGTTTTGTTTAAATGCCATACTTTTTTGCAGGAAGCTGTTATATATTTCCACTAACATGTATCAAAATAAACTCTATCACAATGTAAAGGGACTCATATGCAACAACTAACATATAACAATTGGGACATTTTCGTAGAAAATCACATGCAACCAAAGGAGAGAACGCACATAAAAAAATACCATGATTTTGGGAAACTTGATCAACATAGATTCTTCACCTATGTTTGTGCATAAGAATAAAGTGTAATGCCTCCATTTTTTTAAAAAAATAAATTAAAAAAATAAAAAATAAAATAAAAGAACTAAAATTTATTTTACCCGTGTTTGTGGGGGCTGATTAGGGCAAAAACCCTTTCCAAATTTTGAAAATGCAAGCCTATAATGTGTTGGGTGGCTGGTTTGGGGGCGCAAGGGTCTACACACAAGAATGAGTTTGTTGAAACAGCCTTGAAAACCTTCAAGAAAATGCTTCGACTCACGTAAATCCAAACCCCAAACCCGTTTAGCATCTCCTAGGCCACGCCACACACCCATGTATGGGAAAAATGAGCATTGGAGAGAGGGATTTAGAGCCTTACATGTGCAAACCAGGTGTAGGGCAACGTTTGGTTTGTCACGTTACCAACACACTTCTGACCGGTGCTAAAATGTGAGCTCTGGGACAGCGTATGGACAACCATCAGGTCATTTTTCCAAAGGTTGTAGTTATAATGCCCCTACTAGATGTTTTCCAAACCTTTTGTTTTTCTTCCAATGTATCCTCCAGCCTGTTGCAAAATGGATTTGGGGAAATGCATGAGAGCTGTTTGCTGGAATGCCACGATGGCAGGATATGCACAAATGAATTCATTGAAAAGGCCTTGGAAACTTCCAAGAAAATGTTTTTAGTGCCCAGTTTGGCACGTATGCAAAATGTGAAGGCATACAAAACCCAGGTGAACTGTTTGACAAAATACCTATAAGATATGTGGCCTCCTGGGCTACAATGATAACAGGATAAACAAAAAAAATGGGTCTGTTAAGAAGGCATTGAACTATTTGATAAAATGCCTCAAAGAAATGTTGTCTCATGGACTGCCATGATGGCAGCATATGCACAACATGGATGTGAAGAAAAGACCTGTGATTTTTTGACAGAATGCCTCAGGGAGATGTGGTCTTATGGAACATACTCTGACCTTGTAAGCTTCATTTTTGTTTACTTAGCTTTTAGCCAGGTAGGATTCAGTGCATGAGGGTTGTAAATACTTCATTGGCATGACTTCCTCTTGTAGAATCATGCCGAAAATTAATAATTATGTTGCTGGTTTTGATGAGCACGTGAGAATGTGAAAAATGTGGAGGAATGCTTAAGGCATGTGAAGTGTTTGACTAAATGCCGTCAAAAATCTTGGTCTAATGGTTACAAGATTTGAGGCTACGCAAAAAAGGAGGAAGATCTCATCCTATCCAAACAAAAACAATAAGAAACCATTTGATCATGCTCAAAAAGTGGTGGGTCGAATCCAAAAGACATGTATGTTAAATGGTGGATCTGGGGACGCTTGTGGTCTAGTTGATGAAGTGCCAAGCAAGAGATTGAACCCAAACATGCGGCTTCGAATGACTTCATTCTCCAGGCATGGTCCTTCTTCCCTTACCTCTCATAATTCTCATGTTTTAGTTCTCTTTTTCAACTAAATAGAATTTTAAATTATTAGGATTCTTAAATGCAGTTAAGTGTCTCTTCATCTCATTGTAAAACAATTAAAGTGGCATGTCACAACTCTCGAAGCCATTGTAACTCACCTAATTTAAACCATGAACTATCACCCTCACTTCGAGATGATTTAGAAAAATCTTACCCTTCTTGATCGCTCCAATATTGTTGTATCGACCAAACAATTTGACTCTCCATTGATTAAGTTGACCTTCTCCCTGCTTAAAATAGTTAAATTTTGTAATTTTTTGGAGACTCACTAAGTACCCTTCGCAACTCTAGAAACGAGATGTGAAGTTTCATTCATGTACCTTGGTATACGAGGAGTCACCTTGATTTTTGGTTTGACCTAAAACGATCATATGACATCCTTTTGACGCCCTTATAGGAGCCCTGTTACATCGGTTTACAATAGTAGAGAGTTGTTAAAACTAGAAAGTTGGCTTTCGTTTTGGACCACCATTTGAAAACCGGAAGAAGAAACCACATCCCGTCTTCACAAACCTCTAGCGTTTATAATAGACAAATTCATGGAACATTCAGTGTAGGAAAGAGAACTTTTTGGGATAGTTTGGTGAAGCCATTTTGTAGGCCTCCGGTCACAGTTAAACTGGACCAATTTCGTCTTGTTGCTCAAGAAAACTTGACGCCGTTTGAAAATGGTTTACTAGTTCTCAATCCCGTCGACTCTGATGAATTCTCCTTATATAAGGGAATGAGTAGGAGATGTCTCGTTGCATGATCCTCCTTCGAACATTCATTTTGGATGCATTTTTCAGGGCCGTTGAGCTAACTTTTGTTAGTTTACAGCTGGGTGAACTACGACCAGTGGCCCCAGAAAACTAGCCGCCAAACGCAAACCGTGTGCTCTTTTTCAATTCTGTTAGTTGTTATGAATTCCTAGTATATCTGGGGACACTTATAAATTTAATCATGATGTGCTTTCTCATTGGAAGATAACCTTTGGAATCAGTTTCTTAGCCTCCGAGCCCATTTTGTACGTTTCGTAGCTAGTGAGAAAATGTAAAAGTAGAAAGTTGCGGGACCTCGTAAGGTAGCCAAATCACCCTGAAAACATTTAAAAACACTTAAATAACTGTTTAAAACACTATGATGAAACTTGTTATGTGTATTAGAACTTTTAGCAAAATGATGTTTTCTCTCTCTTCCCTTCTCTTTCTTTCTCCTGGGTTACAAAATGAAAAAAATGAAATGCAATGAATACATGTTCCTAGAACTTTTTATTTTGATTGCAAATTGTAATTATTGTTAGATGTAAATGGGAAACTAAAATATGATACTTATGATTGTTTAGGGTGGATGCCATGCTAGCGATTTATCGCTGATATCATGCTCACGTGGATTTTGTAGGATGGAAGAATGATGACGAAAAAGCTGATGTGTAAGTTAATTATTATTATTGAAATTCTTATAGGTCATTGTAAAATGAATAACTGTGTAATGTAGTATCTTGTTACCAAAAATTTATAATTGATATTTGTTAACTTGCATGATATGCTAGTTTTAGGGATACTTAGGAAATGTGCATCTAATCACCGGTTCATTATGTTTCTTAGTTGTGTATAAAAAAAGATAAAAGAAGGGGTTGATTTATACTTAGTAAATTGAAAATTGAAGTTAATACATTGTAGTACCTTCTCAGTATTTAATAAATGATTAAATTAATTATTGCGTTACCTTCTTACATTGCAAACACAATAAAGAGTTTTAATGGGAACACTCATCCCTTAATAAAATATTCATGCATACTTGCCTGCATGTGTGACCCTTTGTACCATGTAAGAAATTTAAGACCGTAGAACAAACTAAAGCCTTGCGCTTGATGGAACACTCTAGGTTAGGTAAATAAAACCCCTAGTTGGAGTTTATCGTCATAGTCTTTTTATCTAGCAACATTGTCGTGAACCCATATTTTAGGAATGACATGGTTCAACCTACCCAGAGTATGTGGTTTCCTTCTAGTTAGGGTAACTGCGAGAAAAATGTCCTCTCTTTAGGTCTGACACTAAGCTGAGTGGTGAAGACCGTCTTGGAAGTCTCCTTATGAGTCTTTGTTAGAAGGAATGACTAAGCGGTGTAACCTTCCCATCTATGGAGTAGGTAGAGATATTACTCCCTTGTACCTTATTGGATTTCCAGGCCTTACGAAATTAGATCTAGAAATTAATTTCATTAGTGAATAAAATCCCTATTGGATCCAAGCAGCCTAAATGAAGATCATGATATAGTTGTTCTATGTCTTGCATTCTCATTAGTGAACCCTTTTGTCCCTCGTATATAAATGTCTTGTCTTGGGCTTGTGAAAATTTAGTGCCTTGATCTTTCATGAAAGGATTATAGGGTAAATAAATTTTTAACCTTAATCACACCTATAATAGAAATTGAAGCCCTGGGTGAAACTAGAATTAAGCTTAACCATGTGCTTATTTAATATGTTAGACAAGTTCTTTCGTATTTCTTTTGTTTTGAGACAATGCTAATATCGAGACCATAGCACAATGTAAGAGCATATCATATAAGATGAGAACAGGATTGGAGATTAGGATTGAGGTCACTCTTGGAGTCCTCTAAACTAATTAAACATAATCATGTGTTGTAAAGAATATGTATTGCCTTGGTGCGACCAAACTTCGAGGAAACAAAAATAAATATAAATAGGAGTCAATAAGTTATTGAACCTTATTAATTTTGGTAGTGAAATAACTATTCTGTGATCGAAGGATGTTCTTGGGAAAAAGCTATCTCGAATCTATGTCTTTCTTAATCCCAAGATGTCATCTGGACATCATGTTAGAGTCTCTTGTGTAGCAAGAGTAAATTTTATACACTAAATAAAAGTTTCATAAGCAAAATCTAAAGATAAGAATGAGAGAATTAAAATCTGGTAGGCATTTTGAAATATGGAGAATACTTATGTAAGTTATGAAGATTTGTCATAAGGGTAAAGAGCAAATGAAATGGTTGAACAATAAGTGAATCGTGAAACAAATTTTCAGAACATGCAGGTGGAAAAAAGGAGAAAATAATACTTACCTAATAATGATCTTGGAAAGTTAGCCGTAACTAAAATACATTTAAGGAAATGATGTGTTGTGGGTTCACCGTTCCTGAAGCCATGTTCTTGAGGTTGAGTCTTTACTAGTAACCTTCCATTGGGAAAAGTGTAGCGTCAGCATGCCTACGTCATTCGTTTGTCTATGTGAGTCGAAGATTTTTGTGATTTTTCGTATGCGAGTCAAGTTCTGTACTTGAATCCCATGTTGTGTTGTGTGTAGTGAGTAATGTAAGTTCAAAAAAATAAAAATTATCCTGGTATTTTACTGTTTTATTTGTGAGTGTATATTGTGGGAACCATATAAAGAAGCAGTGATGACAACAATAAGTAGATCTCACACTAATACTTGATTATACCTTGCAAATACAACTATATAAATAGTTGATATAACTTGATTACTGATTGTTAGAATGAACATTTAGTTTTGTTGTTGTATTAGAACACCTTTTCTTGGTCTTGATTACATTCATAAGAATCTACAAATTTCTTGGTAGTGATATTTTCCTTAATCAAGATATAACAGTTAGTTTTAATGAGTCTCTTCATGTCTTTATTGAATATGAAGAGAGTAGCAAGACTGTAGTAAATATCAATCCATAATTAAATAATTGTTGTAAGTTTCATTCTAAATATTCATACTGATGAATAAAATATGAGTTCTAACACTTTTTTTGTAGAAATAAGCCTTAGGAATGATTAGCACCCAATGCAAGAACCACTTGTGGTTTTCTAGACCCCCCTTTTCTTTTTGTTTAATGTTTTAGTTCCTTGCATGCATATATTAGAATTGAATAATTTTATTCCTTCACTTGTGTTATGATTTTATCTACTTATTACTTAGATGTAGCATTTCCTTTCATCTACAACTTAGTTTATTTCTATCATTATATTTTCCAATTTTTGTGACAACAATATTTTATTTTATACCTCTTAAGCACCTATCACAATTTGTACAACACTGAAAGAGTTGAAATTTTACTTCCCTAGGTTTGATGAATAAATGAATATGGATTAGTGAACACCATAGTAATTACTACAAGTTAATTTACACCACTGTTTATTAATCCAATATTTTTCTTAAGACCTCTTCATAATCTTGGGGTAAGATTTTGAAAGAATGGGCTTCCACCACCAAAGCTTCCCTATCAAAAAAGTATCATCCACAAAATTTTGATGAGTTATGTTTCTGATTCTTTAGGAGACACTCAATCCATTGATTTTCATATCCTCCACATTCTACTAAGAATATATGAAACTATGGTGAAGATATATGGGGATAAAAGATACCTTTATCTTAGTACCATCTTAGAGGAGAAATAACTAGTGGCGGTATAAATTACCATGACAAAGAACATGGGTGTAGAAATACATTCCATAATGAGTGTAATAAAATTATTGCAAAAACCCAACCATTCCAATATCTTATGCAAAAAACCCGAAGAAATTCTATAACAAGTGTTGCTCATATTAATTTTTAAAAACATGCCTTCCTGGCCAGATTTTTCCATGTAATGGATGGTTTCATAGATAGAGATAATTTTTTCTGGAATTTATCTACCTTCCAAAAATGCATCATGCTACTCAAAAATTAACTTAGGAAAAATTTCTTAGATACAAAATGTGAGGATTATTAAAGGAATCTTGTAGAAGGTGTCACAAAGGATAATAGGCTTAAGAGATTGAATTTTGGTAAAACAAAAATTGATCTCACTAAGGATTCTACCTTCCTAAAATAATTATTTGATGGTAGCCACCACATCATTTTTAATAATATCCAAAAAATATTTGAAGAAAAATGGGGGGAACCTATCCATACTATGAGCCGTACCTCCTTTTATAGAAAATACTGTAAACCTCACTTCCTCATTCGTAGGAATATCATCCAAGAATTTTTTCTATTCTTGTGAAATAATGGAGTTAAATAAGTTTAGGACCTCCACTTCTTTATGTCCTCTCTGGGCTACATCATCACTAAGGAGGTTAATGAAGAATTTTAATTTTTTCCTCTTAATTTCCACCTTTTCCTCAATATTGGAGTCATCAAATATTTTGAGTTCCAAAATCATGATCCTATTCCTATGGATAGTGGAAGTAAGGTACAAAAATAGGTGCTCTGGTCCCCTTTTTTAAGCCACTTAACTCTAATTTTTTTCCTCAAATAAGTTTCTTCCTTGGCTTTCAGAGAGTGAAATTATGTGATAATATTATTTTCCTTTACCTAAACATTAAAGTACCAACCATTTAACTATATAGACTCATCAAGTTTCCACAAATCATCAACAATAGAGTTCTTCTACACAAAAATATTACCAAAAACCATTTTGTTCCAAATTTTAATGTGATTATTTATGCTCTTAATCTTATGTACCCCTTAAATATCATGGATCCTCTTAAATCCTTACTCCACTAATCCTTTATACATGATTATATCTCTGGATGGTTGAGACAAATCTTCTCAAAATGGAAAGGATTCCCTTATACTAATCACATCCTCTAACTAGAAGAGTAAATGGTTATGGTTCAAACCAATCCTGAAGATAGTCTTAAGGTTTCCATTCAGATGAAACATAAAATCTAACATGACTAAGAACCTATCTAGCATGACCATAACAAGCTGATCTCCCCCATTATATTTGTCAAGGTGAATTTAGTTCCTCTTAGCTCCACATCCACTAAGTTTTCCTCCAAAAATAATCAAGCTAATTCTTCAATACTTTCCAAGTAGACTATAACCACACCCATCATTTCTCCTATATTGAAATGAGTATTAAATTACCCAATGATCATCAATTTCATATCTAGTTGATTTTTTTGAAAATTTTATGATCTTCCCACAGGTTCATTCTTCCTTGAATAGAGTTCGGAGTATAAATATTGGAGGAAACTTGAGAAATATTATTCTTTGTATTTTTAAAGAGAACAACCCGATGATGATGGGAAGATACAAAAAATATCTATATAGGATTTGATGATTCTAAATGGTGGCAATCCCCACAAAGGATCCATGGGAATTTGAGCCTACACACTCCTTTTTTTCCAAATCTTGTTTGTATCCTCCACCAATATATATAAATTCATTTTTTCACTTCTAGATTGTGATTTTTCCTAAACTTCCTTAATATTCTTTATTTTTTTGTATAATTAATCCTCTTACATTCCAAGATATTATCTTCATTTCTTGAACTTTGTATTTTTTATAATTTTAGAGATGCATAAACTGTTACCCTTGAACATCTAAATTTGATTTACATAAACAAATCCTTTTCCATGAATTTATCCATTTTAATTTATGGAAGGTCTCCCTAACGGTATTTTATGCCCAATTTCACCTTTGTTTCAGAGCATCTAGTTCCCTTTCCAGACCATGGGATGGGATTTTCCATTAGAAGTAATTCCTCCTTTAATGATCACATCACCATTTCATGATCTGAGTCCTCTCTACGCCAATCCTCACCCAACTATAAATCACCATCTTCACTACTCCCCAAATGTTCATTTTCCTTATATTCATCAAGCTTAACATTATTATAGAGGTCTTGTGGTTGATTTAGAGTGTAATCAACCTTTTTTTGATGACTTTCTTGATCAATTCTAACCTCTTCTACCTAATTTTTGCATAACATTTGTTCTAATTGTGTTTCTTTTATCATTTCTTCCCTTTCCATCTTTAGGACATTTATATTCTTCTTAGGATAAGTCTCCAATATCTCCACCTCTTTTACTTCATAAAACTTAAAACCCTCATCTATAAAGACTTCTCCTTTAGTTTTGAGGTCTTATATTAGATTTAGTTCTTCAAAATTTTCCATCGTGGATTGGTCCTTTGACTATCCTATTGGAATCCAGGAATACTTCTCTTTCTCCTCCCCATATTTATTTTTATATTCATGACCCATTTGGTTACATTTTAATCATATTGGGGGAGTTCTTTCATATTGTATCTTCTGATTCCATTCCCTAGCTTTGAGGGGTAAGAAATACTATCAAATTTTAAAGACAAAGTAAAAACATGATTAAATATTACTTGAAATTTATCTCTTAGTTACAAATTAAACTCATTACTAAATGCATCTTAATATATTATGATAGTTTAAGATTCCTTTGGTTTAAGTGCTTGGGAAATTCATTCCATGCCTTGATAAATATGATATTAATATCTAGAGTTATCTCACATTCCCACTCAAAATATTACAAAAAAATTGTATATGAGAGGAGTAATCAGTATTATCATAATACTACTTAATCAAGATGTTGGTGATTTTTTTTGACCCTTTGAATAATTCATTCTCTCCCTATGTGTTCCTTGAATTCTTGACTATTTTCATGAATTAATTTTGTATTATTTAGTTGTTCCTGAAGCAATCCCATATCCTAAAGATTTGTTTTTTGTTATCTATAAATGTGTCATGTCGTTTTGAACTAATATCTTAACATTTTACATTTTTTTGGAAAGTATTTGTGATTTAAGGTTTTCTAAGGAAGTAGATGAGCTCATGGTGGTTCTAATGATCTATTTAAACCTTTGAGGAAAGGATTCTTTCATTTTTAAATTTTCCTTATGTAAATTTACAAGTTTTCATTTGGTACACATGTACAAACTTCAAATCCTTCCTCGTCGCTTGATCAGACAGAGTATTTGGATTATTTTCACACATGAGGCCTTATAAAAAAGTTTATAACCTATGAAACATTACAAGATGTAATTCGATACCCAGAGCCCAGCAGAAGGAGTATGCTTTGGATCTTGCAAGTGGTGGGTGGTTATACTTTTTAGCCTTACACTTTGTAAGTCCGCATATTATGAAAACATGTAAGATGCGTCTTGGGGCTCGAGACCTGACAAAAGACACATGACATCCTGTTACTGCACTTTGGGATGGGGTATCTCATATATTTTTTCACTTTATATTTTGGCATTTGATAGAAAAATGCAAAGTTATTTCCAAGGTTTGACACATGATAGAGGAAACATGACATATTATCATTAAATCTTGAGATTAGGCATCTCACGAAGCTTTGCACTTTACATTTTTGTAGTTGATGTGAAAATGGAAATTAGGTCTTGAGGTCCAAAAAATGATAAAGGATGCATGACATCTTGTCATTATATCTTGATATCAGGAATCCTACGAAGCTTTACACTTTACATTTTTGTAATTACTACAAAAATTCAATCTTCTTCCTCATCCTCAATCCTTGCTAAATTTACATACCTAAAAAACCCATATTTAAAAATTGAATTATAAATTAATGGTTGTGATTGTGAGAGAGAATTTAAAGATTCCACCAATAATGGGATTCATGAGAGAAAGTATGTGTTAAATAAATTTGGCTAAGTACCTCATTCTAACATCAAAATTCAAAGAAATCAAGCACTTCTCCATCCATAGGAAGCAAGACAAGGCCATAAAATTTGAGAACGAGTTGTGATGGTTAATATTAATGAAGAATTGGTGTTTTTGTGTAATTTTTTAGTTCTCAATTGGATGTTTTAGATACATATGAATCGGAAAGTTCTAAGGCTTGATACTTTTGTACTCTCATTATTCTAGGGGTTTTAAGTTGTCACATCTCACAACTTCATTCTATTTTGTCACAAGATTGATTCATGATATGTCAAGTGAGTTATGAGGGCATGGGGATAGTAAGTGTTACTTAATTGGTGTTGCAAATAAATGTGCGTATGTATACCATGAAAATAATATACATACTTATGTGTAGTTCTAAACCCAACTGCATAACAATGCTTATTGCAAAACATTCGTAGAATAATCAACATTTATAAAAAAAAATTCTTGTTTGGTTGTATCAGTTTACTTTACCTTACTATGTGTGATGATTATGATGCATTGGTATTTTGTTTGAGTGTTGTACTTGTTATTGATATTTTATTTCATCTTGATTTCTTGAAATAATTATTTGCTAAATAGGGTAAATATGTACATAATTGTAATGTATTATTTCAGTAATTATAAATAATGATGATGTATTAAATGATACTAACCTTCATTTGATATTATATGGGATTAGAACGTAAAGAACTATTATGGTATATAACAATGGACAGGTAAAGTTCATAATCGTCAAGTTAAAAATTATCAAGTTGACTTAGTTGTCTGTTTAAAAGTAGTGTAAATATATTACTTATAAAATTCATAATTGGAAAAGTATCGCAAGGTAAGAATATATAAATTCTATTGGTATTCGATTATTTATATGGCTTATTTTAAAATTGTTGTAAATCATTTAAACCATAGTTACGATAATGATTAATTGATGATCAAGTTAATCACCATACATTGTATTGAAACTTGTCAGTTTAGTGTTGTCTTAGACCAATCATGGCTTCATGCTAAGTGATTGTTACTGTGATGGATTATGCTGGTATAAAACCTTAATGAAAATTAAAAAGGTTTGTTAATTGTCTTAAAAACCATTAATTATGCCATGATTGATTAAGGTTGTTAAATTGTATAAGACCATGGTGTTAGGCATTTTATGGTTTAAAATGAAATGGTCATTGACCATAATCCTTTGACATGAGGTAATTAAATGATTGAAGGTTAACTTGTTTGACATTTTATTAATGGGTTAGTAGTATGTTATTAAAACATACTACCATTGAATTATAATTTCTCTTGAGTGGTAATATGGACTAAAACCATACTCAAATTGCATTTGATTATTAATTATTTAATTGGTCGATTAAACCAACCCATGTAAAAGACGAAGGTCTAGATTTTTTTATTATCTTTGACCACTCGTAAACTTCACTAAGCTATTTTGGAGGGAATTAGATGGTGGTGGATGTTGTTGATCTAACCAATATGTGGCACTTGTAAGTGTAATGGGCATTTAATGTTCTCGAGAAACTTGATAATCTTCCGGAGGAAGCTACCTTTCATGTATTTTGGGAATTCATTTTTTATTGTTTTAATTAATATACTGAGCTCCTTATTTGGCCATCCGATCTCTTTTTATTTCATCTTGTTCATGCTGTTAGGATAAGATAGTTTTGTCGAGATATTTGAGGAAGAATTTAATGGAAGATTTCACATTATTAAAATACTATTTTACATGGTTTACTGGGTTTCTATTTTATAAATCTGGGTCATATTTCTGGTGGGTTATTAGAGAAATATAGTGGGAAGATCTTACTCAACATGTTGGAATTTTTCAAATAAAATATAGAAGGAAATAGTGATAAATTTTGCAAGAATGTTATCTTTCTCAAGAATGGATTTTATTCTATTTTCTTGTTATTTGTTTTCAAAATACTTGAACACCTGTTGGGTTTGTTTACTCGCAATTTTTTTTGGTTTTCCACCATGGCATGGGCTGCAAATATTTGGTTATATATACATGCTTATTTCCCTTATCTAGGTTCTTGAATAAGTTAGCTATTGAATTGATTTCAGAAAATATTGGCCTTCGATCTCGTTTAGAGGTTTGTGATTATTTTATTTTAAACCCATGCTTTCAAAATATGACATGGGTACTATTTATTCTATTTGATGCATACCAAGGTTAGATTCAATGATTTTTTTCAATTCATTATTTGTTTCAAACCTATATTGTTTTGGATTATAGGTAAATGAGGGTTAAGGGAACCCTACCACATACAAAGAATCCATCAAAATAAAAAAACCAAGGCCAAGTGTATACCCATGTAATCCCACAAATACTAACAACTAAAGACATCACATCTCACAACCAAACTAATAACAGGATAAACAAACTAATAACAAGTAACAACACACCATAAGATTAGAAAAATAATTTATTCATTCAATATCATCCAAATTATTCATTCTTTTAGTACATTCCTTCACCAATCTAGAAATTTTCAATCTCCATTTTTCATAATCTGGCTCAATTATTTCCTTATTGGGAATTAATCTTGACTTCTCTAGCTAGTTTGCCTCTTACATTTCCTTAACTAGTTCCTCCATCATTTTTAGATGCTCCACCAAACTCTTCATACTAAACACATGAAAAATTATAATTTTTAGTATGATTTCCTTCATACCAATAATTTTCTTCTTAATGATCTCAAACCTATTATTAACTGTTTTGATACACTCATTTACCAGAATAGTGGTAATTTTGTCAGTATTTTTGTTCAACTCCATCTCTCTAGACACTATGATCAACAGGTAACTATTAATATCTGTATCCATCTGACATTTCTTGAACTCCTTTCTGAATGCACTGGTTGTAATCACACTATCTCAAGATGCAAACAAATATTTTGTGTATTTTTGAAAGCATTAAGATTAGTCACTACATCCTCTCAATTGTGTATTTAGGATTCTTACTCCTCTTTCTTCTCTTAAACAAAAGGGGGGTTATCATTATCCATATTTAATTTATTATCCTTTGATTCGTGGTCCTTTTTCATGGTTAAAACTTAACTTCAACTGTCAATTTTCGCTTCCATTTCTTCCTCCAAATTTATCATCTCCAAATTACTAGAAACTCTTTCAGATTTCCTTAGTTTTATTTACCTTGTTTCATTCATAGGTTCTTTTGTATTTGTCTCCCTTTCCTTACGAGTCCTAGGAATCTTGCACATTTTCTTATCCTCAGTTGTGAAAATAGGGATATGAATAAACTCCTCCACCAAATCTTTCAACATTAATTTCTCTTCCATTCTCATCATAGGGGCCTCAATTATAAAAAAATCCTTAATCGAACCATGGTATACAGGGAGCTTGAAGGTTCCTTTCTTAACATTCTCAATGGATTTAACAAGATATCTAAATAGGAAATTAGGAAAACAAAATATCTATCTATGCCTAAAGTGGTTAAGCATGGGAAAGGGGTATGGATAAACCAATTTGAATCTACCTTCATGAAAAATGATGAGTTGTTTAAATCCCTTTCAAAAAAACTCATCTTATCTAATTTTTTAAACCATTTGAAGTCTTTTACTTCTATTCCCCTATTATACTGCTAAGACAATTCATTATAACCTAAACTTATGGCATGAATATTAATTAATATATTCATTACTAGTTAAATTTATTTTTTACTGTTATAAGTATGCATTTATTATTTTGATTACAATAAGGTGTTCAAATGATGTTTTGTATGATGCCAACCTTGTTTGCAAGAAAATTGTTATATGCATAAATTCACATGCAGCTAAAGGATCCATACACAATAACCCATCTGCAGCCAAAGGGAATCACCTATAGCTAAGGGATCGTCTATAGAAACTCGCATGTAGCCAAAAGAATTTTATACAATAAAGTGTCCACAAATAAAGGAAGTCACACATGGTAAATAAGAGATGATCCTGAGAAGCTCGTGGAATGTGAACATAATACTAGAGTTTTCATGTGTCGATGGAAGAAACAACTAAAATTACAACATGAGAATTATGAGATGACTCAACTCCAACATCTAATTACGTGTTACAACTTAATAAGGAACTAACTAATTGAATTCATGATTTAGGAAATGATTGATTGAGCTTATTAGTTACTTATGTTATGTGATTGAAATCTAAACACATGATGGTTAATCTTGTTACATGCATCAAGTGTTCAAATTATTTGGTTGAGATATTTTACTTTATCTGTTTGAACTCTTAGTTAAAATTTGTTTCCTCACACTATTGATGTAATAAGATGTATAAAAATAAAAGGATTAATGTTGAAGAGGATTTGGTTAATGTATGTAGATCTAGATAGGTATTAGAGAGTACTAGATACACAAAATATAGAGGTTCCTTTGTATTCATATGTAATATTCATGCTAAATTAATTTAAAAAATTGAGTTTTGTTTAGTAAATTCTAAGAACAAGCCTTATGAGGGATTAAGACCCAAGGCAGGGCCCACTTATGGTTTGTTAACCCCATATGTAGTTTGTTTCTTTGTTTATTACATGAGTAGAATTAACAAAAATTTATTTCTTTATCTACATTCTGAGTTTACATACTTTACCTTATCCATATCATTTACTTTCATTCTGAATTTAGTTTATTTCCAAGAATTTATATTTCTAGTATTATAGTGACAACAATTAATTTCCTTACCTCCTAAAATACCTGTAATTTGGTATACAGAACTGAAATTGTTGAAATTTTACATCCCTTGGTTTTATAATTAAAATAATGTAGATTAATGAAAAAGATATTAATTCATGCAAGTTAATTTTCACCACCATTTTTGGTTTCATTTTTGGGAATACTTGCAAGTTATAATGTTTTGAGAGGTTTTTCATTTCTTAAAAGAAATTTTTGTTTTCATCCATTCACGTCCAACCAACCCCCCACTAATTTTCATTGACTAAGTTGAGTTAGTTGATGCATGAACCATACAAGATATTCCCATGGTATATTTTTACCTAATCCACAAGTAGCACAAATCTCTTCATACAATTTTGAGGATTATGAAGAAGATATACTTTCCTCCATAAAAGGTTTGTTGTTTGAAAATCCCTTTCCAAGTGAAATATCAAAAGTTGCTCCTAACCAACAAAAAATGGCATAAGAATTAGACCAAAATGTTGAAAATGGGGCAACTACCTTTGAGTTTCCCATTACAAAAAATGATGAAGTTGTTGCTATGAAGAATATTTCTACCTCAACCTCGCCTAACTTTTATGGATCTATGGATGAAGACCCATACACCTTCCTATTGGAGTTTTATGTTTTGTGAAGGAGTTATTATTATACCACTGATACACATAAACTAAAGTTATTTCCTGCTACACTCAAAGATTGAATCTTGAGATGGTTCATGGATTTAGGAAGGAATGTCGTCACTACTTGGGCACAGATGAAAGAGAAGTTTCTCATAAAGTAATAGTATTATTGTATACTAAGTAACAAAGGAGGTGATGAAATCTATAAGATGGCACAAAAGGAAGATTAACCATTCAAATACTATCTAGAAAGATTCTTGTTATGCATTCAGAAGACAAGGCACACAAGACTACCCCTTGAATCTCTTAAATTATTATTTTTGAAGGGAATCAATGAGGAGTACATGGATGCTCTAGATCTCATAGGAGATGGATGCATTTCAAAACATACCTTTGAGGGTATTTGTGACATTACTGTAGGAATTAATTGAGATCCAATATGAAGAGACTAAGACATGTATGATCAAGATGTGGATCAGTTACCAAAACCATTGGGGACATATGCAAGTCAGAGATTGTCAAAATGTTCCAGAAAATGAAATAAGATATTTTCAATGACATGGAAACTCAATTATATACTTTGTATGCAAAGAAGAATAGAGAATAAGAAGATGCATCACTCACATATTTCTTCCATGCAAGAAAAAGAAATAAATTTGACTACAGATGTAGAGGATTTTACAGCATTACATAAAAAAGGGAGGCTTCACCTAAATTTAAGATGTTAGAGACATAAGATGGAAAATTATTTTATGTTTCTCAAATAAAACCATGGCCGCCAAAGTAAGGAAGTATGTCATAAGACCCTATGCCATCATTTAAAAAAAATTCTAATAATACATATACACAACCCCCACCTTGGGCTAATCTGCCACAAGGTTGGGCAACATATCCTAGCCAATAACAAAAATAATGGAAAACTCAATTTATAAGCAAACAACAATGGAAAAAAACCCCTCAATCATGAAAGTAGCTTTAGAGAGGAGGGAAGTCATGGAACAACCCACCTCCTAACTACTAAAAACCTTACCAATAACATCCTTATCTACAATGGCAATATCTAATGCCAAATTGCCAACTTAGATCTCATCTAAAAGAAAATCATCTACTAACTTAGAGATATTTGTGTTGGGACGCCAAAATATTGTCTAAGTAAAAAAAGGTGCATAGGTGCGTAAGGCCTAGTTGAAGAAGGGTGCGTAGAACAAGGTTTAAGGAAGGGTTTAAGAAAACCCATGGCACGCACATGGACAGAGCTAAGGTTTCAGGACTTAGCCATAATGGGCATTTTGGGAAGGACACGAGAAAAGCGTGACTTGACTGCGCATGCAGAGTGGATAAGGTGCCAACCTGGAAATGTGATGCCCATGAAAGGAATATGCCCTGTGATAGAAGGTTCTAGAAGACATCATGGAAGAAAGTGGAGAGCCCAGTCCTGGAGGAGCATGCTCCCATGAAGGACCACATTCAGACACTTGGAACTGGCTCTAAGGCCACATAATGATGAGTTGGCACTTTGGGATGCCTATATATGTGAGCACCCATAGGAGAAAAATAATAATAGATAGATCGGATGGATGGAAGGAGAATATGGAAGCTATATAAGGAAGTAATGTATTAAGGGATGGGATAAAAAAAATTCTTTGTATGGATGAAGGACATGATCCCTGCTGTGATGTATGACTTCAGTCTGATCAAGATGTGGTAGTCTAATGGATCCATTGAATGTAATGAGGTTACAAATATGAATGAGTAGGAATGTAATTAATTCAGTTCATATCTATATATGTTCATTTTTATTCATGGATTTTATGGAATAGATGTAAATCCTTATGTATTTTCCTTTCTATTGTAGTTCTATCTATTTTCTGTAAGTACCCTCTGTCTGGAATGAATACATTTGTCTAGAGGCCATTCTGAGCCCTATGATGACTGTATGTATCATTTCCACCTTTATTCATTAAGTTCATGACATAGATGATGGTTTCCCACTTAACTCACATAAGAGAGACTCAGTTCTCGTGCATGCGTCAGGTGAGTTCCTAGCATCCGCTTGGTGATAGGATGACATGCATGGGATTTCTTTCCTTTGTGATGGGTGTAAAAATGACTACAATTTGTGTCAAAAATTCATCTTATTCAAGAAATAAAGGATTTTCCCATTGACAAAAATTTGGTTAAGGATTTATCCATTTAAAAACTAGGTGGAAAAATAAAGGATCCATCTACTATGTAATTTATTAGATAGTTGGTTGATATAATGCTTCATAATTTAGTTTTACCAGAATATATATATCTAGACAATCCTTTAGTAAATGTCACAATTAATGGAACAACAATAAAGAACACTTTGATTAACTTAGGGGAAGCCATTAACATCATGAAAAAGAAAATTATGAATGATCTAAAATTAGAAGGACTAAGGAAAACAACTACAGTCTTACAACTTGTAGATAAATCAACAGATAGACAAGGACATAGTTGTGGTGGTAGAATCTTGGGAATACTCTGCTGAATTTATTATTCTTCAACCAAAAGTAATCTTAGGAGGATATCCTATCATCGTAGGAGGGCCATGATTGGCCACTATTGATGCATTCATAGGTTACAGGTCTGGAAACATGATAATTTTATATGGAAGTGGTATTAATAAGCTAATGCTTTATCCTCTTGTCCAATCATTGAATGACGAAAATCAAACCGTTTGGGTAGAAGTACCAAAAGTAGATCATAACTCTATGTAAAAAACTATGATGTTGGAGAATTCATGTACCATTGAAGGATGAGAACAAGAGGTTTTTCTCTCTAATGTATTAAATAATAACTATGGAAGGAACGAAGAAGTGGATGATAGATTAAGGTGCTTAAACTGCGCCTTGAACTAAGTTCTACCACATTAAAGCACCAAGGAAATTCTAGGTAAGAATTGTGTCCTTCATTAAATTCTTCCTTATGACTGTAGATATTGAATATTGTCAGCAAAAATATAGGCTCAAATTTTGATCTATCCAAGCAAGTGGATATAACCTCAGGAAGGCCACTAAACATGAAAGATGCTCAACATTTAGTAAGAGAAATTACTGATTACTCTTCTAAAAAAACACAAAGTAGCATTTACATGGGGTTATGGTGAAATGCATGGGATTCATCCTAAGTTTTTCACTCACAATATTTATATAAAAGTAAATTGTAATCCTATCAGGAAACCACAGAGAATAATGAACCCAACAATGAGAGACATTGTGAAATAGAATTAAAGAAGTTACTAGATGTTGGATTGATACATCCAATTTTAGATAGTTAATAGGTGTTACCTCTTTTCATTGTGACAAAGAAGAATGGAAAATGGAGGATTTTTATAGATTTTAGAGTGTTGAATGCACCAAAAAACAAGGATCATTTTCCACTCCCTTTCATTGATCAGGTATTTGACACTTTGGATGGTAAGAAATAATTTTTTTTGATGGATATAGTGTCTATAATAAAATTTAAATTACACTAGAATACCAGGACAAAACAAATTATACATGTCCATGGGGAATGCATGCTTATGTCGTTCTTCCTTTTAGATTATGCAATGCACCTGCTACATTCTAGACGGAAATATTGAGTATCTTTTATGACCTAGTAAATGATTGTATGGAGGTATAAATGGATGATTTCACATTCTATGGAACCATTTTTGAATAAGCCATGCAAAATCAGGAAAAATGCTTGAAGAGATGTGTTAGGTTAATTAATTATGCATAGTATATATTAATTATTTAATTAATTATATTAATTAAATAATGTTGTTATATGGTTTTTAAACCATATTTGTCTTATTCCACAGTTATAAGATTGTTTGCTACATAGTTGCAACTTAATAATTTGTTTGTACTAATTTAATGGTTGCTTCCCAGATGTATTATGGAAGTTGTATTTTTTGTTGTACCTATGCAACCTCTCTTTTATCTACACATGATTAAACAATACCTATAAGTATTGTAGTCCATCTATTGTAACCTGGTTGATTTCATATTAATATAATTCACAGGATATTATCCCTATTTTGTGAAATTACATTTGGTACCAGAGAGAGAATCTAGACCTATGAATCAAAGAAGGTTAGAGAGAGGAAGCATACAGTTTTGGAGGATATTATGTACTCTAGGAGAGCCTGTTTTGCCTCCAGCAACTTCTGAAAACGTTATGCATCTCCACAACTTCCCGCCATTCTCGAGGTGTTTGTAAGGAATTTTTTTTTGCTTTGGTGCCTCCTGTACGAGGAAAAATTTACTCCCTGGATGTAATTTAAAAATATATATATTTTTCCCCAAGAGGGGTTTTATCTCTAATTTAGAGGAGCATTTTAGTCCCTGATATTTTTTTATCAGACCTCTCCATTTGGAGGACTGTGCTGAAAATTGGAGATTATTTTGTATGGAGGATCAAGCTCCCACCAAGCTATTCGGGCTATGAGTTATTGTTGACTATTGAATTTGTAAAAGCTGAGTGAGATTCATTCCTTGCAAACCAAACCAACAGATCCCTCTAACTGAGACAATAGTACATAGAGGCAAGGACAATCAATCAGCTGTCCATACTGTATCTCTGTCCACATCGGCCAAGTCCTACAAATGTAAGAGCTCATCCACAAACTGAGTCATCCCTCATCAACCTACACAAGGAAAATAAAAAAATGGTGGTAGCATATAAAAAAGGCGTGAAGGAAATCCTATATATTTGTAAAAACTATGGTTTTTTCAATTAAAAGGCATTACAGATCCACTCTTTGAGAAATAAATACCCTAACTCACATATGCAGTCCACGTGGAAATCATCCAAGTCACATTTTTCAAAGGTTAGTGTTTTCTAGCGCAGTATAAATCTTTATTCTTTCATTTCTATATCAAGCACTCATAAAGAGCCTAGTTAGATAGAGGGAAAGTATTAGAAGTGGGAGGTGTGGGGTTCAAATCCCACCCCCAACAAGAATTTTTGAATTTGGCAGAACCACCAACTTTAGTAGAAAATTCAAATTTAGTTATAATTAACTAAATTTAGCGGGGAAATCCCAAATTTAGGGTAGTAAAAAAATTCCTCCATTCAGCCTGTTTTTTCATTCTGAACATTTTTTACTAAAGGAGGCCTATTGTAATTCCCTGTTCACCTTTGTTCCTTTTCTCCTTCAACGATATTGTTGCTAAGTGCATAATGTCATTGTGCTCATGTTGATCTTCTGTTGGTTTTTGCCTGGTTCGACTACCTTGTTAAGGGAGATCTCATTCTCAAATTCTTTAGATGGTTTTTTTGGTGTCTCATTGTTGTTAGGGCGTGACCAACTAGAGGGATCACCCACGTAATAATAATTATTCTTTCCAATTGTCGATTCCTGCTACTAGTGTTTTGGTCAAAATATAGTTTTGGGCAGGGTTTAAATAATATACATGGTGTTGTTCCATGTTTTTGGTATTGATTTGGACTATCCAGATCATCATCAGGTTTGTTCGTAAACCCTATCAAATCATCGTTAAGGATTTACTTTATAAGTCGTATGGCAATATCATGAAAAAATTAAAATAATAATAATAATAAAATAAATATAAAAAAATGAAACAAAAGAATTGAAATCAAAAGGGCCGTGATATTCTCCTATGGGGCGAATTTAGGGCTCGGGGTCCATTAGGGATCGCATTTCATCTTTTTGGTTTTTTTGTTGGAGAGAATGCCACTGCCATGGAAAGAAGCTCCACCCTATTTGGTGCACCACCAAGCATGAGGGAGGTCGTGCTTTCTTTATGGAGACATGGATTTCTTTATTGCACAATCAGTATAAATGGCAGGCATGGGTGTTTGGGTCATGTTCATATGACATGGGTTTCCTCAGGAGACAGTCGCACTACTTCAGACATGCAACAAACAAGTCTCTAGCCTGGTGATTTTACATCTACCAGTGCATTCCTGACCTGTACCAGCATCCTCCCAGGATGTTAAAAAATGGGAAAACCCTTGAATCTTGTGAGGAATTCTATCAGCAAATAAAAGATAGGAATTTTGATAGATGTAGTAGTTTCTATGGCATTAGGGACGTTATTTCAGTGTTTGACCAAATGAAAGAACGAAACAACTTCTCTTGGAATGCATTTTTTTTGGCAGTGTACAGAAGTCGTGGTTTCCTCAAGAGACAGTCACACTGTTTCACCTTACAACAAACAAGTCTCTAGCCTGTACATATGTGGCAGCTTAGAGCAGGGTATAAACAAAAGAATCTAGTTTTTTTGTAAGTGTTTTAGTTGTTATTTGTGAAAATGTGGAAGTTTTTTCAAGGCGCATAATCTATTTGATAGAATGTTTCAAAGAAATGTTATTTCATGGAATGCCATGATGGCAGCGTATGCACAAAATGGATTTTTTAAAAAGGTGGTTGGATTGTTTGAAAAAATGCCTCAAGAGATGTGGTCTTATGGAACATACCCTGACCATGTAAGCTTCATTTTGTTTAATTAGCATTTATCCATACAGGTTCAGTGAATGAGGGTTGTAAATACTTCGATGGCATGAGTGCCTCTTATAGAATCATGCCTAGAATTAATAATTATGTTTTCTTGGTGTTTGATGAGCACATGAGAATGTGCAAAAATGTGGAAGCATGCGAAATTTTTGACAACGCCTGAAAGGAATATGGTTTATGGGCTGCAATGATTGCAGGATGTGTTAAAAAAATGAGTTTGTTGAAAAGGCCTTGGAAACTTTAAAGCAAATGCAATTGGTACATGTAAAGTCAGATTCCACAACCTTTGTCACATTCTCCCTGCATGTGTACAAATAAGAGATTTAGAATAGAGCATGGAAAACCATCAAGGCATAGAAAACAAGATGTTTTTTTTTGCAATGTAACTTCCTTGGTAGACATGTATGCAAAATGGTGGAGTTGAGGATGCTCGTGAACTGGTTGACGAAGTGCCTAAGCAAGATGCTAAACCGAAGCTTGTGGCTATGAATGACTTCGTTCTCCAGGCACGGTTCTTCTTCCCTTACCTCTCATAATTCTCATGTTTTAGTTCTCTTTTGCAACTAAATAGAATTTTAAATTATTAGGAATTTTAATACAGTTAAATGTCCCTTTAACTCTTTGTAAAACAATAAAGTGTTGTGTCGCAACTCTCGAAGTCATTATAACGTGTCTACTTTAAACCATGAACTATCACCCTCGCTTCGAGATGATCTCAAAAAATCTTACCCTTTGTGATTGATCCAATATCATTTTATCGACTAGACAAATTTGAATCTCCATTGATTAAGTTGACCTTCTTCTTGCTTAAAATAGTTAAATTTTGCATTATTCAGAGACTCACTAAGTACCCTTCGCAACTCTTGAAACAAGATGTGAAGTTTAATTTGTGTACCTTGGTATATGAGAAGTCACCTTGATTTTTGGTTTGACCTGAAATGAACATATGACATCCTTTTGACGCTCTTATAGGAGCCCTGTTACATTGGTTTACAACAGTAGAAAGTTGTTAAATCTAGAAAGTTGGCTTTCGTTTTGAACCGCCATTTGAAACCTGGATGGAGAAATCACATCTCGTCTTCACAAAACTCTAGCATTTATACTAAAAAAATGCGTGTAACATTCAGTATAGGAAAGAGCACTTTTTGGGATAGTTTGGCGAAGCCATTTTGTAGGCCTCCGGTCACAGTTTGATGAGGTCAAACTGGTCCAATTTCGTCGTCGCTCCAGAAAACTTGTCACCATTTGAAAATGGTTCTCTAGTTCTCAGTCTTGTTGACTCTGATGAATTCTCCTTTTATAGGGGAGCTAGTAGGAGATGTCTCGTTGAGTGATCCTCTATCGAACGTTCATTTTGGACTCTGTTTTCTAGGCCCTTGAGCTAACTTTTGTCAGTTTACAACTGGGTGAACTACGACCAATGGCCCCAGGGAACTAACCACAAAACGCAAACCATTCACTCTTTTTCAATTCCGTTAGTTGCTATGAATTCTTGGTATACCTGGGGACATGTATATTAATCTTGGAGTGCATGCTCATTAGAAGATAACCTTTGGAAGTAGTTTCTTAGCCTCCGAGCCCGTTTTGAATGTTTTGTAGCTGGTGAGAAAATGTAAGAATAGAAAGCTGCGGGAACTTGTTGGGTTGCCAAATCACCCTGAAAATGTTTAAACACATGTAAATAACTACTTAAAAAACTATAATGAAACTTTTTTGTGTGTATTAGAACTTTTGAAAAATTGATGTTTTCTCTCTCTTCCTTTCTCTGTCTCTCTCCTGGGTTACAAAGTGAAGTGAAATGAAATGCAATGAATACATGTTTCTAGACCTTTTTATTTCGATTGCAAATTGTAATTATTGTCAAATGTAAATGGGAAACTGGAAAATGATAATTATTATTGTTTAGGGTGGATGCCATGTCAGTGATTATCGTTGATATCATGCTCACGTGGGTTTTGCAGGATGGAAGAATGACAATGAAAAAAGGTGATGTGTAATTTAATTATTATTATTGAAATTTTTACAGGTCATTGTAAAATTAATAACTATATAATGTAGTCTCTTGTTACTGAAAAGTTATATCTGAAGTTTTTTAATATGTATGAGATGCTAGTTTTAGGGATATCTTAGGAAATGTGCATCTAATTCACCGGTTCTATTTGATTCTTAGTTGTGTATGGAAATAGAAAGATTTGATATATATATAGTAAATGAAATTGAATTTAATATATTGTAGTACTTTTTCAGCATTCAATAAATGATTAAATTAATTACTGGGTTATCTTCTTACCTTACAAATGTAATAAAGAGTCTTTTTTTAATGGGAACACTCAACCTTAATAAAATATTCATGCGTAGCTTTCCTGCATGTGTGATTCCTTTTTACCATATAAGAACTTTAAAACTATAGAACGACCTTAAACTTTACACTTGATGAGACCTACTAGGTTAGGTAAATAAAACCCCTAGTTGGATTTACCGTCATAGTCATTAGGTTTAGCGAAATTGTCGTGAACCCATATTTTAGGAATGACATAGTACAACTTTATCCTGAGTATGTGGTTTCCTTCTAGTTTTGGTGATCACAATAATAATGTCCTATTTTCAGGTCTGACACCAGGCTGAGTGTTGAAGACCACCTTAGAAGTCACCTTATGAGTCCTTGTTCGAAGGAATGACTAAACGGTGCTACCTTGGTTTCTATCAAAATAACATCTTGGTATCTTCTTGAAGGTGGTTTAGTATAGATATGTCCACTTGCTTTAAAATCATATATAGTTGAGGCGTAGATCATTAGGTGCATATTGGAATTAAACTAAACCCTAGTGGTTTTTGTATGTTAACTTGTGGGTAGAAAACTATAATTTAACTCCTTGTATGTGAAATTGAGTTGAAAGATGTTAATTCTAGAGAACATTAGAAATTGTAATCTTGTCCCTTAATCCCTTGTTATGTCATTTTATGGCATTAAGGAATAAAGAATATTGCTTATGTAGAATCGTGCAATGCAAAGATATGGGATCTTCGTGAACATAGATCACTTGTGTTCATGTGTATTTTATAACATTTCTAACCATGTACTTCCTTAAGATGTCAGAAAAGTGCTATCGTAACTCTTTTTTTTAAGACGATGCTAAGAACGAGACCTTAGTGTGATATAAGAGCATATCATATAATGTTGCACACAAGATCGGAGATTAGGACTAAAGTCAATCTTGGAGTCCTTATAACTTAATTAAACTTTTTCATGCGTTGCAAAGAATATAAATTACCTTGGTGTGACCAAACGTCGAGAAAACAAAAGACATACATATAAAAATCAAATTTGGAATTCAAAAAATTATTGAACTATAATAATAATGGTAGTGAAATAACTATTTTGTGATCGATGGATGTTCGTGGGGAGAAACCTATTTCAATCTATGTCTTCCTTAATCCCAAGATTTCATCCTGAGATCACGTTAGGTTCACTTATGTAACAAGGTTAAATTCTAAACATTGAATAAGCGTTTTGGGAAGCATAATCTTAACATAAGAATGAGAGAGTTAGAATTTTGTATGAAATTTGAAATATGAAAAAAATACTTATGTAAGTTATGAAGATTGTCAGAAGGGTAAAGAGAAAAATTAATTGGTTGAACAATAAGTGAAATGTGAAAAAAAATTTCAGAACATGTAGGTGGAAAAAGGGAGAAATTTATTCTTACATAATAATGTTATTGGATGTTTAACGTACTCTAGATGTAACTAGGGTAATGTTGTGTTGTGGGTTGTCAATCCTTTAGTCCCTTTTTATTGTGATCATGTTATTTCTAGCATTCGTTCATTGGGGAAAGTGTGGCATCGATAGGTATATGGCGTTGTCATGTGTCTATGTGATTTGATGACTGATGTAAGTGTCGTATATGTTGTTGAGTTTTATTACTTGGAGTCCTTGTGGCATTTTACAATGAGCAATGTATAGAAAAATAATAAAATAATAAAATAATCCTGGTATTTTACTGTTGTATTTGTGTGCGTAAAATGAGGGCACTCCACCTATCCAGAAATTGTATTTTCAGCTATATTTTTGCAATTTTTTGGCGTAGTAGATCATATTGGGGTCCAGAGGTCACCAGGGCCCGCAAAACAATTTTTTTTTGCTTGCCATTCAATTTTTTCCATATTTTTGAATGTAATTGCATGCAATATATTGTACTAATTTGCAGGTTTCCATAAGTCAACTACAAACTTTATAACTGATCAGAAACTGGCAAAATTGTAATAAAAAACAAAAAAAAATTGGTTCTGTAACACTCACAAGATCCTAGATCTCATTCACAGCATTTGGTATATACAGTGCCTATGGGAAGCACTTACGGGTAAAGCCGCCATGACTACTACTACACTTAATGCCTAATATAGCTACAACAATGTCATATGGGCATCATACCTATAAATTGATGGGGAGTAATAAGGTCACAATGCACAAACTATGAGTGATCCCATTCGTATGTGAATGATTGCAGGACATAAATCCATACTGAGAAATTATTCAAGTATATAGAAAATTTATGCACACATATGAGGATATTTCTTTGAGCCGGTGTCAATAATCACACAGACCCCTTTAAGTACTGTCTTGGTACCATATATTGAATTCTTTCACGTACGTTAATGCCTCTTTCATGTACCGTTGGGTATATAGAAAGGGTGAGCTTCTTCCACATACCGCTGGGTATATCGGAAGGGCGCGTATATAGAAAGGTTTGGTATATTGGACTGACAGTATATAGATTGGGAGACCTTATACCTGGAGTGATAAGAGCCTAACCGTGTTAGTGATCTCTGCAAAAAGGGCACCAATGCCCCCAAATTTTTTCTTTCAAATTCACAATTAATCAGAGGAAACAACTATGCTACGTGAAAGACAAAAATTAAGACGCATCTCAAGTTTGAAGATATCTAACTTGTTGTGAATGGTACTCTGACTAGATCAACTACTGATACAACACAACAATGACAGTTTGATAAAGCAGATTAGAAGGCCAAAATCATCATCTTTTTTGGAGTGTTTGATGATGTGTAACCCCACATTTGAGATGCCAAAATAGCTAAAGAAGCGTGGGATAAGTTGACCACAGTATACGAGGCCAAGAACAAGAATGTTATACTAAATTTGCAAAGTCAGTTACACACATTGAAGTTCAAGCAGAGTGAGAATATTGAAGATTTCTTAAGAAGAGTTGTAGAGTTAAGGGCTTCACTTCTAGCCCTGGGAGAAGTGGTCTCAGATGATGCGCTCATTTCCATTGTTCTGAGACCACTCCCCTCTTCTTACCACATTTTTGTTACAACACTAAACGTGTCAGATACAACCGTTAGTTTTGACAAATTGGTAAAATTATTGCAACTAGAGGAAGTCATAGATAATAAGGATGATGAAGAAGAGAATAAACTTTCTTCACATAAAAAATGGAAAGGAAAAGGTAAAAGAAAACCTAATTCCTATCAAAAATCCCAAAATCAAAATCAATATCAAGGGGACAGACAACAGAAGAAGAAATGTTCAATTTACAAAAGAGGACATGACCTACAAGATTATTGGTATAATATTTACAAGAAAGGTTCATTAAGAAACTCTTGACCTCCACAATAATCTCACAAGGGACATTCAAACTACAGTCAAGGTAAAAAAAATGGGAACTAGAAAAGAAGACCCCATCAATAAGGAAATATTGTTGAGAAACAAGAACAATCAGACAATGAAGACTACTTGTTCACTACTCGATCAAGTGAACCATCCACATTATCTAGTGATGTTTGGTATGTTGATTTGGGGGCCACTAAACACATGACCAGCCACAGAGACTTTTTTATTTCAATGAGGGACACACCATCGAAAAATCATGTTTCATTGGCAGATGATTCTTCATATACAGTTCAGGGGATTGGGAACATTTCTCTAGCCCTTGGCTCACGAAACTGTAGACTATTAGATGTCTTATATGTCCCTAGGTTGATAAAGAATCTAATTTCAGTCAGTCAACTACTTGATCACAATCTAAAAATTTACTTTGATATTCATTTTGGCAAGAAAACGTGTTTGATTTGAGATTAATCATGAGGCTTGAAAATATTTGCAAAAGCCTCTAATGTGGGATGCATGTTCCATCTTGATTTTGTCCAAAGAGATGATCAGGCACTTATGGCCAAGAACTCTACCTCAACACAATTATGGCATCAGAGACTTGGACATGTAAGTTTCAAGTATCTTGAGACAGTTCTCCGGCACAATATGGTACATGGGATAACATCTCTTCAGAAGGATACAGAAAAGTGTTCTCACTGCCTAATAGACAAACAAAACAGAGTGTCATTCTAGAAGATTACATATCAAGCTCATGGTTAGATTGATTTGGTTCATACTGATATTTGCAGTCTGATGCAACCAAGTCATTCTGGATTTCAGTATTTCATGTTATGTGTTGATGACTATTCAAGGAAAATGTGGATTTTTTGTCTTCACAAGAAAACTGAATCTTTTGAAACTTTCAAGAAGTTCAAAGTAGTAGTTGAAAATTAAACTGGTCGTCACATCAGAAATCTCCACTCAGATTGACAAGGGGAATTCACTAGTAATGAGTTTGAAGAATACCTACAAACTCATGGGATTCGTCAAGAAATTCCTCCTCCACACACACTGTAGCAGAATGGTGTTGTTGAGAGAAGAAATCATACTATCATGGAAATGGTGCGATGCATGATCGATGATTTTGGACTTGCAAAGACATTCTAGGAAGAAGCAGCAAAAATAATAGTGTATTTGTTAAACAGAGTGCCCATAATTGCTCTTAAAACACCACAGGAAGCATGGTCAAAATTAAAACCATCTATTACACACCTTAGAGTATTTGGGTGCAAAGCAAGCATACACATACCCAAGCAGAATAGAAATAAATTGGACATGAAGTCACAGAAAATCATCTTCATTGGGTACAATGAAGAGACTATTGGGTACAAATTAATGGATCCTAAGACTAGAAAATTCTACACCATCTGAGATGTTGAGTTTTTTGAGAAGAAGGAAGTAGAGACTCCTCCTCCAGACTCATCAGACGTATATTTTTCACCAATTGTAAAAATTAAAGCTGATGTTCCCTCAGAAGATGAAAGTGACGATGGGGATGATGGTGTTGATCAAATAGAACCACGAACCATGGGAATAGTTTAGCATATGCCCAAGTGGTGTAATAGCACATTATGAGATGCAATAATGGATGCTCCACTTAATACATCCACCCCTGGACCACAGACTCGCAGTAAATCAACAGAAGAAGTTAACTTTTCTTTGATGAGTAGAGTTATTGAATCTAATGAGCCCTCTACAATCCATGAAGCCCTATGGTAAAAATATTGGAAATATGCCATGGATTTTGAATATCAATCAGTGATGAAGAATAATAATCGGCAACTTGTCGATCTTTCACCAGGAAAAAAACCCATTGGATGTAGATGGATATTTAAAACAAAGTACAAAACAAATGGGACAGTGGACAAGTATAAAGCGAGACTAGTAGCAAAGGGGTATCCACAAAAATAAGGGATAGACTACGAGGATACATTTTACTCCCATAACTAAGATCAAAACAATCAGAATGATTTTTTCTCTAGCTACAAAGTTTGGTTGGAAAGTCCATCAAATGGACGTAAAAAGTCCTTCCTAAACAGATATTTACAAGAAGAAGTCTACATGACTCAACCTGAGGGATATGTAGTATCTAGTCAAGAAGAAAAGGTATACAGACTCAGAAAATCTCTATACGGCCTTAAACAGGTACCCCGGGCATGGTACATCAAGATTGATGAGCATCTCGTATAACATGGATTTGTTAGAAATCCATACAACCCCAATCTCTACCTAAAAGAGCAAGGGGGGAGATTGTGATTGTTGTTATCTATGTCAGCAATCTAGTTATCAGTGGTAGTTTAGTGAAGATGATCGATGCAATGAAGAAATATCTTAATAGATCATTTGACATGACATATCTCGGGCTAATGCATTATTGTCTTGGATTGGAAGTATAACAAAAAGAGAATCACATATTTGTTTCTCAAATGAAATATACCAAGACAACACTTGAGAAGTTCAGGATGATGGATTACACACAAATTTCTACACCTATGGAGAATAGATTGTAGTTATCTCATTTAGATCCATCTCCTGAGGTAAGTGCCACTCTCTATCGGTAGTTGATTAGGATTCTCTTTTACCTGACCTACACTAGACAAGATATCAAATTTTAAGTAAGATATCTATCCAGGTTCATGTAGGAACCCAAATTTAGTCATTGGAAAGAAACAAGGTGCATCTTGAGATATCTCAAAGGATTAGTGGATCTTGGTCTAGAATACAAGCAGAACGACAACTTATTCTTGTTTGGATATTCAAATTCTAATCATGCAGGAAATATTGATGATAGAAAACTCACTTTAGGATTTGTGTTCTTTATGGGATTTGGACCAATATCATGGGAAAGCAAGAAAAAACACTTCATTTCTCACTCTTCCACAGAAGCCGAGTATTGTTTTGCAAGAGAAGCTATCTATGAAGTGATTTGGCTACATCACATAATAGAAGGACTTAGAATACCATAGAACAAACCAACCACCATGTATGTTGACAATGAAGGTGTTCTCAAACTTGTTCCCAATCTAGTGTTTCATGAAAGAAAAAAACACATTGAGGTACAAGTTCATTTCATATGTGAACATGTGTTGAAGCACAACATCTAGCTTCAATTTTGTCTAACATCTGAACAACAGGGAGATATCTTCACAAAGTCACTTGCATGTGACAAGTTCAAGTTGTTCAGAGAGTTCCTCTCCTCATCTCTTGAGACAATGAAAAATTAAGGGGGGGATGTTAGGTTAATTAATTATGCATAGTATATATTAATTATTTAATTAATTATCTTAATTAAATAATATTGTTATACGATTTTTAAACCATATTTGTCTTATTCCATAGTTATAAGATTATTTGTTGCATAGTAGCAACTTAATCATTTGTTTTTATTAATTTAATTATTGCTTCCCGAATGTATTATGGAAGTTGTACTTTTGGTTGTACCTGTGGAACCTCTCTTTTGTCTACACATGGTTATACAATACCAATAAGTATTGTAGTCCATCTATTATAACCTGGTTGATTTTACATTAATACAATTCATAGGCTATTATCCCTGTTTTGTGAAATTACAAGATGTAAAGAGCACAACCTTTCCTTGAGTAATGAAAAATGCTACATGATGATGTCTGAAGTTATAGTCTTGGGGGCACTATCTTTCTTTTGATGGAATTCAAGTTGATCCAGTAAAGATATATGTCATCATAAATCTACCAACCCCAAAGAAACAAAAGGATGTTAGTAGCTTCCTAGGCCATGTTAGTTATTATAGAATATTTATATAGGATTTTAGAAAGATTACAACACCATTGTTTGTACTACTAAGAAAGGATGCTACATTTTATTTGACTGAAAATTGTGAAACTACATTTCAAACCTTGAAGAAAATGTTGACTACTACCCATGTATTAAGAGGAATTGATTGGAACTTGTCATTCCACATTTATACTAATACATCTCACCATGCCATTAGAGTTTTTTTAGGACAGAAGGAATGAGTTCTAAACTATGGAATTTATTATATTAGTAAGAACTTGTAGCATGTTGAACTTAATTACATGGTCACAGAAAAAGAGTTTTTAGTAGTTGTGTATGATATCAATAAGCTCAAGCACTACATCATAGGTTATCCATTTTTCATTCACACTGACCATGTTTCCACTAAATATTTGATCAATAAACCAATGATAAGCAACATGTTGATTAGATGGTTTCTCCTTCTACAAGATTTTGATGTCACAATATTAGATAAGCCTGGCAAGGACAACATGCTAGCAAATTTCCTTTCAAGAATAGAGAATAATGATGAAGAATGGATAGTTGATGAATCTTTCCCATATGATAACCTATTTACTATCCCCAAAAAAATACCTTGGTATATACATTTAGCCAACTATCTAGGTTCAGGTAAAAGACCTCCACATTACTTATATTTTGAAAATAAATACATAGTTGAAAAGAGTGTGCATTTTTCTTGGATAGTTGGATTTCTAATTCATACAAGGAAAGACCATTTCATGATAAGATGAATAGATGATGAAAAAATATATGATGTCCTCAAAGTATGCCATAGTGAATCCTATGGAGGACACTTTTCTACAAAAAGAACAACATAAAACATGTTGACAATAGGTTATTATTAGCAAAAATTACATAAGGATGCAACACTATACCCTTAGAGATGTGATAAATGCCAAATAATGGGTAATCCTACAAGATCATATGAGATTCCATTCCAGCCTCATTTATTCTTTTATCCATTTAACAAATGGGGTTTAGAATTAATTGGTCCTATAGATCCTAAATTTCCATAGAAGGAATGCATCTTGGTATGCATAAATTATTTAACTAAGTGGATAGAGTTTAGGGAATTTCCAAGTCAGAAGAGTGAGAAATCAGCCAGGTTTATCTATGATCACATCTTCATATGGTATGGAGTGCCAAGAGAAATTGTTACTGATTAAGGTACACACTTTACTACTGATGTAATTTATGATATAGCTAAAGAGTATGAAATCAGGCATAGGAAGTCTACACTGTACCATCCCCAATCCAATGACATATAGAGGTGACAAATGTGGAGATAGAAGTTATCTTGACAAAAACCATTGTACTCTATAGGACATATTGGTCAGAAATAATTCTAGAGGAAGTATGGGTATTGAACACAATGTGGAAGATAATAATTAGCTTCACACCATTCAAGATTTAATATTGTAAGACTGTTGTCCACCCTATTGAATTTGAGCACAAGAAACTAATGACTACACATGAACCAAGCATAGATTTTTTTGAAGCTCAAAGGAAGAGGATTCTCCAACTCAATGATTTGGATGAAATGAGAAGGTAAGTTATGCATAATATGGTGGTAGTACATAAGCAAATGATAAAATGACATGATAGGTACATCAAGATAAGGAAATTTCAAGAAGGTGACTAGACACGCTTATTTGACTCAAAGTACAAGGACCACATGGTAAAAATCATGATAAGGTGGCTAGGTCCATATGATATTGAGGAAATATTTTCCAATAGCTATGAAACTCATAACCATAGATCCTGTAAGGTTCAAGCTACTAGTAAATGACCATAGGTTGAGATTATATAAGAATCCAACTAACATGAGTACCTATATGCAGTATTTTAGAGGAGGACAAAACAAGATGGAAATAAGGACATTAGACTTAATATCAGAAGTTGAGTGTACTGGTTCATATTCTGAAGTTTCATAGGACTTGAATATTTTATGGGATTTGATGTATATATATGCAAGAGTGTATAGTCTCTGACAGAAGGATATAATGGATACCTGCTTATGTGAATGATATCAAGAAAACTAGTACCATAACATGTCAGCATTCCCTCTCCGAGATTTATCTTATTTAATAAAGGGGCATCTAATACAAATGCCACACATGCTTAACACATCATAATAGTGTGTGCAACATCACAAAAACCAACATACAAAGAAACCACAAATCTAATCAAGTCTATGTAATCATCATTCTAAATATACCTTGAGATAAGTAAACTCCTAACAATTTATTAAAGTATGATTAACATGATTATTATTAATTATTGTTTATGCCACAATATCATATATTTAATTGAATTGATAAACCACTACCCTTTTATGCTATGAGGTTTCATTACACATCATCCCAATCCATAATCCCACTTGACCTCACATTTTACTACAATCAAATCAATTAATTGCATTCCCTTTATTGTGTTGTGTGTATGTCGGTCTCCAATTTCAAATACAATATACTTAAAATAATCCCACACAATTTAGTTTTACATTATTTCTCCAAAATTGTGTGATTGCATTACCAAATCCAAGAAAGATGTATATTGAAAATGGGAGGAGAATTGATACACCATGAGCCAAAAGAGAATTCTCAACTCCTTATCTAGCCACAAATTCTACAGTACTTTCATGACAATGAATGACTTTATTATGTAAATCAATTCCAAGGTTTTAATGAATTAATTGTCAAATAATTTTCACATCACTGTCTCATCACTATGATAATTAAAAACACCCTACAAAGGGAATACCTTGAGATAAGTTGGGGTGAATTTCCAAGATCTAAACACATTGATGAATTACTAGGAAATAGATGGAAGAGAAGAAGAAGTTCTATAAGTTCTTCCACACATACATTTGAACCATCATCATCAACCTCCCAGCCTAAAGAAACTCTTGTTTCTAAAAATTTACCATCTTTTGAACCAAACCCTGAACCAATCTCACCTGAAATAATATTTATTATTGAAACCCTCTTAGAAATATCTACACCCAAATCATCTACATCTGAAGGAAAAAGAAAATCTTCCAAGTCAACTCCTACACCATAGAGTCACTCTCATAGGCTAAATACCATAAGACCAAATACCTCCAAGCCAATAAGGACACAAAATATATCAATTGATAGTGATGAAGAAATTATAGAGGGGGAAATTGAGCCCACACCACTGGAAATAGTGAAAGGAGGTACTGATGCTGATTTTGTGAGCATCCATTCCCTGAAGATAAAATTGAGGGATAAGAAGGCCAAGCCCAGAATATAGAGATGGTGGGTTTCAAGAAGGGTCATGAAGAGAAATGTGAAGACAAAATTAAGGGATAAGTTGTGTGAGAATGACCAAAATATTACATGGAGGAACATGTAGACGAATTTCATGCTGATGTAAATCATAGAGATCATGAAGGGAAAGGAAGTTGAAAAGGAAATTGAGGAGACTATTCCTATAACCAAATGTCATGAGGAGAGGATGGAAGAGGAAACTAACCAAAATATTCAAGAATCACAATGTCATGGAATAGAAATTGGTGAAGCTATTTTATAGGATGTTGAAGAATTTATTGAGAACCTTGTCCATGGAATAGAGGAAGAGCATATGTATGTAAAAACTAAAACAGTACAAGGGCACATTCCTGTAGTTACTAATGAAATAATTGAAAAAGTGTTGGAGAAGAAACTACCATTAAAGCCACAAATTATCATTTGAGAAGTAATAAAAGAATTTTTTAAACCATATTGTGGTATATGGAAACACAAACAACTCTACTAGATTACTGGGTGTGTCAATTTGAAACCTATATCAATAGGTTAAAATGGAAGTATGAAATAGAAAAGGAAGAACTCATCTTCCAGCACTGGTAAGAAATTGAGGAAAAAGAAAAGGAAATTGGAATGTTAAATAAGCAGGAAGAGATAATTAAGGTGGCCCATGAGATATTCAAACATATGTCTCCTTCTAATTTCTATGTTATTTTCTTAAAGGAAAAAATATTTGCAACAAAAAATTACTTGTCCACTTTCTTATACCATATTGGTATGGTAATCAGCCCTTGGAAGAAATAATACATGATGAAGTCATGAACAGATACATGATGAATGGAGTTTACTTCTTCACAAATTTGGAAGGGACAACTAATCCCTCATATTTCAGATGCTTATGTAGCACCATTCATGAGGAACCTAAGAAATATGAAGAGCCTAAGAAACCTGAAGATCCTAAGAAACCTAAATGAGTACATTCAAGAATTTACTTCTAGGGGTATTATGAGTTTTTTAAATCCCTTTCTAAACAACTCATTTTCTATAATTTTTTAAACCATTTGAATCCTTATACTTGTATTCCTCTGTTATACTATTAAGATGCTTCATTATAACCAGAACATATTACATGAATATTAATTAATATAGTCATTACTACTTAACTTTATTTTATGGTATCATGAGTATGCATTTATTCTTTTGATTACAATTAGGTTTTTGAATGATGTTTTCTATTATTCCAACCTTGTTTGCAAGAAACTTGTTACATGTATCAAATAAAATGCAGCCAAGGGATCCGTATGCATAAACCAATCCATAGCCAAAGGGAATCATCTATAGCTAAGGGATCATTTGTAGTAACTCATATGTATCCAAAGGATGTGTCTGCAATAAAGCATCCACAGCCAAAGGAAGTCAAACACATTAAAGAAGTTGTGAACTTGAGAAGCTCGTGTAAGGTAGACATAATACTAGAGTTTACATGTGTCGATGGAAGAAGAAATTACAATTACAACATGAGAACTAGGAGATGACTCAACTTCAACATTTAATTATGTGTTACAACTTAATAAGGAACTAATTGATTAGATTCATGATTTGGGAACTGATTGATTCAACTTATCAGTTACTTAATCTATGTGATTGATGTCTAAACACCTACTGGTTGATCCTATTGTATACATCGAGTCTCTGGATTATTTTGTTGAGATTTTTACTTTATTTGTTTTAACTCCTAGTCAAACTCTGTTTGCTCACACTTTTTTATAATGAGATGTATAAAAATAAAAGGATTTATCTTGATGAGGAATCCGTTAATGTATGTATATCTAGATAGAGATTAGAGAGTAGCAGATACACATAATACATAGGTTTCTTTGTATGCAGATGTAGTCTTCATTCCAAATTAATAAATAATTTGAGTTATGTTCAATAACTTCTAGGAACAAACGTTAAGATGGATTGACACCCAAGGTAGGGCCAAATTTTGGTTTGATAACTACCTCTCTAGTTTTTTATTTATTTATTACATGAGTAGAATTAGTAGCAATTCATTTCTTTATCTTCATTATGAGTTTACATGATTTACCTTAGCCATAACATTTGCTTTCTATTTGAATTTAGTTTATTTCCAAGAATTTTTATTTTCAGTATTATAGTGACATCAATTCATTTCCTTACCTCCTGAAATACCAGTAACTATGCATATAGTACTAAAATTATTGAAAGTATACGTCTCTTGGTTTTATAATTAAATAATTATATATTAATTAACAACATATTAATTATTGTAATTTAATTTTCACCACCAAGTAACTTAGTGCATACGAAGTAAATCAATATAATCATACATGGAGGGAAGAGATTCACGTTAAAACCCAACAAGGTGTTATTTTAGAGTTTCCTTACCCTCAAGGAAGTTATCAACCTCCATGATGTAGTCCTTATTTGGTTTTAAATTTATCCTTCCTTATAATGGGAGACCAGTAACATTATCTATAAGCTTCATTGTTATGGAGAAGGAGAATCCCCAAATGCAAATTATGCCATCATTCCATTTATCTGTGACCTATAAGCTCATCTTGTCAGCATACTCTCTAATTTTTGTAAAAAAATATAACATGATAACTTTCTCAATAAATTCCATCACACTTTTGTTTAATTCCATCAAGGCCTCTAGTTCCACCCTACTAGGTCCCCTCTCACTCTCTAAGTTATACAAATTATTCCCTTATTCCTCACATCAAGGACAAAAAGAATATATTTCCAAACCCTAAACTCCACACAAGTGATAAAGACATGAAATATCCAATTTTCCAACCATAAACATTTGCATTTGATATTGAAAATATTAAACTACTTGAGATAGGTCACACACTCTAAATCTATGGAATAATTATCAACAAAATCCAACTCATGATCCCCCACATCACTCCATTATTTCATGATGATTATCCCACCTGTAATATCACTTAAATACCTCTTGGATTCGATGTTTACCCTCTATTTAGATAATTATTAAAATTATAAGAATATAATTCATAAAAGGAGGAAATTGGGATCTAATATCAACATTTATTAAAGATATAATGTGATCTTCCATACCCATCATATTTTCCAAAATATGAAGTTCCTTAACATTCAATCCTTTGTTGGAAAATTTATCTGCCACCATGTTCCCTTCACGATAAACATGTTGAAAGGTGATGGAATTAAAAAAAGTAAGATGTTACTTAGTTCCTTTTATAAAATATTCTATAGTAACCGACACAATATTTCTTCCATTCATGCATGATATAATGTTCTATGAATCACCTTCCATAATTAGAAACCTGAAATCTCTTTCCACAATAATCTTAACACCCCAAAACATGGTAGTCTCTTCTGCCACATGATTATTTTGACTACCAAGGATAACAAAGTAGGCCAAATCAAAATTTCCATTAGAATCATGGAGCATCCCCCACCCCCATCTTTTGCTAGATTTCCTTTAGTTGCGTCATAAAAGTTAAGTTTAAAAAAACCTTTCAAGGGATGATTTCATCTCTCCCCTTCTCTAGGATTCCCATAAGGTGAATATTTTTGTTCATTATAATGTCTCGTCTTCTAGTAATATTAAACTCTATATATAATATCTCATCCTCTGTGTTTTAAAATAAAAAATTTATTCTTAACAACTTGAATAGACCTCTTATTTATATGTTGAGAAGTCTTATTTATCCCTTTAAAAATCCTTTTATTTTTCTCCTTCCACACTTCCCACCAAAAGTGACAAAGACTAATGAGCCAAAGTTATTTTAGGACTTGACTAGAGAATGGACACTACCATTATGACCATAATTTCTTCATACTTTGAGGAATAACACAATCAACCATAAATAAGGAGAGGAGAGAGATAATGATCACTGAAGAGTAAGGGCATCCTACAAAAATATGGTTAGTAGTATCTACCTCTTTTTCACATAACACACAATTGTTTACCATGTGAAAACCTCTTTTTATCAAATTATCAACTATCAAAATTTTGTTTAGAAATGTTAACCAATAGAAAAAATTAACTTTAGGAATGATATTTTGTTCCATACCTTCCCTCGTATAATTTCCTTGGTAGGATCTTCCTCTTCAAAAAATTGATAATATGTATATTTAACTTAAAAGGTTTGTGTTTCCTCTTTATCCAAAATTATTCTATCTTGTTCACCCTGATTAAAGATGAGATGATTGTTTAAGAATTAATTCAGAGACTCCTTTTTTGTGTAACTTTTTCCTCTCCATCCTTATATTTTTCTAGCTTTTTAAATTACCCTCCTCTGTAAGCTAACTGCTAACCAAAGTACCATTTTTCTTTCCTAATATATGAGAGAGCATAGGAAATTTTTCTCGCATAGTTTTTTTTTATTAGAGGTAAAAGAGGGTTAAGGTGACCCTACGCCATACAAATATTACAACCTGATAACAACGAAGGCCAAGGGTCCAACTATTGAAGCCCATACATAACTAAAAGAGCAATATTTCAAAACATCAAAAAGAAACTAAATAGATTACCCATGGAAGATTAACTAACAGCAAGGGTCCGAGTAACTAACAACATGAAACTTATGACGCAACAGAGTATTAACAATTAAGAAGAAAAAAAATCTAGGAGATCAGACCCCTTTATCCCTCTTTTACCAGTTCCCCCATAGTACTCATGCATTCATTCCATTCTTTGACAAGGCCAACTATAGTGGACTTCCAGTACTTGTAGTTTGATTCAACTATCTTTACTTTGGGGCCATTTCCTTCTTTTTCTTTCTCCTTAGATAATTCCATAGAATGGATCATCCCAGCAAGGAGTTTAAGGTGATGAATGGTAATTTTAACATTGAGAATGTGAACATCTCTTATCTGAAGAATTATTTCCTTCATCTTTAGCATTTCATTTTCCATAGCCAGGATTATTTCATTAGCATTTTTAATTGTTCACTCATAACAATAGAGGACAACTTCTTCACGTTTTCACTCAAATCCCTCAATTCCATAGACACCATACTAATCTTATGTCTGTTAATGTTAGTGTCTAACCTGCAATTCTAAAATTCCCTCATAAAAACATTGGATTTGAGTGTATAGTCTTGAGCATTAAAGAGTTTATTTTGGACAGTTTTGAGAGCATGCAAGCTTTCTATAGCCTCCTCTGAGTTCTTTGATCTCTTTCCCTCAAATGCTTCAGAATATTTCCCACTTTCCATCTCCTCATTGTGATCCCCTTCCAAGTCCTCTTCCTCCTTAATTTCACTAGACGCAGAATGAACATACTTACCTTCCTAATTCTGTTTTGACTCAAAAATAACTTCCACCTTTTTAGCCGAAGCTGAAACCTTCTCCTCCCTGTGTTGCTTCTTGAGGCTAAAATTTTCTAGGTTGGATCTAGTTATTTTTGCCATGGGCCTAGCAGGAAAAGCCTCACTACTAATAACCTCCTTAACATCCAAGCTTTCATAATTCCATTCTAAAGAATCATTCTTTAGGATCATAGAGGCCCCCAATTTTTCATTTTTTCCAATGAGGGGAGTTCCCAGCCTGAGCATAGATTTAATAAAACCTTGATGCAATGACAAGGATAAAGTACCTTTCTCAACCTGAGATAGAGATTTAGACAAAGAGGAGAACAAAAAATATGGGAAATTGTAGGGCTTGTTGTTTCTAACCTGGTTCAACATGGGAAATTGGTACCCATAGATCACTTTGTAACTCCCTTCAAGAGTAATATAGGCCATAATTAACTGAGAAATTTCCCCATAAGGATGGGGTAAATTACCTCTAGCATAACCATTATGGAGAGAGATGGGAACACCCTTACCTTGCATGAAGCATTCAATCTCTAGGCTATAGTCCAACTTAGGTTTGAAAATGATCCTTCCTTCCATGGATAGACCAGAAACTTTAGCAATAAGCTTGGGAGAAATGGTGAAAGAGAAATTTCTAACCTAGACGTGGCCTTTCTTCCAGGTTTTTGCCACATCTTCACTCAACTTTTCATCATGCCCATAAAAAATGCTAAAGAAATGTAACAATCCCACCTTTTCGAGAAAATCCTCAACCTCTTTTGACATCACCAGGACCTTACTTGGTTCAGTACGAACTAAATCCCCTCCCATTCTACTAATTTTGTTCTTCTTTTTCTTCTAAGGGTAAACGTCTATACTAGACTTGAAGGTGAGATTCCACAACATGCAGATTACTATCTAGCCCATTTTTATTTCCAGAACAAGGTCTTGGTTCCATTTCTAATTTTCCATTTACATCCCTTCCCTAAAAGTTCCTTTTATGAGTTAATCACTTTCCATGACAAATCCATTAATGGATAGAGGGATAAATACCCACCTCTCATCGTGAACATCTATTTAGTACTTTCTTCTAATAATATTTGTCCACACACCTTCTATAATCAATCTCCAACTGATGTTAACAATGAGGGCCTTGTTCATTTTAACCCAATCTCTTAAACCAAATCCACATAATATCTTAGGCCTACAGATATTCTTCCAAGCCACAAGTGTTATGCGATCCATACTTTCAATGTCACTCCATAGGAACCACTTATTTATGCTTTCTAATTTATCCACCACCTTTAAGGGGAGTTAGAAAAGTGATATTACAGAGATTGGGAGGATTCATAATGATATTTTTTTAGCAGTGTTATTCTTTCGACATTAGAAATGAGGTTTTCTTTCCAACCAGCTATATTTCTTTCAAGCCTATTTATTAGAAAGTTCCACTCATTGCTTTGGGATTTTTTATCACCCAAAAACATACCCAAGTAAAAAAAGGGAGGGGTTTAGTTTCACATTCCAATATTCTAGCTATTTTACTTCCTCTATTTTCTAGCATGTTGAGGAAAAAATTTAACTCTTTCGGTAATTGATAAGATGACTCGAGACTTCCATGTATTCATCTAACAATAGTTTGAAAGAGTGGGCTTCTGGTATTGAAGCTTCTCCCACTAAAATAATATCATCCACAAATTTTTGGTGGTAGAAATTTTCACAATCCAAGGTTGTGTAGATTCCAACAATATTTCCATATGATGTGGATTCATCAAGTTTCCTACTCAGGTCTTCTGCCATTAAAATGAGAAAAATAGAGATAATGGATCACCTTGTCTTAGACCCCGAGAGATAGGAAAAAATTGCAAGGCACACCATTAAGAAGAACTCATAAGTGAGATGAAGATAAGAAATCACTAACCATGTATTTGAAATAGTTTTAAAACCCAAATATTCCTAGAACCTTATCCAAAAAATCCCATCAAACCATGTCATAAGATTTTCCCATGTCTAATTTAATGATCATAGCTAGTTTTTTTCTTAGTTTGATTGAGTGAATTGTTTCTTAAATAGTAATGATTTATTCCTAAATTTTTCTTCCCATGATAAATCCTCTTTGTTGTTCCAAAATTAAGGATGGTAGAAGAAATTGGAGATGAAGTGCAAAGATATTAGTGCATATTTTGTACAAGGTTTGCAAAGACTTATTGGGCAGTGGTCTTTGAACTCCACCACTCTTCTAACCTTAGGAATAAGATATAAAAAGGTACAATTGACATCCTTTAGCATCTTTTTGTAATTGAAAAATCCATGAATCAATTTATAGACATATTTTTTAATGATGTCCGAAGAGTGTTAAAAGAAGAACACTACAAATCCATTTAGATCAGGAGCATATCTAGAATAAGAGGATTTACAATAAAATCTATCTCTTCACGGGAAGGGATCTTAGAAACCATGATATTATCATCCAATGAAACAAGGGATGGGATACACCAAAGAATTCTTCTTCCTTATCCAAATTTTCCATTTTCTGATCTGATAACAATTTTTTGAAATAAGAAACAACTTCTTCCTTTATCTCTTCATTATCCTTTGAGAGGGCTCCATTTGCACACATGCTTTTCCCAATTCTATTGAATATTATTCTTTTAAGAGTTGTAATGTGAAATAATTTAGTATTTTTATCACCCTCTTTAATCCATGTTACTATGGAATTTTGAAACCAAAAGGTTTCCTACTTAGTTAGTATACTACACTATTCTAAAAGTAACAACTTTTCCTTTTCCACTTCCAGAGGACCCATTCCTAGATTAAATTCTTTAGTCTTCTTTTGAAGGTCAAGCAGTTCTTTTTTCAATTCATTTTTCTTCTTGAAAATATTTTCGAAACTATTTTTGTTCCATTTTTTACAATTCATTTTAACAAAGGCCATTTTTTTAAACAGTCTATAAATAAATGTTCCCTAGACATTAAATCTCCACCACTCTTTGACTAAGTTAGGTAAATATTCACTTTGGAGCAACATTTTTAAAAAGTGAAATGGTGTTTTCCTTCTTAGAGTATCCTTCACCTCAATAAGATGGCATTATGGTCTGACCCAATCCTTAGTAGAGAAAAAAGGAATGAATCCTTTTTAAACCATTCTTCAAATGCTAGAACCCTATCCAATATGACTTGACTATGTTAGTTACCCTATCTCCTATTTGACCAGGGGAATTTTTTCCCCTTTAAATACATATCAATTAAGTTGAAATTCACTAAAAAATCATTTAGATCCCCCATACCTTTCGTATATTCCATTGATCCACCCATCTTATCCAAAGGAAAAAGAGGAGTGTTGTAATCTCTTAAAACCAACCAATTAGTATCAGAAATGATGTTCTTAAAGGCTAACATATTTTTCAATATTTTTGTTCTTTCTCTATGAAGGGTGGGAGCATAAATATTAGATATGACCCACATATTACAAATTTCTTTTTTTTTATCATCATAGCTAGGTGATTTCCTCTCTGTATCAAAAGAGTTACTTCTAAACATTTGGGGTTCCACATTAAAGAAATGCCACCCGAAGCTCCAAGGGAACTAACAACAATCACTTCTAAGTTTTTCCAAAAATTGTCTCAAATGCTATGGAAATTATTGTCACTCAATTTTGTTTCCTAGATAGAAAGAATGTTTAAATTTTGGCTTTCAACAATATCTTTTAGAATCCACCATTTATATGGGTTGTCTAGCACTCTCACATTCCATAATATGTAGTTCATTTCTTAAGAATAGATTAATTCTTTCTAAAGACCCTCTAATTGAAGGAAGCCTACGTTCCTGAGTCAATTTATCTTTCGGTGTTTCTCTTTCTAGATTATTTTTGATTCAATATTCCACTTTTATTTTTTGATGATCCTAATTTTATGGGGTTACAACCTCCCTTTCCTTCATATTTTTCCATTGAGGGTATTTCTCCTTTATTACTTGGAGAACTAAACTTTGAAAGTGTTCCTTTGGATGATTCTACTTGAAGGAGAGGTGAAGAAACAATACCCTCATACTTTATCTCTTCTTTTTCCATTTCAATGATTTATTTCACATTCATTAATTCTACCACTGGAAAATTGATCAATTCACCAATTATTTGTTACACTTCCATGCCTTCTGAGTCCTTAGGACATATTTTTGCCACAGAGACATGTGAATGAACCATCTCATAAACTATCTCTTCCACCCATGTTTCATTCATATCACTCTTTGCATTTCTTTTTTCCTCTAGAATCAGAGTCCCTTTGATACTGACTTAAATATTTTGTTGCAAAATTAGGTAAATCCTTTTAGGTGACAATCAGTCTAATTTCTTAGCTACACAGGATATTATTTTTTGATTACCAATCTTCAAGTGTTGGACTGTAGAATCTGGCATAGATAAATATTATTTCTTTTCTTATTACTACAGAAATAAAACCACCATCCTCCTTATTTAGACCAACCAAGGGGAAAGCACATGTATCCTCTTTCCTTTCAATGATGCATAATGATCTAACTAATGAGTATTATTTTTAAGACTATTTTTCGGATTCTCCATTCTGGGTTTCATAATGCAATTTCATTTTACATCCTTCTGCTCATTATATATAACAACATAATAGGCCTATGAGATTTTAAACTTACAGTTTTGAATTAAATGGCCCCAACCACTACACTTATTGCATTTGGATGGACTACTTTCCAGTCTGATTTTCTGATCCCATGATCCATATCTTGATTTCAAGTTGATAATTTTAGGAATATTTTTTCCAATTACATTGTAGATATAAAAACTTTCATGAAAAAACCTTTTCATATTAATCATAGCATTATCAATAAGGACAAGGGATCCTAAATAATTCACAATACCTCTAATGATATCCTCATACCAAAATTCAAGGGGTAGGATAGGTAACCTAACCTAAATAGGGAGTTGTTTCAAATTATCCTTTTGAGGATTGAAGTTTGGTTCCTACTTCCTCAAACACCACCATGATTTACTCCAGAACTAAGGTACCTATTCTAAAAATCTTATAAAATATTCCTAGAGAACCAATTTGAAAAAAAAGAAATAGTTAGGAAAATCACTAACCTCCAAGTGGCCCTTGGGATTCCATTTTTGTTTCACCCAAAGTCAAATAACATCTATGTTAGGCCTTCCTCCGACCAAATTTCCAACAAAAGCACTATCTAGAATCTTTGTATTGAAATTTAAAATGACGTCTGAAATTATAGGATATAAACTGAAGCATCTTCCGAAGCCTAAAGAAATAATTTTGGAGTCTGTGAAGAAGATCCATTTTTCACAATTCCCAACCAAGAGATGGGACCCCTTCCACCAGGACCTGTCTCATTTTCTTGTAGGACTTTCTCCATCCGAGGTGGGCTGGCCCTATCTTTCCAAGGTGGTATCTCCCTGCAATCCTTTTCCCTCTCAGTCTCATTTGAAAATTCCTTTGCCTTTCCTATGCTCTCTCATTGGTCATCCATTTGTATTGGATAAATATTCTTCATGGGTATATGATAAATCCTTATGGTTTGTTTGTTTTTCTATAAAGAACCATATCATGCCAACATAGAAATTTTTTGTCATTTATTTCAAAGGAAGACATTGTTAATGGAATATAATCTGGGTACAACTTGACCTCTTTTATTTCAATAATGTAGCTACATTGTTAAGATAAATCAATTTAAGTTTTTAGTTGTAGTGTGAACTTTTGTTTGGATAGGTATGACTTAACGGTTATAACCATGCATACAAATATTCCATCTAAAGATTTAATTTTATTTTTTTTTTCCTTGTAAGGAGGTCATGACTTACTTAATGATATTTGCTAAGATTTTTTGACCTTGGGTCCAATAATATTCTTGTGTTGAAATATTTGAGCTTCTTAGTTGAATTAACAATAACCCAAAATTGTGTTCTCTGAACAAGAACTCTGTCTAAATAATAAAATTGAGAATTCTTACTCGTAAATTAAAAAGGTCATGTTTATCTTTCTAAGTGATTGATTATTACTTCAATTGATTAAACCAATTTCTGGAATGAAGTAGTTTTGGTTATTATATATGTTGATAAAAATATATTGCTTAATTTTTTGTTCTAGTGATGAGTATATTAATATTGTGATTATCATGAAAATGATTTTCTATGCAAGATGAAAAAGATATATAATTATTAACCTTTTTTGAATTAAACTTTTGATTGTGCAATGTATTAAGTTTGATTCAAAAGGACACAAATGTTTTTTATAGATTATAGTGACATTAATTATTTTTTCAATTAATTGGAGAAGGAAAAAGAAGACTATTTATTAGATTTGTATTGTGCTTGAGTTTGATATTTGACAACATTGGTATTGATAAAATAACTGATTCTCCTTTCTGATTCTTTAAATGAAAAACATGTTGAATTGTAATAAATGTATATTGGGTGTAAGTGCATTACTTAGTTTGTTCTTATAAAGAAAATTGTTTTGACTGATGTGACTTAAGTTGTAAATAAAGTCAACATGTTAGAGACTTAATGAACTTGTATATATTTTCAATATGATACAAACTTTTCTTACGTTGCTAGATCACTTCATTATATTTTACATGTTTACTTGATATAATACTTGTTTCATTTAAGTTACAATTTAAATAAAATTGTAGATGTTTAATTATTTCGTATTGAAACAACTAGATAGAGAGTTGTTAATCCATTCCAGTTTGATGAATTGACCATGTATATTATTTATTTTTATCTTACAGATAACAAGATTGATTAGATATTACGAGGATTTAGTTGATTTTAATACATGCATGTTTGACATGCAATGATTTTACTTATCTAATTTCAGATATAGATTTGATGAATATCCATATTTGGATTATGTATTTCTTGATAAGTGAAATATGATTTTGCAGAGTTCTATATGGAATTTGGATTATTTGTATTAACAAAAAAAATTTGTAATACCTTATGAAATAATGATTTATCCTTAATTAATTTCAATAAATAAATTTATTATTTGATTATGCGTTATGAGTTGTAATGATCATTTACGATGTTTTTAACTATGAAAATTGTACTTGATTAGATAATTATACTTTACAAAAGTTACTATTTTAAATTATTAAATGACAATTATTACAACTATATAAAAGACATCATCATTTAAATTTATAATTAATGAGTTAAATGACTATAACTATTATGGAAAACAATGCAGCGTTATGAAATAATGATAATTCCTTAACTTGATCGTAAAGTGATTAATTAAATAATTAATTCATTATGTAGTAGAACTCTAAGAAGTAAATTTATGGTAATTTTACCTTTATGAAAATAAATTATTAAACAAAATAATGATGTCAAATTACAAAAGTCGTATACCTTAAATAAGTTAGTATTATGAAATGTGAATGATACATTTTTTATTAGCATTAATATTAAACCTCGTTTAATTACTTAAAAGATTATATCTCTTTCTTTAGAGGTACTTAAAAATAATGAATAATATGGTTGAATTATGATACATTCTAAATGGAATTGGATCATTATCAAAGTAGATTTACATGGATAAACTAAACCTAGTATTAACAATGAAATTTTTAAAGCTACACTTTGAAATAAAGAAACTTTGTACATTAGTAACGAGTAAGTTTCTATAGACCTTGTAATTAAAGGTGTAACTTGACCTAAACTCTTAAAAATGTGTTCTACCTTGCAATAAGATAATTGTATTAGGAAAGCATGGACTCTAATTCCCATCTATCTACGTGATTGAACTCTATCGGTACCATCTTATGATGGCTACAGGAAGGGTAAAAAATAATTATTAATGGAAATCATTAAGTAATCATTATCTTTCCCATAAGTGTCCTGAGATGGAACTGATTGCGTACTCTCAAGACGAGAGGAAAGATATAGATTCTAGGCCATCTTAATACAAGAACTTAAACATTTAATTTAACAAGACATGATCTAGATAATTGTGTAGAGATGACTATGCGGTTATGGGACAATTTTTATTTGGCTTATGTGTGGTCATGAAACTAAGCATGTAAAGCATATCTTGAAAAATTTTCCCTACATAGTATACTAGCTGAATATATTGTCAGTTCACCGAGTTCTAATACAATACTATGATATATCAAGTGAAACTCAATTAACTGATTTTCAGGTAGAAACTTGGAATTGCATTAGTTCTAAAACCTAAATGAATAGGTTAACCAATTGTATACAAGTCATGCACACTCAGAAAGAGTGATGATAAAGGGTATTGGGTGGATCTAATTGACCCTTATAGCTTCACATGGTTATGATGTTATTAGATGGATTAAAAACTATATTTCTTGCTAGATTATTATTTTTTTCATATAAAATTATTGAAGGCATGAAATGGGGTTAAGGGGTTTATTTTAAATGGAAAAAAATTCCCTTACTTTAGATTTATGATAACATGGGTATTACCTGAGTGGTGTTGAGTACATGTTCTCTTTCCTTCATATTGGTTATAAGCCCCCTATTCATCAAGTTTATGTCTTTCATTATGAGATCCACCATTAATACCCGATTGGATAGTATACATGTCACCTCATATATCACACGTAATATAGATGAAGTAATTGAAAAAAATTAGGGAATGTTGACCTAGATGATTTTTTCCAAAGGCTTCATGTTCCCAAACGAAGTGAATTAATGGCATCTATTAATGCAAGTGGAATTAATTTTTCCTCAACTTTTCATCCCTCCATTAAATTCACATAATTGGTATGGGCATGTACAAATAATTACAACCCAAAAACCATGGAGGTCCTTAGATCACATTGGTGTTAGATTTATTTCATTTACACTAGATATATTCTAATAAATACTATGGCTTCCTAGAAGAAAGGGGGTGGTGGTCATCACTATTGAATCTTCTGAGAAGCTATGAAACACTCACCATGTTGCATTCTCTAATATTATAAATAATCAATAGTTATAAAATACTAGGGGTTCTTAAACAAGGATTCCCAAAATGCTGACAAGGTCATAATTCATTGAGGAAGTTAAAGATCTCATCATCCTATCAAGTAGAATGACAAGCTTAATATCTTCTTATTACTTCCAAGAGTGGATGTTTAGGTACATGGAAATTATTATTAGTTTCAAGAGGAGTATTTTTGGGGCTGAAATCATTAGAAAATCCATCCATTATTAGCTCATTAGAATGGTTTTGCAAATCTCGAAAGAATCGTAACATATATTTTAATTCTACATGGCATCTTATCTTGTATATAATAAGGCATGCCATAAATATCTTCTTATTATCCCAAGGATGAAAGAATTATCAGGATTCAAATTCTATGATGTATTTCATCGGCTGAATTTAGAAAATAAAAGGGATGAATTCAAGACAACTCATAATACTTTTTGTACAACCGTTATTTTATTATTTAGACAAAAATGGGAACAATATAAAATATCATTTAATGTAAGAAAAGTGATCAATGATTTTGGTTGTTAGTTTATAAAATTTAATTTCTTCACCTATATGAGAGAAAGTGGCTTCCAAGCCACTCCATTTATGTTTCCTAGTTACTTGGATGATAGGTGGTCACTGTTAGTGCAAAATCACAGCACCCCTGGATGTAGATCAGGCTTCTAGGTTGATCACTTAGGCATCCAGTGTGATTGCACAACATGGAAACCTCTCTCCAAGCGTGGGACTCGTGAAACTGAGAGAGGAATCTCCAGAGAAGGCTGGTTCCTGCTCCTAAACTACCTGCCACAAGCTATTCCAATGCAGGCAAGATAATCTAATCCTAAACTAACAATGCCAAGGAGAGAGAGAGAGAGAGAGAGAGAGAGAGGAAAAGAACAAAATCCTACACTAAAACAGTGATACACCAGAGAAGGAGAATGTTGGACATCTATCAAAACTGCCATGGGACAAAGAGAGGTGAGCAATGGGAAGGATGGACAGATGCATCACAGGCCCAAGGATAGATTTCACACAGAAAATGTCCCAAAACTCCATGAACACAGCTCCAAACCTACAATGAACATTCAAACATGCACAAATACCTGCAATGAAGAGAGGCAAGAAGAGAAACAAGCAAAAATGAGCAAGGATGGACAGATGCATCACAAAACACGTTTTGTTGCTCCAGAAGTTTGCACAGAACATCATTTCAATAGTAAAAGGAAAAAATGCCATTACAGAGCAAGGGAGGAGGTTCGAACTCCATTTTCAACCCTAGAGAAGAAAAGAAGGGAGGGCAGAGCAGAAAAGATGAACAACTTGTTATTCCCATATAAAATGAGCCAAATCTGGCTTTATACAATGCATGGGTCTAGTCCAGGAGACAAAAAACATAGGAAAACGTGTAAACAGCCCAACCATTGACCAAAACACATTCTTCATTAAAATCGGTGGTTGAGACATCACTTCTGGCCATGCTTCTGGCCATTATCATTAAAACTGGATGTTGAAACATCGCTTCTGGCCATTATCACGCGTCAGAGCCGTTTCTCAATTTTCTCCTTCTAGACTGCACCAAAATTTGAGATTGATCCTAGAATCATGTAGATAATTTCAATAGCTTTCTATTGATATAAAGAACGTGTAAATCTGAGCTCTGGATCAAAAGATATGTTGATCTGAAGATTTAGGGCACAAAATAGACCAAAACGGATTTTGAAATCTTTTCCCGCGCTTCGCCACCTGGACGACACGTGGCAGGCTCTGATTGGATACATAATTATCTCTCCTCTACATTTGCATCAGGTTTGGGGAATGCCTCGACATGTGCTTGATGCTTGTGTTTTCCCGACACCCTCTTCCGCCGGTATTGCCAAGTTTTCCTTTGTTTCGGGTTCGGAAGTGTGACTTGCATTTGCATCGGGTTTGGGAGGTGGCTCGACATGTTTTCCTCCCATGATTTTCCGACTTGTTTCCCCTACTCGAAGACCCGATTTCCTTTGTGTCGGGCTTTCCAACCCCTCTGACACATTTCTTCCTTGGTCAGGTTTTCCAACCCTTCCGGCATGATTTTTTCCTTGTGGGCCCTAGCTTGGACACATGGCACTATCCCATTGGTTCGGGTTAGTGCTTAAGACCTCGCCCTTTGACTTTTTGGACTTTTCTCCTTGTGACACATGTCATGATTTTGTTGGTTCTTGGCCCTTTCGGCCCCTTCGCGCCCTTTGCGTCTTTATGTCCCGGATGTCCCAAACTGCTTGGGCCAAAAACTTCCGATCCGCCCGAAATGGGCTTCCTCGTCCTCATTTGGCCGATGACGTGGCATTGTTTGATTGGCTTTCAGCTCCTTCAGCGATCCACATCCCGCGCGTCCCTTCATCTCGGATGTCCCAGTATGAGCTTTCTCTATTTTGGGCGAACCGGCTGGTTCGCGTCATCACAGCCCAAATGTCCCAATTACTTCCGGACTGTTTGTTCTCATTTCGGTTGATCCGGCCGGTTCACATACTTCACGTACTCTTGGCCCAAATGTCCTGAACTGTCTAGCTCAGCAGTTAGCCAATTTTGCTTCCTCCTTCGGTCAGATCAGTTTCCCGCGTCCCGCGTGTCCTTCTGGTCTGACTGTTCCGGTGCTACAATTCCCCGTTCCGGCCGAACCGGCCGGTTCAGGTCCTTCACGTACCTTCGTCCCATATGTCCCTAAGGCGACCTTGAGCAGGACTTAGCCGATTTTCATGATTTTTTCTGGATCAATCTACTTGCCTTCTGCACCTTTTTCCGCATTTTCTCAGAGCTCGTTCTTTTCGACCTGGACAGGGAAGTTATAAAAATTTCTGAAGGGACCCTAGAAACATGATTTTTGCCCTAGATCAATCAATTTTCTTGGGACTTGACAAATCTAATGCATGTTATCAAAATTTACCCTGGGGGTGAATTTTGGATAACAATTTGGCAACTCAGTGGGGTTACCTACCTACTAGGTAGAATGATCAGTAGCCTGAAGCAATCCATTGGGCATGGAGCCATAAGCAAGCCTGAAACTGATCTGAACTTTGAAAACCTCCCTCTGAGCCACTTGAAACCTATTGGACATGGAGTTTTTCTCACCAAAATGCCATTGGAATGAACTGTGCAAGAGAAAAACCAACACACCAAAAATATGTACAAATTGAAAATCATACATGCTCCAAATGGAACATGCAGAGTGTGCACAAGTACTTCTTCTGCTGAAAGCAAACCTTCCTACTCTACTGTAACTGGGACCAAAGGCAAGCTAAACAAACCCTGCAACTGGTTGTGCAAAATAGCTTCCTTTCTTCAAAATTGGCAGCCATGAAATTGATTTGGCACTGATCATGGCTGTTTGGATGGATGGAAAATCAACAAGAAGCTGTTCTTCTATCCAAATCATCAAGGTGTCAACTGAAGGCAAATTCAATACCTCTTTTAGTTGCTCTGCATTTGGATTGAAGAGGTATGACAGCTGATCCTTGGTACTTTGTAGCTCATCCTCATGCTCAGAAGCAAGCATGACTGGTTGTGGCTTCTCCTTTGGCTCCAATGAAGCCAAATACCTGATTGGGCAAGGTCTGATCCGTTGAGTATGCCCATTGCTGTGATTTTCAACTCCAAGAATGGAGTCTCTCTTGTAGACCCTCTTGAATGGATGGTGTGGAAGAAATGGTGAAATTCCTTCTGTCCCTTCTCTTCCTCCAATGAAGAACATGGAAGATTAAAATCTTCCAATCTTGATTCCAAAGAGCTACTATAAGATGCAGGCTTCTGCAAATGAATGTTCTCCTTCATGGACAGCAGGCTCTTGTGTTTGGAATGTGGATGATGAAAGAGATAATGGTGAAAACTCAACCGGCTCTTCTCCATCAAAACAGTTCTCCAAATCTGACAGATAAACTGCCTCATTGTTGTCCTGCTGCAAATATTCAACTTCCTCCATGGTGTCTTCTTGATCTGCAACTTGACCACCATGGTTTCTTTCTCCCTTCAACATTGAGTTTGAGAGGTCAAACTCCTCTTCAGCAATGGAACTTGAGAGAGGTGAAGTAGAAAGAAGAACTGAAGGTTCTCCTGTAGCCTGCTTTGTGCTCAGAGCTCTTGGATCTGCAATTTTCTCCCCCACAGCTGGAATGTGCTCATCTTCTTTTGGATTTGGAGCAGATTTTCCTTCCTCCAATGTTTGAAGACAATCTTGCTCTTGATTGAACTCTTCCTCCAGCATGAAGTTTGTCAAGTCAAACTCTTCAATCTTCTGCTCTAGAGGACAAGTTGGGATTGCAAGATCTTCTTCTTCTGCTGCAACAAAATCAGCCCTGGCCACCATTTGTTCAACCTTAGCCTCTTCTGTAGGTTTAACCATCAAGGGGATCTTTGTCGTCCCAAATCTAAGAGCCCAACTCTTCAGACTTTGAATTTCTATCATCTTCTGTTTGGCTTCTCTTCTTGCTGTTGTTTTCCTTGACTGGCATTCTGATTTTCATCTTCTTTCCCAACATGGATTTGGGAATGCAAGAGGAGGGATGGGTTGTAACTCAACTGATTTGACAATTTTTTGTGGTGGTGGAGGAGGTGAAACCTCTTGTTTCTTTGGAGTGGGGGGTATTTCATTTAGCTCTTGTGGAGGGGATGACTGTTTGGAAGGGAAAAGGAAAGAAGAATTGAGATGTGGTGGAAGACTGAGGGGATGGAGACATGGGATCAACATTTGGGACAGCAGATGGAGAGTTTAAAATTTGCAAGTTCAAATGAGATGATGCTGCTTGAGTAATGGAAAGAGAAAAACCAGATGATGGTGTAGAACTTACCCATTGACAAGGTTGTTCAACACTGAATGTATAGGCCTCTATCTCTGTTGTCCATTGTGCAAGTTGGGGCAGCATCTTTATCATGAAGTCTAGCTTCTCCTGAGGGCTGTAGTGTCTTGGAAAAGGGCCTCCCCATGGACAAGGAGTCCTGTAACCGATTCCGAAAGCTCTCATTTGAGTTTTTGCGCTGGATTGCACCATCTTTACCTCCATCTTTTGGATCTTCTCCAACAGACCAGCATCTTGGATCTGATGGCCTTCATTGTATGCACACCCTTGCTCTTGGAAAGCTCCATAGCCAAACTGAGTTTGGCATTCCTGCTCATATGGGTATGCATGCTGATTTTGAATCTGCTCAAAATGTTGATTTCGAGGATTTGTAAAACATGTTGGAGGTGGAATATACTGCTGTTGTTGTAAATGTGAATTCCATGATGGAAATGAAGTCATGATTGCACAACTTCATGGAATGAAAGAATGATGGAAGAGATGGAAGGAAGAATGAATGAAAAATGAATGAAAATGAATGGAAAGGAAGGTCTGCAACTTTAGAGATGGGTTGTTGACTAGATGGAGTCGCCAGATGTGTTTGCAAGTGCCTCCAAAGGCTGAAATCTTCACAGGAACACATCAACCTGCAAAAGATGAAGTGGAAGACCTCTCTTTGTCCCACCGGGCATGCCAAAACTATTAGTGCAAAATCACAGCACCCCTGGATGTAGATCAGGCTTCTAGGTTGATCACTCAGGCATCCAGTGTGATTGCACAACATGGAAACCTCTCTCCAAGCGTGCGACTTGTGAAACTGAGAGAGGAATCTCCAGAGAAGGCTGGTTCCTGCTCCTAAACTACCTGCCACAAGCTATTCCAGTGCAGGCAAGCTAATCTAATCCTAATCTAACCATGCCAAGGAGACAGAGAGAGAGAGAGAGAAAGGGAAAAAAGCAAAAGCCTACACTAAAACGGTGATACACCAGAGAAGGAGAATGTTGGACATCTATCAAAACTGCCATGGGACAAAGAGAGGTGAGCAATGGGAAGGATGGACAGATGCATCACAGGCCCAAGGATAGATTTCACACAAAAAATGTCCCAAAACTCTATGAACACAGCTCCAAACCTGCAATGAACATTCAAACATGCACAAATACCTGCAATGAAGAGAGGCAAGAAGAAAACAAGCAAAAACGAGCAAGGATGGACAGATGCATCACAAAACACGTTTTGTTGCTCCAGAAGTTTACACAGAACATCATTTCAATAGTAAAAGGCAAAAACATCATTACAGAGCAAGGGAGGAGGTTCAAACTCTATTTTCAACCCTAGAGAAGAAAAGAAGGGAGGGCAGAGCAGAAAGAGATGAACAACCTTGTTATTTTTTAAAATGAGCCAAATCTGGCTTTTACATTGCATGGGTCGAGCCCAGGAGACAAAAAACGTGGGAAAACATGTGCAAGCCCAACCATTGACCAATGCCATTCTTCATTAAAATCATGGGGAACCTTGAAACCCATCCCTGTCACTTTGACCATGCTTCAGGAGAATGGCCATTCTGCATTAAATTTGGTCGTTGGAATGTCATTTCTGGCCATTATCACGCATCAGACCGTTTCTCAACTTTCTCCCTCTATACTGCACCAAAACTCAAGATTGATCCCAGAATCATGTAGAGAATTTCATACAGCTTTCTGTTGATATAAAGAACGTGCAAATCCGAGCTCTGGATCGAAAGATATGTTGAGGTCTGAAGATTTAGGGCACAAAACAGACCAAAACATGATTTTGAAATCTTTTCCCGCGCTCTCGCCACTTGGATGACACGTGGCACGCTCTGATTGGACGACGAAATTCTCTCTCCTTCTATATTTTCATCGGGCTGTCCTTTGAAATTCCTTGACATTTTTGATGCTTGGGACTTTTCCTGACACCCTTTTTCCGCGGTATTGCCAAGTTTTCCGTTTCATGTTCGGAAGTGACACGTGGCATTTGATCTTGTTTGGGAGGTGGACACATGTTTTCCTCCCATGCTTCTGACTTGTTTACTTGACTCCAAGATCTGATTTCCTTTGTGTCAGGCTTTCCAACCCCTCAGACAAATTCTTCCTTGGTCGGGTTTTCCAACCCTTTGAGCTCTGATTTTTTCCTTGTGGGCCCTAGCTTGGACACGTGGCAATATCCTATTGGCTCGGGCCAGTGCTTCAGACCTCGCCCTTTGACTTTTTGGACTTTTCTCCTTGAGACACGTGGTCATGATTTGGTTGGTTCTCAGGACCTTACCAACTCTTTCGTGTCCTTCGCGTCTTTTGTCCCGGATGTCCCAAACTGCTTGGGCCAAAAACTTCCGATCCACCCGAAATGGGCTTGCTCATCATTTGGCCGATGAACGTGGCGTTGTTCGATTGGCTTTCGGATCCTTCAAATGTCTCAGCATCCCTGCGTCCCGGATGTCCCAGTACGAATTTCACTTTTTCCGGTGAACCGGCCCGTTCGCGCCATCGCGGCCCAAATGTCCCAATCGCTTTTTGACTAGTTTGTTCTCATTTTGGTCGATCCGGCCGGTTTGGGTACTTTGCGTACTCTTGTCCCAAACGTCTCGAACAACAGCAGTTAGCCAATTTTTCTTCCTCCTTCGGCCGGATCGGCTTTTCGCGCGCATCCCGCGCATACTTCTGGCCCGATTGTTCCGGTGCTAAATTCCCAATTTGGGCCGAACCGGCCGGCTTTTCAGGCCGATCCGCATACCTTGACATCCCAAATGTCCCTAAGTTGCTCCCTTGAGCAGGACTTAGCCAATTTTCACATTTTCTCTCGATCAACCTACTTGCCTTCTGCAACCTTTTTTCTGCATTTTCTCAGAGCTTGCGCTTCCTTTTCGGCCTGGACAGGGAAGTTAGAAAAATTCCTGAAGGGACCCTAGAAACCTGATTTTTACTCTGAATCAATCAATTGCCTAGGACTTGAGACAATCTAATACATGTTATCAAAATTTACCCTGGGGGTGAATTTTGGATAACAGGAATCTAACCTTCTCTGGAGGGTTATCTCAAGTTTTCAAGTACCACAATTTGATGGATAACCCCATGTTATGTAGATTACACTTATGGTCCATGCACACATACTTGAGTTATTAGGGGTGTTGTAAAGTCATTCAAAAATCCCTATGGAATGAGGCTAGAAGAACCTCAAAGCTATTGCTAACACAACTCACATCCATGTCAGATAAGAACCTTGATATAACAAGGGGAAACTCATGCAAGAGTATTAAATAACTTTGACAATATTTGAGGACTTCAGAACTTAACATGCTAAATCTACTGCTCTATTCCATGCAAAGCTTAATATCAAGTGAACCTAGGTAAATATATAAAGCAGATCTAGTAAATGATGAGTTGTTTAGCTCAGAGATATCACTATGAAGAGATCCTCCAAGATGAGCTACATGGCAAGCTCTAGGATCTTCTATTGTCAAAACTCTATTTCATGGATGCTTCCAAGATGGTACAGCTCTCATACAATGGACCCTTATGGCCAAAATCCAAATTTCATAGGTAAATCTATGTACAATTTCATTTTTGCCTCCAAATTGCTTAAGAGTAAGGACCAATTTAGATGCCCGAAATGCTTATGGCATAGTATTTACTAACCTCATCTGCATGAGTGAGAAAGGTAGTGGGTGTCAAATAAGAAGTAAAGTGGGAAAATGTATACAAATTTGAATGATGATACACCTTTCACTTAGCCATTGTAGTGTCATTTTGAAGCTCACGAATAATCACTGAGTTAGGATCAAAGTTTTGGGGTTAGCACACTGGTTGTATAGATATGTTAATCCGATATAAGCATAAAAGAAATCAACATGGAAATAAACAAGAAGAAATAAAAAAAAATTTAACGTGGTTCACCCAGTGTGGGCTATGTCCACCAAGAAACAACCAATTTATCATCAAAAATGAAAATACAATGAAGATTTGCAATCCTCCACACCTTCTTGGATGTCATGTACTTTCTTCTCTACAAATTTATCTTTTTCTCTCTAAAAGAAAGTTCTTTTGATTCTCAATTGAATTATATCTTCTAAACCATACCTTTATGCTTATATATGCATCTAAAATCTTAGGGCACTTTAGTTATGTAAATACAACTATTAGATTCACTTTACAATGAAATATAGATCTAATTTTTGAAACTTAACTATAGTAGTCATGCATAGGGAATCGATGTTGATTAGCCTTAACTGATACTGGTTAACCCTAACCAATGTTGGTTCCTCCTTGCCTGACCAATACTGGTCCATGGGTGACCAATAATGGTTCTTCAACTGATGCTGGTTACTGTGTATTCTAGCAAGTCTGTAAAAGCATGCAAGTGAAGTAGTTAAGCTCCAAAACTCAACAATATTTCACTCAGAGATAAATTTTTGCATTGTATCGTAAAAATCCTTCCTCTGATCCTTTGCTTGGCGTTTTTCTCCCTCTTCAAGTCTCAAACTTGAAGACCAATAGAATTTGAGTGTAGATCCAACTTCTCCTTTGCCAATGGATTCATTAGCATATCCGTTGGATTTTCCTTTATATTAATTTTCTCCAACTTCAGTTGCCCATCCTCCAATACCTGCCATATGAAGTGATATCTCAACTGAATGTGTTTTTTTCTAGAATGAAATGCCGAGTTCTTTGCTAGATGAATCACACTTTCACTATCACTATATAATCTGAAATACTCTTGATCATTTCCTAAATATTTCATGAACCTCCTCATCCATATCATCTCCTTACTAGCTTCTGTAGTTGCAACATACTCAGCCTTTGTAGTAGATAGGGCCACAACCTTCTATAATCTAGAAATCTAGATAACTTTCATGCCACCTACTATGAAAACATATCCAGTGGTGCTCCTCCTTCCATAAAAATCACCAGTCATGTCTGAATCAACATAGCCACATAAATAAGTATCCAACCCTCCATAGCATAACTACATACCAGATGTCTCTCTCAAATACATGAGAATACATTGGACTGATTTCCAATTCTCTCTACTTGGATTAGCAATAAATCTGCTCATAACTCCCACTACTTATGCAATGTCTTGTCTAGTACAAACCATAACATACATCGAGCTCCCAACTGCTGAAGCATACAGAGCTCATTTAATGTAGTCAACCTCCTCATGTGAGTAGGAAACTTATCTTTTCTCAATTTGAAGTGTCCAGTTATAGGTGTACTTACAGGTTTTGAATTTTAGAAATTAAACCTTTCCAACACCTTATTGATATAATTCTCCTGAGACAAATAAAACTTCATGTTCTTCCTATCTCTGTGAATTTTCATGCCAAGGATTATATTTACATCTCCCAAATCATTCATTGCAAATGTACGAGCTATCTTTTCTTTAAAATCAACAATGTGCTGCATACTAGATCCTACAATAATCATATCATCCACATATAATAACAAAATAATATAGCTCCCATTTCCAAGCATCTTGACATAAACATAATGGTCATATTCACATCTCAAATAACCATGCTCATGTATGAAACTATCAAACCTCATATACCATTATCTTAGAGCTTTCTTGATCCCATTTAAGATCTTTTTCAATTTGCACACAATTTTCTCCTTACCCTTCACTTCATACCCAAGTGGTTGATTCATATAAATATCTTCCTCTAAATCACCATGAAGAAATTCTATCTTGACATCAAATTTATCTAAATGCATATCCTCTAGTGTAACTAAAATCAATACAATATGATTAGAAATCATCTTAACAAAAGGAGAAAAAATTTCACCAAAGTCAAGACCTTTTTTTTTTGTGCAAATCCCTTTATTACAAGCCTTTCCTTGTATCTCTTATCTCCACCCTCTTCTTCCTTGATCTTGTAAAACCACTTGTTCTACAATGTTATTTTACTTGCTGAAAACTTAACAAAATTTCACAGTTGGGTCTTATCTAAGGAGTCCATCTCCTCATCCATGCCATGATCCCACTACTTGTGGGATTTATCTTACATTGCTTCTTCAAATATTTTTGGTTCACCACTATCAGTTAATAATAAATAAGACAAGGAAGGTGAAAATTGTTGGTGTGAGTTATCCTATGTGTCCTCCTCACATATTGGAGGGTCATCTCACATGGGTTAGGTTTAGGGTTAGGTTAGGGTTTGCTATTGAGTCATGCACTAGGGTTACTCAACACCCTATATGTACCCTTTCACTATTCATTTATGAGTATGCCAAGACACTCTGTTGTCTTTTTCTTATGAGAAAGCTTTATTATGTTATGCAAGATTGTTCAGTTGTTGATCGATTCTTCTTGTGATTACGTTGGAGCCATTATGATTCAACCAGAGTGTAGCTTGATCATGGCACATAGTTTCCGATATGATCTGTTAACTCTTTCATGGTATCAAAGCTAAGATTGGGTAAACGTGCACTCCTTTTTTAAGTTGTGATTACTCTTGTTTTTCATTTTTTAACTCCTTGTGTAAGTTTTTGATCATTATTTTCTGGTTTTTCCTTGCTAACATATCTAACATTCTTGATCTTGGAAATTTTTTGGTTTTGCTGTGTTCTTCGTGCATGTGTAGATCTCCTTGAGTTTTTTAGGGGTTTTGCATCTAAAATTAGTTAGTTGCAGCTACATTTAGCAGATCCGCTATAATAGAGGTTATTTTTTTTATTTTTTTAATCCTTTTATTAAACTAATTTTTTTTATATCTCTGGTTTTACTTGGCTCTCTATGTTTTCTGGTGTTTTACAGGTTTAAGTGTTCAGTTTTAGCTCCACCCCGAGCTTTCTAAACCCTCATCTATGGCCTCATTTTTTTTGTTGGTCGGCTCGTGATCTGCATTGTTTTGGGGGGGATCAATTTTGTGTTTTCTTTTCCATGGTTTATAGTGTTTCCTTGTTGGTCACCATTCCAAACCTACACATTTTACAAATACACAACTCCAAAAGACACCAAACCTATGCATTTAACAAAGACATGACTATTTTTTTGGTGTTGTGTAGTCGTGATGTTGTGTAATCTCTGGCTACTCCTTTGGGTGTTGCATGCTCCTTCCTCCCTCCCTCCTTCCTCCATGGATTCTCCAAAAGACACCTATCCATTTTCTTTTGCAATCCACAACTTTTGTAACAACAAAAATAAAAATAAACAATCAAACAACAGTTCTAAAAAGGTACATTTCCTTTTGTTTTCTTTGTATTTATTAAATCTTCTTTTTAAAATCTGCGTTTAAAAAAAACAAAGCTTTCTTTTTTAAAAATTCTTTCTTTTTTTAATTCATATGCTTTTTCACTTTTAAAAAAAAAACCGTGCAATTTTTTTTGGTAAAGTTTTAAAAAATAAATAAAAAATCTTTCTATTTAAAAAGAAGCTTTTAAAATTTTTAAATTAGATTTATTTAATTTAATTTTTTTTTAAAGTGGGAAAGTATTTTTTTTAGGATTTTTTTAAAATCTTAATTAATTCATAATATTTAATTATTATTTTTAATTAGATATTACATAATCGTTATAAATTAAATTAATTTTTTTATTTACGATTATCATTTATGTTTAGTAAATATTTTTAAAAATCATCTTTTAAATTAATGTTAAATATAATTTTTTTAAACTCCAAAAGCTCTCAAATTAGCTAAACTGGACGTTTCTAAACGATAATTTTTTAGGTGTTAGTGTTGATTTATTTTACTAATCATGCGCTCAAGTGTGTAGTGACACTTTGAGCACTCTTTGTCTTCTGCGTGCCTTTCCGGCATTCTAAAGATCATCTGGACTCATCTTGAGTTTGTCAAAACATTGTATTTTACCCTTATTATTGCTTGCAACTAGTGAGCACATCCACCATATTTTACAGCAAGGGGGTACTCTTTGCGATGTGAGACAGTTTTTCTCACAACCAGGATTTGCTTTCACCTCCTTCCTTGTCTTTTACTTTGTGCTTTTTTATGGTGTCCTTATTTTGCTGCACTCCACGAAACACTATTGTGGTCTCCTTTCTTGCGCGTTATTACACTGATTGTAAATCGAGTTACCAAGTGTTTCCAACCGCACACACGGACCCGATTGTAATTAACACACTAAACTATAGTGCTGAAAGCAGGGGGTTATTATATTGTCCTGGGTGGTTGTGCTTCTTTTCTGCATTTCTGCTCTCTCTCTTTTCTATGAATGCACTTTCAATTCCTTTACTTACGATGTTCAACTTCTTCGAATGGAGATCAAAAATAATTATGAAACTAAGGGTTAAAGGGTTATATAGCATCACCATGGGAACTGAAACTAAACTAGACAACGATCCTGAAAAATCTAAGTGGTTAAACCGTAGTGATAAAGCTTTAGGTCTTCTTTGCATGTCTGTTTCTCTTGACTTGCTCTTCCACATTGAGGAGTCTGAAATATCTAAATCTATGTGGAAAACATTGGATGTGATGTTTGGACAACAAGATGACATGAGAGCACATGAGTTGGAAAATGAACCACTAGGGTTAAATTCTAGTGACTTTGAAAACCTATAAGATTTATTCTCAAAATTTGTCCACATTAGATTGTTGTTAAAAGGATGTCAAGTAGAGAAGAAATATTCTCAATTGATCTTTTCGATTCTCTCTAAGCTAGGTCCCGAATATTTTGTCTTCGTGTCAACTTTCTAAACTACAAAAGCTGCTTTGGGTGATACTTGGACTATGCCCTCCTTTGACTATTTTTCATCCCAAATCATTTGATAATATGACAAACTCATTCAAATGGGGTCTCTCAAGTCCAAGTCACATGCCCTTGCAGAAAGTACAAATAAGGGAAAGAAAATTGAAAAGAAGAAAGAAACCAAGAAAAAACCTAAAAATGACACAAACACTTCGACTTCTGAGCCTAAGGCACATAAAAGCAAGTTTTTGTGTTCCTATTGCAAGAAGTCTAGTCACGATGAGAACCACTATTTTCAGAAACATATTGATTACTTATCTCATTTACTTGAGAAAAATAAAATAAGTGTTCCTGAATCCATAAAAGAAAGTGCTCCAAAGGCCAAGTCTTCTGCTACAAAAGGTTCTAAAATAATAAGAAGAAAGGAAAGGCCCTTGTAGCCAAAGTTTCTCCTTCATCAATCTGGATTATAGATTCCAGTTCCTCACACCACATGGGTTCTTCACATGATGAGTTTTACAACATCTAACCTTGTGGAATTTCCCAAATAACGATGGGTAATGACACGACAATGTCAGTTTCTGGTAGTGGATCGGTAAAGATGGATGGGGGAACATTTAACCAAGTGTTGAGTGTTCTTGATCTCTCTACCAATCTCCTATCAGTTTACCAAATTAATCACCTTGGTAAAGGAATGTGAGTGTAATATAGTCCTAACTTAGTGATTATTCGTGAGATTAACGATGACACTAAAGTGATTGAGGGAAAGGCTGATCACCGTTCATGGTTATATACATTTTCCCACTTTACTTCTGATTCTACTCCCACTTCCTTGCTCACTCATGCAAATGAGGTTAGTAAGTTATGGCATGAGCATTTCAAACATATAAATTATCGCTACCTTGAATAATTGAGCCAAAACAAAATGGTCAACAGGTTACCCTGCGTCAAGTTTTCTAAGGGTCTTTGTGAGGGTTTTACCCTTGGAAAGCATCCTAAAAAGAACTTTGACAAAGGAAAATCTTGGAGAGCTACTCATCCCTTGGATCTTGTTCACAGCAATATTTCTGGTCCATTTCCTTCTTCTTCATTTACTAGAGCTCTTTATGTGCTAACGTTCATTGATGACTTTTCGCGATATACTTCGGTATATTTTCTTAAGCTTATGTCTGAAGTCTTTGAACATTTTCAAGACTTTAAGGATCTTGTTGAGAAATAGGCGGAACAGTCTATCAAGGTTCTTCAAACCGACAATGGAGGTGAATATGTAAACAATAGGTTCATGGATTTCTATACTTCTGAACGGATATCTTTGTAGTATATAGTTGCTTATAGCCCTTTACAGAATGGAGTCGTAGAAAGAAAGAACCGTACTCTGAAGAAGATGGCCACTTGTACGATTCACTTGAAGTCTCTTCCTCTGCAGTATTGAACTGAAGTAGTGAATTGTAAAAATTACATTTAGAACCATGTTCCACAAAAGGATGTAAGAGGTATGACACCCTTTTAAGCTTGGTTTGGATGCAATCCTGATGTCGAGAAATTTCAAGTATTTAGATCCAAGGTTATGGCTCAGATTCCCAAGAAGAAATGAAAGGCCTTGGAACCACAACCCAAACCTTGTATCTTTATAGGGTATCCTGATGGCATGAAGGGATATCAATTGATGAATCCTACTTCTCATGAGATGTATATTAAGAGAAGTGTTAAGTTTGATGAGTCTTCATCGACTTATACTTCTCCATATATTGAGGTTCTTCAGCTCACTGACTCGGATTCTGACTCATGAGATGATGATACTGTTGAGCGTGCTCCTCTTTTGGATCCTCTTGACCATCAGACCTCTGATTCTTTTGATTCTGATAGTATTGATGATGAGGACTATGTCCCTTCTTACTCAAGTGAAGAATCTTCTGACTCTGAGCATGATCCTCCTAGTCCACTTTGGGATAGGAAAACTTTGCAAAGTGTTGGAGATTTACGTTGAGATACTTCGGATATGGGACGTACTCACTTAGATTTCATTGGACCCCACTTTTTCTTCACCTCTAGTTTTGATCCACAGTATTTTCAGGAGGCTTCTAGTATTCCTGAGTGGTATTCTGGCATGGATGAGGAGTATTCCTCTCTCATGAAGAATGCTACTTGGGATCTCACCCCTCTTCCTAAAGGAAGAAAAAAATTTCGCTGTAAGTGGGTGTTCCAAACAAAGTATGGAGTAGATGGAGCCGTCAAAAAGTGTAAAACATGATTAGTAGCTAAGGGTTTCTCCTAGATAGCTAGGGTTGATTATACTGAAACCTTTGCTCCAGTTGTAAATATGACTTCTATTCGAATGACCCTAGCCATTGCTACAGTGAACAAATGGAAAGTCCATTAAATGGACGTTAAGAGTGCCTTCCTTCATCGCGACCTAGAGGAAAATATCTATATGCAACATCATCCAGGTTATGTACAAGATCCCTCCCTCGTCTGTAAGTTAAAGAAGTTTCTCTGTGGCCTCAAGCAAGCCCCTCGAGCTTGGTATGCCAAGATGGACTCCTTTTTACTTACATCAGGGTTTACTAGGTGTCACTCTAATCCAAATGTTTATATTCTATGATAAGATGACTCTATACTCATTCTTGTTATCTATGTTGATGACTTGTTGATCATAGGAATCTCTTCCTCTATTATTGATTCTGTGAAGATCGCCTTGGCCAACAGGTTTTCCATGACTGACTTAGGTCTACTTCATTACTTCCTTGGGATCCAAATTTCACAATTTGACTCGGGAATTTTTATTTCGAAACCTAAGTATGCTCTTAATTTGCTAGCTCATTTTTAGATGTCTGATTGTAAGTATTCTCCTACTCCTTTTCTTTCCAAATTTAAGTTGGTTTCAGATTGCTCTACTCCCTTGGTTGATGGTACTCTTTATCGACAGTTAGTGGGGAGCTTGATTTACTTGACTCACACTTGACTGGATTTATCGTATGTTGTTAGGATCATGTCCAGATTCATGTAGGACCCACATGAGCTACATTGGAAAGTAGCCAAATAGATCCTTCATTATGTTCATGGCACATATATGAATGACATTCACTATCATGGAGGGGTAGATATTGAATTTATTGGGTTTGCAGATTCTGATTGGGCCAATGACTTAGATCATCAGAAATATACTTCTGGCTACAGTTTCTCTCTTGGTTCAGGTCCTATTAGTTGGTCTAGCAAGAAGCAGAATGCAATTGTGATATGATCTATAGAGGTAGAATACAGAGGAGTAGTTAACGTTGCCATAGAAGATATTTAGCTACATGCTATTCTAATAGAGTTTGGCATCCACTTTTGGTGGCCTACCATTATCTACTGTGATAACACAAGCACTATATCTATTTATAGAAATCTAGTCTAGCATCAGTGGATGAAACACATTGAGATCCATATACACTTCATATGAGAGCTTATTCATTATGGCATCATCGACATTCAGTACATTCAGACAACTAATCAAATTGTACATTTATTTACCAAGCCCTTCACTGAGATGAAGTTTCTTCACTTACGGTCTCTTCTTGGGGTGTGGTCTTCTACAGCTGCTCATCTTCTTCAGGCTATGTAGTCCTTCTTTTCTTCTTCTTTTTCTAGGAATATTGTGTTTATATATTGGCACATTATCAGGCCTTTAGTTGTTGGGCCCCATTAACACATCTTTCTTAGTTGTTTAGGAGTGTCTTCTCTTTCAGTCTAACTCATCATAACTGCTACCCCAACTTCGATGAAGGGGGGTATTGGTGTCAGTTATCATATGTTTCCTCCTCGCATATTGGAGGGTCATCTCACATGGGTTAGGTTAGGGTTTTCTATTTAGTCATGCACTAGGGTTACTCAGCACCCTATATGTACCCTTTCACTATTCATTTATGAGTATGCCAAGACACTCTGCTGTCTTTTTCTTATGAGCAAGCTTTATTCTGTTATGCAAGTTTTTTTAGTTATTGATCGATTCTTCTTGTGATTACGTTGGAGCCATTACGATTCAACTAGAGTGCAACTTGATCGTGGTGCACATTTTCTGATACGATCCGTCAACTCTTTCAAAAGGAGAAAATATTTCACCAAATTCAATATCTTCTTTTTGTACAAATCCCTTTATTATAATCCTTTCCTTGTATCTCTTATCTCCACCCTCTTCTTTCTTGATCTTGTAAACCCACTTGTTCTACAATGTAATTTTACTTGCTGGAAACTTAACAAAATTTCATGGTTGGGTCTACTTTAAGGAGTCCATCTCCTCATCCATGCCATGATCCCACTACTTATGGGATTTATCTTGCATTACTTCTTCAAATATTTTTGGTTCACCACTATCAGTCAATAATAAATAAGACAAGGAAGGTGAAAATATTTCTAGAGGTCTACTTACCCTTTGTGACCTTCTCACTACAATTTGGGGTACCAGAGACTCAATCTTCTTATTTTGTGGATTTTTGTCTACTTTTGTCAATGATCGATGTCGGTCACCTTCTACCGATGCCAATTTGGCTAACCAACACTTGTATATGGGATAAATGCCAATTAGGGGTAAACTGATCCCGGTTATTACGTAAACCTATAGGTGCTAATTTTAAATCCAAGAGTTCATTTTCATCCAAAAACTTCTCCACTGGTTCATCTTTGGGTACAAATACTTAATCCCTGTACAGTTTATTTTCATTCCAATCAATGTCATGACTCATAATTACCTTAGAACCTTCTAAATCCCAAAACCAAAATCCAAAATCACTACATCCATAACCAATGAAAGTACATATTTTAGATTTAACATCTAATTTACAAAATGCACAAAAGATTTTGAGCCAAATACTCTAAGAAAAGAAAGATCTACCTCTTTTCTAGTCCAATATTATTCTAGTATTCCACCATTCATTGCACTTGAAGGTCCATAGTTAATTAAGTAAACCATCATGTCTACTGCTTCCACCCAAAACTGTAAGGGAAATCCAACATGTATCCTCATGCTTCTATCACGTTCCATGATAGTCCTGTTTATTCTCTCTATAATACCATTTTCCTGTGGTGTTCTAGGAATGATCCATTCTATGTGTATTCCATTTACTGAACAATAATCATTAAAATACTTGCTGTAGTAATCACCAACATTGTCAGATCTAAGGAAATTTAACTTTGAATTTGATTCATTTTCCACAAGAACTTTCCATATTTTAAAAGTTTCAAAAACATCAGATTTACGATTAATACAATAAACCCATACCTTTCTTTTGGAATCATTATTGAAAGTAACATATTATTGGGATCCTCCATGAGAAGCTTCCTGGGATGGTCCCCACACATATGAGTGTACAAGATCCAATTTATGCTTCTTCTTTGTTTCCCCAAATTTTAGAAATCTCACTCTCTTTTCTTTCCAAAAATACAATGCTCACAGAAATCAAGATCTACACATTTTAGATTTGATAATGTACCCTTTTCCTTTAAGATCTCCATTCCCTTTTCACTCATATGGCCTAGCCAATTGCGGCATATTCTTGTATATGAATCTCAAATAGATAGAATATAAAATTAATTAGTAATACAAGTATATAAATACAATGATCATACCTTCTTACCTCTTTCTATAACAAGATATCCCTTAGTAAATTTCCAAGATTTGGCTGTGAGTGTAACCATGAAACCAGTTTCAAATAATTGTCCAACAAAAATTAGATTTATTTTGAGGCTTGGAACATGCCTCAAATATTTCAATATCCATGTATGTCCATTCTAAAATTTAAGATTAACTTCACCTCTACTAATAATATTACATGGTTCATCATCTCCTAAATAAACATGCCCAAAATTACCCTGGACATAATTTATTAAATATCCCTTATTAGGGGTTTCATAGAAAGAAGCTTCTGAATCTAAAACCCATGACTCAATTTTATTATCAAAGGAGAGAATTAGGGAATCTTGCATTACCTATTTTGAAGAAACATTTTCCTCTTTACCTTTGTTTGGTACATTCTCTTTGTTTTCATTAAACCAACAATCCTTCTTTGCATGACCTTTCTTTCCATAATTCGAGCAAATTATACCTCTACCTCTTGATTTAGATCTAGCATTCTTAGAATTTTATTTACCATTATTATTTCTCTTATATCTCTCCTTCTTCCTTCTCTTGTACTTTTCCTATGTATTTCTTCATTAAATATTATAATAACCACATCATAAAGCTTTAAAACATTAGTAGTAAAAGTTGTATTACTAATAGCCATTACCAAGTTATCCCAACTATCTGGAAAAGAGCATAATAATAAAATTAATTTCACTTTATCCTCAAATGAAATAATAACTGATTTTATTTTATTTATACTAGACTGGAAATCATTCAACTGACTTGATGCCGATTCACCTTCTTGTATCTTTAAATTAAACATTTTTTTCATCAAATAAAATTTATTTGAAGAAATAGGTTTTTCATATATATATATTCTAAAGATTTCATCAACTCTACCGTAGATCCTTCTTCAGTAATATTCAAATCCACAGATGCTTCTAGACCCAATCTTATAGATCCTAGAGCCTTTCTATCAAGAATTTTCCATTCTACATCAGTCATCTTTACAGGTCTTTCCTTCTCATCCAATGGTAAGTATAAATCTTTCTGATACATACAATCCTCCACTTCCATCTTCCATAATATATAGTCATAGTCATCAAATTTATATACTATGAATTTTCATTCTTCTCCCATTGATTTTCTCCCACTCAATCAAAAATCCTCTGTGAGTAAATTTTTCAACACACACAACCCTCAAAAAATATACTTAGATACCAGTTGTTGGGGTTACACCACCAGTTATATAAATGTATTAATCAAATTTGAGCATAAAATAAATCAATACGGAAATAAATAAGATGAAATAATACACAAGATTTAATGTGGTTCACCTAATGTGGGCTACATCCACTAAGAAACAACACATTTATTATCACAGAGGAAAATACAATGAATATTTTCAATCTTCCACGCCTTCTTAGATGTCTTCTAATTTCTTCTCTACAAATTTCACTTTTTCTCTCTAAAAGAAACTTCTCTTAATTCTAAATTGAATTCTACCTTCTAAACTCTAGATTTATGCTTATATATGCATCTACAATCTTAGGGAACTTTAACTATGTAATTACAACCATTAGTTTCACTTTAAAACTAAAGATAGATCTAATTCTAGAAAATTAATTATAATATTCACGCACAAACAATCGATGATGGTTATCCTTAACTGATGTCGATTATTCACAACTGATGTTGGTTCTTCCTTTCCAAACTGATACTATCCATGGGTGACTAATGATGTCTCATCAACTGGTGCTAGTTACTGTGTATTCAAGAAAGTATGTAAAAGCATGTCATTGAAGCAATTAAGCTCCACAACTCAAGGAAAAATTCACTCACATTCCTTCACCAAGGTGAGTAATTTGGTCAACCGATATGATATTGGTAGAGAGATCAAGAACAATCAACACTTGGTTAAATGTTCCCCCATCCATCTCTACCGATCCACTACTAGAAAATGACACTTTCGTGTCATCACCCAACATGATTTGGGACATATCAAAAGGTAATGTTGGAGAAATCAACATGTGAAGAAGCCATGTAGTGTCAAGAACCAGAATCTATAATCCCATTAATGAAGGAGAAACTCAAGCTACAAGGGCCTTTCTTTTCTTCTTATCAGTTTTATACTCTCTTGTAGTGCAAGACTCGAATTTTGAAGCATTTTGTTTGATAGAATTAGGAACACCTATATGATTTTTCTCAAGTAAATGAGTAAGGCGATCAATTTATTTTATCATACATTGATGCTCTTTATGAATAGTCTTATTTCCATTAAAACACTTAAAGCTTTCTTTCTTCAGTTTTGGCTCAGACTTTGAAGCATTCATGTTAGGTTTGAGTGTTTCTTGGTTGGTCTTAGTTTCCTTATTAGGTTGATCATTTTCTTCTTTCTTATTTTAAGTATTCTTTCCCTTACCAATACTTACTACAAGGGAATGTGATTATACTTGAGAGACCCCATTTGAATGGGTTTTTCCTATTCTCAAATCATTTGGGATGAAAAACTATTAAAGGAGGGAATTTTCCAAGAACTTCCCAGAGTGGGTTTCATAGCGTGAAAATTTGACACAAAGACAAAGTATTCAGGACCTAACTTATAGATAATTAACAAGATCAAATGGGAATATTTATTCTCCACATTAAATTCCTTTAACAATAATCTACTCTAGATCAAATTTGAGAAGAATTCTTATAGGTTTTCAAAGTCACTAGGATTTAGTCCTAGTAGTTCGTTTTCCAACTCATGCGCTCTCATATCATCTTGTTGTACAAACATATCATCTAGAGTTTTCCATGTAGATTTAGGTGTTTCAGATGACTCAATGTGGAAGAGAAAGTTAGGAGAAATAGAAATTAAAATTATACCTAAGACTTGATCACTATGGTTTAACCACTTATATTTTTCTAGCTCATAATCAGGTTCAGTCTCAGCTCCCATGGTGATGTGAAATAACCCTTTACCCCTTAGTTTTAGTAACGCATTCAATATCCATTCAAAGAAGTTGAACAACATAAGAAAAGGAATTGAAAGCACATATATAGTGTAGAGAGATAAATAAGGAATGTAGAAAAGAAAAACAAGCAACAAAACCACCTAGGAAAATATTATAACCCCCTACTTTTGGCGCTTTATAGTTTAGTATGTTAGATACAATCTAGTGTGAGTGTGTATCATTAAACAATTGGTCACTCACCTTACAATCAATATAATAACGTAGAAGAGAGGAGATTGTAGTCATTTTTACATCTATCACAAAAGAAAGGAACCCCATGTGCATCGGCCTATCACCCAGCGGATGTTGGGCGCTCACCTGAGGCACACGTGGGTGTCGAGTCTCTCTTTTATGTGAGTTTAGTGGGAAACATCATCATCTATGATTTATTCTTAAGAGATTTAAAAGGAGTTAAGACATTCAAGAACCATAGAGCTCAGAAAGGCCTCTAGATCCTTGCAATCATTAAAGACATAAAGTACTTAATAAATTATATAACTTGTACCATAACAGAAAGAAGTATACAAGCATCCATACTTAGCATAAACATAAATGAAAGAGAACCTATGAGAAAGATGTATGCATCAGAATCATTAATATTCATATTCATATAACTAGTTACCTTATTACATCCATGGAGCCATTACATAATGTCACATAGACCGTAGTCATGCATTACAACTAGAATTATGTAGCTAGGCTATCAAAAGAAAAATTGAAATCCCCATACCCATTATAAATTCTTTCCCAAATACCATTATCCACTAACAGAGTTCTTGTAGTATTTCTATAGACCTCCACCCTCTTCTATTTCTCTCTCTATTTACTCTGAAGGTGCTTGTATTTATAGCATTTCTGGGCTACCAACAATCCTCCAGCACCCTCAGATCCAATGCCAAGTGTTTGAATGTGGTCCTCCATACGAGCATGCTCTGCCAAGCCTGAGCTTTCCACTTTTCACCATTATGTGCTTCTAGAAGCTTCTACCATAGGCATGCTCTTTCTTGGGCCAACATATCACCAGGTTGACACATTATCGACTCAGCATGCATAGTCAGGTCATGATTTTCACATGTTCTATCCTAAACACCCAATTTGGCTATCTTGAACCCTTGGTTCTGTCTGTGCACGCCACAGGCTTTCTTAAACCCTTTTCTCAACCCTACCCTACACATTTTGTCCTTGTGCACCTCTCTTCAACTAGGAAATGTGTGCATATGAACCTTTTGTCTTTAGCCAACATTATAGGGGCCAAAATCACCCCACACTACACTTGTTCTCCATCCACAGAAATACTTATTTAGTGAAAGAAAGAATACAACAGGATTACACCTTGGAACAAGAATAAGGGGATGAAAGAATGGGGAAAGAAGAAAGAATGGGAAAGTGAAGGAATCACTGCAACAAGCTAGGAAAATCCTTTTGCAAGTTGGCCACGAACTTGTTCCAGGCATCAAATTCTTCCTGTGCTCTCTAACAGAGGTCACCGACTAGGGCACTCACCTCCCCCAAATTTAGTCCATCTCCTTGCACACTTATGGTATCAATGATTTTCTCCAACTCCTTGCATATATCCTCTAGCATGTTGATTCTTCATGTAATACGTGGATATAGTTCCTTGAACTAGTTTTTGATTGAACCCCTTAAGGTTTCAATGGTTTCAGATTTCCTCTTGACCTTGGCAAGGATTTTATCCCTTTCTGCCATGTTTTCCTTTTTCTTCTCCTAGAACTTCTTGAGTTTTGCTTTATGAGTGGTAACCAAGGTGCCTGCCACTTTTTCTCTATCCACGCAATTGTAGTACATGGCCTCATTAGTCCAGGAAGCATCCCTTACATCAACAAGAACCTTGCCGTATTTCATGATGAGTGCTATGATCTTCAACTTATCCTCTTTCTCTAGGCATGCAGTAACTTCTTCTACAGACTCCAAGGCTAGTGGTTGTCTTTCCATGGTAAGGACCCTTGTTAAATCCTCCAGGAATCCCAAGTAAGATCCATACTTCTACGTGGGTGATGCTAGGTCTAGATGCTTCAATACTATAGCCTCATTGATGGATTCCACCTTCTTATACACAGTTAATACCTTATCCTTTTCATTCTTCAATTCACACTGCTACTGGGTGCTGATCACAATCTCCTAGCTTAGCTCCTTTGTCATTGCAGCTAGCTCTTCCTCTTTCTTATTTAGCTCCCTTCCAGATATTTGATCCTATCATTCCACCTGAAGATTCTAGCTTCAACCTCAACGGAGACTTTGTTGAGCATGTTACACAGTTGTTCATTCGAGAGCTGTTGGGTATCCACCTTTTGGTTGTCTTCTCTTAGTCCTGGAAACGTTATTATTTCCCTATGGCTTACCTCAAACTCTGGCACATCAAGGTAGGAATCTATTTCCCATGAGATCATCTTCCTTGTCTACGGATATACAGCCTCCTTATCAAAAGATGACATTCCTACAAGCTCCTTTGTGAGAATAGTACTTTGAAACTATGCGTAGAACACTTTCTTGGGGTCATCAATATAACCCATCTCTAGCCTCTCCCCCTCTACGCACCTTCCTCCCATGCACATAACCTTAAGTATAATTACAGTCAAAATGGGGCCTCTAGTGCTGCCATGTTCCTCTTATGCGCTCTCCTCCTCCTTGTTCAACACTAGCTCAGCATTGTGTTCTAATTTGTCCTCCACCATGGTCTCAATGTTCTTAGTCTCTTCTGTTTCTACCACCTTGGTTGTCTGTTCCTGCGTAGAGCTTGGATACTCTTTCTTCTACACACTAGCTTCCTCACCTTTTCCCATGTTCTGGGCACCTTCTCCTACCTGGCTATCCTTGCATCATACGAAAAGGAATCCATGTTCTTCTTCTCTTCCTTCCTCCTCTGAATTATGTACATTGAAGACGAGTGGCCCTCGATCTTTCTTGGGTTCCTCTTCCCCACTTACTTCTTCTCCACTCTCATCCTTTTCTCCTATGAACTTGTCCAAATTCTTAGTCTCTTCTGAGATGGTATCTTCTTCTACCCTCTTCTTCTTCCTAACCAGAGATTCCTGTGTAGGTGACTCCATTTCTTCCTCTCCTAATGACTCCTTGTTGGATGGATTTTTTGGATTTGGAGTCTTCTCTTTTACCATGGGCCTCTTCTTGTGCACGTACATACTGGTTTAATACCTTGACCCCTTCTTGTATGCATAAATGGCGATAGTTTCCTTAATCACTTCTTTTTTGGTCAAGTCATCCTCCAAACCGTCTCCTTCACAGATGAGGCCTATGAAATGTGAAATGAGCTGAGGGGTTATGCACATCTTGTGCCCTGTGAAGTGGAAGTATTCCTCATGCATGCATGACATCAGCCATTGATATAAGCACTCTAGTTTCCCAAAGTAGGGAAACTCAAAGAGTTGTAATAACTTTTCCTTATCTAACTTAACCTTCACATCATCATTATAAATGGGTAAACCCTATGGTGTCCTTTTGTTTATTGGGTGCACTAACTCCAACGCCATCTCCTTCTCGATTGTGCTTGTCCAATGATTGTAGTCATTCATAGACATGTTCCTCAAATGGGACTCGCACTCCTTCCCCAATAACACTCCATTTGGGTACTGCATTTCTGCATACCACTCCTCATTTGTGCATGCGTCAGTTTATTTTTGCTTACCCTTGCCCTTTATCTTGTCCTTCTTAGGTGTGCTAATTGGTTTCTTAGGTGTCATTATCTACCTCTTCTTACCACTTCAATCACTCTATGTTACTCTATTCTTTTGCTCTCTCCAACCTTAGATCTCAAACTTGTGAAGAGAGTTCCTTAACCCCATGCCCTAGTTTTTCAAACCCTAACTAGGATACTCCTTTCACAAGATGACGCCTTCTCCCACTTTTCATATACCCATGAAATCCTTTTCTCTTGGTTTGCAAATCCAAAATAGTTACTCACACTTCAATTTCTCCAAATGTTTCTTCACACAGATCAGTTTTTTAAAAGCCCTAGTTTGCAAAGGTGAAAAAATCACTTCTTTCTCTTTATATGCAAAGTGAATAATGAAGTTCCTCGACCCATTTATTTATAATTTTTCCATTTTTAAGCATTAAGTGTTACTTCACCTACAACCATACTTTTAACATTTAATGTGGCTTTTTAAAACAAAGCCCAACTTCAATGCTTTCCCTCACGCACCCAAATCTGCGTGGAGAATCCTCCAACCTTCTGGCGTGAAACCAATCTAACATGATAAGAGACTCTTGCGTGCATGTAACCAGTGCCGAAGGAACTTCTTCTATCCTGATTTTTCCTCTTGCCTACCTCATGTTTCTTATGCACTTTTCCCTTCTTTATACGTGGGATCTGAAAGTAGATTTTATCTTGGCACCAACCATACTTTTTCTATCTTTTCTTTCCAAGAACCTCTTTCAATAAGTCCATTCAACTGGGTTTTTCACCACAAAATTCCTTGGCATTTTAACCATTCTCTCCTTCACATTACTCCACCCCACACTAAAATTATGTGCGGTCCTCTGCGCACTCAAAAATTCTCAAAAAGTAGTAATAAGGTTACCGGCACCCAAGGCGCCAAAAAAAATAACAACGCGAAAGGGAAACATAAGAAAAGAAATGCATAAAAAAAATTCTAAACTAACTGGAAAAATTTCCTTATTTATAAACACCAAGAAGACTTATTTATAGTAGGGCTTCATCCTACTCCTATTGAAGTGTCCAGGAAATTTTATTCCATCCAATGCTTGTAACTGGTATGCACCTGAATCAAGGATGCATAAGATTGTGTAGGGACCCAACCAATGGAATTTCAACTTCCCAATATGGCACAGAAACATAGAATCATATATTAAGACCATCTACCCGACCTCAAACTTCTTGTTTCTGATGTGGTAATCATGCCAATATTTTTTCTTTACTTTCTCTATTGTTTGGCTCCACCTAGTGAGTGATTGTCTCTCATCCAGCTTCATTAACTCATTAATTCTCTCTTCCAGTGCTTGCTCATCAGCCAACCCTCCTACGTGCACTAGTCACAGATAAGGTAACATGAATTAAACTAGAAAAACAACTTCCACGTCAAACACCAATTGAAACGGTGTGGCTTTGTTCATCCTTTTATAAGTTGTCTTGTAAGCCCATAATACTACTGATACTTTGTCATCCCTATCTTGTCTTCTGACATCAAAAATTTTGTTCAGGGTATGACTCAGTATTTTTTTGAATGCTTCCATAGTTCTATTTGTTTGTGGGTGATAAGGGGTAGTCTTGTGATGAGCCACCATGAACTCTGCTAACAAGATCCTCATGGTCTCATTCAAGAAATGTGTACTCCTATCGCTGGTTAAACTCAAAGGACATCCATACCTCATGATAATGTTCTCCCATAATAATCTTACCATTGTGGTTGTTGTGTAGGCTTTAGTTGGGGATACCTCTACCCACCTTGTCAAATAGTCTGTGCAAGTGATGACATAGTGTGACCTAGTTCTATGTGTCACTGGTGCAATAGGTTCTACAAAGTATATTGCGCACTTCTCAAAAGGGTCTCCACTAGGTATAGGGTGTAAAGGAATTTCATCTCTCTTTCATTGCTTGCCAATGCACTGACAATGGTCACACACTTTATAATAGTCTTTAAAATCCTTGTACAAGGTTTCCCACCACAATCTTGCCATTAATATCTTATGTGTGGTGGCATCACCTGCATAATTCCCACTCGTACTTACTCTGTGTTATTCCTCCATGATGGTGAGGAACTCATGCTCTAATACACACCTGCACAAAACTCCATCACGTTCCAACTTGTATAAGTCTCCATTGATCAACGTGTAGGGCACGACATGTATGGCGAGCTGCTTCTTCTCTAATGCCTTCATTTTTTCTGTCACCACACCTTCCTTTAAAAATACTACAATCTCTTCCAAATATGATGGTGCATGCCGCAACCTAAATAGTTATGCATCGACATTGTCTCCTCAATACTCTACATGTCCTCCCCTGAATCAATTCTTGATAGATGATTAGGCCCACAATTACTCTTCCCAGGCTTTGGTACTACCATGAACTCAAAATATTGAAACAACAATACCCACTGACATATGTGCCCTTGTAGAATGGGCTTGTTCACCAAATACTTTAATGCCATATGGTCAATGTAAAATAAAAAAGGGTGTTGCCAACAAATACTTCTTGCATTTGAAAAGTGCGTAGATCATTGACAATGTGTTGCACTTAGTTGTGGTGTAATTTTGCTCTAGTGGTGTCAACTTCCTACTTCCAAAACACAGAGGATGATCAACAATTCCTTCACCTGGCTATGCAAGCACTACTCCAATGGTGGTTCCCGAGGCATTTACATGGACATGGAAGGGCTTGTCCCAAGAGGGAAAACGTAATATAGGTGCAGTGACAAGCATATCCTTTAATCTATCAAAAACCCTCTACTGCACTTCTCCCCAATGGAAGGAGCTTTTATGTCTAAGAAGCTCCTCTAAAGGCATGGTGATCTTGGCATACCCTTTGATGAATTTCCTATAATAACACATATGCCCAAGGAATCTGCACATTGTTCTCTGGTTAGTAGGCTCAACTTTGGTAGGATCTACCAACAATCCCTCCTTACATATGATATGCCCCAATAAGGTCCCAAAGGGTGTAGCAAATACACACTTCTTAATGTTGAGGGATATCCTCAAATACCTACACCTCTCAAAAATTAACCTCAAATTGTCACAATGGTCTTTTACTAGCCCATACATTGTTCAATCATCCAAATAGACCTGAAGAAACTTATGGATGAAGTCTTAGAATGCTTGCACCACTATGTGAAAAAAAATAGTAGGAAAATTCTTCAAACCAAAGGACATGACCGTGTATGCAAAACTTCCCCACTCAATGCAAAAAAAATTTCTTCTCTTGGTCTTCCTTTACAATCTGGACTTGGTGGTACCCAAAAAATCCATCCGTAAAGGAATAGATTTTGTGCGCAGCGATTCCTTCCAAAATCTCTTCAGTGAAGGGGGTTGGAAAAGGATCGATGACATAAACTTCATTCAACTTTCTATAATCCATACATATCCTAATATGCCCATCCTTATTGATGCTTATCACCATCAGAATTATCCATTCTGATTCTTCCACTACTTCAATGATCTCAGAAGCTATCATTTTATCTATCTCCTCCTTAACCTTTACACATAAATTGGGATTCATTCAGTAGGGTCTCTTCCTGACCGCGTGTGCACCATCCTTCAACTTTATCTTCATCTCCCCCAAGGAATGGTGGACACCTTTGAGCTCATGGTACCCATGTAATAATACATCTTCAAATTTGTGTAACAAATCAATGATCTTAGAGACTTCCTTCTCTAACTAGTAATCTCCAATAATAGCTTCCTTAGGTCCTTCTCCTAAATTGATGTTAACCTTCTTTGTCTTTAAGGGCTCATAGTAGGTGCGCGGGAAAGTATGAGCATTATTCACTACCTCATGCATCCCTATAGAATGGATAACATCCAAGATTTCTTCTTCCTCCCCATCAATCACATATACCAACTTCCCTTTCTCCTTCTCCAAACATGCACGCTCAAGTTGTAACTCTTCTATTTCTTTTGCCTCCTCTTCAAAGTGCACTTCCAAACCTGGTCCACCTAGTAACTCTAACAACCTATCTTCTGTCATGGAACTATCCCCCATGGTAAGGAGCTTGATACCCCATAAGGCCTTATAAGCTGATGGCTTGGTACTCCGATACTCAAAGGTTTAAATGAGGTTAGCCACTATCTCTTTCCAATTTCCTATCTGGCGGGATGTCTCTGAATGCATGTACCATGTGCACACGTAACCCTGTAGTGTAGAATACAACTTTTGCACCTAGAGGGATGGTGGCAAAGCTTCCATGCCTTCTCTCCAGATCCTCTCACACTCATGTATATAGAAAGAGGCAGTCTCCTTCCCATGGTAGTCCTTGATGATGGAGGGCACGTTGCTCCTAGAGAATCTGACAGAGAGAAAAATTCTTACCTCGTGCCATTCCAAAAGGCTCTCCTTATGTGTAGCCCACCACCATGTCATCGTGCCCAACATGACATAACTTAGCATCCCTCTTAATTCCTTCTCCTCATTCCACTGAGATTACATCTCTTGCAAAAAGATCTCAAGGAAGGCTCCTCCTGAATACTTAGGCAGCTCCTTTCCTCCTAGGCACTAGACTATGTATGCCTTTGTTACCTTGGTCACTGACCATCTCAACTACCATCCAATCAATTCATAAGTTCCATGCACAAAATTATCACATGATAGACTGGTGGTATCACTTACTGACTAAGCATCCTCAAACTGGATAACTCCATCAGTAGGATGGATTATCTTTGGGTCCCTGATTGAGTGCACATATATCATGTCAAGAACTTCTTCTCCTAAAGGTTTAGTATAGGGCATCGAATTCCTATTAGCCAGGGGTATAATGACCCAGTCCTCCTTATTTTCAAATTTGATGTACCTGTACATACCCGAAATTGTAGGGTACTACACCATTGAAACAATGTCACATGTGCCCCGATGATGATACAGGTCTCCTCGCAAGGTGTTTAGGATCCGGAAAAGCTCTCCAAGTATATGTTAACATCCTGCATGTCCCACTTAGCCCTTATGTGCTTTGTTTTCTCTTCTCCCCTCTTTCCCTTTACATTTTGGTTTTCAGTTACAAAACTGCCGCCCCACCTAGGCGGCGCTCTCGTGACCGCCGCCTAGGCAGGGCAGCGGTCCTATAATTTTCACCCTGTTCAGGGTGGCGGTCCTTCACGTGTTTTTCAAGAACATTATTTTTATTGTGAATTGCATTAAATTTCAATGTTTACCAACATTTTTCACTGCCTTTGCTTGTATTTATGATTCTGGTTCCCTAGAATAGTGTTTTTGCATTGTTTATGATTAAGGAGTTCAAATTAGTTTTCACTTTTGGGTAAATGGGGATTCTATAAATAGCTGGTTGATCTTCAAGCAAAAGGCCCCTCAAAAATTTCCTCTCATATTCTCATTTCATAGTTTTAGTCTTTAAGTTCTTAGGAATTCATAGTTTCCATTTATTACATGCATAGTTAGTGTTGTTTTGTTGTTTAGAAGCCACATAATCTTCTTGCTCTAGTGCTGTTACTATTTCACATAATCAATTGAGATAGGATAGTTTTATTTTTAGTCTGAAGCCATTAGAGTTGTAGGTTTTGTTCGCAAAAAAGAATAGCTTCAGGTTCTGGATGTTTTATGTCATATGATTCACAATAAATCCCACTAGGAATTACATAATCCAAGCTCTGTTCTCTTGTGCTATCCCTCTCCTACTTGCATTATATTCAGTCTACATCCAAAACTGCCATTGTTCCAATACCTACTTCTGTTGATGCTAACATTACATGCTTTTCTAGATTCACATGAGCATGAAGGAACGTGGAGATCACACTGAGGGGACAAAGCCACACACAATCAGATTCACCACTATTCTACAAAATCCAGGTTCAAGCTTTCAAAGTTCTAGTTAAAATATATCAAATAGAATAGTGAAATCATTTCATTTCAGTTAACCTCACTTTCAATATTTCCAGGGAAGTTGTGGAGATTGATAGTTTCTGAGAAACTATGATTCATTCCTCACTTCTGAGGTAGGATCGAGATTCTTTCAAATAGATTAGATTAGTTATTCGGTTATTTAGAATAGATTCACAACTACACAGGCAAATAGCTATACTCAGCTTCTTTGATTGTTTTAATTTCATTATTAGTTTAGTTTTCAATTTATAGATATATTAAATAATTAATCTTTCAAGTTCGTTTAAATAGTTCATCGAAAATACAAAAAAAGGGAATTTATATATATGTTGTGGATGTACTTTACATAATTAGTCTGCTTTAATTTAGTTAGATTCATTTCCTTTTGTATGACATTCATGGGACCTAGGGAGCCTAGAGAATACGTATTTGAGCCAATCATGCCTCAACCCAATCTTGTTGTAGTAATAACTGATATAGATCAGAATCTTAGAATCCAAGTCTTCCAAACAACAAACCTACAAGAAATTAGCCCACAGTTAATAGGATTAAACATAGAAGATGACCAAGCACATGCATTTTTGTTAAACCAGCCAAACTACACATTACCCTAGATAAATGTCCACATGACTGTAGAATGGCTTGAAAAAGAGAAAACATTCAGGTGTGATCCTTTGGTCCCACAGCCAGACACAGGAGAAATTCTAACTGACATAGACACTAGCTTAAGAATTCAAGTTACCAGAACACCTATAAGATACTCTGAGAAGATTACACAAACTATTAGATCTAAATATAGAAGCTGAAAAGGCATATGAATACTGGATACTAGGGGTTAGGGATTGATTATGCACATGACCATAGGAGGTCTGCAATAACCATGAATCTGCGGTTGTAATCCATAGGTCCCATAACCCAATGAGTCCACAGGTCAATCAGACGTAGATGCTGGTTTACGCACATTAGTATTCATATCCACTCCACTTCCACCAATCATCATAACAAAATTATCCTCACTAGACACAGTAGCTAATCAAGCTAAGGATTTTTGGACTAGACCAGAGAATCACCCATAGAATCCCCCATCAGTCCATCATTCATTTTCATGACCCTGTCGGAAGACATATACGAAGCACCCACAGTTTATCTTCCGTGTATTCCAAAACCTATAGATTGAATCATGCTAGAGCTTGATATTGATTGGAGCCTTCGAGCAGTCATCCTCATCGACTGATCTATCATGCTAGTTCATGTTAGGAGGGCCTTCTTTGCCTTAGATTCATAGATTCCATTAGTGCATGTCAAAGACATAATAATTCCCAATAATTTTGTCCATCCCCCACGTATATTCCATCCCCACCGGCTGTCTCGGCATGATTTTGGGAAGTCAGGTGTGAGGAAGAGTTACTTGTAGATTCCCATGCTCACGTGTCACTTTTTCATCGTACAAAATTGGTGAACCCGATGTGAAATTCCTACCTTCTGGTTCGGATTCATATTTCTACTTGTTCTTGCAATTAGTATACCTTTCGTCTTTTCCACCTCATTAGCCTTCACATCAGCTTCACCAACAAAATTGGTGAACCTGACATGAAGGAAATAGTTCTTCCTCTTTAATTTCTTCCTTCCACCTTCACTCTTTCCCATTATTCTGTGAGTATTCATATACCCCCCGAATATGTCAGGATTCGATGCATATGGCAAACCTCTCCTAGGTCTTGAAGCATACTATGATCAACTGAATGGATAGCCATCACCCTCACTCTTAGCATGGGGTGACAACTATTCAACTAACTAATTGTCAACAAAAACTCCACCTCCAAGGGCTAGATATAGTTATTCTTTCCAAATAGAGGAGTTGGATCAGCTTGCTCAAACGCAACAACCAGAGCCTTTAGGCTCGAACAACATGATGTTTACGGGAGAATCTGGTTTGTCTTCTCAGGTGTTTCTTAGACCAAAAATTAGTAGACAATGAGATCCATATCTATTTTTAGATGATGAGCATTCAGTTCGTTATGCTAGGAGTGAAAAATTCCCTCGAAGTATGTACCCACCTATAGGAAGTTTACAAACATGACCCGAGGTCTCTTTTCAAGAAAACACCTCCATACCTCTACCTATAGGAAATGCCCTCAGTGAAGCTTGACAGGGAAATGATCAAATCATAGCAGGGTATCATACCCCTTTGCAACCTCAGGATATACAACAAATGCCACTAAGGCAAAAGACTGTGACTTCACCAAATGAAGTCATCTCCGCTTTAGTAGAAACAGTTAGAGGGTTAGAACTTGCTCAAGAAAGTCAAAATTCTCAATTCATGTAGGTAGGAAATTCCAATCCTCCGCATCATCCTGGCCAAGTAGACCTCCTCATAGTAATAGGAATTTTGGGCATGCCTCCTCAGTATTCACAACAAATTCCAACTAGAACCACATTTTCTAGCACCGTTCCGATGGAAAATATGATACCTCCTAGTCTAGTACAAAATAATCCATTCCTGGGAAATACTCCTCCATACTTAAACATATATTCCAAGTCACCACAAGGAGATATGTTCTCTTCTCCTAGCATGTTCACTCAACCACAAGGATTTCCTTATGTCCCTACAAATGCATATGCTGCACCATATCAACAACCCATTCCACCTCCACCCCCTCAGCAGGCACCATTGATGGTCGAAACCTATGCGATAGGAACTTTTTCAAAATATTTAAAAGAGCCCTTAGACTTCACTATATGAAGTGGCATGCTTCCAATACCTCTTCCTGATTTGTCTAAATACAAAGTGGAAGGAGACCCAAATGCACACATTAAGGCCTATGCCACAACCATTCGAGAACTGCTCCCTTAGGATGGGGTTGTTGCCAAAATATTCCCCAAAACTTTAGAGGGCATCACCCTCAATTGGTATTATAGAATACCTAAATCTTCCATCCATTCATTTAAACAACTCGTTTTAGAGTTCATCAAGACATTTGACATGAACAAACTGTTGAGAACATGAATCAGTGAATTCTTGCACATTAAGAAAGAACACAATGAATCTGTCGCTCATTTCATCTAGAGATAGCATATAGTCCTCTATTCTTCAGAAAGCACTCCAAACATGGACCAGATGGAACTATGCAATTTATTCCTTCATTCTCTCAGCATAGAGGTAAAGGAAGAAGTCTAGAAGTTCCCACTAAGGACTTATGATGAAGTACTTGAGAGTTCCCTTCAAATAGATCAAGAGGCAATAGATAGTGGTTGTAAGACATATGGAACAAATAGGAGGTTAATCACCCCCAACCAGAATACTAAGACTTATCCTACTACCACAAACATCAATCAAGGACCTACAATACTTAACAAAAATCATGGTGTAACAACAGATGGAGTAGCTGACTAAACAAAAAAAGAAAATGTTGTAAATACTCCACTGCCAATTAAAAATCGACGAAACAAAAACTTTACCCCAACAATCAACTCGGTGGATTTTAATCATCCACAACAATAATAACCAAGGCAGACCCAGACACAGGGTCCAAGTCAAAATTCAACTAGATATCAAAACCAAAACCAAAACAAAAGACAACAAACGTAAAAATTTAATAGTCAATGGTTTAATAAGAGTTTTGGACCACAATACGTGCCAAACCAACAACCTAGGAGTTACCATCCCAACTCGTATTGTGGTTTCCAAAAAATTTGAGGCCATGACACTAGGAATTTCCATGATTATAATAAGTTCATGTAACGTCTACCAGAAGAATAGAGAAAACTTTTCATAGATACATTTTTAGCAGATCCTACATCACCTGCACCAAATACTTTCATAGGAGGAATCTCCCCTCAAAATGCTGCCCTCAAGATCTTCAACGATCCGCTCCCAAATCATGATAAATTAAATCTAAAAGGGATGAACAAGGGTGCAATGATAGGAAAAAATGATCATGAAGCCTTGACCTCGCTAAATCCACTTGTCACACGACAATTAGGAAATAAGCTACAACCCAAGATAGTCAGTTTAGTGGAGTTAAACACTGAACTACACGTGGAAGCTGTAACAAGGACATGAGAGTATTCCTGTCAGCCAAGTCCAAGTTACTCGCTAGAGATAGATAAAATTCCATAGCCATTAGTAAAACCCGTAGGTGCCTATGATTTAATCAATGACCTAACAAAGACCTTCTCTCGTATCTCCTTTTTGGACTTATTAAAGAACTCTCTTGCCCATAGGGCTGCTCTTTTAGAAGCATTAGGTTTACGTCATTTAATTAACATCACTCCACCTCCCGAAACACAAGTAAACCATATAGACTTTGATATTCACCCTCTAGGGTAGTCGGATAGGGATGCCAAGTTTATATTTGACATAAACAAAATGCCGACAGACGCTAAGGTTGCATGAAGAGGTGATCTAGCCTTACATTTGCAAGTGTGGGTTTATAACAATTATGTTAAACATGTAATGGTTGACGATGGGGCAGAAGTTAACATAGTTCCCTTCTCTTTCCTTCAAAAGCTAGGGTATGGAGAAACAAATTGTTGCACAACTCGGGATACACTAAGAGGCTATGATAGCCTTAAAGCCACTTCGATTGGAACTATAATACTACCAGTCACCTTAGGACCCAAAAAAATCCTCACTGATTTTTACATTATAGATCAGGAAACCAACTATAATATGATCCTCGGCCGACCCTAGATACACTATATGAAGGCAATCCCTTCTACATTATTTTAGGAAATACTATTCCTACACTTGGGAAGGGTATTCGTAGAAAAAGGTGATCTGAAACCATTCGATATACACCTAGCAGACCTAAAGAAAATACCAGGAGTTCACTCTGAGTTTGAACTCCCAACAAACCAACTTAACAAGCCAACTGACTCAAAATCGGAAGAAAAGTTGGTACCTACAACAGAACTAGAAGTTATGAACCTAATCAAGAATATCCCAGCCCTCAAGGATGAGGCTAACATTGTAGAAAAAGTAACATTAGGAACTACTGTGAAAATTGTTGAATTGCTAGAACAAGATCTACCAATTTTCCTGCCATTTGATTCTGTAGGTATGGGATATACCCCAGGAGTTGGTTCTCTCCTAGCAAAAGAACTCTACATGGTATAAGTAGCCGAAGTAGAAGAAGTGGGCATAGCAAATGTCCCAACATCCATCTTCCCAAGTAAATATTGGACTCTCCATTTTGATGGAGCTAGATGTCGTTATGGGGTTGGGGTAGGTATGATCTTTACTTCTCCCGAGGGAAAGATCTTACTGTTCACCTTTAAAATAAATTTCAAATTTACAAACAACAGTACTGAGTATGAAGCCCTCCTCCTTGGCCTCATCTTAGCTAAGAGGCTCGGTGTTAATGACATCAGGGTGTTAAGAGACTCTCAATTAGTAGAAAACCAAGTCTTTGAGGTTTATGAGACTAGAGCTGAACATTTACAACTCTATAAAACGGCGGTATTAGATTTGAGCAAAGGATTTAACTTCATATCAATTGAAGCAATCCCGTGAGAAAAAAACCTTCTTGTAGATTCGATAGCAACCTCAACTTCAAGTTTCACTCCCAACAGTGAGTTGGAGGACACCCATTTCATGGTATCCCTTCGTACTCAACCATTAATAAAGAAAATGTCAAACCCTCTTTTAAACATAGTTGAGAATACATCTACTATCTTAGATCACGTTGAAAGTGATAGAGCCACTCTTGATTACCTAAACGCCTATGCAGAGTTACATCTCACCCATCATGTGGTGGTTTTTTCCCTAATCCCACATTCGTCTTCTTACTCTGGAAACCCCATGGTAGAGCTTCCCCACAAAAGGAGCTTGACATATACGTAATAGAGAATGGATAAGATCTAGAACTACCTCCAGCCCTACCTGAGTTTGAATAAGGTAATGCTTCTTTAATCAAGGAAACAATTGATATTAACATCGGAATGGATGAAGAACTAAAGATCTTAAAACTAGGATCTTCACTAACTCTAGAAGAGATAGAAATACACACTTGAATCCTCAGAGAACATCAAAAGGCTTTTGCATTTAATTATAATAAAATGACAAGAATTACACCACACATCGTGGTACATAACCTTGTCACCAAATCAGATGCAAAGCCAATCAAACAAAAATCAAGACCAATGAAACCCAAGGTATCTCTCATGGTGAAGGAAGAGGTAATGAAGCTTCTCCAGGTAGAGTTCATTAAACTAGTTGATTACTCTCAGTGGGTATCTAATATCATCCCCATTCTTAGAAAGAATGGTAAAATACGCATTTGCATAGAATTTTGAGACATTAACAAGGCGTTTCCCAAGGACAACTTCCCGTTACCATCCATTGACGTCATTGTGGATGCAATAACTGGTTTTGAGATTTTGTCTCTCATGGATGGATTTTCAGGATATAATCAAATCAGAATATCTGAACAAGACCAAGCCAAAACTACATTTATAACTCCTTGGGGAACTTATTGCTATGTTGTTATGTCATTCAGTCTCAAAAACATTGGTGATACATACAAATGGGAAATGACATACATATTTCATGATCTTATTCATAAAATCATGGAATCCTATGTAGACGACTTGTTGTCTAAGGCCAGGAAGTGTTGTGATCACCCATAAGTGCTCTGCATCATTCTTTCACGTTTGATCGAATGCGGAGTCACACTAAATCCAGAAAAATACGTATTTGGTGTGACAGGAGGGAAACTCCTAGGTTACATTATATCATCACAAGGGATCTATGTAGACCTAGCCAAAATTTGGGTTGTTCTTAAAATGATCCCACCTTCTGATGAATCTGGAATTAGATCATTTCCTAGGAAACTCAGTGCAATCCAAAGATTCATCCCATATTTAAGCTTTTCCATTCATCCAATCAACAATCTACTCAAGGAAGATTATAGTATCGATTGGACCGAAGACTGTAATGAGGCTTTCAAAGCAGTTAAGCATTTCTTGTTGTCACCACCCACGCCAATGGCTCCTAAGCCAGACCACCCTTTAATCTTATATTCGTGAGCTACCAATGTCACGCTAGCCTACATGCTGGCTCAAGAAGATGATGAAAAAAGATAACACGTGATCTATTTCATTAGCCAAACATTAATCGATTATGAAACACATTATACATAGGCAGAAAGAGAATGCCTTGCCATAGTATTTTCAACCAAACACTTAAGACATTACATGCTAAATCAAGAAATAAGGGTAATTATAAAAATAAACCATTTACAAACTTTCCTCACGCAAGGGTCCTTTTCTAAAAAGGATGGATGCTTTATAACCTTAATGGGAGAATTCAAATTAACTTTTGTAAACCAAAAATTTGTTAAGGGAAAAATCATTGCGGATTGGTTAGCTGACAACCCGTTAGACGGAGGTGATCTAGTAGACCTAGATTTTCTTGATGAATGCATATATTACATCGAAACAAAACCTCCTATCTCAGAATGTCCTTGGTATACTGATATTGTTAATTATATCATGGGCCATGTATATCTAGAAGGTACTACACCGCAACAAAGAAGGTGGTTATGCATTATCGTAGATAAATACATTATTATAGAACAAGTTCTCTATCGTAAGGCTTTCGATGGAATGCTCCTAAGGTGTGTTGATGCAGGAGAATCCAAGAATATTCACTACCAATCTCATAGTGGAATATGTGGAGGTGACTTCATTGGTCATGCCACCACTCACAAAATACATTGAATGGGCTATTTCTGACCCACTCTAGAGCACGACGTAGTAGAGTTTGTATGAAAATTCCATAAATGCCAATAATTTTCCCACGAGATTCACATGCCAGCACAAGCTCTACAACCAATTGCGACTCCATGGCCCTTTTCTACATGGGACCTAGATTTGATAGGGAAATTCTCTCCCTTATCAAATAATGGCCATAACTTCATAATCATGGCCACCAAGTATTTTACCAAATGGGTAGAGGTTATGCCTCTCACCACTATACCAGGTTCCGTGATCACTAAGTTCATTTTAAACCAGATCATTTACAAGTACGATGTCCTAAAAATCATTATCTCAGATAATGGTACTTCCTTTAAGAATGACAAAGTCCATGAGCTATATAGTAAATTTAAAATAAACCATCATATGGCCTCCCTGTATTACCCTCAAGCCAATGGGTAGGCTAAAGCAAAAAACAAAAAATTGAAAGCTATTCTCCTCAAAATAGTAAAAGAAAAAAAAAGAGATTGGAATTTAAATGTATATCTGGCCTTGTGGGCCCACTGGACCTCAATAAGAACACCAACAGGAGTAACTCCTTTCTCATTGGTATTCAGAGCAGAAGCAGTTCTCCCACTTGAGGTTGAAATACCCAGTCTCTGCATCTCACTACAAGGGATTCTGGATGAAGAAGCTTATAGAGAAGCACGTCTCTCCTAACTAGAAATCCTAGATGAGGCTAGGATATACATTGAACAATGGCATAAATTCTATGTTGACTGAATGTGCTGGTAGTATAATAAAAAGGTCTATGAACAAGATATATATGAAGGAGATCTATTTCTAAGGCTAGACAACAAAATCGATAAGAAGACTGGTGAAGGAAGGAAATTCTGACCCAAATGGTTGGGCCCATACCGAGTCATGAAAGACTATGAAAATGGAGCATATCTCTTATGCACACTAGAAGGTGAGGAATATGGTGAAACTGTCAATTCCCTACACCTTAAATGGTTTTACGCATGAAGCGACCAGCACTACTAATATAGTTATATCTACATTGCATCTTCATGTAGTTAGGTTCATTTTGTCCATTCATTTCATAAAACTTGGTGATCAAGGGACTTTCTCTTAAGCAATTCATTACAAACTTCTGATGGTATTGGCAGAAACATTCGAGTCATACTTCTTCATTTTCATAACATCATCAACCGTTTCAAAATCATTTCATCCATATAAAGTTAGATATGACAAAGTCTTAATGGTAACCATACCAAGGTCTACATGCTTGTTCTCACTTTTGGTTTCTTCTGAGGATAGGTGTCTTGCCTATGGTCTGTTCTAGAAGCTTCATAGTGTCACATCTATCCCATATGTATATCTCTTTGGAAATAAGAACATGCTGACATTTTTCTCAAATAAATAAGTCAAACATAGATCAAACAGAAAATTTTATTTTTACACATTTCCTTTCCCTACCAACCGTCGGTGATGAGCTTACATCTCTTACTGGTGATGTAGGGTTGGGAAAGGATGGGAATGCCCTTACTCACCTATGCCTTATCCATGGTGATAATCCCATGCTTCTTACTAGAAGCATGGGGCAAGGTGCAGGGGGTCCTCTTGACAATAAACGTTGAAGGTCATAAACAAATAGTTCAAATAAACCTTTAAAATCTTGAGTCTAAAACAAGTGAATTAGATGTCCAAAATTTCAAGAGAGCTCAAAACTTGAAAACCATATTTTGTCTACCATGTGGCCATCTACGGATCTAAGTCTAGATAAACCTTAAAGTAAGTCGCATTCTAAACTATGGAGTCACTTGAGTAGAGTAGGTTTGTAGCATCCTAATTTGGTTCCACCAAATCTTTGTCTATCTCTCATCACTACCATTCAACAAATTTCATAGCTTGTGCCCTTTCTAGCTCATCATACCAGCTTGTCATCACATTCTATCAAAACTATATGAAGTACCAGAAAATTGCTTATAGAAGTTAAACTTCAAAATCACATTGTGGCTGCATTATCATATATTAGCATCACGAAATACAAAAAGAAATAAAGCATTCATATCATTTTTTCTCCATTGCATACATTCTGAAAAGCATATAAAAACAACATTATAATATACATCTGGAAATGAATCACAAAATCCTAGACACCAAGAGTCTTATCCAAAAGGAATATATATATATATATATATATAAAATCAAGTTTCCTTTATAATGCCATCATGCGTTAAGCATGGTCAAAACGCTCAATGAGCCCGGGAAATAAAAAATAAATCATATAAACAATCTACGAGATCCAAGTGACCTCCCAACCCCTATGAGACCCCTCTGAAGGTGCACGACCACATCTACGACTCTGGCTATGCCGGTGCTCTGAATGAACTGAGGGTTCACAGTCCCAAGGAGTAGCTGCAGCCTCACTATGATAGTGAATCCTCATCAGGCACTCTATTGTCCTATACCTAGCCAAATCAGTATGGAGGGTATTCACCATCTTGGCCACATGCCTGATAGGGGAAAAAATGTCGGTATGCCTACCAGCTGTTGAAGGCTCCCCTGCGTCCACGGATAGCTCGGTGAAAGTCCTCTCCATGGGGTTCATCAGGGTATCAGTGCCTACACGGTGAATCAGGTCTTGCCACTCATCAGCAGTCTCTACAAGTAAAGGAGAAAACAAATTAGAAATAATCAAAAGATAGAAACAAAATTAAACAAAAGGAGAGATAGCAACTAAGAAAAATCCTAGCTAGAAACAAAAATTAAGAGAAGGGTGGCAACTCACTTGGATCTCCAAGCCTCTGAGAGGGATCCCTAGGATCAACACCTGCCATAGATGCTGCTGCTGACTGATGTTCTCCTCTCTTGTCTAGGGAAACATAGCATCCTACTACGGACTCATCCTTCCCACCCAAGTCCTAAGAAGGCGGCTCCTCTGAAACTAGAGTCACCCTCTCCGCACTCTGCTCTGCCCTCTTGGCCTGTAAGATATCTTAAGTTTCATGCCACTCAGGATCGCTGTCCTCCTCTCCACCAGACTCACTGACCTTAGCCTCAGTCTCCTCCTCCATCTCTCCCCCTATGAACTCCTTAGACTCAGACTCTATATCAATGGGGTCATCGCTGTTGTGGGCAGGATTGGTGACAATATGAAGTAAGAGTGCCTGAGGAGCACCGGCTCTCCCTTGAGCATGTACTACCTGCCTAGTTGCAATAGGGACACCAGGAGTAATAACGGTCCAACCCCGGCCTCTAGGACCTCCCATAGCCTCCCAAACTGATCGGAATACTGGCACCACTAGGGGGAGCATACTAATGTAAGGAAGGCCAAAACTGCTGAGGCACTCGATCAAAGGGGTGTGTCTCCACCTTCCCCATCCTAGTCCACAAGCTACCCTTTGGTAGAGTAGGAGATCAAAGTGAGGGTCTCCTCACCCCTTAACCCTGCCATGGTTTGATAAGGTGTGGCCTCCATATCATCAGTGGTTAGGGAGGAAACTGGCTGGTGGGGTGCTCTAAGCACCAACATATCTGTCCATATGGCTGCCCTCATGGCTATGGGATCCACCACCTCTACACCTCCTTCCCATAAGGGATGATACACTCGTAGACCCAACTCATAACAAGGGTCAGATGGCTCAATGAATGCCCCTATAAGAGAACCACCTGGTACAAATCGTGATAGGTGGTCCCAAGTATGTCAACCACCTAGGCATAAATCCGGCTATGTGCCTCAATCTGTCCAATAATAGGGGACCAACAGTAGAGTAAGGTGTCCCCTCCCTTGTCCTCGATCAATCTTGAGGTAAGGATCCCCATAATAGCCTGACAAATCAAGGGGATAGGCAAGCTAGGAATGGAACGGACCCTCACCCCCTTCTCCGAACTAGTGGAGATAACTGCATCTCCCATGTATGAAGCCCACTATGCTATCTGAGCCCGTGACCCTGATGTCTTAAGTGTAAGTCATTTCCCAATGATTAGGACCCCCAAGATATGGTAGACATCCTCCAGGGTGATAGTCCACTCACCCCTAACTCCTGGAAATCAGAAAGTGTTCCAATGAGCATCCCAATATGAAAACAAGTCACAAAGTATGTGATTAGAAGGTGCAACATGCGAGACCCATGATATACGTAATATGTTGGCCCTCTGAAGAGTGTCCTGCTCATCCTGAGAAAGTGCATCCAACACTTCTAGAAGCCAATCACACTCTCTCTCAGATCCATCTGATATATTCCTCCTTTTCCTGCATACACCCAAAAACATGCAAAAAGGAGTAAGTTAGTATTCAAATTACATTAAAAAAATCATTAAAACATATAAGAATACTAAAAAGAAAAATTTGGCTCAAAACACTGAGTTTTTGGGGTTTTGTAAAGGACCACCGCCCTAAGTAGGGCGGCGGTTCAATACCTGCCACCTTAAAGGGCGGCAGTCCTATAACCGCTGCCCTGCTCAGGGTGGCGGTCGTGTCCCAAATTTTCAAATGGGTCACGTGCCCTATAAAACACCTAAAAACATGAAAAATGACTATTTTTGACTAAAGAAAAGCCTACCCATTAGGCACCCCCCCCTAAGTGACCCTATTAACAATAACATTTTCAAAAATAATCCCACCATGGAAAATATTTCATCATTTTAACATTTTGGGGATAAAAATGTTAAATCAAGAAAAACTAACCTTTGATATCGCGGGTCGATGTTCCACTCATGGAGGCATGATCACTATCTCGTCATGAACATTTTGATTATACTTTCGTCAAAAACCATCACCGTGGTTCCCAGAGCTCAAAATCAATCAAATCGACATGCACAAATGAATAGGAAAATGGGCCCATTTTTACACATATAACATCTTGATTCATTTCAAATGCCCCTTTTTGTAGGTTTGGAGAGCCGACGAAGGTAAGTTACTATCCCCACACAAAGGTAATTCCTCACTGCATGTTATTTTAGTATTTATTTTGTCTATCTTCACTTGAGTCCACTTTTCATTTTGTAGGTAGTAGGAATTTTGGACAGCGTCATTTCAACACACGGACATGTCAGGTATACTTTCTAACCTCCCATTTCAGGACCACCATACTCAGACCCACCATTTTACACCTCTTCATGGCTAAAACACTTCTCCGAGGGGGGAATATGTACGTACCCAAAATTGTAGGGTACTGCACCGTCAGAACAATGTCACACGTGCCCCAATGATGATACAGGTCTCCTCATAAGGTGTTCGGGATCTGGAAGAGCTCTCCAAGTATGCGTTAACATCCCGCATGTCCTTCTTAGCCCATGCATGCTTTTTTTCTCTTCTCCCCTCTTTTCCTTTACGTTTTGGTCTTCAGTTACGAAACCGCCACCCCGCCTAAGCGGTGGTCTTGTGACCGCCGCCTAGGCAGGGCGGCAGTCCTTCACACATTTTTCTAGAATGTTCTTTTTATCGCGACTCGCATAAAATTTCAATGTTTACCAACTTTTTTCACTGCCTTCACTCATATTTATGATTCTAGTTCCCTGGACTATTATTTTTGCATTATTTATGGTTAAAGAGTTCAAATTGGTTTTCACCTTTGGGTAAATGGGGATTCTATAAATAGCTGGTTGATCTTCAAGCAAATGGCTCCTCAAAAATTTCCTCTCATCTTAACATTTCATAGTTTTATTCTTTCAGTTCTTAGGAATTCATAGTTTCCATTTATTGCATGCATAGTTAGTGTTGTTTTGTTGTTTAGAAGCCACATAATCTTATTGTGCTAGTGATGTTACTGTTTCACACAATCAATTGAGATAGGATAGTTTTATTGTCATTCTGAAGCCATTAGAGTTACAAGTTTTGTTCGTCAAAAAGAATAGATTTAGGTTCTAGACATTTTGTGTCACATGAATCACAATAAATCCCGCTAGGAATTGCATAAGCCAAGCTCTGTTCTCTTGTGCTATCCCTCTCCTACTCACATTGTATTCAGTCTACATCTAAAACTGCCATTGTTCCAATACCTACTTCTATTGATGCTAACATTACACACTTTTTTGGATTCACTCAAGCATGAAGGAAAAAGGAGATCACACTGAGGGGACAAATCCACACATAATTAGATTCACCACTGTTCTGCAAAATCCAGGTTCAAGCTTTCAAATTTCTATTTAAAATATATCAAATAGAATAGTGAAATCACTTCATTTCAGTTAACCTCACTTTCGATATTTCCAGGGAAGCTATGGGGATTGATAGTTTCAGAGAAACTATGATTCATTACTCACTTATGAGGTAGGATTGAGAGTCTTTTAAATAGATTAGATCAGTTATTTGGTTATTTAGAATAGATTCACAACTGCACAGGCAAGAAACTATGCTTAGCTGCTTTGTTTGTTTTAATTTCGTTATTAGTTTAGTTGTTAATTTCTAGATATATTAAATAATTACTCTTTCAATTTCGTTCAAATATTTTGTCAAAATTATAAAAACAGGGAATTTATATATATGTTGTGGATGTACTTTGCATAATTAGTCTTCTTTACTTTAGTTAGATTCATTTCCTTTTGTATGAAAATCACGGGACCTAGGGAGCCCAGAGAATACGTATTCAATCCAATCGTGCCTCAACCCAATCTCGTTGCAGCAATAACTGATATAGATCAGAATCTTAGAATCCAAGTCTTCCAAACAACAACAAACCTACAAGAAATTAGCCCACAGTTAAGAGGATTAAACATAGAAGACGACCAAGCAGATGCATTTTGGTCAAACCAGCCAAACTACACATTACCCTAGATAAATGTCCACATGACTGTAGAAGGGCTTGAAAAAGAGAAAACATTCGGGTGTGATCCTTTGGTCCCACAGCCAGACACAAGAGACATTCTAACCAACATAGACACTAGCTTAAGAATTCAAGTTGCCAGAACACCTATAAGATACTCTAAGAAGATTGCACAAACTGTTAGCTCTAAATATAGAAGCCGAAAAGGCATATGAATACTAGATACTAGGGGTTAGGGATTGATTCTACACATGACCATAGGAGGTCCGCAATAACCACAAATATACGGTTATGATCCACAGGTCCCATAACCGAACAATTTTACAGGTCAATCAGATGTAGATGTTGGTTTACGCACATTAGTATTCGTATCCACTCCACTTCCACCAATCATAATTGCACAACTATCCTCACTAGACACAACAGCTAATCAAGCTAAGGATTTCTGGACTAGACCAAAGAATCACCCATAGAATCCCCCATCAGTTCATCATTCATTTTCATGACCCTATCGAGAGACATATACGAAGCACCCATAGGTTATCTTCTGTGTATTCCACAACTTATAGATCAAATCACACTAGAGCTCAATATTGATTGGAGCCTTTGAGCAGTCATCCTCGCCAACCAATCTATCACGCTAGTTTAGGTTAGGAGGGAATTCTTTGCCTTAGATTTACAGATTCCATTAGTGCGTGTCGAAGACATAAGATTGCCCAATAAATTTGTCCATCCCCCATGTATATTCCATCCCCACCGGCTGTCTTGGCATGACCTCGGGAGGTCGGGTGTGAGGAAGAGTTACTTGTAGATTCCCATGCTCGCTTGTCACTTTTCCATCGTACAGTACCCTTTTTTGAACCATAATTCCTCATTGTTCTTGTAACACCATGGGCACCCAAGTAGTGATGGAAAATTGTCTACTTCGGCGAGCACCAAGACTTCAAATTCCCTAGTAAACTTACATCCCTAGATAGTGATGAGTGCATCCTTTAAGACACCAATGGGAATTTCCTTATTCCTTTTTTCCATATACAACACATTTGAAGATGGCTGTAATGCAGGTCTTTCCATATGATGCCATACATCTAGAGATAGAACATTGACCTCCACAGTTGTGTCAATGAGAATATTACTAAGGAGCCATTCATCTACAACTGCATTCAATGTTATCTCCTTGTCATAGTCAAAGCTGTGAGGGGGAAGGTTTGCATGCAAGACCTACCTCTTACACTCTCCTCCAGCATGTGGTGACTTTTCTCTCAAACATGATCCTAGTAAAGGAATATTAATCTCTTGCTTTAGCATTTTACATACTTCCTTGACCTCATCCAGGTCATCCCTTGGCACCTTGAATCTCCTTCCCTATTCCTCCCTCTTGGACTTCTCCTTTAGAAACTGGATCTCCCCTTGTAAACTTTGAATGACATCCATAGTGTCTTGATATACCTCCTTTTGACATGTAGGGTCTGGGTTCTTTCCATGAACTACTTCCTCCCTTGAAACCAGGTTGTTCTACCTTGGTATCTCTTTTATGCACGTGGATTCTACTCTTGTTGTTACCAAAATGGGCTCTAAACCTACATCCCATGCTACCTACGGCATCCACTGTGTGTCTACATTTTTAATTATGACCATTGCAGCACCCTTGTCTTTCTGGTGCTACTAATTCATGTGCTCAAACAACTCTGGTAAATCCTCATACTTGTGCTTCTTTCTGCACCATGAGCACTACAATAGGTCCGAGAACTCTCGTTTGTAATGCTCTGTAGACCCACAATTGAAACAGGTTCCATGTGGGAACTTAGTACTTCCTCCCCTGCAGTTACCACGACCATGGAATCCTCCTCAAAAACCCCTTCCGCGCGCCTCCATCTGTGCACTCCTCATAATGGTGATCATCACCCTTGGAACTATTGGAAATGTTGGTCTGGCACACCCCATGATCAATGGCCTCATAGATCTTATCAATGATCCTACAGTCCTTAGTATCATGGTTTGTAGAGGTGAAGATCTTAAAGTAGCAAGACACATTCTTCCAGATTGCATGTTATAATAAGGGGCATCTACTTACATCATGGTCCACATGAAAACTTTCATAGTCTACTATAATGGCACGTACCATCCTCTGGGAGAAATTATCATTGACATGCCCCTCTACTTCATAATCTATGCACCATAAACCACTATGAGTCTCATGGGCTGAGTTCGTAGACTACTTCTCAAGCTGCTTAGCCATATCAGCAATTTGAGCCTCCAAAATGGGCTAACTCCAGTATCAACACTACTAATAGCCTCGATGCGCAGAGCATATTCCAATGCTTTACGCGGGTATGTGAAAGTTTTATGAGATAAGGCCCTTCTAAAAGGTGTGATCAATCCTTCAAAAAACTATTGACTATGTTGTGAAGGGTGAATATCATATGATAATTTAGATAAGAGATTTTTAAAGCACGTATCATACTCTCACACACTCTCTGCCATTACTTGCTGAATCTCCTCAAAGCACTGATGCTATTCTGTTCAAACTTAGGGATGTGTAATTCTACCAAGAATGCGTTATTTAAAGTAGTATAATCCACCACTGTTTGATGAGGGTCATATTTCCTATACCATCTATACGTGCACCCTTGTAACGTGGTTGTAAATTGACTAGCCTTCTACTCCGAGGTTGTGATACCATTTGCGCACCATAGTAGTTCACACTTGTGAACATGTTCCGCAACATCCTCAATACCTCTATAATCTAGCAAGTGTAACAAAATCTCAAAGAATACTTGAGGGGTTGGTTGGGGCCCTTTTCCTCCTAAGATAGAGCCCTGGTTCCCTGTAGTATTTTCTTCACCACCGGATCCACTAGGTCCACCAGGTCTTGTGCCTCTTGAGCCACTAGATCCACCAAGTCCTGTGCCCTCTGACCCACTAGGTCCTCCACTAGGTCCTATAGTAGTTATGCCAAATTTCCCCACGGTTCCACTAAAATGTGCACCGACGATCTGTGATAGTGCACCACTACCACTATTTTACCCCACGCCACTCCTAGATGTGAGACTAAAGGCTTGTATACTAGCTCCTTGTCCAAAGAATCCTTCGAATACTATAATATGTGTAGCCATAGAAGTGGGAACTAAAAAAATTGTACCTCTTAGGCACAGATCTGTCACTTCCACTGATATCAACTGGGTCAATGATACTCCTTTGTGGTTCTGGAAAACCAAGCATTAGGGTTTGGCCACTGGGTGGGTTCAAATACATGCCAATGACTCTTCTTTCTCTATGTGATGAAATCTCACTAGAAGCCGAAGGGGTCTCTCTTACACGCTTGCCAAGATGGGGTAGCACAAACTTCTCAAGTTTCATGTCCTCCATGTGAACCTCGACTCCTTCCCATAATGTCTACCTCCATATATCCATCACACTTGTAGCCTTGTGTCGTCTAGAAATCTCCCTTTTAAGTGCTTCACTATACTTGAGCCATCTCTCCTCCCTTTCCTTCTCTGTCGTAATATATTCCATCTTCCTTCACCCTAGCTCCCTCACCCAACACTTAGAATGGTTTAGTCAACCATTGGAAATGCCTCTAAACCCAAAGTAACAACAAGGATATTCATTGGCAGAGGGATAACATGTAGAAATGATCCTCTAGGCTCCTACAAAAACTCGAAACCAGCAATCTGTAGACAAGGATATGTGGAATTGGCATACTTCAGAGTGTAGCTAGCGAGTACTCCTTTCCACCAATGATCCACAACATGGGTCCATGTCAAATCTACATCATGTAACCTTTGGTATTCATCATGGGTCCACACGAGTAATCTAGAATACCAACTTGATCTAGATGCATACGCTAAGAGCCATTCATACAGCTCTACTGGGAAACAATAGAAAAATGTTTCATATAAATCATGGTAGAGGTTCTCTTCTACCTATTTACGTGCATCAAACTTAGGTCCAGTGCTGAATCTTTGAGAAAATTCATCCTCCATGCTCTTGAACCATGATTCAACACTTTCCAGAGTTAAAATTTTTGTCATTACTCACTACATAGATCATGTTGTATGTTATTTCCCACTATAACTTCGAAAAGAGGTCCCGGAAATAGAACCAAGATGTATTCATTTTTACCCCTATCACAAAAGAAAGAAACCCCATGCGTGCCGACCTATCACCCAGCGGATGATGGGTGCTTACCTGAGGCATGTACGGGTGCCAAGTCTCTCTTTTATGTGAGTTTAGTGGGAAACATCATCATATATGATTTGTTCTTAAGAGATTTGAAAGGATTTAAGACATTCAAGAACCATAGAGCTCAGAACATCCTTTAGATCCTTACAGTCATTACAAACAAAAAGTACTTAACCGATTATATAACTTGGACCATAACAGAAATAAGTATACAAGCATCCATACTTAGCATAAAAATAAATGAAAGAGAACCTATGAGAAAGATGTATGCATCAGAATCATAAATATTCATATTCATATAACTGGTAACCTCATTACATCCATGGAGCCATTACAAAATGTCACATAGATACAAACTGCAATCATGTATTACAACTAGACTAATGTAGCTAGGCTATCAAAAGAAATTTTTTAATCCCCATACCCATTATACATTTTTTCCCAAATAGCATTATCCACTAATAGAGTTCTTATAATATTTCTACAGAGCTCCACCCTCTTCTAGTTCCCTCTCTATTTACTCTACAAGTGCTTGTATTTATAGCTTTTCTAGGCTGCCAACTCATCCTCTAATGCCCTCAGATCTGATGCCAAGTGTCTGAATTTGGTCCTCCATGCAAGCATGCTCTCCCAAGCCTGAGCATTCCACTTTTCACCATGATGTGCTTCTAGAAGATTCTACCACAGGCATGCTCCTTCCTGGGCCAACCTGTCACCAAGTTGTAACCTTATCCACTCAGCATGCACACTCGGGTCATGCTTTTCATGTTTTCTATCCTAAACGCCCAATTTGGCTTAGTCCCGAACTCTTGGTTTTATCCGCACGCACCACGCACACCACAGGCTTCCTTAAACCCTTTTCTTAACCCTTCCCTGCACACTTTGTCCTTGTGTACCTCTCTTCAACTAGGACTTATGCACATATGTGCCTTTTGTACTTAGCCAACATTCTAGGGTCCCAACAGAGACCACAATCAAGTTCTGTGGAACGTAGTGAATCGACATCGTAAACAAGCACTACAAGATATAAAATAATGAAATGGGAGAAATAAAGTCTTGTAGTGAGAAAATGCATCTCACGTAGCAGTAGAAACCCCCTTATTGCAAGACTTTGGTGGACACGATCACTAGTCTGCAAGCAATAAAAAGGGTGATTACAATGCTCAAATGGGCTCAAGATGAGTCCCAGGGACCATTGAGATGCTGAAAAAGATGCCGAAAAGCAAAAAATGGCTAGTAATATCGTTACACACTCTAGCACATGATTAGTAAAGAAACAACAATAATACTAAAAATTACCCTTCCAGAACGTCCAATTTGGTGAATTTTAGAGCTATAAAGACTTTAAAAAAAGGAAACATTTGTTTTAAAAGAAGGTTTTAGTTTACTAAACTAATGAAAAGAGATAAATTTTAAATTTAGATGCCTAAGTTGTAAAAAGAAGCTCTTAAAAAAATTATTTTTAAAAAAATTTAATTAAAACCAAATTTAATTAATAAACACCTTTTCCAAACAAAAATATATATCTAAATTAATTAAATCTATCTATTAAAAAAAATAAAAAGGCCTAACAATATTATTCAAATACCCCATACCTTACTAGGAATATTAAAAAGACCCCACCTTAATACACTCACAAATAATCTACCACCCATAATATTAGATACCCCACCAAAAACCTTTTAAAACAGTATCCCTTTAAAACTAAAACCCACCGTCTTTCATATTATTCAAACATGATTTAATTTACCATGAAATTTTAAAAGACCAAACCAAAAAAAATAAATTGGTACACGGAATTAAAAGTGAGGAAATTTTTGAATAAAACAGATTCGAAAAAGGGATAAAGATGAGAAGTGGGAAAAGGTGGGTTGAATCTTGAGAAATATCGATAAAATTTTGGCAAGGAGGTGGGAGAATGCCGGAACAAGTTGACTTAGCAGGGAAGATGGTGAGCTCGCCACATAGTAACTGGGAGGAGGATGGAGAGAGTGGCTTGTGGGCTGATTTGGCTCAATGGAAAACGTAAAGAAAAACATGCTCAATGAGGGGAATGTTCATAGCTAAAAAACTAATACGCAAGCCCACTAAATTTTTGTCTTGAAAATCCAAAAATAGGTAACATAAGGATGAGGCTGATTGGTTAAAATGCAAACACAACTTGACCAGTAAGATCCGAGGTAAATAAACCCATGTAGCTCACCCAAATCAAATGTTGAAATAACAAAAAGGCATGACAAAAACAAAAAAAACACGTAAATTTGGTTTGGAACAATGGTCAGTGAAAGAGCCTCCAAATGCAAGGAACTAAGGATGATGCCCAGGCTGGTGGCAAAGCTTTGGATCGAACAAACAACCAAAAAATAGGGACAATAGAAGAGCTAGACAAAACAACCCGCACAAACATTCCAATCATAAATGAATGCAAGGAAGGTCAATCAGCTCACTATGAGTTCACTGAGCTCTCCCAGAGCTTGATTGAGCTACCTTTAAGGAAAAAAAATAGCTAAAAAATAGGCCAGGAAGAAAATACTTAAGGTTTAAAAATGTATTTTTAAAAAAACATTTTCTTTTATTTTGAAACTAGACTACAAAAAAACCATAATTTAAAAAAAAATCAATTACTTTTCAGTAAAATATTTAGTAAACTAGAAGTTCCTACTTGTAAAGTTGGCAGTGCCTCCAAATGTGGCTATAGTGAGCTAACTCTAGCTATAAAACCCCTGAGACCTGCACATGCACTGAAAAACACACACAAACTTTAAAAAAAAAACAGATTATTAGATCTGTTAGTAAGATTCCAAAAGTGATTAAAAAATAACCTACACAAAACGATAAATCTAAGAATAAAGTAAACAACAACCGATTTTAAACAAGTGCATGTATACCAAAAATATTCTCTGATACCATAACAAAATGTTCTGTGAGGATCAATGCTAGAACCTCAAGCACATCGAAGAAAAATTGAATTTCTAATGGATATGAGAATGCTTTGTAATCATCAAGAGCATGAATCACAAGGAAAATTAAGTACAGAAAAGACAATAGATTTTCTGACATGCTCATCAATCGTAATCAAAGAGTACATATAGGAGTGTGGTGTAACTCATGTGCATGACACGTGTACACTAGCCCTATTACCTATTCAACTTTGACCTATTCTCACTAAGTGATATGACTAACCAACTAGGTCGACAAGACGTCGAATGATGACAAGTCTAGTCACATATACCAAGAGAGCTTGGTCCCTTATTTTGAATACATAACTATGTATTGATATGATTTCCTTGTTTGAATTTTGTAATTGACAGCTGAAAGGTCAACCTATAAGTGAAAAAGGTTCCAAAAACATAAAAGAGACCCAAAATAAGTAAGGTGCAAAAGGGTCAGGGGTACCTAGAGGGGATAGGGGTGCCTAGGATATCTTGTCATAACTAGGCACTGGTGTCTACAAACATAAAAGATAAATAAGTAAAATACCGACTGGGCTATAGGGTGTGTAAGACCAAATAAAAAATAATAAAGAAAGAAAAAATGCCAAATAAAATTTTTAATTACTATTTTTCTTGCTTAGTAATTATATGAATGCTAGTATGTTTTTAGGGCCTATAAATGTACCCAAGTGCTTGATTTTGTGTCTACAATAATAAATAATAACAAGAAAAGAGTGAAAAATAACCATAGTGGTATATATCTTGTAAGGAAAATGATACACACAAAGCACCTACTAGCATGTTAAAAAGATAAGTAGTATGCCAAAGAATGTATATATCAATGAAAAGTAAGTGATAGTAAAAAGAATAATGTGACTATAGGACCTGTGATATGTAGAGTATGAGAGTAGAAAAGATATATGCCCCTATGATCCTCAACGACACTAGTAAAGATTAGTGTCAATCATCATGCATCATGTGAAAATATGTAAAATTCCTACATTCAGTTCAAGATACTAAGTGGATGTGCATGTGTGTATAGAAAAAACATCTTGACACACTAAGAATCCAAATAGCATTGAAAAAAAATTGTAACATGTAATTAGAATAAGATAACAAGAGTAAATACAACCAATATATGAAAATATTGTGTAAGTGTGTTAGTGTGATGTGATGTGTAATATGTGAAGATAGGAGGATCTACATTTCCACACAACATATGTGTATGAGATGATTTTCATTTATAAATTCTACCTCAATAGTCAAGTATGAACCATGGAACAAGAGTGTGTCATTGGGTAATGAAGGTGTTATATGTGATTGAGAGTAGATGCTAGAAATAATATATCATGAAGCACAAAGCGTGAAGTTTAGATGATGTGAGGTTCATTTAAGAATCACCCACTCAAAAATCAAGTATGAACCATGGAACTAGAGTGTGTCATTGGGTAAGTATTGTATGTGATTGAGAGTAGAAGCTATAAGAGATATATCGTGATGTACAGAGTGTGAAGTTTAGCAAGAGTAGAATATGTGAGGTTCATTGATGAAGTGTGCCCTTAATAGTGAAGCTTGAAATGTAGCACTACAATGTGTCATTGGGTAGTAACGATATAATGTGTGTACCAAAGGTGTAGGAGTTCTAAGAAAGTTTACACATGAAGCACAAAGCATGAAGCATGAAGTGTATTAGTATACACTAGAGACAACTGATAGTGATGGAAGAGGGAGAAAGTGCGATGCCCCCACCTGAAATTTGAGGAGACAAAGGCATGTGACTAGGACTAGAATAACTATGTGCACATGAATGAGACCACTGTGGAGAAGAAGGTGGATAATACCTGAGATATGGGACTATCTGATTAGGGGACTTAGGATGACAAGGAAAAATAATGGATTGATGATGATGACAAGGTTGTGATGTAGGTTGTGTATGAATATTTGAGATAAGTGCAGAAGTAGCTTTGGGCTTGAGAGGTGTAGGAGGCCCAAATGCCATGACAGGTGCAAATATATTAAAAAGAGTGGGTTGAGGTAATGGTATACATAGTGGAATACCTTTGATGGTGATAATTGTTTTTATGGATATATTGTTGATGTAGAATCACAACACCCCTGATTGTTTGCAATTTGATAAATCAAAATTGTCAGTGTGATTGCATAACATGGAGATTTTCACAAAGTATGGGAATTTGTAATAAGGAAATCTCTATGGAGAAAGGTCAGATTCCTATTTGTGTATTCTCATAGACACACTTACTAATATAGAGAAAACTGTTCTAAATCCTACCCTAAATTTTACCAAGGAGACAGGGGAGAAGGATTGCAAGAAAGTAAAACCTAATATCGACTGGAGATGATACACCAATAAGGAATTTTGAATACCTGACTTTACATGGAGATGAAAACAAACAAATTTGAAGAGGGTGAATACACACCACAATATCAACTAATTACTATGAATCCATGCACGAGTAAACACAAACCACTAAAACATGTAACACAAATAAACCATGCATAGATAATTAGAGATTGTAAAGAGAGATCAAATAAGAAACAACAATAACACAAAAGAGGTTGTTCAAATTTATCCACACATCTATATTATTGCTCCAATGGGTAGATACAGTGTATTACAATGGCCACACAGGCATTCATATTTGCATTACAAGTATTGGATGGGAGGTCTAAATCTCCACAAAATTTCTCATTACGAACAAGAAAATAAGGGAGGGTGAAAAGCAAGAATTATCCAACATTAGAACAATGCCCCTCATTACAATTTATAGTGGAATATCTTCAAAAGAGGAGAGAGAAAATTGAATCCCGACGCTGCCCAGAAATTCCTCCAAAAATCACTTGTTTAATCCTATAATGAGTGCATTCAGATCTTCAAAATATCCTATTTTCATTAATGTCTTTGCCTTAAGCTTCAAGGAATTGACTGTGATTGCACCTCTTGTCTAGATCTATCCCATGTAGACTCATGATGGACCCTACTTTCTCACCAACGTCCATTCACTGACTTTCACTTATCACCTTATAATGCTTACCATTTTTAGGATGTTCAAGAAGACCTCAAAATCTGAAATTCGATAATCCACATACCGTTCAAGATCCCAAAATTTCCTTTCTAATGACTGCAATCTTGTACAAGAAACGGGTGATTACTATTTGAAGATATGCACTATTTTTGACCATGATATTTTCTACTAGGATTTCTCCTTCACCCCACTCTCTCTAGAAACTGGATTTAGTCTTCCATCATTGCATTCTACACTAAAAATCACCTTTCCAAAAAATATAAATTTTCTAAAAAATGCCAAAAAATAGTGCAGAGATATGACTGTCTTGAAGTTTAGGGCCTGATTAGCATGGTTTCTAGAGCTCCATCCAAGCTATTCTCCTTAGACCATCGAGTTACTTACATGGGCCACTGAGCTAGATATTTTTGACCACATGTAATCTTCCTCAGTGCTTTTCGTATCCATCTACCTATCTAGCTCTCATTTAAACTTGGATCGACCTCTAAAGATGGTTCTCACTTGCCATTTACTTCACTTCGATGGGTAGGAACCCTAAAATTTTTGAGGTTTTCACTGACATTGGCTTTCATACTTGACTAAGCCCTCATTCTCAACACGAACTCACATCGGCCATCTAACTTGACCCTACGCAACAAATCCTTATGACCAACCAACTCCCAATGAGTTTTTTACCATTTTTTGGTAGGAATCACCTTTTTTGGGGGGGTTTTGAAGCTATTTCGCTTTGGGCTTCTGATGCCAACACACTTTAGCAATCCCGAAATGGACTCACCTCGACCTTCGAATGATCCATTCCTCATTGTAAACCTGAGAACTGAGGATTTAACTCCTGAAACCTGAGCTGCACTGTCACCACATCACCTTCACCCATTTTAGGATTCAGGTTTTTTAGGGTTCTTGGGGGTTTGATGCTGAAATTTTATATTTTTGTCTTGGTGAATGACCTCAAACCTCTGAGGTCCATAAAGCTTGAAGAATTCAGGATTTGGGCTTAGCATTTCCCACTGGCTCGTCAATCACATTGAGTCATCCCCAAACTGACTCAGCTGGATCTCCAATGCCAATCCTTTACCAACTAGCATCACTATGACCTCTCACTCAAACTATCTTCCATCTGACATCCACTCTTCACTCCTTGCCGTCGAGCTTAAATTCTTCTCCATGAACCCATTTAGTTTTTGCTATGGCTGCTAGCACAAGGGTTCAACATCACCCTAACGTGATGTAATTTCTTGGCCAAGCTTGGAGAGCTAGGCCCTTGTTCTCATGAGCCCCACTAAATTACCTCTCGAGCTTTCTATGGATTTTCACTATGAGCCATTCGCATCTCTGTCGAAGAACCTTCGAATGCCACGACATTGCTTCCATAACGATGCTTTCATGTCCCGAACTCCCCCTTACGATCCCTAGGCTAATGGCCGAGATCTACTTGATGCTCGAGTCAACCATCCAATTCCAAATCACCATGAGATTTGGGCTCATTTTTTCCCCTTGCCATGGGATTTGGCTCATGCCGAGTTATCTTTATGCACCAATGTCGACCCTTCAATACCAAACTCATCATGCTTTGTTCCCAAATGCAATCTAATTAGCTCATTTACGAGTAGCTCGACCTTCTTAGTTCTCATGTCAAGTCGTGCATATACCTAAGCTTGACGAGTTCCTTTGTATTATTGGGCCTGTCCAATCAAGCCATTTGGGATCTTCTTATCAAATCACCTGAGATGAATTATTTCACACTTTTTGGACTGTATGGTAGAAAGGAAAGGGTGGGTATCCAGAGATAGAAAATGCATTAATTTTATCTATCATGGGCCTTTTTTTGATCATTGTTTTGGGGCTCAAATGCCACTTTTGCACTGCTAACGGGACTATGAGCCTAGTATGACCCTGAATGAACCGATTTACCCCGAATGTTTCTTGAATTCCTAAGAAATTCTCCCCAAGAATTTGGATACCACTTATGATGTGTTTATAACCTGTGGGGCCCACTTGGGAGCTCCATGATTAATTTGGGACCTTGTTGGAAAATATTTCCCATGGTGAGGGGGAAATTTTCAATAATTCAGTGACTCGTGGGGAAATCTTCCTACTAAATGTTTTGAACTAGTAGCCTAGGCATATCCATTAGGCACAAAGTCATTTAATACCTGTAACTGATCCCAGATCTAATGAAACTGAAACCTAGAGACCACCCACACCTACTGGACCTGAACCTATTTTTCTTCTTGCACTCTTAATTTCAAAAAAATATTAAAAGTAAGATTGTGAGAGTAGAGAATTGTCTTGACTAAAGATTTTCACATTTTCCTCTTTGTAACCCTATCTTGTGGGACTGGAATGGACTACCCCAAAACTAATTCTACCAAGTATGAAGCACACAACTTATGATCATTTGGTTTGTATTGAATGTTGCAGAGTTTTGAATAAGACAATTTTCAATTTTTACATCATGGAACTCTATTAAATTTCGATTTTATTTTTCCTCTGAAAGTTCCACTCTTTAACACATTGTGAGAGGTTGTTTTTCTGATTTGGGTAGAGGAATTTGGAAGTTCACCTATGTGATTGGCCTCAAAGGACGTCAAAGAATGAAAACTTATTAAAAATCAGTCGTTAACCTAATTTTAGTTACTCTGCATTTGTTTCTCTGTTGAACATCTACAATTGTTTCTTAGAAGTATGAACCTTCTCATGTTACAACACTTTATTTGGGAGGCACATTTAACTGTACACAATGACACAACTTAGGAGCAAAAAAACATGTGCCGAAGCACTTAGGGAAATTTAAACCTACACTACAACAAGACAATGTGCATACGTACTTAGAGGAATTAAAATTCTAATCTAATATGTACAAGGGTGAAACTTTCTACTTTCAGTATAAATGTTCAAGATAGATTCTGTTGACCAGAATTGGAATTTCTTCTCCAACCAACAGTAGACAATTAGAAGGCATTGTTTATTTTTACAACCTGTGACCATGTAGGGTTTACACTAAATGGCATCAAACTTGGAATGCTTGCCTGGTATTTAGCTTGATGTGCATCCCATTTCAGAACTAGGTCCACTTTCCTGAAAGGTCTTTGGTTTTTCTTTCTCATCAAACCATCTCTTGACTAAGGCTTGGTCTTTCTCCATTACATGTGTTCACTAAATGTTCTCCAATTTCCTCTAATTCTATCATATCTGCACACCTAGCCTCAATTGGTTAAAATTTTGATAACTCCAACTGCTTCACGAGCTCCAATTTTGGTAGCTCCAATGATATAGGTAGCACTGCTTCCTTATGTGTAGACCAACTTCTAGGGATAATTTCCTATGTCGACATCTATAGCATTATCCTGTTAGCTCCATACTGTTGATTTAATTTTGGTATGCCGTGTCCTTTTGTTTTCATCCAGATTCCTTATTATGATCTTTAACAAGTTCTTGTTTGTGGATTCCACCTGTCTGTTTGTTTCGCACGGAATGGTTTCAGCTCTGTGGAATAGACTTACTTCTATCCTTTCATTCCTTTGAGAAACAGATAAGGGTTAGGGCTAGGAGGAATACCTGTAGAATGTTGAGATGGTGTGCGCGTACCGTAGAGAAAGATCAGATCGACTGCGAAGAAATCCTTTTTGTCTTGGAAGGACTACCTGCAAGTAAGAATACAAGACCACCAGATTTTAATTAGACAATAAATGAGGGAGCTTCCTTAGGCCCAGGAAATATAAGACTTCCTTTCGAAGGTGGTCAGTTCCCCTTTTAATACGAATTAACACAAATGATAACAAAGAAAGCTATTGAAAAATCACGATTTAGGTACATCGTTACAAAGCAATAGAGGCTAAACTATCAATAATAAAATGTCACTTTGTTTGTTCAGTTACTGGTCATTGATACATTCAGGTTGAGTTACAGGGATAAACCAGACTGGATCTGAGGTTGTTAGGTGACAAATAGGCGAGAGGAATGTTTTGGGATATAAGTCACAGTGACCGATGTCAGTCACTGAATAACTGACCGCGGTTGGAGAACCGCTGCCGGTAGGGGATAACCGACACTGGTAGGGTCAATAATCTAGGTGCTTCTGGATAGAGGTTGGTTGCGGGGTGATTGTGGGGTTATTAAGATTGGTGGATGGCTGAGGGGAATAGTGAGAGGAAAGGGAAGACTCAAAGTATGATAAAATGGTCTTGTGAGTAATACAAGGATGTATGGATGAAGGCTAAATGCAGGGTGCTGGTAGGTGGTAGATCTAGGAATGAGTTTATAATTACTATCAATCCACAAGCTCAAGAAATGGTGCTTAGAAACATACAAGACACTACTTACTCATTTATGATGAAGATGCAGGTTCCAGGACTGTGACGACAAAGACAGGGCTCAAGTAGGATGATCCGACAATCCAAGATGAGCTATCTCCTCTTCTGATGCTCAAATGAGTGTCACTGGGCTCTGGCTATTTAGTTGCAGTCTTGGGCTTGATGTCCTTCTCTGTAAACTTCTTTCTTTTCTTCACTTGTCTCTGCTTGGCCAAGCAAATCTGGATCCTTTCAATGATTTCTCCTCTTCTTGATCAAAATGAAAATCTGATCCTTTGTTTTTGGTTGGAAGTGGTCATTTACAGGGAACCGATGGCAGTTACGTAACCGACGGCGGTCGAGTAGGAACCGGTATCGTTCAGGTCAAAGCGGGCTATTTTTGGTAAAATAGCCAGCTTTCCCTCCTTTTCTCCCGAGGGATTAGTTGTGGGCTTGGTCAAGTCATTATGAGGTCAGTTTTGGGTGCGGGTGAGGAGTAATTAGTCATAGGTGTGGATGTAGACCAAGTTATAGGTCTTAATTAAGTTAGTTTAGGGTTAGAACTAGGTCATGATGAGGTGGTGAAATGAGGTGGCAGGTATGGCGATGTGGATTTATTAATTATAAGGTAATTAATAAATAATTATGTAAGGTTTAGGTGATAAGGTTAGGTTGCGAAATGAGATGCGGGGCACAGGGGGTCGTAAGACACAAATTTGGTGTCTACATTAGCCCCTTGTTGTCATGTAGCTTGTCTTGTTAAAGCTGCACGGACTATAATAAGAAGTGGTTACCCCTGTTAAGGGTATAGGTAATCCCCCTCAAATCTATCACAGATTGAGGTAGCGTGAAATCAGGGATAGGGTTGATAAAGGGTAAATGGTGTTTAGATAATGGTAAGATGGTGGGGTAGGTCTAAGGAAGCAAATGCATGTTGACATGCAGTAGTGTGACCAGGGTACATGATTTGAAGAGAAAACAAGCAATTCATAGGCAAAGGTCGATAGTTTATCCAAACAAGGGTGATATAATCCTGGTATCCAAGGCATAGGAAGTAGCTCCAGGGGATATAACGGGTAAGGTACAGGAACGTTTAGGCATGTTTGGCAGTACTAAATGGTTGGTTTGGTTGAGATAAACATCACAGTCTTGGTCTAGGCAAAGTTGGTTGACTGATCAAGTCAAGGACCCTAATCATGCTAAAACATGAACAGGTGAGCTCGATTGAACAAAAAGCTACAGGATGGGTGGATAAAATTGTAATTTGTTGGTTTTGGGTGAGGTGTTTAATTGGTGCGGCCTTGGGTCGGGCCGATTGATTAGTGAGGGCCATTGGTCGGGCCAAATGGTTGGGTGCGGCCTTGGGTTGGGCCAAAATGGGTTGGTTGCGGCTATGGGTAGGGCCAAATTGGTTGGTTGTGGCCTTGGGTCAGGCCAAATAGGTTGGTTACAGCCTTGGGTTGGGCCAGATTGGTTGGTTGCGACCTTGGGTCGGGCCAAATGGTTGGTTGCGGCCTTGGGTCGGGCCAAATTGGTTGGTTGTGGCCTTGGGTCGGGCCAAATGGTTGGTTGCAGCCTTGGGTCAGGCCAAATTGGTTGGTTGCGGCCTTGGGTCGGGCCAATGAAGTTAACAAAGGGTTTTTAGCCAAGGTTGAGATAGGCGATATTGTGAGAAAGGGCGATTAGTAAATAAGGTCAGAAATTGGGGAAGACGTGGGATAAAACCGATATCGATTGTCTATGACCGATATCGGTTAGGTGACCTATATCAGTTTCTTAGGGCACAAGATAACCGGTATCGGTTATAGGTCGAAAAACTATAAAAAGAAAAAATACGGCCTGTCATTGTCATATTGTCAATTTGAAAACCAATTTTAGTTGTCTGAGGTCTTGTGGCGAGATTGTTGAGTTTGTCGGCTGAGGTGGCACTATTTGAGTGGAGAAGTGAGTGATTGGTAGGCCCTAGCAAGGAGGAGGCAACATTTGATTGGTGGAGGACCCAGCAGAGGAGAGTTAGAGCCATGACACAGCTAGGAGGAGCTAGAGGTGCTGGACTAGCTGGACCACCACCACCCATCCTAGTATGACGACGTGTCATTGTACTGGTAGGTTTGAAACCTCTCATTGTGTGAATTTGATGTTGTTAAGCTATTTTTGGGTGTTTGGGTAGGAATCCATGTTTTGGTAAAATAATGAATAAATTGAAGTTATTTGAAAAATGAAGAGGATAGATGGGTGAAAGAGGGCAAGGCGGCAGGGTGGGTAGATTTTTAGGGTGTTTGGGTGGGTAAATAGGGATAAATAGGCAAAAAAAAAGATTTGGGGGGCCACGTCAGGTTTAGCTCCGTGATTTTTCAGTGACCGATGCCGGTCACTAAGCGATCGGCATCGGTCAAGAAATTTTGGGGCAGGGTGGGTTTGTGGGTGACCGGTGTCGGTCATACGTCAACCGGCATCGGTGGCGGTCATGGGTGACCGGTACCGGTCCCTAGTTAGGAATATTTATTTTGTTGGTTGGTTTTGTTGTGGTTTGGGGTGTTTGGTGGTTGTTGGGTCTGTTGTTTGGGTGTTTGGTTATTAGTGGTTTGGGTTTTGCGTTTGTGGGGGTGAAGAGGGAAGGGGTAGAGGTTAATAGGAAGGTTGATTGGTGAGTGGGCAGAAAAATGGGGCGACTGTGTGGTTGGTGTGGTTTGGATAGATTAGGTGTTGGGCATGAATGGGGAGGTGTTAAATTGGTAGGGGCATAGGTAAATGGTGAGAGTAGAGCTGAGTGATTGGTAGGGTGCGAGATAAGGCAAGGGGATATCGTAAATTTTTTAGGGTAAAATAGGTGGGTGTAGGTGTGTGTTATAGAGTCGGGTTGTGGTCGGGTGGGTAAAGGGGGTATAGAAGGTTAAAGTAGTTTTTGTTTGAAAGGGTAGGTCTAATGAAGTGGGTGATTTGTGCAGGCATGTCAGCAACTGACTATGCGGGATAGGATGTCTCCAATGTTGAGACGGATGCGGCCACACGTATCCGCGGTGGACTGGGCCATCATGCACGAGGTGGGACTCGGCGGAGTCTAGCATTATAGGGTGATAGAGAGGGATCACAGTCTTATGGTCGCCCTCATCGAGAGATGGGATCCGGTGACCAATGTGTTCCATCTCCCGACTCTGGAGATGACCATTACCTTGGAGGATGTGTATTGCATCCTTAGATTACCGATCAATGGAGAGGAATTCTTCCAGGTGGATGCAGAGACAACCATGGACAACATCTTACAAGTATTCGGGGATGCAACCGTGCTATTGACTTATCACAGCGCGAGCATCGCCTATGTGGATATGTATCATGCCCACCAACATGAGACACGGCTTGCCGTGTTGATGATGATCGGCATTACATGCTTCGCCCTCCCGGACTCAGAGGGAGGCCGCTTTCCATGAGCGCTGATGGGGGTATTACACGAGATGGTTGAGGAGCATACATGTTATGCTTGGGCATCAGTATACCTGGTACAGCTATACCAAGAGCTATGGGTCTACCGCCGGATGAGGCGATTCAGGATTTGCTCTACATTTTTGTTACACTATTAGGCATATGAGCATATCATATACATTCAACCAGTAGGCCTGCCCCAGCAGCCAGGGCCACAGGTGATTTATAGATATGGCTTTCAGAGGTGGCTGGGGGTCGTGGGCCAGCCACATGTAGTTCTCACCAGACGCGATGTAGCATATTACCAGCACGTATTAGAGGGCATGACTGCCCTGGATATTGTATGGAGGCCTTACAGAGGTCATCAGCCCCATGGAGGAGCCCGATCACAGTTGCGGTGGATCCAGTATACATTCTGGATAGCGGGACGGAGGCCGGGAGAGTATGAGCAGATACCCCTGGAGAGGGTACGACGATAGCTTGGGCTACGACAGGATGAGCCACCTCCCTTCCCTCAGTACCGGAGGGATGATGTAGAGGCTCCACTGCCTGCACCACAGCCTATGGACCCAGATTGGGTAGCCGAGCGGCAGGCAGATGATACAGTGGATGACGCCGGGTGTACATGATCATTTTTGGTATGGTGGGCAGGGGAGAGAGCCACTAGGAGAGCACAGCCGGCATAGCCAGACTTAACAGCTATTAGAGCAGAGAGGGACCAGCTCAGGGGACAGGTACAGTTGTTACAGGGGCAGCTTGCTGCTGCACAGGCACAGATAGGTGTCCTACAGGGGTAGTTAGCCTAGGCACAAGTACATGCCCACCTACAGGCACCGGTACCACCACCGGCATCGGCACAGGCATAGGGTGTACTGGTAGGATATGGGCCATTGGTATTAGGAGTCGGGGGACCAACCCCAACAGATTTGGTGGCATGGGCCCGGTATATGGAGATGAGAGAGGAGGCCCGGTACTATCAAGACATTCTTGATGGTACTGGGGCTGACTATCAGCCATATGTGGCGCACAAAGCTGAGACCTTGCGGAGTCAGAGATCCCAGGGTGGTGCAGCCACAGCCAGTGGGTCTATTACAGGGAGGAGATGAGAGGCAGCACAGGGACCCGCAGGGAGACAGGCAGAGGGCGGTGGGGAGAGCTGAGCGATCCCTGCAGAGGAGATAGTTTGTGTTTGTATAGTGTATATGGGCACCGGTCTACGAACCGGTTATGTTTATAGAGGCTTGCGTGCCTACATATGATGTATTCATTCATTTATTCATTTATTATATATACCAGCCTGGGAGTTGAGTATGGGTTGTACAGTTGATACTGACCTGCGAGCCGAGTATATTTTTGATGCGAGAGACCGGCCTGCAAGCCGAGTCGAGATTTTGACAGTTTTTGCGGCCTATGTGCCGGATTTGTATTATTATGAGATCATAGAGGCCCCTATGCAGGGCACATTATATATTTGAAACTTTTTATGTATAGATATGATGATTTTGACCCACATGCTATGTTTAAAATGTGTTAAGTGTTTTTTCGATTGTTTGTGATATTTAATGTATGAGTTTAATTGACATGTTGTGTTTATGAAATGTTGTATGTGTTTTGTCGCTGGTTTGTGAAATTGAACGTATGTAGCTACTGAGTTGGATCCAAATGGTGTATAGATTGATGGTTTTTTATATCATTTGTTGATGGCTTGTTTGTTTTTGTAATATAGATAGATGATGTTGATGAAATTGTGATGAGATATGGATTTAATGAAAAATTATAGAGAATGGTGTTGTTTATGTAGGAAAAAGAGACAAGCGCCACAAACATTTGCAAAAATGAAGAAACGACTTAGGTTTAAGCAACAAGGGGGCACCTGACCGATATCGGTTATGTAACCGATGTCGGTAGCTATACGACCGATATCGGTTATGTAACCGATATCGGTGATTATTGAATTATTTTCCTAAAAATAGAATTGCTTGGTTGGCAACTTAAGTTCTTATTTTAAGCATTTTTATTTTTAGAGTCATGGAACAAGTTAAATATGTGAATGTGACGCTGTTTGATGACTAATACAGGTAATTGCATGAAAGAATTTGAGTGATAAGGAGGAAAGAGACAGGTGAAGTGAGTGTGGGCTGAGATTCAGAAGGTAGAAAGACAAGTTATATTTGAAGAGGGTGGTGAGCATGGCTGAACGAGGAGAAGCATCCAGCAGGCAGGGACGAGGGGGAAGACATGTTCCGCCCCAAGCTGCTGCATCCCGAGAGGTAAACTGTTTGGTTGTAATTTGATTCTTGCATGTTTTGTGAATAGGATGAGAGAAGTGTAAGTGGGTAAAGATGAGAAAGAAAAGGTGATAGGAAAGGGTTAGGGATGGGGTGAGTGCTATGAGGTAGGTAAACAGGGTAGTCACGTATGTTTTTAGGTATAAATAGGAGTAAACGGGAAAAAATAATTATCATAGGTGTATGTTTTAAGTAGGGTAGGTATATTTTTGACAGTGACCGGTATTTTTTAGAAATAACCGGTATCGGTTATCCATAACTGATATCGATCACTGTAGGGGTTTCCAGAATTTGAGAAAAAACCCGTGGAGATTTGTTCTTTTGAATAATTATGTGTCATTTTCATGTATGCAGGCGGAAGCAGGGTTAAGGATGAATGATATTGTGCCAATGTTTTTGTCACGAATCCGAGCGGATGTAACACCAGCTGAATGGGCATTGATAAATCATTTGGGGTTAAGTGGAATCTGCTATTATTCACGAATCACACGTAACCATACTATGTTGCAGGCGTTGATTGAGAGATGGAATCTAGAAAAGAATACCTTCTATCTGCCAACAGGGGAGATGACAGTGACTTTGGAAGATGTGTTCTATATTTTGAGACTCCCAATGATAGGAAAAATAGTGTATCAGGCGTTTCCTAGCACAGGGCGGGCAGCGATAACAACAGTATTCGGTTCAGCTGCACGAGATTTGACACAATGAGGTTTATCATTTACGTATGGTACAATGTATGCAACACACCCTGAGGAAACAAGGTTGGCCGTGCTATTAATGATAGAGGTGGGGTATTATGCATTGCCGAGGGCGGAAGGGGGAAGATTTCCAAAAGCGTTGATGAGTGTTATTTGGGAAATGATAGAAATGAGCATGACTTTCGCATGGGCACCCGCATATCTGGTAGAGTTATATAGGGGTCTATGGGCCTGCAAGTAAAAACACATGACGACACTGGATTATTCGTACTTATTACATTGTTGGGCCTATGAGCATATTGTTTGTGTGTGTCCAATAGGTTGACCTATCGAGTCGGGAGAGGCAGGAGTGCAAAGGTTGGGATTCATACGATGGGTCCAGACAGAACAAGAAGCGAGATCCCGGGCCGTGATAGATGACATCGAGTATTATAGATAGGTATGGGAGATGGTGACGATTGTGGATATTTTTTGGAGGCCTTACGGGAACTATATGGTGACAGAGCACATAGCTGAGGAGTTGAGGGGTGTAGAGCGATTGAGGTGGATCACAGGGTACAGGCCGGGTGAGTACGAGAGGATTCCTCTAGATCACATGCGGTGACAATTTGGGTTCATTCAGGATATACCTATGACATATAGACCATACATGAGGATCGACGCCGAGGTAGCATTCTCACCTCCCCGGCCTACACCTCCAGAAGGGCTAGAAGAGATAGCAGCTGATCGTAGGGTAATGGATGCGAGAACGACAAAGGCCTATAGAGTATGGTGGGTAGCAGAGCTGTAAGGTGCATGTGAGTACCCTGATATAGCTGTGATTACAGTGGAGAGAGATCGTCCGTAGGATTTGGCTCACCAGCTTCAAACACAGGTGAATGAGACAATGAGATTGTTAGAGGTTTCGCAGTTATGAGTGGAGAGACTGGAGGTAAGATTCCTCCATGTGAGAGGATGTATTCGTATGTTACAGGAGATGTTGGTGGATTAGTGGGAGGAACCAATGGTAATGGCACCTTTGAGGATGGAGAGGCCAACTGAGGGGCATCGACGATCATGATCACCACCTGATTTGGGAGGAGGTGCAAGGGTCTAAGTGAATTTCATAGGAATATAAGAATAAATAAGGATGCCAACCTGCGAGTCAATGATAGAGAAGATGTATTTGTTTAACATCTAAAATAAAACTAAATATGTATGTGGTTTTGAGTGATGATAATAGTAAGAATGGTTGTGTTTTGAATGTTGTTTGTGTTTTGTTTGAAAAAGGATAAAGATGAATGTTGGCAAATAGAAATACACAAAAAAATATTTATATTTAAAACACATGATAGGGTATGGTAAGGGATGGTTGAGCTAACCTTGTGAGACCCCATGTCTCCTAAGTGCTTCCTGCATAGCCCATTCCACAAAGCAAGGAAGGGCCTCAGACCGATGTAGTTCTCCCTTAGGACCAGGGAGAGGTGAATTCAGGAAAAGGTTGTGGTTAGACAATTTGGTTGGTAAAAAAAATTTGATGTTGGTAGGGTAATGTTGTTGGTGTTGGTAGGGTAATGTTGTTGGTGTAGGTATAGGTGAAGTGAAAGTTAGCATACCCAAGCTGTAGGGAATCGTGTCCTGATTAAGGTCAACACACAATCCTAGAGTCGAGCAAAAGAGGCCAGAGTGTCCCGTAGTTGAGAAGAGCTAAACAAACCACATATTAATGTAGGATGAGCTTGAGTCCCTAGGTACCTTGCATAGGCGAGAAGTCGATAGGTGAAAAGAGTGGTATAATCACAATATATCGGATATACGTCACGTCCCTTGAGTTTTGTTTCTTTGACAAATGGTGAGGTGAGTTGGTTGATGTGGGCGAGGGTGCAGAGAACTTATTATAAGATGATTATTCTGACAAAAGAGAACCAAACCTAAATAGACAAGTCCATGACTCAAGATTGTTTCGAAATATTACTTTTATTTTTAATTTATTTTTCTGGATATAGACTGATCAATGCGGGAAGTCTACATGGGATATGTATTTTTTTACTCTTGAGGTCTTCATGAAGCTGATCAATGTGAGAAGCTTCTGATAAAGGCTGACTGTGTATAGATGTCCTTCAAGGGCGCAGTCTATTTATAGTAGCAGATGCAGTGTTTATGTATAGCTGTCCTTTGGGGGAGTAGTCTATATATAATAGTAGCAATAGTTTGGCATATAGCTGTCCTTCAAGGGAGCAGTCTATTGTATAATTTAGAGGTCTAGATGTCTGTTGGGCATAGAGCATCTAGTTTTGTAGGAAGTTTGACTCAAGAAAATCCCATAAGTGTTTTAATTAAGAATGTGTCATTTTGATACTTTGAAGTCATGGACTAGACTAAAAAAGGGGAAGGCATCTTTTAAGGGGAGGTGATAATCAAACCATGTGAGCTTGATTTAATTCTGAGATGTAAGAAACAAAGTATATGCAGTGGTAAATGAGCTCAAGGGACGAGCGTAAGGTAGATAAGAAGTGATATAACACTAATTTCAACAATAGAATGGTTGAAGATGCAAGGGATTAAAGGGCTCAGGATCAGGTTTACCATTAAGTGAAGCTAAACGATAAGTGCCCGATCCATAAGTGTGAGTGATAATGTAAGGCCCAATCCAATTAGGAGAAAATTTTCCATGTTTGATCTTTTCTAGTTTGGTTACATGTTGATTCTCTTTGAGGACAAGATCACCAATCTTAAAGGTACACTCATGAAGTCGTTTATCATAAGCATGCTTGATGCGTTTTTGGTAGATTTGAAGGTGGTCAAGAGCTGTAAGATGATGCTCATCAAGAAGCTCTAATTGGGCTAACCGCTTTTGGTGGAAATCATCGTTGGTGAGAATATGCTGAAGAGATATTCTGAGGGAGGGTATTTGTATTTCGAGAGGCAAGACCGCCTCGGTACCATATACCAAAGAAAATGGTGTAGCATTAGTGGAGGTAGGAATGCTAGTACGATAAGCCCAAAGGGAAAAGGGAATGTGATCATGCCAATTTCTTCCAGAATCATTAACAACTTTCATGAGGATTTTGGTTAGGGTTTTATTAAAAGATTCAGCTTGACCATTGGCCTGTGGATAGTAAGGTGATGAGAAACTAAGTTTGATACCAAATTTGTCACAAAGGTCTTGTAACAACTTATTTTTGAAAGATTTACCATTATCTGTTATTAGGCGATGAGGAATACCAAAACGACAGATAATGTGATGGTTAACGAATTCGACAATTTTTTCTTTTTTGATTAAAATGAGTGGAATGGCCTCCACCCATTTTGTGTAATATTGGGTTTCCGTGATTATCCAACGGTGACGTTGTGAAGAGGGCAGGTGAATCTCACCAATAAGGTCTAAACCCCATTGTGAGAAAGGCCAAAGATCTCATGCGACCTGTAGCGGATGGCTAGGAGTATGTTGAAGGTTGGCATGTTGTTGACACATAACACAACGCTTAACATATTCGTAGCAGTTGTTATTAAGAGTAGGCCAATAATAACCTAGGCGAAGGATTCATTTAGCCACGGTAAGGCCACTAAAATGTCTGCCACAAATACCGTCATGAACCTGTTGGATGGTATAGGTGACCTCCACGCCGGTTAGACATCAAAGGAGGATGCCATCAAAGCCACGTTTATAAAGGAGTCCCCCCATGACGACATAATGAGAAACACGTTTAAGAAAAGTGTGTTTTCCAGTACTAGTAAGGTCAGGTGGGAGAACCGAGGTTGTAAGGTAGTCATGAAATTGGTGGTACCAGGTATCCTGCGAATTAGCAGACACATTATTTATCATACAAACAACCGAGGCTGAGTAGGATGGGGCAAAGAGTTGTTGGACCAAGATGAATATGTCAGAGTCAGTTGGTGAGGTGGGAATTTGTGAGGCTAAGCAAGCCATAGTATCCACAAATTTGTTAGTGGAGCGGGGAATGGTCTGGATAGAATAAAAAGTAAATGAGGTCAAAAGTGAATCCACGTAATGTTTGTACTTTTGAAGTTCCTCATTTTTACATTGGTAGATGCCCATAACTTGATTGACTACCAATTGAGAGTCGCCAAAAATATTAATAGATTTGACACCTAAGTGTAACGCAACCTGGAGACCCAAAACAAGGGCCTCGTATTCCATTGTATTATTAGTGCAGGGGAAATCAAGCCGGAATGAAAGAGGCATAGGTTCAGCGTCAAGAGGAATGAGAACAACATTGGCCCCTCCACCGTGCTGGAATTTGGATCCATTGAAGAAGAGGGTAATTGGATACGAATATTTCCTGAGTGAAAGAGTGGTGATGAGTTCGTCGGGGAAATTAAAATTGGTAAATTGTTCCCCAGGTAAAGGGGCCTCCGCAAGTTGGTCCGCAATAGTTTGTCCTTTGATTGACTTCTGTTGTACAAACTTAAGGTCAAGGTCAGTGAGGAGCATAAGCCATCGAGTGATGCATTGGTTTAGATGTGGTTTGGCATACATATAATGAATGGGGTCTGTGTTGGTGATGACAAAAGTTTTATGATTCAGGAGGTAGTGTCGGAGTTTGGTGGCTACGAATGATAGGGCTAGGCACAATTTTTCTACATGTGTATACCTAGTCTCGTAATCCACGAGAGTACGAATTATATAATAAACGGCTTGTTCTCAACGTGCCGAGTCCCGATGTGCGAGCATGGCTCCTATAGCATGGTCAGTGGCAGAAAGGTAAAGGTAGAAAGGGCGATCATCCTGAGGTGGGATAAGCACGGGTGGCTACAAGAGATAGGCTTTGAGAGCTTCAAAGGCTTGGTGACACTCTTCGCTCCATTGAAAGGCAATGTCCTTTTTAAGAAGGTGATGGAAAGGTTGACATCGACCCGAGAGTTGGGAGATGAAACGCCGGATGGATTGAAGTTTACCCTGCAAACTACGCAATTGTTTGAGGTTTTTGGTTGGGGGCATTTCTAGGATAGCTTTGAATTTAGATGGATCGACCTCAATGCCACGTAAAGAGATGATAAATCCAAGAATTTTTCCCGAAAGAACACCAAAGACACATTTCTTTGGTTGGAGCCAGACTAAATATTGTAATAGGTGATCGAAAATAATGGTTAAAACATCGAGATGTTCACTGCAATGTTTAGATTTGCCAAGAAGATCATCGACATAATCCTCAAGGATAGTGTGCATAATGTCATGAAAAATGTAAGTCATAGCCCGCTGATAGGTCGCACCAACATTCTTAAGGCCAAATGGCATGACACGATAACAGAAGGTTCCCCAAGGAGTTATGAAGGTAGTTTTATGTTGATCGATCGGGGCTACCAAAATTTGATTGTATCCCAAAAAACCATCCATGAGAGAAAGCATTTCATGCCCAAAGTGAGATCAACAAGTTGATCAATACTTGGGAGGGCGAAGTCATCCTTGGGGCAAGCGAGGTTAAGGTATCAGAAATCCGTGCATATCCAAAGTCCCCCCATCACTTTAGTGACAGGTACGATGTTAGAAATCCATTGAGGATAGTCAATAGGAAAGATGAAGGAAACATAAAGGAGTCGTTGAAGCTCTTCTTTGACCAAGAGGGCAATGCGTGGATGCATTTTTCTCAGTTTCTATTTGATTGGTTTGGAGTCAGGTTTTAGGGTAATGTTATGGACAGCAATGTCAGGATCAATTTTTGGCATGTCAGTGTAGGACCAAGTGAAATCTTGGTTGTGGGTACGGAGAAAGGTAGTAAAGGCGGCTTGTTCTGATGTGTTAAGGGATTGTCCGATCTTCACAATGTGAGGATCCTCCTCTGTGTGGATGTTGATTTCTATAGTCGACTCATTCAACATGGTTTGAGTTTCAGATGGTAAGGCGCATTGAATATAGGAGTCATCCGCACCAAGGTAAGTGAGGATGGAGTCGTCATCCTGGCACTCAACAAAATTAATCGAAGGTGAATCCTCTTCGATCATGTCTGGATACAGAAGGGGAATAGAAGATGGGTCCTCATTATCGCATTGATAAGTGAGAGGACCTAGGAAGATAGCATTTATGAAAAAAAAAAAAAGTTAGGAGGGATAGATTCAGGGTCTATTGACTATGTGGGTGATGATGGAAAAATGGGTGATGATGGTTTGGTAGGGGTGACGTTGTCATCTTCCAGGATACAACTGACATGAGGTTTCTCTGGTGTAAGTGTTTCAGGAAAACCGAGACCACTACAATCATTGTGTTTGCATGTAGTCACGGGAATGAGTGTATGTCGGTCTTGTTCATAAAGACCAAAACCAAATCCTTTCCAAGCACAGCAAGTCAAGAAGGTGAGGGCGAAACGATGATTTTTCAAGTATTGGAAATTGGATTGGAAGGGAACCACACCAAGAGGAGGTTCAGGGGTAAGGGAGGATGCGTCAACACCCCCATACGTTAGGTTGGTGCAGAAATGGGGTGGTCCGTAAGAGATTACCTCCCCCACGTGACGGTCGTAGGTAGGATGTGCATGTAGCTGTCCGTACTCCTGCAGGGTATGGAAAGAGCTAACGTTATATAGGTGGTATTCCCCCAGTGTAAGGCATTGAAAAACATCTACTAAGGGGTCGGAGGTTGGGATGTTATCTGCGGGAAAGGAAGTGGTATTCGTGATAGCGGTTTCATTAGTTGAAGGTGTAGGTGCAGTTGAAGTGGATGGTTAGGTTGGATGAATGGGTGTCTTGACTGGTACAAGCACATCATTAGGGCGATACAACATGTTGCAGCTTTTGAAGGGGGGAGGATCAGCTTTTACTATGTAGGATTTCCCCTCGTACTCAAATTTTATGCATCTATGTAAGGTGGAAGGAACGCATCCCATAGCCCGGATCCAAGGGCGGCCTAACAACATATTGTATTGGAACTCTCCCTCAAGGACATAGAAGAGTTAAGGTAAAGTATGTGGTCCTACACGAATGTTAAGGATCACGGTGCCTAAGGTAGAAGTAATAGCATCATTGAATGACCGCAACATGATGGGGTTGGTACACATGCAGCTAGAAGGGATATTCATTTGTTGGAAGGATTTTGAAGAGATGATGTTTAGGCTAGCGCCCCTGTCAATCATAACAAGACGTACCTGAATGTCCCAGACATAAGCTGAGATGAAAAGAGTAGGGTCAGGATCTTCAGCACCAAAGTTGATAATTTCGTCTTCGCAGAAACTGACAGCAGTGGCTTGCTGTATAGAGACAGAAGTGGTTGGGGAGATAGATTGTTTGGTGAGTGAAGCAACGTGATTGGGTGTTAGAATAGAGGTAATATGTAAGGTTTCATTAGGTAAAACCTCTATCCCTTAAAGGATTTCAACGAGAGCTTGTCAATGAGATTCAGAAGTCTGAATGAGATCATACAGTGTCATTTTTACAGGCAATTGGTGAAGTTGTTTGATCATGGTCCGGTGGGAAATTCCATTAGAGAAGGGGTAGGCGGGTCCATGAATAACCACTTTAGGTGGTGGTGTGATCGGGATGGTGGAAGGAGAAAGAGATGCCGCAGGTGTGTTTTCTTTCACTTTCCCATTGTTTGTCTGCCCTCGAGTAGCAACACTAATCATATTGATCTCGTGAATACGAGAGGAGGAATACGGTAGGGATAGGTCATGGTCTTCGAGAGATGGGGCTGTAATAATGATAGATCTCGGTGAGGCGGGGACAGGTGGTATAGGAGAGGGAATTGAAGCTAAAGGTCTCTCTCTTCGTAAGTTTTCTTTCTTAACTTTTCTATCTGAGAGAGGTGACTGACGAAGTATAGCTTTCAACGCTTTGCATCCCTCTACATCATGTCCTGGTGTGCGGTGGTAAGCGTAGATTTTAGACTCATCGTAACCTATAGGTCGAGGTTTAGATGGATCATAAGGTCTAAGTGGGGGTAGGGAAATGGTCTTATTCTCCACGAACATAGAAAGGATTTTGGCATAAGACCCTTTGAGTGGGTCAAAGTCAGAGGAAAATGAGGCTATTGACTGGGTAGTTTGTGGTAATGACGGGGTATGGTTGGTTTGTATGGGTGGTGGTTTAGCCAAGGGGTTTTGATAATGGGTTTTAACTAAACGTGGCTTCTTTGGCGTGGAAGCTATGTTTAGCTAGTTAGATGATGAGGCCATAGATGATGTGGTATCAGAAAACAACCATGGAGAAATAGGAGTGACAGCAAACAAATCCTTTGATGATGGAATTTGTTTAGGGTTGGTAGGTGGACAGGATACGTGGGGTGACGGTGTTGCTATACCCTTGGATTTATGTATGGGTGCAGAAGGCGTAGGTCACTTTAAAGAAAACGTAGGAGGTATGATATATTGATGCAAGGTAGAGGGATGGGGTCCCAATATGGAAGGTAGGTGTGACGACGAGGGTTTTAGTTGTGATAGCGACATAAATTGAGGAGATTGAGTATGTCTCCTAATGGGATGGATGACTTTATTTTTAGATAAATCAAGCCGCTTAGGTGGGTGTGTTAGACTGGGTATTGGTGAGGTCCCAAGCATAGGGGAAGATTTGGTTAGGTTAATAGAAGTGGATGAGGTATTTGGTAGAGATGAGGGGGGTGAAGATGAGGACATAGGCATTTTAAGCTTCTGTAAACACTTCGGGTATATGGTAGAGGCATCTGGATCGGTCATCTGCATTTGAGTAGAATATGGCGTACTCAAATGTTCCCATAGGACCTGTCTATCTTCTGGGGAATGACATTCCTCACGTGTGAATAGGAACTTTTGTATGGAAGAAAGGTGGGTTGTGATTCCGGTCCACTGTGGGTGTGATACAGGGGGCAGATGAGGCACTGTATCAATAGGCATTAAGAGGTCAACCGGTCGCTAAAAAGATTTAGGCGATGAAGAACTAATAGGTAGGAGGGCGTGTTTTAGAGAATCTGTCATGTTTAAAGAATGTGGTGATGTCGGTTCAAGAGGTTTCTCATCCAAGGATGACAAAAGAAGTGGCGAGCCTTCCTCCTGTACAACAAGAATGGTAGAAGGAGACGTTTGGGAAATAGATAAATTAGATAACATCCGCTCACAGTCTTGCAAGGATGTGGTGTAAGAAGGCTCATTTCTGAGAAGGGAACTCTGGGCAGTTAATTCCTTGATGGGTAAAGGAACAGAAAGGATTTCAGTTTGTCTTGATGGTCATGAAGGGGGTTCGGGTTCCTGCGTTAGTGAAGAGGCTTGATTCAAAATTTGTTCGATAGAGGTTTTTGGCTGGGATTCGAAGACTACATGGATCTCATGAACACTCTCCTCGGCTAAGATATCTTGGTTTATGTTACTGTTAGAAGAATGATTCGGGAATGGTTTGTTGAATATTTTCAAATTTCGGTTAGCAGGGGCGTTAGTATTATCGAGGGCTATATCCCCCGCATCAATCATTTCCTGCAATATTTTTTTCAACATCTTGCAGTTTTCATGACTATGTCCCTTCATGCGGTGGAAGTTACAGAAGTCATTTTCTTTGTACCAAGAAGGTATGGCGCGAGTGGAATCAAACCCGGAGTGAGGTTTAACAGGAGGTAAGGTAATGGCTCCTGCTTTAAGCAATTTTTCCAATATCACACCATATGTTTCTCCCAAGGGAGTGTAGTTGATGGGCTCTGCTTTATACTTATAGGTGGTTTTTGGCGTGGTATTAGATGGTGGTTGGGATTTGACCATCACCACGTGCACAGCTCCTTTTGATTTCAAAGAAATCGATGGGTGAGGATTAGTGGTGTTAGGTTTGTTGGTGGAATCTTGGGTTCAGAAATTGGGGTTTTTGTTGCGCAACCGCAATTTCTCTTCCTCCAAGGCTCGAATCTCTAGTTTTTGAGCCATAGTAAAGGCCTCGTCAAATGTATGGAAAGTTTGAATTTGGAGGGTAGGAGAGATGTGCTTAGCGTAGGCTCGCATAAAGAGTTCAATAAGTTCAGCCTGAGGCAAGGCATACGTAAGTTGGTTGATAAGGCCCCACCATCATCCAACAAAATCTGTGATAGATTCGTCTTCAAATTGTCGGATGGCATAGAGGTTGGTGATAGATACTTTCTTGGCAATGTTAATGGAGAAATGATCCAAGAAATATTGGGCTAGCTGGTTAAAAGAGAAGATTGAGTGCTGGGTTAAAGCACTGTACAACTCCAAGGCGGGTCCTGATAAGGACATGGGAAAGGTGTGGAGTAGTAAAGCATCATCGTGAGCAATCAGATAGCAGGTATGTCTAAATGATCATAAGTGTTGTTGAGGGTCCTCCTTACTATTAAAACGGGTAAATTTTGGTAATTCCCATTGGGGAGGATATGAATGAAGGGGGACTAAAGGGTGGATAGGCTCTCGACAAACTTGCTCGTATGTCAGGGCGCTATGACTTCCTGAAACAGAAGCCTCCAGATTTTACATTTTGTCCATCATTTGTTTAATTAAATCAGTAGTTGGATGAGATGATGGTGGGGTTATGGTAAATGGAGGAAAATTGGGCCAAGGGCCACCGCTAGATAATGGTGGGGTTAAATGTTGATAAGGTATGGAGGATGAATGTGTTGAGGCAACCGAATAGGGATGTCCTATATAAGACGTTGAGGTTACCGGATATGTGTGTGGAAATGAAAAGGTGGGCGGAGCTTGAGAAGGAAAGCTCGTGTGGATAGGTGGTAGAGAGCAAGTCATGAACAGAATAGTCTGCAAGAGAGACGAGGTAGGAACAGTCAGCGGTAATGACATGTTGGGCCCAAGATTAACCAAAGGAAAGCCAATCTGTGCCGTATGAACCCCTGAAGCTGCTGAGTTAGGAGACGGGACTAAGGATGCAAAAGGTAAAGTGGAGTTATCAGGCGGAGAAGGAGATAAATGAGTAGCTATACTGATAGGCATGACAACAAGGAGTTGACCGTCGGGTGTACGGTCAAGGGCATGAGACAAATAGTATTGTACAGCGCTAGGATTAGCATCTAGAAATTTGGCAAATTCTTTATCTCCCACAGGAATTTTAGGAACCTCACTGGCGTCCGTAGGATTTCCCACAGAATGTGAAGGGGGTGATTCAGGAAAAGCCACAGAGCAAGCATGTGAAACCATGGTGGCAGCTTGCTTTCGAGTGATAACAACCATGGACAGGAGTACACAATAGGGCTTCAATCTATTAGGAACAGAAACAGACAATAAGATGTTTGAAATTGGTAGGTTGTTGGTTTGTCAGGAACTATAAAAGACAGTAACCGATATCGGTAGGATAACCGATGTCGGTCAGGCTGTAGCTGACGTTGGTAAGCTAACCGGTGTCAGTATAATAGAACTGGTGTAAGAAACAGTAAGAAGTTGTTGATTCGGTGTTAACAGTGATTAGTATGCCTACCAAACTGTTCTGTAGTGATCACAGAAAATAGTGTATGACAGAGAAACAAAACTGAAAACAAGCAAGAATGCACAAAAAAATTAACAGACTAACCCTAGGGTTAATTTTAATCAATTTGGGCTTATGCCTTTAGACGCAGAATGATGTCAATCCTAAACAAAAGACCTAGGGGAAATGTCAAGTTTGTTTTGGCTTATAAGGTTACCTCAATTGGGTGGAGGAATACCGCGGAAAAGGGGGGATGTTTTGAGCTGTTGTGTTAATTATGAAGTGATTCGGTATGTTTTGTGCAGTGAAAGTAAGATTAATTTCCTGTCAAAACCATGGAAATCACCCCCACATGTACGACCTGTTACTTAGTCTATGTTCACTAGAATTGAAAATAGCAAGCAAAAATGTAATGCACGTGTTTTAAACCCAAATCGAAAATGACATTCGATGAAGAAAATAAGATGACTTTTACTAAAGAAAAACTAGGAAAGTAAGACAAATTATTGTACTAAATATAACAAAAACAAAAAATAGAAAGTATGCTCCCTAAATGAAAGCAAGAAAGAGAAATAAAAACCCGAAATGGGTCCCACCGGGCATGCCAAAATGTTTCGCACGGAATGGTTTCGGCTCTGTGGAATAGACTTGCTTCTATCATTTCATTCCTTTGAGAAACATATAAGGGTTAGGGCTAGGAGGAATACCTGTTGAATGTTGAGATGGTGTGCACGTACCATAGAGAAAGATCAGATCGACTGCGAAGAACTCCTTTTTGTCTTGGAAGGACTACCTACAAGTAAGAATACAAGACCACCAAATTTTAGTTAGACAATAAATGAGGGAACTGCGTTGGGCCTAGGAAATATTAGACTTCCTTTCGAAGGTGGTCAGTTCCCCTTTTCAATACAAATTAACACTAATGATAATAAAGAAAGCTATTGCGAAATCACGATTTAGGTACCTCGTTACAAAGTAATAGAGACTAAACTACTCAATAATAAAATGTCACGTTGTTTGTTCGGTTACTGGTCGTTGATACATTCATGTTGAGTTACAGGGATAAACCAGACTGGATCTGAGGTTGTTAGGTGACAAATAGGTGAGAGGAAGGTTTTGGGATATAAGTCACAGTGACCAATGCCGATCACTGGATAACCGACCGCGGTTGGAGAACCGCTACCGGTAGGGGATAACCGACACCGGTAGGGTTAGTAATCTAGGTGCTTCTGAATAGAGGTTGGTTGTGGGGTGATTGTGGGGTTATTAAGATTGGTGGATGGCTGAGGGGAATAGTGAGAGGATAGGGAAGACTCAAAGTATGATAAAATGGTCTTTTGGGAAATACAAGGATGTATGGATGAAGGCTAAGTGTAGGGTGCTGGTAGGTGGTAGATCTAGGAATGAGCTTATAATTACTATCAATCCACAGGCTCAAGAAATGGTGCTTAGAAACATACAAGACACTACTTACTCGTTCCTGATGAAGATGCAGGTTCCAGGACTGTGATGACGAAGATAGGGCTCAAGTAGGATGATCTAACAATCAAAGATGAGCTATCTCCTCTTTTGATGCTCAGATGAGTATCACTAGGCTCTGGTTATTCAGTTGCAGTCTTGGGCTTGATGTCCTTCTCTACAAACTTCTCTCTTTTCTTCACTTGTCTCTTCTCGGCCAAGCAAATCCGGATCCTTTCAATGATTTCTCCTCTTCTTGATCAAAATGAAAATCCGATCCTTTGTTTTTGGTTGGAAGTGGTCATTTATAGGGAACCAATGGCAGTTACACAACCGACGGCGGTCGAGTAGGAACTGGTATTAGTCAAGTCAAAGCGGGCTATTTTTGGTAAAATAGCTAGCTTTCCCTCCTTTTCTCTCGAGGGATTAGTTGCGGGCTTGGTCAAGTCATTATGAGGTTGGTTTTGGGTGCGGGTGAGAAGTAATTAGTCATAGGTGTGGATGTAGACCAAGTTATAGGTCTTAATTAGGTTAGTTTAGGGTTAGGACTAGGTCATGATGAGGTGGTGAAATGAGGTGGCAGGTATGGCGATGTGGATTTATTAATTATAAGGTAATTAATAAATAATTATGTAAGGTTTAGGTGATAAGGTTAGGTTGCGAAATGAGATGCGGGGCACAGGGGTTCGTAAGACACAAATTTGGTGTCTACACTGTTACCCTATGGGTAATAGTTAGAAGAGGTAATCAAGTAGATTCCATTCTAGACAACCCATTATGTGATCTTGGAACCTACGAATGCTAATGCATTTTCTGAAATGATAGTGGTTATCACACCAAACCTTATGACTATTCCTTTGTAGAAGTCCAGTATACTAGACTCATTGGCTTCCTTTAGTGTTACAACCTCGGTCCTTATGGTGAAATAATTCGTTTGTGTTAGTATCCACTTGTGACCTTGGTTTGAATTAGGATTGATGACCTTGATGAATTCTAACCCCCACTACATAAATGGATGATTGAATGAAATTGTTTGCAAGGGAAGTGTTGTTAGCTTCTCCTTTCCTATGAAGAATGTACATTTTTTCATTTCTTTATCGAAGAGAAGTAATCACTGAATATTGTGGGACAATAATAACCCGCCTTCATTATTTTGAGCATTTTTACCCATGGAGAGAAATCACCTCTTACCTCTCCATCATGAAACTCATGCAATACCTTTCCAGATTGACCTATTCCAATACATATAAATAAGACACCATTTACATCCTTCTTGAATAAAATATTGTCAATGAGCACATATGGAATGGCTTGTAGTTGAAATTATCTTCACCTTTTTCTACAAAAGTTTGATGCGCATATAATTATTTTGTAGGAAGTGTATCATGTCTTGAGTCTAACAAAGGATGGGAACATTATCATCTACTCATTCCTAGTTATCTTGTAGCACTAAGATAATTTATTTTGCATCACCTACTTCAACTTGTTGACTCGAGGATAGTTGTTCACATAACCCCTTTCCACAGACTAGTTTGGTAACTTTGATCTCAATTTCATACTCCATGACATGATTTTTCCATCCTGTACACTTCCCGTTCAAATCCTTGTTCAATAGGAAGTCTTTGACTCCTACATGTGACACCATCAACTGGATCTTGTTGTTTGAGATAAGGTGCTTAAATTTCTTTAAGCTCTTGATTACTACAAGAACGTGCTTCTTAATGAAAGAGTACCTAATTTCATAACCCTAAAAACCTTGACTAAAGAAGGAAATTGGTTTCTTGGATCCCTCTTTGTTATTCTATGGTGTCCAAAACACTTAAAGCATAGAACATGAAGTCTTTAGAAAATTCTGGGTTGATGAGGGTTGGGGCTTAAGATATGTCTTCCTTAATAGGTTCAAAACTTTCCTTTCCTTCCACAATCCACTTGAATTCCAATGGTATTATTTAAAATATCTATTATTGGCTTCACAAGAGTCAAAAAAAATTGTACAAACCTGGAAAAAATATTAATTCTTCCTAAGAAGCTCTAAAGATCCTTCTTATGGTTTGGCAAGGGAAAATCTCAAATTGCTTCAAATCTTTCTGGGTCAATTGTTAATCCTTCCTTCAACACAATATGTCCTAGAAGCTTTCCCTCATGGGCCAAGAATATAATATTCTTTAGGTTTAGGTAAACTCCAAACCTTTTACACCTTTGAAATACTTGTCTTAGATGAAAGAGGTAATTTGTTGAGTTTTTGGAGAACACAATGATATCATCAAGATACACCAGCACTATTTTGTTGATCAAACCCTTAAATGCCATATCCATTTCCCTTTGGAAAGTTGCATGGATATTTGTTAGTCCAAATGTCATCTTCTTGTAGGAATAGGTGCCCCATTTAGTGGTGAAATCCATCTTGAACTGATCATCCTCTTTCACCATTATTTAATTATACCCTGAATACCCATCCAAGAGAGAAAATATTTCTGAGCTAGCTTCCACATGTAGGATATTTTCCATTTAAGGTAACAGGTAATGGTCTTTGAGGGATTCCATGTTCATGTCCCAGAAAACTGTAGACAACATATTTCCCCATTCTTCTTCGTGACCAATACCAATTTTACAACCCATCTTGAATTCTTGATTGAAAATATAATACTTACCTCTATCAGCTTGTTTAGTTCTCTCTTAATGAGAGGCTCAATGTGTGGGTTAACTGGTCTTTTCTTTTTCCTGATGGGTTTAGCATCTAGATTTGATTATATTATATGTTGTGCTAACTTTGGATTGAATCCTCAAAAATCTTCATAGCTCTAGTAAAAAACATCTAGAAACTCTTGCAAAATTTGTATGAACTCACATCTCTCCTACTCAATGGCCATTTTTCCAATTTGGAGTATTTTTTCTTCCCCTATTGAACTTGTGTTAGTGCAAAATCACAGCACCCCTGGATGCAGATCAGGCTTCTAGGTTGATCACTCAAACATCCAGTGTGATTGCACAACATGGAAACCTCTCTCCAAGCGTGGGACTTGTGAAACTGAGAGAGGAATCTCCAGAGAAGGCTGGTTCCTGCTCCTAAACTACCTGCCACAAGCTATTCCAGTGCAGGCAAGCTAATATAATCCTAATCTAACAATGCCAAGGAGACAGAGAGAGAGAGAGAGAGAGAGAGAGAGAGAAAGGAAAAGAACAAAATAATACACTAAAACGGTGATACACCAGAGAAGGAGAATGTTGAACCTCTATCAAAACTGCCATGGGACAAAGAGAGGTGAGCAATGGGAAGGATGGACAGATGCATCACAGGCCCAAGGATAGATTTCACACAGAAAATGTCCCAAAACTCCATGAACACAGCTCCAGACCTGCAATGAACATTCAAACATGCACAAATACCTGCAATGAAGAGAGGCAAGAGGAAAACAAGCGAAGAACGAGCAAGGATGGATAGATGCATCACAAAACACGTTTTTTGTTGCTCCAGAAGTTTGCACAGAACATCATTTCATTAGTAAAAGGAAAAAATGCCATTACAGAGCAGGGAGGAGGTTTGAGCTCCATTTTCAACCCTAGAAAAGAAAAGAAGGGAGGGCAGAGCAGAAAAGATGAACAACTTGTTATGTCCCCCTTTTAAAATGAGCCAAATCTGGCTTTATACAATGCATTGGTCGAGCCCAGGAGACAGAAAACATAGGAAAACGTGTAAGCAGCCCAACCATTGACCAAAACGCATTCATTCATTAAAATCGGTGGTTGAGACATCACTTCTGGCCATGCTCAAGAAGAATGCGACCCATGTGCATTAAACTGGTTGTTGAAACGTCGCTTCTAGCCATGATCACGCGTCAGAGCCGTTTCTCAATTTTCTCTCTACAGACTGCACCAAAATTTGAGGTTGATCCCAAAATCATGTAGATAATTTCATAAGCTTTCCGTTGATATAAAGAACGTGCAAATCTGAGTTCTGGATCGAAAGTTATGGAGGTCTGAAGTTTTAGGGCACAAAACAGGCGAAAACGTGTTTTGAAATCTTTCCCGCGCTCTGCCACCTGGATGACACATGGCACGCATTGATTGGTCGCGTGATTCTCTCTCCTCTACCTTTCGGCGGGCTTTCTTTTGAAATTTCCTTGTGGGCCCCTTAAACTTGGACACGTGGCATGCATTGATTGGCCGACAGGGGCGCGGGGCAGACCTTGGCTTTTAGCTTTTCGGCCAAAACTCATGCCAAATTCTCTAACTCCTTCCTGAGCTCCACATTCCCTGTTCCATAGGACATGACCCCTCAAAATTCACCCTTTGACCTTTGGACTCTTTCCCTTGCGACACGTGTCGTGATCTGGTTGGTTCTCGGCCCTTTCGGCTCCTTCGTGCCCTTCGCGTCTTTATATCCCGGATGTCCCAAACTGCTTGGGCCAAAAACTTCTGATCCGCCCGAAATGGGCTTCCTCGTCCCTCATTTGGCCGATGACACGTGGCATTGTTTGATTGGCTTTCAGCTCCTTCGGCGATCCGCGTCCCGCGCGTCCCTTCGTCCCGGATGTCCCAGTACGAACTTTCTCTGTTTCGAGCGAACCGGCCGATTTGCGTCATCACGGCCCAAATGTCCCAATTGCTTCCGGACTGTTTGTTCTCATTTCGGCCAATCCGGCCGGTTCGAGTACTTCGCATACTCTTGTCCCGAACTGTCCCGCTCAGCAGTTAGTCGTTTTTCTTCCTCTTTCGGCTGGATCGGCTTCTCGCGCCCGCCGCGTACTTCTGTCCCAGATGTCCCTTTGCTTCACGGGCCGCCTGGAGGCTTTTCGGACGATCCGCATCTTTCTGTCCCACACGTCCCTACTGTTGCAAGGACTGGAACTTAGTCATTTTTTATGATTTTTCCTGGCTCAATCTACATGCTTGGAACTGCAAAACTCTGATGCATGTTATCGAAATTTACCCTGGGGGGGTGAAATTTTGACAACAGTTTGGCGACTCAGTGGGGTCATCTGCCTGCTAGATGAATGATTAGTAGCCTGAAGCAATCCAATGGGCATGAAGTCATAAGCAAGCCTGAAAACTGATTTGAACTTTGAAAACTTCCCTCTGAGCCACTTGAAACCCACCGGACATGGAGTTGTTCTTACCAAAATGCCACTGGAACGAACTGTGCAAGAGAAAAACCAGCACAACAATAACTATGTACAGAACTGAAAATCATACATGCTCCAAAATGAAACATGCAGAGTGTGCACAAGCACTTCTTCTGCTGAAAGCAAACCTACCTACTCTACTCTAACTGGAAGCAAAAGCAAGCTAAACAAACCCTGCAATTGGTTGTGAGAAATAGCTTCCCTTTCTCAAAAGTGGCGGCCATGTAATTGATTTGGAGTTGATCATGGCTGTTAGGATGAGTGGAAAATCAACAAAAAGCTGGTATTCCACCCAAATCATCAAGGTATCAGCTGAAAGCAAATTCAATACCTCTTTTAGTTGCTCTGCATTTGGATTGAAGAGGTATGACATCTGATCCTTGGTACTTTGTAGCTCACCCTCATGCTCAGAAGCAAGCATGACTGGTTGTGACTTCTCCTTTCGCTCCAATGAAGCCAAATACCTGATTAGGCAAGTTTTGATCCGTTGAGTATGCCCATTGCTGTGATTTTCAACTCCAGGAATGGAGTTCTCTTGTAGACCCTCCTAAATGGATGGTGTGGAAGAAATGGTGAAGTTCCTTTGTCCCTTCTCTTCCTCCAATGAAGAACATGAAAGATTAAAATCTTCCAATCTTGATTCCGAAGAGTTGTTATCAGATGCAGGCTGCTGCAAATGAATGTTCTCCTTCATGACAATAGACTCTTGTGTTTGTAATGTGGATGATGAAAGAGAGAATGGTGGAAATTCAACCGGCTCTTCTCCATCAAAACAGTCCTCCAAATCTGACAGATAAACTGCCTCATGGCTGTCCTGCTGCAAATGTTCAACTTCCTCCATGGTGTCCTCTTGATCTGTAACTTGACCACCATGGTTTCTTTCTCCCTTCAACATTGAGTTTGAGAGGTCAAACTCCTCTTCAACACTGGAACTTGAGAGAGGTGAAGTAGAAAGAAGAACTGAAGGTTCTCCTGTAGCCTGCTTTGTGCTCAGAGCTCTTGGATCTGCACTTTTCTCCCCCACAGCTGGAATGTGCTCCTCTTCTTTTGGATTTGGAGCAGCTTCTCCTTCCTCCAATGTTTGAAGACAATCTTGCTCTTGATTGAACTCTTCCTCCAGCATGAAGTTTGTCAAGTCAAACTCTTCAATCTGCTGCTCTAGAGGACAAGTTGGGACTGCAAGATCTTCTTCTTCTGCTGCAACAAAATCAGTCCTAACCACAACCTGTTCTCCAACCCTAGCCTCTTCTGTAGGTTTAACCATCAAGGGGATCTTTGTCATCCCAAATTTGGCAGCCAAACTTACTAAGCTCTTAATCATTTCTTCTTTTCTTGGCTCTTCCTCTTGCTGTCCTTGATGACTGAATTTTGCAATTTCTTCTTCCCCACATGGAATTGGGAATGCAAGAGGTGGGATGGGTTGTAACTCAACTGATTTGACAATTTTTTGTGGTGGTGGAGGAGGTGAAACCTCTTGTTTCTTTGGAGTGGGAGGTATTTCATTTAGCTCTTGTGGAGGGGATGACTATTTAGAAGGAAAAAAGAAAGAAGAATTGAGGTGTGTTGGAAGACTGAGAGGTGGAGACATGCGATCAACATTTGGGACAGCAGATGGAGAGTTTAAAATTTGCAAGTCCAAATGAGATGATGCTGCTTGAGTAATGGGAAGAGAAAAACCGGATGATGGTGTAGAACTTACCCATTGACAAGGTTGTTCAACACTGAATGTATAGACCTCTATTTTTGCTGTCCATTGTGCAAGTTGGGGCAGCATCTTTATCATGAAGTCCAGCTTCTCTTGAGGGCTGAAGTGTCTTGGAAAAGGGCCTCCCCATGGACAAGGAGTCTTGTAACCGATTCCGAAAGCTCTCATTTGAGCTGTTGCTCTAGACTGCACCATATTTACCTCCATCTTTTGGATCTTCTCCAACAGACCAGCATCTTGGATCTGATGATCTTCATTGTATGCACACCCTTGCTCTTGGAAAGCTCCATAGCCAAACTGACTTTGGCACAGCTGCTCATATGGGTATGCATACTGATCTTGAATCTGCTCAAAATGCTGATCTGGAGGATTTGTAAAACATGTTGGAGGTGTGATATACTGCTGTTGTTGATGTGGATTCCATGATGGAAATGAAGTCATGATTGCACAATCTCATAGAATGAAAGAATGAAAGAGATGGAAAGAAGGATGAATGGAAAATGAATAAAAATGAATGGAAAGGAAGATCTGTAACTTCAGAGATGGGTTGTTGACCAGATGGAGTCGCCAGATGTGTTTGCAAGTGCCTCCAAAGGCTGAAATCTTCACAGAAACACACCAACCTGCAAAAGATGAAGTGGAAAACCTCTAAGGTCCCACCGGGCGTGCTAAAACTATTAGTGGTCGCACAGTGGTTTAAGATTTTCTATTTGATAATGAGACACCTCTGAAAGATGAAACTCTAACTTCTATCATGTCCCACCGGGCGTGCCAAAACTGTTAGTGCAAAATCACAACACCCCTGGATGCAGATCAGGCTTCTAGGTTGATCACTTAGGCATCCAGTGTGATTGCACAACATGGAAACCTCTCTCCAAGCGTGGGACTTGTGAAACTGAGAGAGGAATCTCCAGAGAAGGCTGGTTCCTGCTCCTAAACTACCTGCCACAAGCTATTCCAGTGCAGGCAAGCTAATCTAATCCTAATCTAACAATGCCAAGGAGACAGAGAGAGAGAGAGAGAGAAAGGAAAGAGAGAGAGAAAGGAAAAGAACAAAAGCCTACACTAAAACGGTGATACACCAGAGAAGGAGAATGTTGAACCTCTATCAAAACTGCCATGGGACAAAGAGAGGTGAGCAATGGGAAGGATGGACAGATGCATCACAGGCCCAAGGATAGATTTCACACAGAAAATGTCCCAAAACTCCATGAACACAGCTCCAGACCTGCAATGAACATTCAAACATGCACAAATACCTGCAATGAAGAGAGGCAAGAGGAAAACAAGCGAAGAACGAGCAAGGATGGACAGATGCATCACAAAACACGTTTTTTGTTGCTCCAGAAGTTTGCACAGAACATCATTTCATTAGTAAAAGGCAAAAAATCCATTACAGAGCAGGGAGGAGGTTCAAGCTCCATTTTCAACCCTAGAGAAGAAAAGAAGGGAGGGAAGAGCAGAAAAGATGAACAACTTGTTATATCCCCCTTTTAAAATGAGCCAAATCTGGCTTTATACAATGCATGGGTCGAGCCCAGGAGACAGAAAACATAGGAAAACATGTAAGCAGCCCAACCATTGACCAAAATGCATTCTTCATTAAAATCGGTGGTTGAGACATCACTTCTGGCCATGCTGAAGAAGAATGTGACCCATGTGCATTAAAACTGGTTGTTGAAACGTCGCTTCTGGCCATGATCACGCGTCAGAGCCGTTTCTCAATTTTCTCTCTCTAGACTGCACCAAAATTTGAGGTTGATCCCAGAATCATGTAGAGAATTTCATAAGCTTTCCGTTGATATAAAGAACGTGCAAATCCGAGCTATGGATCGAAAGTTATGGAGGTCTGAAGTTTTAGGGCACAAAACAGGCGAAAACGTGTTTTGAAATCTTTCCCGCACTCTGCCGCCTGGATGACACGTGGCACACATTGATTGGTCGCGTAATTCTCTCTCCTCTACCTTTCGGTGGGCTTTCTTTTGAAATTTCCTTGTGGGCCCCTTAAACTTGGACACGTGGCATGCATTGATTGGCCGACAGGGGCGCGGGGCAGACCTTGACTTTTAGCTTTTCGGCCAAAACTCATGCCAAATTCTCTAACTCCTTCCCGAGCTCCACATTCCCTGTTCCATAGGACACGTGTCCTCTTTTGATTGGCTCGGGCTGACCCCTCAAAATTCACCCTTTGACCTTTGGACTCTTTCCCCTGCGACACGTGTCGTGATCTGGTTGGTTCTCGGCCCTTTCGGCTCCTTCGCGCCCTTCGCGTCTTTATGTCCCGGATGTCCCAAACTGCTTGGGCCAAAAACTTATGATCCACCCAAAATGGGCTTCCTCGTCCCTCATTTGGCCGATGACACGTGGCGTTGTTTGATTGGCTTTCGGCTCCTTCGGCGATCCGCGTCCCGCGCGTCCCTTCGTCCCGGATGTCCCAGTATGAACTTTCTCTGTTTCGGGCGAACCGGCCGGTTTGCGTCATCACGACCCAAATGTCCCAATTGCTTCCGGACTGTTTGTTCTCATTTCGGCCGATCCGGCCGGTTCGCGTACTTCGCGTACTCTTGTCCCGAACTATCCCGCTCAGCAGTTAGTCATTTTTCTTCCTCTTTCGGCCGGATCGGCTTCTCGCGCCCGCCGCGTACTTCTATCCCAGATGTCCCTTTGCTTCATGGGCCGCCTAGAGGCTTTTTGGCCTATCCACATCTTTCTGTCCCACACGTCCCTACTGTTGCAAGGACTAGGACTTAGTCATTTTTTATGATTTTTCCTGGCTCAATCTACATGCTTGGAACTACAAAACTCTGATGCATGTTATCGAAATTTACCCTGGGGGGGTGAAATTTTGACAACAGTTTGGCGACTCAGTGGGGTCATCTACCTGCTAGATGAATGATCAGTATCCTGAAGCAATCCATTGGGCATGGAGTCATAAACAAGCCTAGAAACTGATCTGAACTTTGAAAACTTCCCTCTGAGCCGCTTGAAACCCACCGGAACAGGAGTGTCTTACTCAAAATGCATGGAACGAAAAGTGCAAGAGCAAAACCAGCACAACAAAAAATATGTAAAGAATGTCTTTCTGAAATATACAGACTCCAAAATGCACATGCAGAGTGTGCACAAGGCAGGTCTTCTTTGCACGCCAACCTACCTAATTACTCTAACTAGAGCAAAAGCAAGCTCTAAACAACCCTGCAATTGGTTGTGGAGAAATAGCTTCCTTTCTCAAAAGTTGCGGCCATGCCATTGATTTGGAGATGATATGGCTATCAGAATGAGTGGAAATTCAACAAAAGAGCTGGTATTCCACCCAACTCATCAGGTTATATCTGACAGAAACTTCACTAACCTCCTTTAGTGCTCTGCCTTTGGAGTGAGAGGTATCCGACATTGGCTCCTTGGTACTTGTAGCTACCCTCTGCTCAGAAGCAAGCATGATGTTGTTTGGTTAGTTGTGACCTTCTCCTTTGGCTCAAATGAAGCACTCCCTGATTAGGAAGGTCTGATCATTGAGTATGCCCGTTGCTTGCTGTGATTTTCAACGTCCAAGGCCTGGTTCGCTTGTAGGAAAATCGGAAGGGTGGTGTGGAAGAATGGTGAAAGTTCCTTGTCCTTCTGTCCCCAATGAAAGACACTGAAAAGCACTAAAAATCTTCCACTCTTGATTCCGAAGAGTTGTCTAGATCGGATGCTGACAAGAATGTTCTCCTTAATGACAATTAGACTCTTGTGTTTGGAATGGGATGATGAAAGAGAGAATGGATGGAATTCAACCGGTTCTCTCCATCAAAAGTCCCTCCAAATCCGAAGATAAATCTCTGGCGTCCTGCTGCAAATGTTCACACTCCTCCATGGTGTCTCTCTGATCTCTAACTTGACCCACCATTCAACCCCAAAACACATTATTCATTAAAATCGGTGGTTGAGACATCACTTCTGGCCATGCTGAAGAAGAATGCGACCCATGTGCATTAAAACTGGTTGTTGAAACGTCGCTTCTGGTCATGATCACGCGTCAGAGCCGTTTCTCAATTTTCTCTCTCTAGACTACACCAAAATTCGAGATTTATCCCAGAATCATGTAGAGAATTTCATAAGCTTTCCGTTGATATAAATAACATGAAAATCCGAGCTATGGATCGAAAGTTATGGAGGTCTAAAGTTTTAGGGCACAAAACAGGCAAAAACGTGTTTTGAAATCTTTCCCGGGCTCTGCCACCTGGATGACACGTGGCACGCATTGATTGGTCGCCTGATTCTCTCTCCTCTGCCTTTCGGCGGGCTTTCTTTTGAAATTTCCTTGTGGGCCCCATAAACTTGGACACGTGGCGTTCATTGATTGGCCGACAGGGGCGCGGGGCAGACCTTGGCTTTTAGCTTTTTGGCCAAAACTCATGCCAAATTCTCTAACTCCTTCTCGAGCTCCGCATTCCCTGTTCCATAGGACACGTGTCCTCTTTTGATTGGCTCAGGCTGACCCCTCAAAATTCACCCTTTGACCTTTGGACTCTTTCCCCTATGACACGTGTCGTGATCTGGTTGGTTCTCGGCCCTTTCGGCTCCTTCGCGCCCTTCGCGTCTTTATGTCCCGGATGTCCCAAACTGCTTGGGCCAAAAAAATCTGATCCACCCGAATTGGGCTTCCTCATCCCTCATTTGGCTGATGACACATGGCATTGTTTGATTGGCTTTCGGCTCCTTCGGCGATCCACGTCCCGCGCGTCCCTTCATCCGGGATGTCCCAGTACGAACTTTCTCTTTTTCGGGCGAACCGGCCGGTTCGCGTCATCACGGCCCAAATGTCCCAATTGCTTCCAGACTGTTTTTTCTCATTTCGGCCGATCCGGCTGGTTCACGTACTTTGCGTACTCTTGTCCCGAACTGTCTCGCTCAGCAGTTAGTCATTTTTCTTTCTCTTTCAGCTAGATCGGCTTCTCGCGCTCTCCGCGTACTTCTATCCCAGATGTCCCTTTGCTTCACGGGCTACCTGGAGGCTTTTCAGCCGATCCACGTCTTTCTGTCCCACACGTCCCCACTGTTGCAAGGACTAGGACTTAGTCATTTTTTATGGTTTTTCCCGGCTCAATCTACATGCTTGGAAGTACAAAACTCTGATGCATGTTATCGAAATTTACCCTGGGGGGGTGAAATTTTGACAACAAATTGGTTGTGAATCCTCTCCTTTGACATGTATGTTATATTTTTCTTTAGGAAATTTATCATTAGAATTAAATATATAATTCAATTTAACCAATCCTTTGGGAATCTTGTTAGTCTATAGCTACACTACCGGATACCCATACTACAACTCCAATTTACCCTAATTCGTAGCTGAAAAATCTTCCTCTTCTTACAAGAAATTAAAAATATGTTGATCATTCTTAAACACCTACCAATTGGTGTTATTGTCTAGAAATACTGGTCTTATAATCATGTGGATATGTGGCTATGTTTTATCTCTTTTCATACTATCCACCACATCAAAGGTTTCCCCAACTACTGCAAGCCTGTCTACAGCTTCATTCCTCTTTCTAGGTATGAATTCACTGTTGAATGCTTTGAATCCTTCAATGAGATCTCATATCCTATTTTTACAGCTCTTGAGTAGGTCGTTCTTTACAGCATGTTGTCCCCTAACTTTATTTACTATCATCTCGCTATCTCCAAATACCTATAAGTTATTAATATCCCTTTTTTGGCCCAGTGAAGTCCATGAACTAGAGCTTTGTATTCAGCTGAGTTATTTGAACATGCAAACTGAAACCTAAAATTTGAATAGTACTTGACATTTTGTGGAGATACCAACATTGCACTTCCTCCTACTCCTTTCCTACTTCTCAAAGAATTGAAAAACAATCACCATACTTCAATGAAATCCTTATCTTCCAGCTTGGTGAGGCTGGGAATGGGTGAATTCTCTTCATGTACACAATACACTCTTGATTCAACTTCTTCCATTTATTTTTAGGGATCAAATGTATGTATTTTTTTCACATTCATCCAGTGTTAGATCTGGAATATTAACCACTTTGGTGTCTGCTTCACGATAATTTGAGCACTCTTCCTGACTAAAAGCTAGGTACTTTTCCATTGATGGGGATAGGAACATGCAGCTTAGTGTGGAAATTGGAAATAGGTTCTATCCTAATTGTGGATTTGGTATCATACCTCATCCTTAATAGCATGTGAAACCAATATGCAAACAAGTACCCGCTGATCATATTCATTAAATATCTTGATAAACATAAGGCAAAGAGTGGTGGAGGGTCAATCATAGATACATCCTAGATAACCAAGACACTAGGGAAAACATATAGTGTTAGGCTCAATCCGTTGATCATTCCAATTGTCCCTACTATTTTCCCATCCAATTACACTACTCTTTTTAATACTGGCTCATATTTTAAGACCAATTGATTGGCTATTTGTTTTTTCATTACTAAGTTACTTATACCTGAATTAATCATGTAGGTGTGCACCAACTTATCTCCAATGATCAATGAGACATAGAAAGGTGGAGGTTTCATATTGTTTCTTGGTTGACCTCTATCTTGTTGTATTTCATTGGTAAGAAAATTTTCCGGATCCCTACGAGCCTCCCTTAAAGCGAACCAGTTTTCCATTGCAGCTTGTAATGAACCTCTTTTCCTTGGAATCACTATTCATTCCCACATGGAAATGTTCACATGCATTTTCTTCATTTGGTCTATGATGTTGAAAGGGGGAGGGATTTCATTTTTATGCCCCTTTCTAGGAATAACCTTCTCCTACACATGAGATGGTACTTGGACTACTGTAGTAGGTGTCATAAGTTGATTTTGCACATTTGGGTTTGCATTTGGTTTTCAAACTCCTTGTGGCGTGAGAGTGGGTTAAGAAACACTTGGGTTAGATGAATTTCCTTCATCTATGTTCCTCTTATTTGATAGTGTATTAGTAACTACACCCTGGAAATGAGGTTGATTGATTCCATAAATATCTTCTACCTGCCAATTTACCAAAGTGGTTTCATTTTGAGGTGCTTCTTGTGTATTTGTATATTGTTGGTTCTCTTCTTTAGTTGGCTCTTGAGACACACTAACTATTTGAACCATAAAGGATTTATTTAATGTACCATTAAAATAGGTAGATTATTTATGTGGTTGACTACAAGGATAGCACCATTCATATTCATGAGCCATGTTATTCTGAGTTGGAAGCAAGGCTCTTGATGTCAAAACTGCATTCAAATCATATGGTTAGAATTTCCTATTAGCTTGTGGTTGTCCTTGGTTCTGGTTTTGACTTAGAGCTTGGACTTGAGGCCTATTTTATTGAAAGGGTGGATTGTTCACATTATCTTGAGGCTGGAATGTCCTAAACCTTTGAGCATGTTATCTCTTGATAACAACTAACAACTTCCTAAGAGCTTGCTTCCCTTTGACCTCTTCTTGTAACACTTTCTTGAGCTCTTGAAATTTAAGTGAGTTACCTGAAGAAGTGGAAGCCTCGCTATTTATTTTATTTCTAGTGAATAGAATGGGATTTAATTTAGGTGTCTGACTTGTTGTGGGGGTTCCCATATCTAGATAAAGAGTCATTGGTGCCATTGGTGCTATCTTGTCATCTTGAACGAGGTAATTTTCATCTCTGATAGCTATGTCATAGGTACCTGGAAATGTTTTTCCTCCCATGGACTGGATCATCATTGCTATATCTGAATTTAGATCCTTTAAAAAGTTGAGGAATGCACCTTCTTCTGTCGGCCTTAGGAAAACTGGAACTTGGTCCCATGATTGCTGGAATTGAAAATTGAAAAATAAATTGAAATATGTCATCTTCTCATCAGGATCCCTCTTGATGGTTTTTAATTGTCCTAATAAAGACATATTGTCTACTCTTTCTTTGAATTAATTACAAAGGGATGTGGATATCTGATCCCAATTTTGGATAAACCCTGTTGTCAAACTCCTAAACCATTGCAATGCCTTACATTTAAATGATTAAGATAATAAATTGATTGTAACATCTATTTCATTTATTTCGTGAATAGTGAAAATGTTTTCAATATATTTTATATGATCAGTATGAGTTGTGTGATTCTCACTAGTGAAATAAGGGATGTTTTTAGTGCTTCCATCAGGATAGGGTTTTTATCATTAAGTGTCAATGGGTTATTGCTTGTAAATTGAACATAAAAATTTGGTAGACCTCACAGTGGTTGTTTTTATAGATGTGCCATTATGATTTTCCTAAGAACCTTTTTTTTTAAGTAAGGGTTGTTGGGAAGAGGTATAGATAATTCTCTACTTGGAGGAGATGAGGATCTTTGTGGTCTTCTTCCTCTTGTACCTCTACGCGGAGTAATTGTAATTACTTAGAATTACCTTCCTCTCTTTCTCATGAATGATTATGGATCCTTCTCATATACTTGGAAAACATGTAATACTACACCACCACTAAGTACTATTACCTTCAGACTCGCTAGATGTGTTAGAAAATGAGCCCCAAAAGGATAGATTTTACCAAGTCACACACCAAAATTAACAGAATGAGAATGAAAAATTTTAAGGACTTATATGTTTATTCTTCTAGAGGTTAGAATTTTATTTGGACTAATAGTCCCAAAATCTTGAAATGCAGAGATATCAAAAACTGAAAAAACACCCAAAATTCTGAAAATGAAGGAAACTCTGAAATCAAAAAGTAGGAAACTTCCAAAGTTTAAATTTCAAAATGTCTGAAATCCCAAAACCCAAAACCCCAAAATGGAAAAAAATGAAATTTTGAAAGTTAAAATATCAAAAATCTAAAAAAGACCCTTTTGAATCTTAGGTCCTAATCTATTAGCTAGTGAAATTTGGACTTATTTTGCACAATTTAATCCCTTGAGAATTTATTTCAGAGTTCATTCTAAGAGGTGAAAAGTCCAAAAATGTAAAATCTATAAGTTTCTAAGTCCAAATTTCCTGAAATTTCCTTCAAAGCTTGTGGAAAAGACTTTTTGTCCCACCAGGCATGCCAAAACTATTGATGTGGAATCATAACACCCTAATTTTTTATGATTTGATGGATTGAAACTTTCAATGTGATTACATAACATAGAGATTTTCCCAAAGTTTGGGGCTTTGTAATCAAGAAAAATCTCCAGATAAAGGTCAAATCCTATTCCTCTATTCTGATACATAATCCTAAATTATAGAGGAACTACTCTAAAACCTACCCTAAATTTTACCAAGGAGAAATGGAATAAAGATTGCAAGAAATTAAGCCTAATTTAATGGAGGTGATGCACTAATAAGGATGCTAAAAAAATTCTTTACATGGAGATGAAAAAAAACAAGTTTGAAGAGGATGCATACACACCATAGATCAAATAATTTCTATGAATCCATTCACTAGAAAACACAAACCATTAAAACATGTAACATAATTTAACATGCACAAATAACACAAAAGAGGTTTAGAACTTATCCAAAAATTTGTATTGTTACTTCAGGGGTTGATATAGTACATCATAATGGCCAAGAGGCAAAAATTTGCGTTATAGTTTGGATGAGAGGTTTTACTCCACAAAATCACTTACATGCAAGATAAGAAGGAAGGGTGCAATGTAGAATTATCCAACATTTGAACTGTGGCCCTCATTAGAATTTATAGTGAACTATATTCAAAGGAGGAGAGAGAAAAATGAATCTTGAATTCACCCAAAAATCCTCCAAAAATCATTTTTTAATCCTATAATGAATGCCTTTTGATCCTAAAAATATCCATTTTTATTAATGTCTTTGCCTTGTTCTTGAAGGAATTGACTATAATTACATCTCCTGTCTAGTCTAACTCCTGTAGGCTTATGATGACCCCATGTATCACTAATATCCATTAATGAATTCACCTACCACATCATGCCTTCCATTTTCAGAGGTACAAAATCCCCAAAATAAAAAAAATCAATGATCCCATGTTCAAGATCCTGAAATTACCTTTCTAAAGACTATAATTTTGCAAGAAATCATTTAGTATATTGAAAGTTATCATTGTTTTTACCTTGGATGTTTGACTAGGTTTCTCCTTCCCTATCTCTCCAAAACTGAATTTGATCATTAGTATTGTATTCCCCTCTAAATCACCTTTTTGGAAAGTATAATTTTGTTAAATGTTTTGGAGTATAGCCAAACATATGCATGTTTAAAATTAGGGCCTAATTAAGGGTTTCTAGAGCTCCATCTAGTTGGATATTTTTCAATGCATGCAATCTGAATTAGTTCTCATTGTATCCACCTACCTGTTTGACTATCCTTTAAACTCAGTTTGACCTCTAAAAATGGCTCAATGGGATTTATTACATCATTGTGTGGGAATACAAAATTTTTAGGGTTTTTGGGCCATTTCCTTTTAGAATTGGAAAACCTTCAACCCCAAAATGAATTCCCCTCAACCTTCGAATGACCCTACCACCAAAACATAAAACCAACAAACTCAAAAAATCTCCTCGCCATGCCACATCACTTGCCCATTTTGGGCTTTTGGCACGTCCCACTTCGAAACTCAATTCTAACCCGATTCGGGATCCTTGACTCACCAACCCTAACATCCAATCCTAGCATTGACCTCGAAAGGGGATTTGACTTCAAATTGAGCCACACACACCACATCACCCTCATCCTTTTTGGTTTTGGGTTTTCAGGATTTCAAGGGTGAGTTCTTATTTTACGTTTTTATTCGGCGAAGAATATGAACCTTCAATTCCTAAAAGTCCACATAATTTGGGCTCGGCTTCCACCTCCTGACTTGTTTCACCTTGCCAACTCACTACATCTCTGCCATGTTTCCAAGTATCACTTTAGCTCTTTTTCAAGCTTCTCTAAACTCTCTAAACTCTTTACTCCATGACTCATCCTTTAACTTCTCCCATATCCAAGTTGGTTTCCGTATCATTGCTAGCATAAGGGTTCAACATCACCCTGATGTGATGTAATTTCTTTGCTGAGGTTGGGGAGCTCAGCCATTTTTCTCATGTGAAAATCACCTCACCGTATTATGGGCCTCGACTTGGAAAGTACATGGTTTGAAACCATTCGAGCCATTCTATTTTTCATCTAAAAAATATTTCATGTCCACAACTTACCCTTACGAGCCATAGGCTGAGTTCAAACCACTTGATGTAGAGTCAGCCACAATTCATTTATGTGAGATTTAGGATGAGTTTGTTCCCTTTCCATGGGACTTGGCTCATGCTGAGTTATCTCTATACATCGATGTCGAGCCTTCAATGTCAAACTCACCATGCTTGGTTCGAGCCACCTCCATTGGCTCGATTGAATCCTGTTAGCTTGCCATTGAGTTCTCCACCCTCCTTACATGATTAACCTAACCTACTCAAGATTGAGCCCAAGCCATGTGTTGATGCCCAACTCAATCTCATCATTGTGCCAATAGTTTGGGCTTCTTTTTTCTCATTCTAGGCCATTCGTATCCCTAAGCTCGATGATCTCCTTTGTATTTTTGGGCTTTTCCAACCGAGCCATTGAGGCTCTTCTTCTCAACTTATCCAAGTTGGTTTGTGACTTTCCACAACTGATGCATGACTCAACTTGCTAAATAGCTCGCCGAGCTACTCTAAAAGCTTAAATATTTAGATTTTTTGGCCCTTGAGACCAAAATGGGAATTTTTAATTTTCTGAAGCCTATTTGAAGATTTTTTAAAATTCTCTAACTAAGGTAGAGGGGAAAGAGTGTTTAGAGCACCAAAATGTTAAAATTTTCCATCATGAACCATTTTTTACCATTTGTGGGGGTCAAAGGCCATTTTTGCACTATAATGGGACCATGAGCTCATTATGACCCTAAATGGCCCAATTTATCTTGAATACTTCCCAAATGCCTGGAAATGCTCCTAAAGACTATGGAGACCACATGTGACATGTTTAAAACTTGTAGGACCCACTTGGGGGCAAGATTACTATTAGTGCAAAATCACAGCACCCCTGGATGTTGATCAGGTTTCTAGTTTGATCACTCTAGCATCAAGTGTGATTGCACAACATTGAATCCTTTCTTTGAGTGTGGGACTTGTGAAAATGAGAAAGGAATCTCCAGAGAAGGTTGGTTCCTCTTCCTAAACTACGTGCCACAAGTTATTCCAGTGCAGGAAAGCTAATCTAATCCTAATCTAACCATGCCAAGGAGACAGAGAGAGAGAGAAAAGGGGAAAATAGAGCCTACACTAAAATGGTGATACACCAGAGAAGGAAAATGTTGAACATCTATCAAAACTGCCATGGAACAAAGAGAGGTGAGCAATGGGAAGGATGGACAGATGCATCACAGGCCCAAGGATAGATTTCACACAGAAAATGTTCCAAAACTCCATGAACATAGCTCCAAACCTACAATGAACATTACAACATGCAAAAATACCTGCAATGAAGAGAGGCAAGAAGAGAACAAGCAAAAGAACGAGCAAGTATGGATAGATGCATCATAAAACACATTTTTTGTTGCTGCAGAAGTTTGCACAGAACATCATTTCAATAGTAAAAGGAAAAAATGCCATTATAGAGTAGGGGAGGAGGTTCCAAACTCCATTTTCAACCCTGGAGAAGAAAAGAAGGGAGGGAAGAGTAGAAAATATGAACAACTTTTTGAAAAATGAGCCAAATCTGGCTTTTTACAATGCATGGGTCGATCCCAGGAGAGAGAAAATGTGAAAAAATGTGGGAGCCTTTCCTCATTGAATGCAGATGCATTAAAACAGCATGGGTGTCCTTACAGACCCATGCCCTGACATTTTTGGCCATGTTGGAGAAGAATGCGACCCATTCTGCATTAAAACTAGTTGTTGAAACGTCACTTCTGGTCATTACCACACGCCAGAGATGTTTTCTTGATTTTATTTCTCCAAAATGAACCAAAATGTAATATTGACCCTAGAATCATGTAGAGAATTTCACCAAATTTCCATTGATATTAAGAACGCAAAAATCCGAGCTCTGGATCGAAAGTTATGGCGATCTGAAGATTTAGGGCAAAAAACAGGCCAAAATGGATATTTGAATTTTTTTCCCGTGCTCTGCCACCTGGATGACATGTGTTGGGCACTGATTGGCCATGTAATTCTCTCTCCTTCCCTTTCCATGGGTTTTCCTTGAAGATTTTGACTTTTCTTACACTTTGGAAAAAAATTCATTTTTTCCCCCACGCCCCGCCACTTGGGACACGTGGCATCATTTGGTTTGTCGACAGGGGCGCGGGGAAAACCTTTATCTTTTAGTTTTTTGGCCAAAACTCTGTTAAGTTTTCCTAAGTATTTCCCTGGCTCCGAACTCCCCCATTTTAGGACACGTGTCCTGTGTCTATTAGCTCAGGTCGACCCTTCAAACCTTGCCCTTTGAAATTTTTTGGCCAAAAAACACTTAGCCAATTTCCGTTGCGCTTCCCCTTCTGACACGTGGCACATTCTGATTCATTGCCAGCTCTTGTCTCTTTTCGGCCTCTTTACCTTTTCATGTCCCACGTGTACTTTTGGCCTGGATGTCCCAAACTGTTTGGGACAAATTTCTCTGAACCGCCTGATTCGGGCTTCCTTGTTCCTGTTTGCGGCGAAGACACGTGGCAAGATTCCATTGGCTCTCGGCTCTTTCGACTTTTTGCGTCCTCCACGTACTTTTGGCCTAAATTTCCTGGACGAAAGTTTCTTGTTTCGGCCAAATCGGCCATTTCGCGTCCTCCGCGTACTTTTGTCCCAACTGTCTCAGACTGCCTCGGACAAATCTCTCCGATCCACCTGAACTGGACTGACTTGCGCCAAACCAGCCGATCCGCGTCCTTCGCGTACTTTTGTCCCAGATGTCCCAACTGCGTGAAACGAAGACTTGGACATTTTTTCCTTGCTTTCGGCCATTTTAGTTTTTCGCGTCCCGACGTCCCAACTATCCCGGACTAGGACTTAGCTGATTTTCTTCATTTTTGGCCCCAAGCTTGGTTTTTTGTAATTTTTTCACCTTTTTCTAATCTGTTGGGTTTTCTTCTTGGATAGGAGAGTCAAAAGGAAGCTGAGGGGACCCCAGAAACATGATTTTTGGCCTTGAATCAATCTATTTTCCTGGGACTTGAATATTCTGATGCATGTTATCAAAATTACCCTGGGGGGTGAATTTTGGATAACAGTTTTGGTGACTCAGCGGGGTCATCTGCCTGCTAGATGAATGATCAGTATCCTGAAGTAATCCATTGGGCATGGAATCATGAGTTGTAACCTGCAACTGATCTAAACTTTGAAAACCTCCCTCTGAACCGCTTGAATCCCACTAGACATGGAGTCGTTCTCACCAAAATGCCACTGAAATGGACTGTGCAAGAGCAAAACCAGCACCACAAAAACTATGTACAGAATTGAAAATCATACATGCTCCAAATGGAACATGCAGAGTGTGCACAAGCACTTCTTCTACTGAAAGCAAACCTATCTACTCTACTCTAACTAGAAGCAAAGGCAAGCTAAACAAACCCTGTAATTGGTTGTGAGAAATAGATTCCCTTTTTCAAAAGTGGCAGCCATGCAATTGATTTGGAGCTGATCATGGCTATTAGGATGAGTGGAAAATCAACAAGAAGCTAGTTTTCTACCCAAATTAGCAAGGTATCAGCTGAAGGCAAATCCAATACCTCTTTTAGTTGCTCTACATTTGGATTGAACAAGTATGACAGTTGATCCTTGGAACTTTGCAGCTCATCCTCATGTTGAGAAGCAGGCATGACTGGTTGTGACTTCTCCTTTGGCTCCAATGAAGCCAAATACCTGATTGGGCAAGGTTTGATCCATTGAGTATGCCCATAACTCTAATTTTCAAACTCCAAAAATAGAGCTTCTTGTAGACCTTCTTGAATGGATGGTGTGGAAGCAATGTGAATTCCTTGTCCTTTCCTTCCTCTAAGGAAGGACATGAAGATTAAAATCTTCCAATCTTGGTTCAAAGAGCTGCTATAAGATGCAGGCTACTGCAATGAATGTTCTCCTTCATGACAGCAGACTCAAGTGTTTGAATGTGGATGATGAAAGAGAGAATGGTGGAAACTCAACCGGCTTTTCTCCATCAAAACAGTCCTCCAAATCTGACAGATAAACTACCTCATGGCTGTCCTGCTGCAAATGCTCAACTTCCTCCATGGTGTCTTCTTGATCTATTACTTGACCACCATGGTTTCTGTCACCCTCCAACATTGAGTTTGAGAGATCAAACTCCTCTTTAGTACTAGAACTTGAGAGAGGTGAAGTAGAAAGAAGAGCTGAAGGTTCTCCTATAGCCTACTTTGTGCTCAAAGCCCTTGGATCTGCAATTTTCTCCTCCACAACTAGAATGTGCTCCTCTTCTTTTGGATTTGGAGTAGCTTCTTCTTTCTCCAATGTTTGAAGACAATCTTGCTCTTGATTGAACTCTTCCTCCAGCATGAAGTTTTTCAAGTTAAACTCTTCAATCTGCTACTCTAGAGGACAAGTTGGGACTGCAAGATCTTCTTCTGAGCTTTCTTCCTTTATCGCTGATTGTGCAACTTGAATTGAATCAACATTCCCTTAAAATAGAGTGCCAACATGGACACTACTTTCTGAGAAAACTGACTGTTGATCTGCTTCTTCTTTTTTCTCTTCTTCTGCTGCCACAAAATCAGTCTTAACCACCATTTGTTCAACCTTAGCCTCTTCTATAGGTTTAACCATCAAGGGGATCTTTGTCATCCCAAATTTGGCAGCCCATACCCTCAAGTTGTCTGTCATTTCTTTTCTATTGGGATCCTCTTCTTGCTGTCCTTCATGGCCGATTTTTGCAATTTCTTCTTCCTACATAGAATTGGGAATGCAAGAGGAGGGATGGGTTGTAACTCAATTGATTTGGCAATTTTTGTGGTGGTAAAGGAGGTGAAACCTCTTGTTTCTTTGGGGGAGAGCGTATTTCTTTTAGCTCTTTTGGAGGGGATGACTATTTGGAAGGAAAAGGAAAGAAGAATTGAGGTGTGGTGGAAGACTGAGAGGTGGAGACATGGGATCAAAATTTGGGACAGCAGATGGGGAGTTTAGAATTTACAATTCCAAATGAGATGATGCTGCTTGAGTAATGGGAAGAGAAAAACCAAATGATGGTGTAGAACTTACCCATTGACAAGGTTGTTCAACAACAAGTGTATAGGCCTCTATTTCTGCTGTCCATTGTGCAAGTTGGGGTAGCATCTTCATCATGAAGTCCAGCTTCTCATGAGGGGTGAAGTGTCTTGGAAAAGGGCCTCCCCATGGACAAGGAGTCCTGAAACCAATTCTGAAAGCTCTCATTTGAGATGTTGCTCTAGACTGCACCATCTTTACCTCCATCTTTTGGATTTTCTCCAACAAACCAGCATCTTGCATCTGATTATCTTCATTATATGCATACTCTTGCTCTTGGAAAGCTCCATAGCCAAAATGATTCTGGCATTGCTGCTCCTATGGGTATGCATACTGAGTTTGGATTGTTCAAAATTGATTTGGAGGATTTAAAAAACATGTTGGAGGTGGGAAACATTGCTGCTATTGTTGAAAATGTGAATTCCATGATGGAAATGAAGTCATGATTTCACAAATTCATGGAATGGAAAAGAATGAAAGAGATGGAAAGAAATATGGATGGAAATGGATGGAAAAATGGGTCTGACAAGCTCAGAGAAGACGTTACTGATAAGTGGAAGTCACCAGATGGTTTGCAAGTTGAATCCAAAGGGCTGCTAAAATCTTCACCAGGAACACACCAAACTTTCAAAAGATGAGTTGGAAGACTCTAAGCTCTCCCACCAGGCATTGCCCAAACTGTTGGTGCAGACACACGGTGGTTTAAACTTTGCGTGTGATTTATAATGAGACACCCGAAGATGAAATAAATCTAACCTCAGTGTCCCAACTCAGGCGTATTCGCTCACTACATAGCTGATTGTCAAAACTGTTGGTGCATAAATCACCAGCACCCCTGGAATGTTGATCAGGTTTCTTAGTTTGATCACTCTAGCATCCAGTGTGATTGCACAACATTGAATCCTTTCTTTGAGTGTGGGACTCGTGAAAATGAGAAAGGAATCTCCAGAGAAGGCTTGGTTCCTCTTCCTAAACTACCTGCCACAAGCTATTCCAGTGCAGGCAAGCTAATCTAAACCTAATCTAACCATGCCAAGGAGACAGAGAGAGAGAGAGAAAAGGGAAAAGACAAAGCCTACACTAAAACAGTGATACACTCACAGAAGGAAAATGCTGAACATCTATCAAAACTTGCCATGAAACAAGGAGAGGTGAGCGATGGGAAGGATGGACAGATGCATCATAGGCCCAAGGATAGATTTCACACAGAAAATGTCCCAAAACTCCATGAACATAGCTCCATGAACCTGCAATGAACATTCAAATGTGCACAAATACCTACAATGAAGAGAGGGCAAGAAGAAAACAAGCGAAAAACGAGCAAGGATGGACAGATGCATCACGAAACACGTTTTTGTTGCTACCAGAAGTTTGCACAGAACATCATTTCAATGGTAAAAGGTGAAAATGCCATTACAGAGCAAGAGAGGAGCCCTCAAACTCCATTTTAAAACCTAGAGAAGAAAAGAAGGGAGCGGTAGAAGCTGAAAAGATGAACCACACTTTTAAAAAATGAGCCAAATCTGGCTTTTTTACAATGCATGGGTCGAACCAAGGAGAGAGAAAACGTGATAAAAACCTAGGAGCCATTCCTCATTGAATGTAGATGTATTGAAAATAGCATGGGAATCTCTTACATACCCATGCCCTAACATTTCTGACCGTACCGAAGAAGAATGTGACCCATTTCTACATTAAAACTAGTCGTTAAAACGTCAGTTCTGGCCATTACCACGTGCTAGAGATGTTTCTTGATTTTCTCTCTCCATACTAAACCAAAATGCAATATTGACCCATAGAATCATGTAGAGGATTTTTTTTAGCTTTCTATTGATATAAAGAATGTGAAAATCTGAGCTCTGGATCGAAAGTTATGGCAATATGAAGTTTTTAGGGCAAAAACAGGCCAAAACGGATCGGCGGGAATATATTTGAATTTTTTCCTGCGCTCTGCCACTTGGGTGACACATGTCGGGTGCTGATTGGCTGCGCATTTCTCTCTCCTTCCCTTTTCACGAGTTATCCTTTGAAAATTTTTAATTTTCTTACACTTTGAAAAAAATTTCCATTTTTTCCCCCCGTGCCCCAGCCACTTGGGACACGTGGCGTGAATCTAGTTAGAGGAAAGGGGCGCAGGGTCATCCTTTATCTTTTAATTTCTTTACCCAAGACTTTGCTAAGTTTCCAAAGCTTTATCTAAGCTCTGAACTCCCCTTTGAAACTTTTACCGACCACTTAGCAACTTTTTTCCCTGACATGTGGCATGTTCTGATTCGTTGGCGGCTCTTTCAACTTTTCGGCATCCCACGCATGTCCCTCGCATACCTTTGGCCCGGATGTCCCAAACTGCCTGGGACAAGTCTCTCCGAACTTCAGCCCCGATTCGAGCTTCCTTGTCCCTATCTGCGGTGAAGACAGGTGGCATGATTCCATTGGCTCTTGACTCCTTCGGTTTTTCACGTCCCATGTGTCCCTTTGGCTCAAATGTCCCCGACGAAAGTCTCTTGTTTTGGCCGAATCGGGCTGGTTCGTGTCCTCCGCATACTTTTATCCTAACCTATCCTAAACTGTCTGGGAAAAATACCTCCGAACCGCCCAATATGGACTGACTTGCTCCAAACCGGCCGATCCGCATCCCACGCACATACTTTTGGTCCCAACTGTCCCAAGACTGAGCGCGAAACAAGACTTAGGTAATTTTCTTCATTTTTTCAGCCAGTTCGGCTTTTCGTGCCCCATGCGTCCCGATGTCCCAACTATCCCAGATGCTGCGCAGACTGCCTGGCGGCCTATCGGCCGATTCACGCCCCGACGTCCCAACTATCCCAAGTGCTGCCATGGGCTAGGAATTAGTCTGAATTTTCTTCATGTATTTCGGCCCCAAGCTTGGCTTTTTGCAATTTTTTTCACCCTTTTCTAAAACTTGCTGGGTTTTCTTCTTGGACAGGAGAGTTAGAAAGAAGCAGAAGGGGGCCCCAGAAACATGATTTTTTGCCTTGAATCAATATACCTGCTCTGGGGCTTGAATACTCCTAATGCATGTTATCAAAATTACCCTAAGGGGGTGAATTTTGGATAACAGTTTTGGCGACTCAGCGAGGTCATCTGCCTGATAGATGAAATTACCAATAGCCTAAAGCAATCCATTGGGCATGGAGTCATGAGTAGTAGCCTGAAAACTAATCTGATCTTTGAAAACCTCCCTTTGAACCATTTGAATCCCACCGAACATGGAGTCATTCTCACCAAAAATGCCACTGAAATGGACTATGTAAGAGTGAAACCAGCAGCACCAAAAACTATGTACAGAACTGAAAATCATACATGCTCCAAATGGAACATGCAGAGTGTGCACGAGAACTTCTTCTGCTGAAAGAAAACATACCTACTCTACTCTAACTGAAAGCAAAGGCAAGCTAAACAAACCCTGCAATTGGTTGTGAGAAATAGCTTCCCTTTCTCAAAAGTGGCAGCCATGCAATTGATTTGGCAGCTAAACATGGCTGATTGGATGGATGGAAAATCAACAAGAAGCTGGTCTTCCACCCAAATCATCAAGGTATCAGCTGAAGTAAAATTCAATACCTCTTTTAGTTGCTCTGCATTTGGATTGAAGAGGTATGCCAGCTGATCCTTGGTATTTTGTATATCACCCCTCATGCTCACAGGCAAGCATGACTAGTTGTGGCTTCTCCCTTTGGCTCCAATGAAGCCAAATACCTGATTGGCGAAAGGTCTTAATCTATTTGATATGCCCATAGCTCTTATTTTCAACTCCAAAAATGGAGTCTTCTTGTCAGACCCTCTTGAATGGATGGTGTGGAAGAAATGGTAGAAATCCCTCTGTCCTTCTCTCTTCCTCCAATGAAGAACATGAAAGATTAAAATCTTCCAATCTTGGTTCCAAAGAGCTGATATAAGATGTAGGCTGCTGCAAATGAATGCTCTCCTCCATGATAGTAGACTCAGAGTTTTTGGAATGTGGATGATGAAAGAGAGGATGGTGGAAACTTAACCGGCTCTTCTCCATCAAAACAATCCTCCAAATCTGACAAATAAACTACCTCATCGGCTGTCCTACTGCAAATGATCCACTTCCTCCACGGTGTCTGCTTGATCTGTAACTTGACTCACCATGGTTTATTTCACCCTCCAACATTGAGTTTGAGAGATCAAACTCCTCTTCAGTACTAGAACTTGAGAGAGGTGAAGTAGAAATAAGAACTGAAGGTTCTCCTGTAGCTTGCTTTATGCTCAAAAGCCCTTGGATCTGCAATTTTCTCCTCCACAACTAGAATGTTCTCCTCTTCTTTTGGATCTGGAGCAGCTTCTCCTTTCTCTATTACTTGAAGAAAATCTTGCTCTTGATAGAACTGTTCCTCTAGCATGAAGTTTGTCAAGTCAAACTCTTCAATCTGTTGCTCTAAAGGACAAGTTGGGACTGCAAGATCTTCTTCTGAGCTTTGCTTCCTTTATGGCTGATTGTGCAACTGTGAATTGAATCAACATTCCCTTCAAATAGAGTGCCAACACGGACACTACTTTATAAGCAAACTGACTACTGATCTGCTTCTTCTTTTTACTTTTCTTCTACTGTCAACACAAATCAGTCTTAACCACCATTTGTTCAACCTTAACCTCTTCTGTAGGTTTAACCATCAAGGGGATCTTTGTCATCCCAAATTTGGTAGCCCAAACCCTTATGTTGTCTGTCATTTTTTTTCTTTTGGGTTCCTCTTCTTGCTGTCCTTCATGACCAATTTTTGCAATTTCTTCTTTCCCCACATGGAATTGGGAATGCAAGAGGAGGGGATGGGTTGTAACTCAATTGATATGGCAATTTTTTTTGGTGGTAGAGGAGATGGAAACCTCTTGTTTCGTTGGAGGAGAGGGTATTTCTATTAGCTCTTGAGGAGGGGATGACTGTTTGGAAGGAAAAAGGAAAGAAGAATTGAGGTGTGGTGGAAGACTGAGAGGTGGAGACATGGTGATCAACATTTGGGATAGCAGATGGGGAGTTTAGAATTTGCAATTCCAAATGAGATGGTGCTACTTGAGTAATGGGAAGAGAAAAACCAGATGATGGTGTAGAACTTACCGATTGACAAGGTTGTTCAACAACAAGTGTACAGGCCTCTATTTTTGCTGTCCATTGTGTAAGTTGGGGCAAGCATCTTCATCATGAAGTCCAGCTTCTCCTGAGGGCTGAAGTGTCTTGGGAAAGGGCCTCCCCATGGACAAGGAGTCCTGTAACCAATTCTGAAAGCTCTCATTTGGGCTGTTGCTCTGGACTGCACCATCTTTACCTCCATCTTTTGGATTTTCTCCAATAGACCAGCATCTTACATGTGATTGTCTTCATTATATGCATACTCTTTGCTCTTGGAAAACTCCATAGCCAAACTGATTTTGGCATTGCTGCTCATAATGGGTATACATGCTGATTTAGAATTTGTTGAAAATGCTGATTTGGAGGATTTAAAAAACATGTTGGAGGTGGGAAACATTGCTGTTGTTGTTGAAAATGTGAGTTCCATGATGGAAATGAAGTCATGATTGCACAAACTTCATGGAATGGAAAAGAATGAAAGGGAGGGAAAGAAGGATGGATTGGAATGGATGAAAAACAGGTCTGTGACTTTAGAAATGGGTTGCTGATCAGATGGAGTCGCCAGATTTGTTTACAAGTGCCTCCAAAGGCTGAAATCTTCATAAGAACACACCAACCTAAAAAATATGAAGTGGAAAGACCTCTAAGGTCCCACCGAGGAATGCCAAAACTGTTAGTGCAAAAATCACAACACCCCTATATGTTGATCAAATTTCTAGGTTGATCATGCACTCTAGCATCCAGTGTGATTGCACAACATTGAATCCTTTCTTTGGGTGTGGGACTCATGAAAATGAGAAAGGAATCTCCAAAGAAGGCTAGTTCCTCTTCCTAAACTACCTGCCCACAAGATATTCTAGTGCAGGTAAGCTAATCTAAACCTAATCTAACCATGCCAAGGAGACAGAGAGAGAGAAAAGGGAAAAATAGAGCATACACTAAAACGGTGATACACCACAGAAGGAAAATGTTGAACATCTATCAAAACTACCATGGAGCAAGGAGAGGTGAGCGATGGGAAGCGATGGACAGATGCATCACAGGCCCAAGGATAGATTTCACACAGAAAATGTCCCAAAACTCCATGAACACAGCTCCAAACCTGCAATGAACATTCAAATGTGCACAAATACCTGTAATGAAGAGAGGCAAGAAGAAAACAAGTGAAAAATGAACAAGGATGGACAGATGCATCATGAAACATGTTTTTGTTGCTTCAGAAGTTTGCACAGAACATCATTTTAATGGTAAAAGGAGAAAATGCCATTACAGAGTAAGGGAGGAGATTCAAAACTCCATTTTCAACCTTAGAGAAGAAAAGAAGGGAGCGACAGAGCTGAAAAGATGAACCACACTTTAAAAAAATGAGCCAAATCTAGCTTTTTCACAATGCATGGGTCAAACCCAGGAGAAAGAAAACATGTACAAAAACGTTGGAGCCATTCCTCATTAAATGTCAGATGCATTAAAATAGCATGGGCATCCTTATAGACCCATGCCCTGACATTTGTGACCATACTGAAGAAGAATGTGAACCGTTTCTGCATTAAAACTGGTTGTTGAAACGTCAGTTCTGGCCATTACCACGTGCTAGAGACGTTTCTTAATTTTATATCTCCATACTGAAACAAAATTCAAGACTGACCTTGGAATCATGTAGATAATTTCATCAGCTTTCTATTAATATAAAGAACTTAAAAATCCAAGCTCTAGATCGAAAGTTATGGCAATCTGAAGTTTTTAGGGAAAAAACAAGCCAAAACGGGTCGGCGGGAAAATATTTGAATTTTTTCCATGCGCTCTGGCCACTTGGGTGACAGGTGTCAAGTGTTGATTGGCCGACACAATTCTATCTCCTCTCCCTTTCCGTGGTTTTTCCTTGAAAATTTTGACTTTTCTTACACTTTGGAAAAAAATTTCCATTTTTCCCCCCGTGCCCCTGCCACTTGGGACACGTGGCGTCGATCTGGTTGGAAGACAGGGGTGAAGGGTCATCCTTTGTCTTTTAATTCTTTGGCCCAAGACTTTTGCCAAATTTTTCCAAAGTCTCTCCCCGAGCTCTGAACTCCACTTCAAAACTTATACCGACCACTTAGCAACTTTCTTCCTTCTGACACATGGCACGTTCTGATTCGTTGGCGGCTCTTTCGACTTTTCGCATCCCACGCGTCCCTCACGTACCTTTGGCCCGGATGTCCCAAACGAGAATCTCCTGTTTCGGCTGATTCAGGATTCCTTTTCCCTCTCTACAGTGAAGACACGTGGTGAGATTCCATTGGCTCTCGGCTCTTTTGTCTTTTCGCGTCCCTCACGTACTTTTGGCCCAAATGTCCTGGACGAAAGTCTCTTGTTTCAGCTGAATCGGCCAGTTCACGTCCTCCGCGTACTTTTGTCCCAACTTTCCTGGACTGCCTGGGAAAAATACCTCCAAACCGCCTGATATGGACTGACTTGCGCCAAACCGGCCGATCCATGTCCCGCATGTACTTTTGGTCCCAACTGTCCCAGACAACGCGAAACAAGACTTAGGCAATTTTCTTCATTTTTTCAGCCGGTTTGGCTTTTCGTGCCCCGCGTGTCCCAATATCCCAACTGTCCCAGATGCTATGCAGACCGCCTGGCAGCTTTTCGACTGATTCGTGCCCTGACATCCCAACTGTCCCAAACTAGGACTTAGCCAATTTTCTTCATTTTTGGCCCCAAGCTTGGTTTTTTGCAATTTTTTCACCTTTTTCTAATCCGTTGGGTTTTCTTCTTGGACAGGAGAGTTAGAAGGAAGCCGAGGGGACCCCAGAAACATGATTTTGGGCCTTGAATCAATCTATTTTCCTGGGACTTGAATATTCTGATGCATGTTATCAAAATTACCCTGGGGGTGAATTTTGGATAACAATTACTCTGGGATCCTGTTGGCTAATTTTACCGATGAGGGGCACAAATTGTCAACATGTACTTAAGACACAAGTTACACATGGACGGGATGTCTTGGGTAGCATGGATCCAAGGAAGACCTAAAATCATGTCATAGTCTACAATTTTAGTGGAAACCAAGAATGATGTAAAGAAAGTAAGGGACCCATCTTTGATGGGAAGAATGACACAACCATATGAATTCGGAACTTGAAATTTGATTAGAGAGGTGGGACATTTGATAGGTAAAATATGTTCCACCGAGAATACATTAGTAAGTGTTGATGGATAAAGCATAGTATTGTTGATCATATGAGTACCAATAGAAGAATTGATATGTAATGAAGAAGAAGAAAATGTAGCATGATAATCATGATCTAAGAATGTGATGACTAGTAGTGGTACGTTAGCAGTAGCAATAAGAAATTCAAAAGGCCTTGATGAAGGAAGATGCATAACACAATATGTATGGTTTGAAGATGGATAATTATCTTGCTTACCATGATTTGGTAAAGGTTCATTAAATATTTTTAGCTTTTGGTTATCATTTCCTAAATTAGAAGTATATTATGCAGGGAGATTGATTGTTGATTAACTAAAATAGACTAATATGTAGTATGGGGGGATAATTAATCCAAGCTACGAACAACTGTAATAATGTAAATAAATGCATCTAAGAAGTATGTAAAATATCTAAAAAACTATGCAAAAGGAAATTATAACCCTAATGTGTAAGAAAGAAGAGGAAAGAACTCAGCTAAATAAAAGATGTTCAAGGGACTATGTCACAGAGGTGACTGGAGAATCTGTGAGTATGAAAAACTGTGCAAAAGACCTGAAAAGGTTGGATCTGGAGTATCTAGTTGGACTAGAGTTCCTGGAGAGGGACTCAGGTGCCTACGGGTGCTCTAGTTTGCAAAATGAGCACCCTATGTAACATATTTGGAAAACTGATAGCTTTCTCCTCCTTACACTCCAAGCGTCAATATATGATTTGTCCTAAGAAGGTTTATTCTTTTGAATGTTGAGAATCATGCTTGCAAATGGATAAATTATTGTCGTTCATGGATTCATTTTGCTATGTTTTTGTGGCTTGGATGTAAATTTATTCTTCCTTGGGATTTGTAAAAGTTATGAACTGGAATTTATATTTGCATACTTATTTTTAATAATAGCAAAACCTTGGATCAATTCCATTGATCCAAGGTATGCTTAATTTTCTTACCTATTCAGTTTGTTAAGTCAACATTCTGGAATGTAAGGTATTAAGAGAAATAAGACTTTGTAAGTTTACAATTATTCAGACCCTTCTTTTGAGGTCCTTGTTTTTACATTTTTCTGTGAAATACGAAATTTGATCCTCTAGTTAATTTATCATGACGCTGGTTAGTGTAAGAAGGAAAAAGACTTACTTCGGGACTATTAAGGTAAATCCTTAACCCTAGATCTATAAGATCCATCCTAACTGGATTCTAACCTAAGGTAAATTGGACCTACCCTAGAACTATGTCTACACTAATCTCGTTGCATCCTAATCTAAATTATATGCTTTACAAGTGTGGGGTTTTGAAATAACCTAAGGTAATGTAAGGCCTATTTATGACCTATTACCTAATACTAAACTACTATGGGGTATGGCTTATCCTATGATGGAAACCATACCTAAGACAATGTTTAATGACCTAAGGTAAATAACTTTTAACTAGACTAAGGTCAGATCCTAAACTAATGTATATCTAACCTAAACTAATGTAAGGTGAAAGGGGGCCTAATGGGGTCACATGGAAAATAGGAGGCGGTGGCAATGGTTTCAATGGAATTTAAGTGATTTGATTTGAATTTTAAAATGCATTACTACCATTTTTGGTAGAGGCATAGAAATTAGATGGAATTCCTAGCTGTCATTGTCACTAAAGATGGAGATGCATGCTTTAGTTAAGTTTGAGTTCTCTAGTTTTAGATGGCAATAGCATGGAGATTTAGGTGGGAAAGAGGAATTTAATGGCATTAATGACCATTGGTTTTGGAGAGAAAACCACCTCAGAAACCATGCACGTAGAATTCTTAGAGGTTGTTTGGTCTTTCATTCATTTCGATTTTTACTTTGCATGGAGATATCTGGTTCTTTGAACTAGTAGTTTTGTTTACAATTTGTTTCTATTTTTTACTCCTTTGGACTATTTTTAATCCAATGGAGGTATAAGAGGCATATGAGAAAGAATTTTTGGGTTGTTGACTTCGTTTGGAGAAGAAGGAATTGTGGAGGCTCAACTGGAAATCTTCTTTGAATCATCAGAAGCGCAATCAGGCATGATAGGCTCTATCCATTAAGTTGTTTTGCTTCTCTATAACCATCTTCATTAAAACAAATTTTCTCTTGTGATCAATGGGTTTTTATTTAATGATGAATAACTTGCTCCTTTGCTTGAAATATCTTTTTATTATCTTGTTAATGAGTCTTTGTTAGATAATATGGAGTATGGGTCATTTCCTATTTAAGTTAATAGTGATTCGTACCTTGATATTTGAGTTATGTCAATTTGTTGAACCTTGCATGTTTGCTAAAAGGGGTTTATGGAAATATATTTTTTCTTTAAGACTTGGAACTAGGTTTGTCTGTTATGGCTGATAGAATATAAGAAAAGTATCCTTCTCTGTCGCATCTTTGATTGGTTGAAGTATTATTACTTCTGATTGGAACTATATATATATATATGGATGCTTGTATTCAATGTTTTGTGAACTCAAATTTGTATGGAAAATAGTAATGAGTGAGTGACTTCTTCTTGGACTTTACTGTATAAAATTTCATTGCTTTCAAACCTAGTATTTCAATAGAAGTTGGACTGATAATGGGTGGTTGTATTTTCTATGTTTGTGGATTCAAAATCGTGTGGAAACAAGAATGAATGATTTATTTATTCTCTTACCCTTTTCAATTAAAACTTATTTGATTGAATCTTGTTCCTTTATGGAAACTATGAGGTAATAGTATGTCATAGTTTCCATAAAGGAACAAGATTCGATCAAATAAGTTTTAATTGAAAAGGGTAAGAGAATAAATAAATCATTCATTCTTGTTTCCACACGATTTTGAATCCACAAACATAGAAAATCCAACCACCCATTATCAGTCCAACTTCTATTGAAATACTAGGTTTGAAAGGAATGAAATTTTATACAGTAAAGTTCAAGAAGAAGTCACTCACTCATTACTATTTTCCATACAAATTTGAGTTCACAAAACATTGAATACAAGCATCCATATATATATATATATATATATATATATATATGGATGCTTGTATTTATATATATATGGATGCTTGTATTCAATGTTTTGTGAACTCAAATTTGTATGGAAAATAGTAATGAGTGAGTGACTTCTTCTTGAACTTTACTGTATAAAATTTCATTCCTTTCAAACCTAGTATTTCAATAGAAGTTGGACTGATAATGGGTGGTTGGATTTTCTATGTTTGTGGATTCAAAATCGTGTGGAAACAAGAATGAATGATTTATTTATTCTCTTACCCTTTTCAATTAAAACTTATTTGATCAAATCTTGTTCCTTTATGGAAACTATGAGGTAATGGTTTCTTGGATACTTAGATCTTGGAATTATTTTTTTGAATATAACATTGTGCCAAGTTCCTCTTTCTGAACTTTTAATCTTGTTGGGTTTTTCCTTAAATCTTGGAAGACCAAAATAAAAGTTGGGTAGATGAGGTTGTGTTATATTTAAGGACTTTTCGAATTGATATGGTCTGAGATAATATTTAGTTCTATTCACATTATCTCTTTTCAAGCTTGCAAGATGTCAATCTCGTTGTTCTTTTTCACTTTCATGTTAGATTTTGATTGTTTAGTCTTACTTTTTCTTGATCTGGGTAAATCTCTTAAGCTAATTTGTTAAGTGTAAGTTTGTTGAAACCTTACTGTTGTGGTTTTGTGATAATTTATTGAATGTATATGCAAATTTTTGGTTGACGTTTCATGATCTGGAACTAACCAATCATTTAAGTATGAAGGTATTTTCTAGATAATTTAGTTTATATGATCTTTGAGTAATCCCTACATAACAAATTCTCCACATGAAGCACCCGTTATCATGATATAAAGATAACTAATATGTAAAGAGCATGTAGATCAAAGTAATGTAAAGTGCTAAGTACGAAATGAAACTATAACACCTAGAAGAGATGAATGTTGATGTCCCTAGTGACCAGTGTAGGAAGGGTAGAAGATGGGAATCTATGATGCATGTAAGAGACCTATATATATGATCAGAACTAGAAAAATATGTGAAATTGTATTTTTGGATGATACAAATAAATGACATAGAAGTAATATAACTAGCATGCATAGTAAAGTGACCATGAACAAGTACAATTAAGAAAGAGTAAAAGTAACCATAATATGCAGTATGTTGTGGATGGATAGAATGGAATGAAAGATGGATGGTAGAAGCTTTGTGCCCCTTGAGTGAATGGAACTATATACAATGAGGTTCATTTGGTTTTCCCCCTTAGTATTCAAGAATGAACTGTAAATGAGAGTGCATCATCAAGAAATTTTCAAAGTGTATTTTGTGTTTAATATGTTGTGGTGAATGTGTAGGTTTAGTGATGAGATGTGACATAAAAATGATGTGTACATGAACCCTATATCCAAAGCATATATCATGACCAGATGAACATGTAAGTGATGATTTATCCTAAGCATATATCACTACAAGATGAAAACATGGAGTGGTGATGTAACGTAAGGTGTATACCACTAAAAAGTGATAGAATAAGTGATGATTTATCCTAAAGCATATGAAACTAGGATAAAAATGTTAGATGATGAAAGGTCAAATAGTAAATGTGTGATGAGTGTAAGGTCCATTTGATTTTTAAACCCTCGGAAGTTGAGTACTGACCGAGGAACTAAAGTGTGTCATAGGGAAGCAAGTGCAATGCATATAAGACGATGTAGTATAGGTGATGTAAACATGATGATTATAATGTGTAAAATGCAAGATGAATAGAACATGTCAATGTGTGATATGTAGAATGTAAATGCAAGAGGTGTAGAATGTGTAATATATGATGTATAAGATGTAATGTATGGTGTAGACTAAAAGTAGTATGTATGAGGAGTAGAATAGAATGCTAAATGAAATTATGTATAATGAAGACTAGTATGATGTAAGATGTGTAAATGCACAAATGTTAAAATGTTGTAGACTAAATGTAAAATGTATTGTGTGAGATGTGGGATGTGTGAGGAAATGTAGTGTGTAATGCCTACAGTGCAGTATGTGGGGTTCATGTGTAGTAATACCTCAACAGTCAAGTGTGAACCGAAGAAAAAGAGTGTGTCATCAAGTACTAACGATGCTAGAATGTGAATGAGTATTTGTATGCTAGGATATTTATGGATGATAATGTAGAGATGATTAATGCATATATTCAATTATTAGAAATGTTCCTATGATGATATGATGGGGGGGGATGTTATGCCCCCAATTGTATGAATGATGGAGCTCTTATTCAAAAGACACTAAGTTGATCAATGTAAGGAGTAGTTTCCTTAACAAAAGTGGTGGAATGCCGATGTGGAAATGTCATAGACAACTTGAGTGGAAATGTATCTTCTTTAACAAAATGATTAGGAAATGGAAGTAGAGTAGGATTTCAAGAAATATTGAATGGTGGAAGCCTTTGCGGTATTGATGATGTTACTGAAGGAGAAGGACTATTGATTTTCAGAGGAAGCTGGGCACTTTGAATTAGTAATTGTGAAGAAGGCGCATGAGAAACAATGGCGTGATGCCAATTAAGTGGAGAATAAGAAACATTAGAAATAGGAGAAATATTTTTCTGATTAGGAGAATAATCATTATGCACATGTGATGGATTTTCAATATCAAACATTTAATGAATAAGATAATCATTGAGAACTTTCTTAGAAATATTAGAAGGAGGATAACTAGTAGTCGCATGACATCGTGGTATAGGAAGTGGAAATGGGTATGAAATATAATGTTGTGAAAAAAATGAAATAATACCTGGACACTCAATCTATGCTTTATTATTTGTGTAAAAGTGTGACAATATTTATCATTATGTCTATTGATTCTATGATAATTGTAGTATGGACGAACTTGATATTTTGTTAACCGATAAGGAGAGTAGTAATGAGTAGGTGGTAGAGTGATCAATTGAGGACTAAGTAGATGAATAAGAATGTCATGTGGCATAATATTATGCTAAAATATGAGAGGCTCAAGCAATGACATGTAGTGGACATATATTACATAGAGGATGTAGAATTAGCACAAACATGTGATTGAGAAACATCCTTAAGCTGTTGAATTTAAGATCTAATGAATGTAATGGTTGATTTCATAGCTTTAAAGTTTTCTTGAAATAAATAATGTAGAGCTTGAATTGAATCCAATAAGGGTTTAGTAGATGGAGGATCACTAGGATTAGAGTTGTTATATAAAAAATCAAATATAGGACTTATTTTATCTGGTGGCGTATTGTCATCTAGATACATGTAGTCTAGCTATTTTTTTCAAAACATCCTGAAAATGAGGATATCTCTTAAGTAAAGTAGATAAAGAGACTTGATAAAATTGGGGAGCCATGATAGATGAAAAAAATGAGGATCCTAAGTGTGAAAGTATTAGGTTCACCAAAATGATTAACTAAAATTAACTAATATGTAGTATGGGGGATATTAAATCTAAGTTATGAAAAATTGTAATAATGTAAATAAATGAAACTAAGAAGTATGCAAATGAGCTAAAAACTATGCAAAATGAAATGATAACCCTAATGTGTAAGAGATAAGAGGAAAAAACTCAAATACAAAGTAGATGCTCACGGGACTATGTCACAAAGCTTATTAGAGAATATGGAAGCATGAATGACCATGTAGAAGCCCCAAGAAGGATGGATATAGAGTATCTAGCTAGACTGGAGTTCCTAGAGAGGGACTAGGGTGCCTGTAGGTGCTCTAGTCTAAAAAGTGGGTTCCCTAGTATGTGTAACAACTCTAAAATTGATCTTCATTGGTTCGATAGATGGTCCAAAACCCTCATCGTCTATTGCATCAGATTCGTTGTCCTGCACCGAGTGTTGCCAATAATCCAAGATGATGTAAAGAACTAAAAGAAGACCAAGAGAAGTATCAAAACTATAGAAAAGGAAAGATGCAAATGAATGGGTCAGACTGACCTCAGCTACCACAACAGTGGGCTTACTAACTGAGCTTTGCACTAAATTTCTGACCCAAATGTATTTCTAGTGAGTGTGTGCATAATGTGCCCTAGGTTCTCTTATGCTAGTTACACTTTGTGAAGTAGTGAGAAGTAAATACATGTAGAAAATGTAATAGAATGTGTGTATGGAATATGATAGAATCCCTCCCCCTATGAAGTTTGATGCATATTTCCTAGCCTTGTGCCTTATGATGGAGCTATGTGGATATAATTTATATTGAATGTAATAGATTGATGCAAGTCTAGATGGACGATAGTAGCGAATGATACTAGGTCCTTCAGTATGGTCTCTTAACTTTATATTTATAAGGTTCTCTTGATATAATTTCATAATTAACCTTGAAAAGGCTGGCCACAAGAAAGAAAAAAATCTCAAATGGCTAGAAAGATCCCAAAAGATGGTGGGAAATTGAAAAAGGGACCAGGTGCCCCTCGTGAGACTAAGGCACCCATGGGCACCCTAGTACTAATTTCGGTGCCCCATCTAAGGAAAAAATAACTTGTAATGACAGGAGAAGACTGGGCATGTGGGTACAAGAGGTTTGTAATGACAAAATAAAATAAAACAATATGGCCAAAAGATGAGGGTTAATTAGTACTTTCTTCACTCAAGAAGCTTCTAAATAGTAGTATGATACTGGGATAAATAATGTCTAAAGTGCAAGATTTTGTGACTGTAATTACATTATTATCAATAAGATCTTGAATTATATGTTTAAGCTTAAAGACATGATCAATAGAATTACCAATGTATTGGTGGTAGTCACAACATGTATTTTCATCATATTTATGACCACATGAGAGAGAAGGATCAATATTGAGTGGTGGAGGAAGATTAATATGACCACATTCAATAAGATGGGGTAATAGAAACCGAGGCATGCTGGTGAGAAATTTTGTTGCGTGGAAAAACTTATGGATTTATTGCCAATTCTTTGGGAATCTAAGTCCCTCTACTAAACTGGTATAGCTTCCGTGTATGCATGTTTGAAAAAGTGTAGATTTCTATGGTGGCCTTTTGACTGGGGATCCAATAGGGGCACTCCACTGACCCTGTGGAAAATGCTTGCAGGTATCTGTAAGGGATGAATTTGTTACAAAGGGGAGAAAGGGGAGTGAGAATATTTAGAAAGGAATAACTAATGTTACAAGTAGAAAATCAAAGACTTGCACACACTAACTAGAAGTTTCAAACATGCACTTGTATTTCAGAAGAAAAAAAATCTGGAAAATAACAATAAGACCAAATAGAACTTAATGAACATAAAGTACCAATAAACTCCTCAATCGAAGAGGCTAAAATTCCTTCTTTCTTTATTGAAGCTCAAGTAGAATTTATACATAGTATGTGAAGTAGAAGACATTTTATGGTGGGAGAAATGGAATAAACTTGCTATCTCTTTCTCTATTCAAAAGGATATCTCTCTCATGAATTCACTAAAAATAGCTCCAACATCTAAGAATTTTTAGAAGAAAAAATTCAGAAGAAGTTCAAATGAGGAGCTTGCTACAATTTATATAAGAAGAGGTAACTCTTCATCTTCCTAGTGACTTTTTGAATACCTTAATATGACTTAAGACTACTCATATTCCACTTTAAATATTGAAGTCCCTTTTATAATAGCAAGGTGACTTAAAGTTACATTATATTTCTAAAGTCACTTAAGTCATATTAAAAAGTGTAACCCTCAATGCAAAAATATAACATTGAGGAGAGAGAGTGTTGTATGAGAAGAGAAGAGAGAGAGAGAGAAGAGGAAAAAGAAGAAGAAGAATTATGTTGAAGGATGAGCTATCGCTCCAGTGAACTTGGCTCCAGCTCTCTAACTGCTCTTGACTCTACGATCCTGAGAAGGCTTCTATATTTCTAAGCTCTTGTTTGAAACGAGTCTAGTGTTGGTTCTACTTTTCTCAGCATGAGGAGATGTGAATGCAAGCTCAAGGTTTCAATCCATCCATCGGTCACATTGTTGATGTCCTTGCACTTCTCTAAACCATGATGAATGCTTTTCTGTGATAAATGAAATGGAGGCTTGTATCTCTGAGAAGAAGTCGAGAGTATCCTTAGTGAAGGAAAATGGGTTTCCCAATGGGTTTCCCACCCCTTTCTTTACATATTATTAGATAGGGCTGATCAACTCATTAGAAGTTGTATGTTTTCTCATTATAGGTACTCCAAGTTTCTAAACTTTCTGATTTATACTATCCTAGAAGTTATATGCTTGTTGTTATTTCTCCTTTTTCTCTATGAAGGACTGATTGATTGCTTCAAATCTAATTGCCAAGTCTATCGCTCATACACATGTCAAGTCATCTATAGGAGTTTCAAAGACCCTTTTGTCAATCAACTCCTGATGATGGGTGTTTCACATCTCACTCACTACCGGTCCCAGAGGTTCCCATTAATCTCTTTCCTTCCCCATGTCCTCTTTGAGTGCTCACGTTATGTTGGCCATGGCGCACATGTACGCAAAGAGCTTTACTACCTCTTGGAGTGTTGGCTTCCCTTTTTCAGAGATTGAGTCAATCCATTGATTATTTTCTCATCCCTATATCATGAGCTCATATATTCTTCAGATGGATTCTAGATCAAAGCTACTGATGGGTACCACTTTCTCAATAGGAAGTGTTATAGTGCTTGGTTCCACCAGGTGTTGCACATAAGATGAAAGAGTTCATAATTTTTCCTCTAGTACCTCAATATTCTCTTTATATTCTTTATTCCTTACCACCATGTGAGCAGAAGATTGTTGGTATATGTGTAAATCTCCCTCCTAAGTAGCTGGTTCCAATTGGATCGTGCTCATTTCATAGTCAGTTTGTGTCATCTCATCCACTAGCTTCATTACTTTTGGATGAGATACTTTGATGTATTAGTTACATGTCTCCCCACTGTAGAATCGAGATGCTGTCCATGCAATCTTTCTTGACCTTTTTTCTTTATCCAACGAGAATATTGCTGATAGATCGGGGGATACTACTTGTTGTATAGTGTGAGTTTTGAGGATGATCATTTCCCACATCTGTGGAAACATATCACCTGATTCAGGCTCAATGATGGGTGCATCAACCATTATTTGTTCTGATGGAGGAGGAAAGTCTTAAATGAGAGGAGTGTTGGAGTTGACAAAATGAAAGACCTCTTGCATTGGATTAGTGACTAGATCATGAGTCATATACTCCTCGTTCACTTGTGCATCTGCTGTTAGATTTTCTTTCTACATTACTGAGATCACATCTTCCTCTTGCAGTGACGCCAATGAATCTTTTTCTTCCCTAACTTTCTTGGGTGTCTTCTCATGGGGAGAAGTTTTCAATTCCATGGCCTTCCTCTTTGAACTCGCTCTAGAGTGTTTAGATCTGGAAGTCACCTCTACCACTTTTGAAGAAAAATGATGTGAAGCTTGCTTCTAGCTTGGATAAATCCCTCATGACCGAATGATCATAGCCCTCTTCTTCTGAAACCAATTCCTCGTTCTCCTCACCACCTTTTCAGTCCGCTCCAATATATCTCTTTATTCACAAACATGCTAGTTGATTTGGGGCATTGGGGACATCTTGACTGCTGCGTACTCAGGATCATACATCTCTTTCCCATCATCATGTAAGATGTCTTCATACCAAGAGAACTTGAATTTCTTCATCTCACTGATTGTCATCCTCATGTGATATTTTTTACGTACTTTGAACTCATCAGTACAGTTGGCCCAATAGTCCTCAACTTGTGGCTCATGTTGCAATTCTGGGACATAAAATGAGTCAGGATCTTCTTGGATGTCAAAGTTGGGCCTGGAAATGTAGGAATGCAAAGTTAGATGTGTGAAAGTGGCCTCTAGGTGAGATGCGTCATTTGAGATTTTGCACATGAACTCCCCTAAAGATATAGGGAATGAAATCAATTTCTTTCTCCTACTTCTGAGCTTGTTATTTACTTGGGTTATCTACCTATAGAGTTCAAACAATACAATCTTGTCACTAAGGTACTTAGGTAGTTTTAGTAGAGCTTGGTTGAAGCCAACGACTCGTATGTAGGAGAATTTTGAGAATTGTATGAAGTACGATACATATTCCTTAATCAGGGATGTTGATTTTGGTGACATCATAACTTGAAGATTCCCTTCTAATATTCTGACCACATACATGGTGAATGCATCATTCACATGGGTGAAATGCCTGTTTTTCTCCTCCATTATCAACTGTGGTAGTTTCTTGAATATAGGTACCTTAGAAGCAATGTTCTGCGTGAGAGACAATCCCTTGAATGATCATGAGCTTGCAAGGAGATAAACTAGGTAAGAATTCATGTGGAACTTATTTTTCATGGGTGCTTAGAGTAGTTGCAGGTGGAGATTGTCACTGATGATCTACCCCCAGTCAATTCTCTACTTCCCTTCTATCAATGTCAGGATGAAAAGGCCCATCTAGTCCTGGAAGTCTCTCATGCTTGCTGCACCCATTACTCTATTGAGGAGAGTGATGACATCATAATACCCTTCTCAGAACTCACACCTTGGTAGATTCTTGGGCATCCTGGAGGGCTTTCTTCCTGTTGTCAACCATGAGCTGAGCACTACTCCTTAGACATATGAATCCATTGTCTCCCAATCATGCACAACTCTTTCCTTTGAGATGACGACCATGTTGGGGGATGTCGATATCTATAGAGAGACTAAAATAGTCCTAGGACTGATGACTACCATTATCTTACCATTTTCAGCTCACATGGTTTGTGTCTTGGGCTTGTAGTGGAAAGAGTAGGCTAAGACTAGCTCGAGATTCTTCACAGACACTAGGTGTCCTGCAGCGGTGAACAAGCCACTTGTGAATATCTGGTCTTCAATCCTCCTTCAGTCCTTAGAGGCCATGCAAGTCTTAAGGTTGTTCAGGTCCATGTACAAGACATCATTGTCTTCCACATCATACTCATAGGAGAAGGGTTGTGTCAGATTCTGACCCACCCATTTCGGCTTCATGTCTCCCTTAGAAAAAATAACTTACTATTTTTAGTAAGTGTGAAAAATCGAGGCCCTGGAACTTCTACTAAGTGTTGTGACCTTGATTCCTCTTTCTCCCTGCGTTCCTTATTCCTTATAGATCAACTTTATATTTTTAGAAGGTGCTCATGGGCCCACTTTCTATTTTTAGTAAGTGCCAAAAATGCCCATTCTCGTGAATTCTCAACTGTAGTGCATCCCTAATGTCTTCTCCTCCTTAGCAAGTTCTTCTGTCAATGACTTTCCTGAAATGGAAGTCCCTATGTAGTAGAACTACTATGTTTAGGAATTTGACTTCTAGAGGTCATATTGACGTGCAATGAAGTTTTTTGATATGGTTTTTTTTTCCAATATCACTCCTCTGAAATTTTGGGCCCGCCCGCTTGATAGTCTAGGAGATTTTAAAGTTTTAATTTTCAGACCTAGTAGTGCTTCTGGGTGTGGCGGCCATTAATGGACCTCAAAATTGTAGGTTTGATTTTTTCCTCTGTTTGCAAAGAAAATTATATTTTTGATGTTGGTTTTTTCTTTTGATGCTTCATGTGTAATCCTACTTCAATCTGATAATTGGTTTGATGGGAAATCCCACATCTTTCTTTGTTGAGCTGGAAAGGAGTTTTCTTCATTTTGAATGCTCTGTCACATGAGAGGAGGGTTTGAGGTTATTTTCTTATGGTCTTAGACAGAGGAATGAACAAAAAACTGGTTCATTGATTCATGCACTGGTTTGTACACTTCGTTTATATTTCCATTTTTTGGCTATGGAGATTTTAATGTTCTTTTTCCATTATTCTTCGTTTCTCCTTCTTATCATGATGAGAATTACTTATGAGACCCATGTATCACCATGGGAAAGGTATTTCAGTTCCCTTTTGATCTGGTCTAATTTTTTTGCAATGGCTGAGTGATGGAAGAGAGTTTCAGAGGAAGGAGGAAGCTTGTTTTTGTAGAGGAGGGGAAGCACATGGAAGCACTAGAAGCAATGAGCAACAATTAGCTTTTTTCAAAATTTTCAACGCATAGAGGGATGATCTTGGGTGAATTTTTCCATGCTTGATGTCCCTAACCTTAGGGATGTGAGGGACATCAAATTCCATGGTGGTCAAGAGGACGACATGTGGCGGCGATCCGACGGCAGGGAATGAAGGTGAAAAAAGTTGCTTTAAAGCACTGGGAGCTGAAAGCAGGTCACATGGATGTCCAAAAGGCTCCCCATAGGGGGATGAGAAAAATTTTCCATTTCTTATTTCCCTCACCTAAGGGACATAAGGGACATCAGTTTCCATGGTGGTCTTGGAGCTAACACGTGGCATTTGATCTGACAGTAGGGAATGGATGCTCCAAAAATGCACCTGGGGGCTGAACTGTCGAGTCTAGAGGTCATATGAGGGTCCAAGAGGTCACAAGGGGGCTGGGATAATTTTTCCATGGTTTTTTTACCTTACCTCATGGAATTTGGGGACATGAAATCTCACCAGGCTCCTGGTGCTGACACGTGTCCTCTTGAAAAATGACTAAGTCCTGAATTGCCTTTGAGAGGGTAACTTGGAACGATGATAACTTGAGCTCCCAGTGGAATTTATTGGTGAAATTTTATATGATCCTGAATGGAAATGGAATTTTGAATCCAATTATGGGGTTATAATGTCTTTATTCATCCATATTATCCCTAAAAAATCAGATTTGTGATTTGAGACTCTACTTGTGCCTGATAAAAACTGCCTGCAAATCCTATGCACCAAAGTGTTGTGAAAAATATTATTTCACCATCATGTAGGTATTGGAATCCTCTTTCTGGTGATTTTTTTACTTCTAATTCCATCCAGAGCTCCCAGAATCTTCTTCTAAAGCCTGACAACTATTTTAGGCCTATGTACTGCCTAGGCTTGTGAACCTTGTTTTTACTCAGACTGCCCCAAGCCTTTCAAAACTTCCCCAAACCTTCCAAAATAATTTCCATGAGGTTTTAAGGTCTTAAATTCACCTCCATGTTTAATTTGGCCCTTCCATTCCACTCCAGGGGGGTTTGTCTAGTCCTGGGAAGGCTAGTGAAATCCCTTCCCAATACTGCCAAAAGATAGAATCTTTTCGGCACTCCCTAAAATCATTTAGGGGGAATGAATAGACTTTCATAAATAACCTAGGGGACCAATTTTACATCAAATAAAGGGGTTAATAGACTGAATGACTTGACTTGAGGTGCCTAGGAATGATAAAACATGAAAATTTTGTCACAGGGGTATATTTATCATGCTTGGAAACTTCCAATTTCCCTGTTACACATTTACACGACAATAAGGCATGTAAGGTACTTTAGTAAAATTATGCCTCGTGGGTTGCAATTGAATCTTATATGGTGTAGAAACTATGTTAACCATGGCCGTAGCTTCAGTGGGCTTAGGAGATGGGTTGAAGGTAGATTTATATTCAAACAATTGAGAGGATGAGGATGAAGAAGTATCATAGTATTTCAATTTTCCCATAGATTATATTTTTCCTTCACGTAATTTGATTGTATGGTATAGTTGATGAAAAGAGTGAGAAGTATCAAAGATGAAACTCTCCTGAAGTAGAGGTAAGATAATTTGAATAAAGAGATCTTGTAGTTCAGAATCAACTAGTACATTGGTCATCTTAACAAGATTGTTCTTCTAGCGTAAAACATAGTCAGCTAGACATTCATTGGATCCTTGTTTGATTTGAGAAAGTTATGTATAATATATCTTAGTGTCGAGATTGATTGAAAAGTGACATAGCAAAGAAACAACTAGTGATGTAAAGGAGGTTATCGAATGAATATGTAGATTGTAAAACCATCACATAACGTAGTAGTATAAATTATGAGGAAATAATTTAGTTAGTAATGTGATGTCATCTACATTGTGAAGACATGCCATATGAAAATATTGAAGATGCTATTGAGGATCACCATGGCCATTACAGGTGGGAAGCTTGGGTGTAATGAAGTTGTGATGGAGTAGATAAGAGGAAACGATAGGTGCAAAAGGGATATGAAGGAGTGATGAGAAATATAGAGATGGAGAGGAATGTGAAGCAACTTGTTGTAATTGGTGGATTTGGATGTTTAGATCCTAGTATAAATAATCTAGGTCATGAGTTCCTGATGAGGAACTAGGTTATGTGTGGGAAGTATTGGGAGGAGGGAGAGGATTAGTGGTTGTAGCTATAGAAATAAGAATAGTGGAGGGTGGTGTGGAGGTCATTGCGGCTAAGGAAGAACCCATGAGAGGGTTGAAGGAAACAGCTCAACCTTGTTTTACAATTAGTAGAGCATTTAAGATGTGTGGAATATGTGTAGGATGGTCGCATAAAGAATAATGATAATTAGTGAGCTTGTCTAACCGTTCTTGATCAATGTTAGTTTCCTCATCATATGATTTTTCACTATCATAAGTTTCAATTTTTTCAAGAGGAACATTGTTTGAGTTCAGAAAATGATTATATGATTCATCCATTTATTTAGAGAACTTACAAAATGACAAAAGAATCTCAATGTGCTCAAAGGGACCAAAACGATCACCATAGGTGATGGGCATAAAAAGAAGACTTTTTAAGTAAGGTAGGGTTTGAGTGATTGGGTTCACCAAATTATTTAATATAAATTGAATTAAAGATATATTTTATAGTAACTAATGTAATGAATGATATACAAGTGATAAAATACAATAAATGGATAATTAAAAAGTATGTAATAATATGAAACCCTAAGTAAGAGAAGGAGATAAGGTGCCTTAGCTGATTTCACACAATCTAGAGATGATCTAGGTAGGTGAATTTGGAAGAAGTGTTATCAAGTCTCCCTAGAAGTTCCAGAACTTAGAAGTGTGCATGATAGAAGCACCCACAGGAGGAAAAGAGTGCCCGAGTGCAAGTAACTAAATTTGGGTACTAGTGTCCACCTAGATGATCAGGTTTTGATGTTTTCTATAAAGGAGGAGATTTGTTAATGATCTCTTTTTGTCACTCTGGGTTTTTTCCAATGTCATTGTTCACACATGTAACCTAAAATATAGATACGTAGCTGCACATGCCCACAAACCACATGAAATTTAATAAATAAGATGAAAAATGTGGATTTAGACTAACCCCAATGATCACCTGAAGAGCGAACTTGGTACCGAGAACTACACTAGATTTCAAACTCCATGTAGTTATGTGTTTGTAATGATTCCCTTGTACAAGTTTCATAGTGATAGTATCATAAATATAGAATATAACAAATGTGTGAGATAAAATATAATCAACTTCCCCTCCTATGTTGTGTATACAAAGTGATAAAACCCTTGTCACTTATATGGATTTTCTATATGGATGATTTGTAATGTTATTATGCCTTAGGATGCAAGATTAGATGATAGTAGATAATTTTAGTACATAGCCCTTTACTTAAGAGCAATAAATATGTATACATATGATTCCCTTCTTTGAATTTTGTAACTGAAAACCAGAAGGCTAACCCAAAAGTGTAAAAGATGCCCAAGAAGTAAAAGATATAAAAAGAGTGAGAAATTACTAGAGAGGGTCAGGAGTGTCTTGGGAACTTCTTTCCTAAATGGGCGCTAGTTTCCAAATCCATGAAACATAAATCATTCAAATACCGACATGGTTGTAGGGTGTGTAAGGTCAATAAAGTATAAGAGACAAAGTAAAAGGAAAAAAATACATTATCAATTACTAGTTTTATTGCTTAGGAATTATGTATATATTACTGTGCTCGAGTACCTAGAAATGTACCCAAGTGCATAGATTTTGTGTCTGCACTAGGTTGCACAGAGCAGTGTTGATGAAGTGGACTAGAGGAATGATTATGAATTTTACTAGGAGGGTAGAAAGAAGCTATGGGGTGTTGTTCCCTTGTATTTTACAACCCAAAAATACCATCTAAATAGACCATAAAATTTAGGTATTTTTTTTGGTATTGTTACTTACATTTTGAAATGATTATTCCATCATTATTCTAACTCAACAATATAACTAGGAATGACTAGAAATAATCCAAATTTCATTTACAATATTTAAAGTTGGTAGTTAAATCATTATCATTGTTATATTACACTGAAAGGGTCACTTAAGCTTAATATAATTTTCCCCTCCAAGGGTCTTGTTAACAATGTAAATAATTAATTTCAATAGGGGTTTAATTGTTTAAGTTGGGAATAGGTATGATTTGGCCCCATCCAAATAAATCCATGCCCCTTGCACCCATAAAATTTAAAAGCTAATTGTAATTATATTATTCACCCCAAATTAAAAAGGGATCCCACTTCCTCTACCAACTAAGTCAACCCTATATTCCCTAATTGGGCAAGTGGAAAATCCTAGGTGAAAGCTACACCATTACATCAAGGGATTCTCCTCCCTTAATCTCAAGGTTATTTAGAAACCCTAAAGGCTAAAAAACATTAAAAAATGCAACTATATTTTATTTTACCCTTTTATCTCCATATTTATTTTGGGTTGGTTTACTTGCAGGTATGGAGGAGATTCCATGGAGGCAAAAATTAATTAATTTGTTTATTCTATCCATTTCATTTGAATACCCTTATTTGGGTTTATATGGAAGAGTATATTTCATATATATATATATATATATATATATATATATATATATATATATATATATATATATTTGTGTGTGTGTGATTTAATAGAAATAAATCCTTTATCAGAGGATTGAGACCAAATGAATACAATAGTAATAAGCAAGTGTGTACAATAGGGAAATAATAATGACTTAGCTTGTATTAAGAGATCATAAATGAGTCTATATGATGCCCCGAAAATTTACTCACAAAATAACTAATTTTAGAGGTAGAAAATTATGGAATTTTTTTTGTTTTAGAAATAATTAATGACAACAAGTTTCAAGTTTACATTATTAGTTGTGTATAATGCATCATTACACGATGCCACTAGGCTCTCCAAACTTACAAGTTATTCACATTATGTGTTTGAGCGATAGACGGTTCAATTTCCAAAGCTAATAACTGTGAGGAAGTACCGATTACTCAAGTCAAAATGTAAGATATTTATCACGAGGATACTTTTTATAAGTTGTACATACATTATTATATTTTTTCTTACAAAAATTAATTTACTTTAAGTCATATTTAAGGGCACTTGACCTCCTATCAATGATCATTATCAAACGATACTATAGTCACTTAGAATAACACTATGATTAATTTTCTGACATGGTCATTCATATGTTTATCTCACTATTACATTAAACCAAAAGGCCCTACAAGGGTTTCTAAAGAGTAACTTACTCAATGTTATAGTATATTGAAATTCATTCTATATTTATTCTAGAAATTTAGATTATAATAAATAATTGTAATTCTATTATATGAAAAGATAACACTTATATTGTGCATGATTAATTTTATTTAAATAAACAATCTCTCTAATACAATTAAAATATTGTAATATAAGGAATTTGAGAATCCTATTTCTTAATTAGTACCCCATCTATTAAAATATATAATCAAACCTATTTCTAAATGAAGATAATTATTATACTTGGTCAACTTGACCCAAGTGGAGGGGAGAATTCATTGTAAGCCCTTAGATTGGGCCAATTCTCACCCTTGGATCTAGGGTAGCTAGGAACCCTAAGTTTTCTAAGAAACATCTTACCTATGTCTTTCTCCTCATTTTTATTTTATTTCTTAATTTGTTTTCCTATTTATCCCTCCATAAATTTTGTGTTATAGGTCTAATGGAGAATCTACAAGCATATGGAGGATGACTATCCATTGAGTAGGAAATACTTATATATAATATTAAAACACACACACACACACACACACACACACACACACACACACACACACACACACACACATATATATATATATTGGCATGAGGGCCATGACGGCTAAACAGGGTAGGGAATGACTATGTGTGTGCATATTAAATCATCCTAGGGAAGGTTGAAAGCCCAAGAGAAGGATTGGGAGGCTGGGATGGCCAAAAGAGGGGAGATGGCGAGAGGGGTTTTGAGGGGGTGGCATGCCACAGGGAGGATTGGCGGCATGGTTGTGTGTGGGCAGGGTAGGAGGTGTGGGAGTGAGGAATGGCTACGACCATTCCCATTGTGTGAGGGAATTAGGGGATTAGGGGGTGGATCATCTGTTGGTAACCCACTATGGGAATAATTCATGGGGGGGTTGCATCCTATGTGGATGTGGCCCCAACATAGTTTTTTTCTTAAATATAATAAAGTAATTTAGTTTGTGTGTGTGTGTGTGTGTGTGTGTGTGTGTATAATTTATATATAAGACACAATCCCCTTATATTATTTTATCAATAAGAAATTTAAACTATAATTAGCTCATTTTTATATAATAACATTTCTTATTACAATATAAGTCTTTATAAGTATGAAATTAACATTATTTTTAAGTCCATACATACTTTTTATTTAGATATATATGTATTTTTTAATTATATCTAATATATTTTTAGACCTATATGTATATACATAATGGTTGAAAAGTAATATATATTATTCTATATTACAATATTAGTTAGAATATATATGTATATATATGTATGTATGTATGTATGTATATATATATATATATATATATATATATATATATATATATATATATATATTCCAAGCTATCTTAGTTAATATAGATAAATTGTAAAATAAATATTAATATAACATGATTTATCACAATGAGATTTATATGCCTAGTTTAAAACCGATTTTCGATAAACCAAAAAGGACTTATATTCCAAGTTATTAAGATCTTAGGTTTACAATCAACTTGTAAAATATATTCATGATACTATTAATCAAATAAGAAATATGTAAATTTGAATTACCTTTCCAAATGCAACTTGCACACAATTTGAGAGAACAATATTTTCATTCACACATTTTTTTTGTGTTTCACTATGAGATTGAACAATTAGGGAATTCCTTAGACAACTATTTTTTTCTTAATCATTTCCACCACCCTTTTTTTAGTTTATATAAATGTAATACAACTTCCAAAATACTCCATTGAGCGTTACAAAAAGAAATCTATTTTTTATATAAATAGAAAAACACACAATGTAAGCATTTATAGAGAGGGAGTGATGGATCAAAATGAAATTTTATTTCATTTCACTAACCATTTTACAGTACAAATTTCAAAACCAAGAATGCAAAAAATAAATCTTTTATTTATTTTCAATGCAATGTTATACACCTGTGTAGATAACTCTTCTAAGAAAATAGAGAGAGATAAAATGTAATTTCATTTTTCTTTTCATTAACCATTTGAAAATACAACCTTCAACACAATATTGTTCACATATATTTTTTGAATGCAACAATACAACATTATTTTCCACTAGCATTACAATTCTCCAAGAATTCACAAGAACATAACTTGTACTATACTTAACATGTTCCCAAATAGATCAAGGGCATAAGTTGTACAAACCCCATTATCAAAACTTCTATCCAGAACCTCATTCATCTTCATACACTTCATAAAATCAATCCCATGTAAACAAAAATGAGGAATATGATGACATTTACCACCCAACCACATAATTTGGGAATCATCTCATCCCCATTACCCCATAAGTTCCCTAAATCACACAAGGATCAAGAACCAACAACCAAGATACCAAATGAACACAACATCCATGCTACACATAACCAAGTAAGTAATATGAGGGAAAATAATGAAGTATTCCAACAACGCAAAAGAAAGAAATGCACATGATCAAACCAACTATGGTTTGAAGAGGGGAATAAAATACCACCATAAAAACTCATCGCTCCACTAAGAGATGGTGGATAGCCCTTGGCTCCTTCGCAAGAAAGAAAAAAAGTTTTAAATCCAAACTTATGCCTCCCATGCCCATAAAAAATTATCACTCCAATAGGACTAGCTTCCCATCCCATTAGTTTTTCCAAAATAAGACCTAAAAGAGGGAACATATCCCCTAGTTTGAATGCTACTTATCCCTTAAGTGTTAAGTCACATTCCCCAACATACAACACCACTTGCATGCCCACATTGGAATCATGCAAGCTTCAAAACACAACTTAGTCAAAAAAATTAGCACGATTTCGAAATTTGTTCAAGAGATAGAATAAACATTACAAATAGGAAAACAAATTGGGTAAAACATACCTATTGGTTATTTATCCCAGCATTCTCTTCAAGCACAAAAAATAATCCTTCTCATAACATCAATTCAAAAACACCTTCCTAATACCAAGTGATCTCTCTCAAAAAACAAAGGCAAGAACTCTTATTTATAGGAAAAAATCAAAGTGGGGCATCCCTTAGGATCATGCCATGTGACATGCTCCATCCCCAAAAATAACTCTAATATCTAATTATGAAAATAAAAACCTTACACAGCCACATGGGTCCTCCTTACAATCCATCACTTCACATATAACATGACTTGACTCATACTCAACCTTTAAACCAAAATACTCACATAAAAATAAAGAAAGAAATTAAAAATAAAATAAATTTCTCACATCCACAAGAATTAATTTTCAGGAAACCCCAAAATGCCAGTTCATCATATCATAATAAATAAACCCATATCCCAAGTGTCCTAAGAAAGTAAAAAAGTAAGAAAATTACTTACAGAATATCATTTAGAAAAGAGAGGAATATTAAAAGAAATAAATGAGGTACTAATGAATCCTCAAGTAGCCAAAGTGGCCTAAAAAGGTATACCTACCCTAAGGGTAGGTGTATGGGAATTTTTTGAATTATAGGACAATTTTTACTTGTCCCATTGATGTAGGAGAATCATGATGGAGAGTAATTTTTTGAGAAAATTACATATTTATCATGGTTAGGAAGGTATAAGGGGTCAAATGGTATGGATTTGAGTCTTTTAGAGGTCATTATAACTCATAACATGTTGGGATGTGATGTCTAGTATTTAAAAATTCAAATAAATGATTTTCCCTCTAATTTTGTAATTTGAATTTGTGAAGGGATTTAAATACCATTCTTGGTCTATGCTAATGAGTTAGTGGTCTAGATATTTAAATAACTATGTTTATTTTGTCAAGTGATGCTATGAAGAATCCTAGTATGTAAAAGGATAAAATAATTTAACAAGAGGTGAAAATATGACTTTGAGTCATGAAATATAGACATCGAATCAGTCAGGGTTTAGAGTATTGATGTATTTGAAAGAGAAACTCACTTAAGGAGAGTTATTTATTCAGTAGGAGGGAATAGGATCGTGAAAAAAATCCTGAGAAGGAAAATTTTGTAATGGAATACAGTTATAATGATATCTATGTATTGCACATGAAGAAAAGATTGTATTATTGATGAGTTTGATCATTAAAGTGAGTGAAAATAGTCAATAAATGATGTATAAACTATGAATGATGTTCCCTAATTGTTGGTAAGATGATGATTTTTAGGTAATTAATGTTTTAGAATGCATGATTGACAAGTTTGTGTTAGAAGTTGTTGATATGCCTTGAAGGTTATGTTAAATCCTGTGTTTCTTAATGAAGGGAATGAATTGACTGTAAAAGCCTTTAATTTGTCAAAATTTTGGTGTTATAAATGTTGTATGTTTCCCTAGGTGTTGGGAAAGGAGACCCATGTGATTTCTTATAATTTCATGTAAGATTTCTTGTGAAAGAAGACTCGGGTTTCATCTGGGATAGTGAGTAATAATAATGATTGAGATGTTGTTTGAATATAATAATTTTATAGGTTATTTTTATATGAATTATGGTTGATGATTTGGGTATATATTTTAGAGATCTTATTCCATCAAAGATACTTGCATGTGTTAATTTTATGAGTGAAAGCAACAAAGGTAATTCAGTTTTTGGTCTTAGCACTAGTATGAGAAAGTTCTTAGCACTACTTGATGTGATATGTTGAGAAAGAATTGTATTTTTATGTGGTTTGAGGTTATAGATTAGATTCATGATTTTTAGATAAAGGATCAATAGTAGAAGAGATTCATATATCAACTAGAGCCTAGACTGTGGAGTAAGGGTTTCATTCACTCCCTTTCTACATGCTTACATAGTTAGAACATTGGTGAAAAACATATTCATCATACATATTCATCCTCTACTAGTAAAATATTCATGTTTGAATCCTTATAATAGACCATAGTGAAAAAATTCTAGCCTTTAATCACCAAATACAAATAGTTATTGTAAAATTTATACCCTCGGGCTCTATAGTGGTGCACAATTAGGTTGAGCTAGGGCACACCTTTTGAGGGGTCAAATCAAATAAGTGTTACATAAAAATTGGAAGTAATATTTATGAATGTGTATTATAACCATTAGTGAATAATGTTTTAGTTCTCAAGGGTTAAAATTGTGGTTATGCTTGATAGTTGCAGGGGGAAGCCAAACACAGTCCCAAGGCTTATCTTGAGGGTAGATCTATAAAAGAAGTGACCTTTATATTTTGAGTCAGGGCCTAAAATTATAGAGTAATAAAAAATGCATTAATGGGTTCTTAAAAACATGCACAATACATCTTGAAACCTCATACAAAGAAATTTATGCATGAGCCTACAACTGACCTAGTACGGGTATGTAAGAAAAAAAGAAAAAATAGAAGTATAAAGAGTTATATATGGAATTGAGCCATGAAATATTAGGGACATATTGGGATAGGTTAATGTGTAATAATTAATCTTTAATAATCCAATGGGTACTTGTATAAGCATGAGTGCATGGATAGAGAAAAGTGCATGGTATTAAGGGGCATATAAGGGCAAGTTGAATTCAAGGAAGAAAAAGAAAGGTTTGAACATTAACATCACATTTTGGATGAATGAAATATCATCATAGGAGAGTGAATGACAGAGGTAAATTAGTGACTAAGACCTAGTTAATCCATAAGTCAAATTTGGGATAAATTGGGCTAAGACCATTTGTGAAGAAGAAGTAAAAACAAGACAACAAGAAGAAGTTAAAATAAAGTTTCTTGATTTCAAGGTAAAAGATGAATGTAAGGGCTTGGAAAGGGAAGAAATAATATGGCATGTGTCTGAGGTGAAGATTAAGGAGTACATAAAGGAACCAAAGTTGTTTTCTAGAGTCAAATACAAGTTATTGTACACCTGAAAGTTAATGAAAGAAGTGAATAGTTTGATCTTGTTTGATGATTAGTTAAAGTTATTATGGTCCCATGTATCATGTGTTATCAGATATAGGAGAATGAATGAATTTTTATTGGCTAACAATGGAATTTTAAGTGTGAATGTGAGATTGTAGGTATAAAGGAAAGAGTAAGAAGAAGAAATAAGAAGAGATAAGACACCAAAAGTCTAGGTTTGAATCCTAGGTGAGGTGTGGAGCAAGGAAAGGTGAAAAATAATTGATACAAAGAAGAAAGAGATAAATATGGACAAGAAAGAGTTAGTGTTAGAGTTATAAAGAATGCTAATCCACAGAAAGAAGAGACAAGATGAAGAAAAGAAGAAAGATAGAGTAAAGAAGAGAGAACAATGGATGCAAGAGGAGATTGCAAAGTTGAAATAAGATGTAAAACAAATGATAGTGATGGAAGAGAACATGTAGAGGGATGAATATCAGTTTTGAATAATAATAATAAAGATCAAATGGTCTATAGAGTCAATTGTGAGAAGAAACAAAAAAGAAAAAGTTGAAGGAGATGATCAAGCAAGAAGAAAGAAGGCTCAAGCAAATGAAGAAATAAGCCAACAAATCAGAGAAACAAGACATTAAAGAGATTGTATGTAATGAAACTTAGGGATCTAATGATGAAGAAGAGATCATTACTAGTTTCTTAGCTTGTATATAAGATGAAGAGTTAAGGTATGCAAAATATGAAATCATGGTAAGTGATTCAAGATCAAAATATACTCATTTGTTAACTAAAATTGAATCTTCGTTAGATGAATTTCTTAAAATGGTGGATGATTAATTTCATAGTGAATGTGTGAAACATGAATTAGATGACTTTGATTTGAATGAATTCGTTTCATTGGGTGATTTTGATGGAAGATAAGATGAAGAACTAGGAGGTATTTTGCAAGATTTAGTGTGCATAGTGGATGAAGACAAAGTGAGTGAAGGTATAACTAACAAGATGATGATTTCTTGTGAAATTAATTATTTAAATAAGGGAAAATAAGGTACATGTATAGATACAGGTGTTGAACAAGTTGGTATGGTGGATAAGTTAGATGAACAATAAAACAAGTCAGAAATTGAAGCCAATGAAAAAAATTGATTCTTTTCAAACAAGACAAATGATGAAGACTATTTGGGAGAGAGCCATAAAAGGATGGAGCATATGAAAAAATATGATGAATAATATATACACACACACACACACACACACACACACACACACACACACACACACACACACACACACACACACACACACACACACACACACACACACACACACACACACACACACACACATACATGTCTTTGTTTGCAGGTATAACTCATGGAGCTAAGAATAAGGAGAAAATGAAGAAGGAATTCAAAGAGAAAGGACATAATTTCAAAGCAAATGAAATTTCTAAAACCCAAGTATGGGATCTAGGTGGCCTAAGAAAGATCAAGGAAAGTAGGGGAATAGAAGATAGATAAGGATTATGCAAAGAAATTGGAAATTCTCTTGAAAATGCAAGTCTAAAGTCATGGATTTTAATATACAAGAATTATTTTTCTCTACCCTAAGAGTATGAAGTAGGATCATCATGAAGGAGATTCAAATTTTGAGAAAATGACATATTGATCATGGTTAGGAAGGTCTAACGGGTCAAATGGAATTGGTTTGAGTCATTTAGAGGACATTATAACTCATGACATGCTGGGTTATGATGTCTAGTATTTAAAAATTCAAATAAATGTTTTTCCGTCCAAATTTGTAATTTGAATTTGTGAAGGGATTTAAATATAATTCTTGTTCTATGTTGATAAGTTAGTGGTCTAGTAATTTGAAGAGATATGTTTATTTTTTCAAGTCATGCTATGAAGACTCCTAGTATGTAAAAAAGGAGAAAATAATGTAACTAGAGGTTAAAATATGACTTTGAGTCATGACATATAGACATCAGATCAGTTAGGGTTCAAAGTATTGATTTATTTGAAAGAGAAACTCGCTGAAGGAGAGTTAGTTGTTCAGTAAGAGGGAATAGGCTCGTGAAAAATATTCTGAGAAAGAAAATTTTGTAATGGAATATAGTTATAATGAGATCTATGTATTGCACTTGAAGAAAATATTGTATTCTTAATGGTTTTGATCACGAAAGTGAGTGAAACTAGTTAATAAATGATGTGAAAAATATGAATGGCGGTCCCTAATTTTTGGTAAGATGATTATTGTTTGACAATTAATGTCTCATAATGCATGATTGGAAAGTTTGTGTTGGAATTTTTGATATTCCTTGTAGGTTATGTGCAAGCATACATTTCTTAATGAAGGGAATGAATTGACTGTAAAAGCCTTTAATTTGTCAAATTTTTGGTGTTATAAATGTTGTATGTTTCCCCAGATGTTAGTAAGGTAGATCCATATGATTTATTATAATTTCATGTAATATTTCTTGTGAAATAAGAATCAGTTTTCATCTGGGAAAGTGAGTAATAATAACGACTAAGATGTTGCTTGAATCTAAGAATTTTAGAGGTTATTTTTTTATGAATTATGGTTGATGATTTGGGTATATATTGTAGAGATATTATTCCATCAAATATAGTTACATGTGTTAATTTTATGTATGAAAAAAACAAAGGCAATTCAATTCCTATTTTAGCACTGATATGAGCAAGTTCTGAGCACTACTTGATCTGATATGTTGAGAAAAGATTATAATATTATGTGGTTTGAGGTTACATATCAGATTCATGATGTTTATATAAAGGATCAAGGGTAGAAGATATTCATATATCAACTAGATCCTAGACTTTGGAGTAAGGGTTTCATTCATACCCTGTCTACATGCTTACACATTTAGAACATTGGTGAAAAATACATTTATCATACATCTTTGTTGTTGCCAAATCACTACGCCCTCCGAATGGGAAAAATGTGAACATGACATTTAGTGTGATTGGGACACATGGTATCACCTCTCAAAATATGGGACTTCAGCTCGAGGTGAACCTCTGGAGAAGGCCAGCTTCCTCTTCCTAAACTAAGTGTTGTAATACTCCTAGTGTAATAAAATGGTTGTCTAGACCTATGTTAACATTTTTATGGGTTTTAGGGAAAGATATTTACAGAAATAAAATTATACTAGGGATGGAGATGCACCAAATAATGGGGTGTTTCTAGACTCAAGAAGGGTTAATGTGCACCACAAGTCAACTTCACCTACAGAAACTTAGAGAGGGTATAGAATACCACAGACTAGGGAGCACACATTCCATTTGTTAATCTAGACTAGAAAAAAAAAATTAGTAGTCTTCCAGTGAAGAAGGATGAACATGAGAAGGGTGAACAAGAAAAAAAACTCAATTTCATGAAATGCTCCACCACTTGATAAGTACAGAGCTCCAAGAACCTGTAATAGAAACTTGAACTTGCAGAATGTACCTATAAGCATGAGAAAGGCACAAAGAAGTATAGAAGGATGAAAGAACTCAGACTAGTCACAAAACACACAATTTTATTACTTTAACAATGTGCACAATGCATCATACATTCAGAATTGGCAATGGTTACCATTACAATCTTGGAAAAGGCTTGAAATTTCCCTCAACATACAAAGACAACTTACAAAAGAATGATGATTCTTAAATAAAAAACACTTTCCTAAGATGTCTAACTGTCTAGCCCCTTGGATTGAGCTCTTCATTTACATTTATATAAAATATCAGTTGTGAGAGGGGAGAGGAAGTAAGCCTAAATTCTAGACATTTTGCCACCATGACTGACTACATCATTAATTGCACATGAAAGGAACATTCCATCATGCTTCATGAATTTCAAAGATTGAATTTATCCACCATTTAAATAAAAATAATATTTTTAATAAAACATTTTTTAAAGATAATATTATTTGTAATAAAATATTTTAATAAAAAATAACACATGCCTTCTGGTGGGAAAAAATTACATTGGATGGGGTTTTGGAAATGGCTCGATGAGTCAATTGGTGAGTTTCTTATTTAATAGGGTGAGCTCTTGACTTTATTGTATGGGTAGATGACCCCATGTCATCCTCATGGTTTTATTCACCAAAAATCTCAAGTATGACACCTACCTTTTGATCAGCTTATTACTAAGTGGACACTAAGATTCTTGGCATTGATGCCTCCAACTTCTTGAAATGATTTGAACCATGACTTGATGTCAACCCACTCACCGGTGACTTGGCCATAATATTTTATTGATTAATGGCCAAATTTTGTGTATCTCAGAAAATGCATCACCATATTCACATGTCCTCTTCCATCCTCTTGAGTTACTCACATCTATGACTGGAGTGGGGAATTTTTACACCATTTTACCCTTGAATTGGCAATGAATCCAAGGTTTCTCAAATACCACATTTCCACCATTTGCTTATCTCGATTGAGAAAATTATCATATGGTCATTGCTCAGCCTTAGCCTCCATCATCTACTTGATCACAACTCGACTGATTCATTCTCAAGTCTTCACCATGCCACTTCTACAAGATGGTTTGTTCCACATTGTGTTGAGTGAGCCACCAAGAAACCCAACACCCAAGCTCAACCTCGAGCTCATTTTCATGCACATGGTCATGGCTTGGCCTTATATGATATCAATTTGTATGAGCCTTTTGTAATTTTTGATGCCTCACTGAGTAATTTGGCTCAAGCCCGTAAAATTGAGCTCTAATGATAAACAAACGAGTTCTCAACCGAGCTAACACCGAGTTGAGATAAATTTGACCCCGTTCAATGGTAGGTGAGCTCACCTACGTAATTTATTAATTATTTTATCATTTTATTTCTGTGATGAGCAGAAATGGGTCCCTGGGACCAATGTTTTGATTTGATTATATTATGACCCCATTGTCTAATTTTGTCATGTGTACAAAATTGGATAACATTTTTGGTGACCTCTCAGGGATGCTTGCTTTCTAAGCATGATTCCAGTAGCCTTAATTCAATATTGGAATCCTGAAAGTGATTTTATTTATTGTCATACATCCTAGAGTCTTCTTGAGCACTGGTGATCTTAGACCTCCCTATAATGCTAAGCATAAAGTATATTGCATTTGATAAATAATTGGAATTCATGACATACTACAAAAGTTTTACTAAATAAGCATTATAAAACTCTTATGGAGCCTTCTTCTCCTGCAAAAATTCCAATGATGATACAATGTGCAAGAAAAACACAAAACAAAATAACAAGGAAATCCAAAAGATCAAAAACACACAACAATGTGCATAGGCACATGGAGGAAAACACCTAACTAAACTATACAGGGGTAGAAAAATCTCAAAATAAAGTTTTGAGATGTATCCCATTCACATAAATGGATAGTTATTATCCATTGAGCCTGGATAGATGAAATTAATTCACCTCTTTACAACTCGTGATGATGTATGGCCCACTCTAGAGAGCATCAAACTTGACGTGCTTTCCAGGTTTGGCCCTAGATCCCATTTGAGAACTAAATTTCCCTCTTTAAAATTCCTATCAGATGGTTTCTTGTCAAATGATTTCTTTACCTAATCCTATTGTTGTTCAAAGGTTCTCATGGCCTTGTTCCATACTTATTCTAAATCCATAAGTTTAGCAAACCTTGCCAACAAGGAATCATTCTTTATGGCCTCAAGCTGATGGGTCAACTCTAAAAGGTAATTCCAAAGGGAGTGGAATTTTTACTTACAAGCATGAAAGGATAATTTCCTATGGCCCTTTTAGGTGTGATCCAATCTGCCCATAAGGTAGTATTAAGTTGTGTTAGACCCACCTAAAGGGAAATAAGGATAAACCATATGGAGTATAGATAGGGGTTTCTATATATAGATATAGGTATAGGGCACTGACCCCATATATAGATAGGGCAGGAGGATGAGGGTCCAAACCTCATTCCTACATAACACCTGATGTGTTCAACCCAAGGTAAAATAAGGACTTCCACTGATCTCCCATATATCTATACCCCATATCTGGATCCATATAGGGGGTTGGGGCCGGCTATCTATAGTTGGGAAAAGATATATAGAGTAGGTTAGGAGCCATATCTATAGTATAGGGGGGCTCTTACTTAATATAGGGGCACCTTGGGGGGTGATGGCCTATTGAATCTAGCTACCCCTAGATCTATAGGCCATCGGCCCAAACTACCACTCAACCCTATCTATAACTATAAGATCTATGAAGTGGGGGTGTGAGCGATAGATCTCTCTAATATATGGGTTTTGGGGAACTCCATCCCCTAGATAGATTCTAGAAATGGAACCCCCCATTCATAGGGGGTCAGGCCAGGGCCCCCTATCTCTATCTAGGCACTCGATCGAGGTCTTCCCTCTCCCTCGATCTCTAGAGATAGGGGCCCGCCATCTACTGATATTTCATATCTATAGGGTGTTAACTAGAAACGCCACCCACCCCACTATCTAGATAGATCCTGTCAAGGGAGTTCCCCCATTCTATCTATATATATGGGTGAGACAGGGGCCCCCATCTCCTATTGTTCGAGGACCCCCTTTCTATCTATATAGATCTGGGCCCTCTCCCGATGGGTTCTCTATTTTCTAGAGTGGGTGACTATAAATAGAGTCAGGCGGGAATCTCTCACCCCTCCCCTATAGATTGGTTAGTATATTGGGACCCCTATCTTGATCTGGGGCACTCTCTCTATATAGATATGGCTTTCCTTTAGGTAGGTTAAGGACTCTCTCCCGACGACCTACTCTGTATAGCTGGGAGAGGGGGAGGCCCCCCATATATAGATAGGGTACCCATATAGAGAGGGGGGGAACTCGACTGGACTCTCTATAAAGAGTTAGGGCCCTACATCTATATAGGTCAATGGGAGAGCTCAGCTCTATATAGTTGGCACCCCCCTATATGCATATATGGGCGACCCCCATCTATGTATGCTATATATGGGGGTGGGGGAGGTGAGAGATCGAGGAGGTCTATCTCTATATGGGGAGGCTGAGGGTCCAAACCTGATGTGTTTGAATCCTACAATGTGGTTCTTCATTCACAATAGCAAGAATACCTGACTTGATGCAAAATTACTCCCCCCGCCTCTATCTATATAGTTTTCTGACTATATAGAGAGTAAGTCGTTGCCATCTATATCTAGAGGGTCCCCCAGCTATATTATATAGAGTAGGCCCCCCTATCCCCCCATATATATATATCTAGTAAATAAGGGGGAGATAGTGTCCCCCTATCTCCCCCCTATATAGATATGGGAGAGAGGGGGGTAGAAATTCCTGACTATAGAGATTCATTGCTCTATAGAGTAGGCTGTCACCATAGATCTAATTTGAACTAGGAGGGAGGGTGCCAACTATAGGTGTTTACCGCTCTATAGAGGAGGTTATTTCCATCTAGATAGATAGGGTGCTAACTATAGAGAGTCACTCTCAGATAGATATGATCTATATATAGGGGTGGTCGAGTTACATTTGCCTATTATTCATCCCATTCACCCATGAACTAGAAAATCATTCACTCACCGCTTACTGGTTCCCATTAGTTCATTGTTGCTGGATGGTAGGGTGGCCTTCCCCATCTGAGCCTATGGTTCCTTGTGGTTGGAGTTTTCCCCAAATAGATGAGAGATAGATTCCAAACCTACAATGTCAAAATGTGATGTTAGATTGGTGAATCTATTAGCACCATGCACAATAATGGCATATAACTTTGAACCTAATGGGCCAGCCTGAACCTTTCAGAATGGGGGGTCACTATGGCGGGAGGCCATTGACTAGATCCATATCTGGAGATGGAGGTCCCACAGAAGGGCACAAGAAACTGAGACCGAGGGTGCCCCTATCTATATCTGGGGCACTCGACTGCCCCTCTATATCTCTAGAGGGATGGAGGGCCCCTATAGAGAAGATGAAGATCTATAGGGAGGGGGCTCCCCTAGATTCTATGGAGGGGGAAACCACTCAATCGATATTCCTATAGATCTAGGGGGCCCTATCTATATATGAGGCACTTATCCTATCGACCGACTTCCTTGACCCCCTCTAGATCTATGGGGTTGAGTGCCCCATATGCATATATCTTTAAGGGCCTTAGACCCCATAGATCTAGAGGGGGTTGAGCCCCTATCCTTCCTCCCCCTTTAGATAGAGCCCCTAGACCCCATATCTATGTGGCCCTATATCTATATGGGGGAGCAGGCCTATCTATATATAGGGGACTCCCTCTCTAGGTATATTAGATCTATAGGGGCCCTATGATCGATATTTCAGGGGCCCCCAATTAGATATATTAGGATCGATATTTCAGGGGGCCCCAATTAGATATATAGGGATCAATATTTTGGGGGCCCCCTCTAGAGAGATTAGATCTATAGGGGCCCTATGATCACTATTTTGGGGGAGTGCCCCTTGTAATAGAGTCATAGATAGGGGCCCCCAACCCCATCTATAGAGATCTGGTAGAGGGGGCCTATTGCCTATCTATATAGGGGAGGGGAGGGTTCCCCATATATAGATAGGGCCACATATCTATATAGGTCTATCCAAACTGGGTCCCCATAGATATCATATCAGATATCTATGGGGGGTAGGGGAGGGGCCCCAGTGAGGGAGACCACCCCATATATAGATAGGGGTGCCCTCGTGTCGACATTAGGAGGCCGAAGGGGACCACCGCTTATATTATACTCCACCATAGGACAACCGTTGTGATATGCGATAGAGAAGGCCCTCAACTTCTTCGACCCCTCTTCCCCATCTAGAGGATCTAGGTGCCATATAGAGTATCTAGGGGGCCTATAGATTTAGGGACACCCTATCGGGGTGAGTATCTCTATTCAACACCCTATATAGAGATATAGTAGTAAGACAAGGGCAATGAAGCTCATCCCCATCTAGATAGATATGCTCTAGCTGAGGTGGCCCTCTATATCTCTCTAGGTGCTTATAGAAAATAAAGAATCTATATAAGAGAGGGGTGCATAGCATATAGATAATGACCTTCCATTGGCACCTCTATCTATTCCATATAGTCACACCCCCCCTCCTCTATATCTATATACCTAGGAGCGAGGGCCCACTGCTCCCCGACCCCCACCCTTATCTATACGCATCTCATTATTGATCGCTAGAGTACTGCTTACTAGTGATTATGATCGTTGATAGTATAGTATAGTGTATAGTCATAGTAGGCCCCAATAGGCCCCCCCCATCTAGATATAGATATATAGTTCAAATAGAGATAGAGATATAGGGGCGGGCCCCTCCCCTCCCCTTTCTATAGATATCAATCTCAATTGATCATATCTGAAAAATAGATAGATAGATTGGGGGACCTCCCTCGCCTCTCATTCAAATATAGATATAGAGTTCATATAGTCTCATTCAAATATAGGGGCGGGGGAGTGTAGATAGAGTTGATAGGGGGCCGTGAATAAGAGGAAGGAGGGAAAATATCTTTGCTTGAATACCTCGCTATGCTCGGTAATACTCCCCTTTTGAACCATCCCCAATCTTATAGAGAGGGCCCCATCTCCATCGGGGGAGGGGGGTTGGGTCGAGGGTGACTCTCTAGAGTATAGTCAGAGTGAGGGATGATCTAAGTGAACCAAGAGGGGGACCTCCCATATCAAATCTCTATAGATGCCCTATAGTTCTATCTATGGGGTTGAGGGAATCAACTGATAGATAGGCCTAAATGAGACTATGGGGGGCATTTAGACTATAGAGATTTGACAATCAATCCCCTCTTTCTATATGGGGTGGGGCCTATTCAATATAATATAGGGGGTGGCTATATAGAGTTAACACTCCCCATCCCCTGACCCTAACCTACCCTGAATAATCTATCTAGTTATTAAGAGGAGGGCTATCATATCTGGCTGATCTATATGGGAGGTAAGGTAAGCAGTGAACCACTCTCCTTATTACCTATCAGTTTATAGGAGATCCTTCAGATCATACCCAAGTATAGGGCAATAACCTACTAAACTCTAGATATATAGCTGGGGGAGGATCCCTGAACTATTTATAGCTATGCGGGGGCGACTCTCCATGGTACACAACCCCTATCTATATGGACTAATAGGCCCCCTACCTATTCTCTATATGGGGGTGGGGGTGATAGAATAGATCTCATCTATCTGGGGGTAGCTATACATAGTCAATAGTCGGCACCCTATATAGATATATGGCTATGCTCCCCATAACATAATATAGCGGTCTATAGGGAGAAGCTTCTCTCTATCTAAATAAAATGTAACAAGATTTGACACATTATTTCTATACCTGTATGTTAGATGTACGGGTTCCCTTCTTCTCTGTAAGGACCTTCGCCTTCTATATGGGTTTCATCCCCACATGCTGCTAGAGTTATAGTTTACTAGGGGAAGATGTCAGAAGTGGACCAATCTAACTCCTCAACTGATTCCTCTTCTGAGTGGTTACATCCAATCCAATGTCCAATGCCCCAGATGCCACTATACATGGTTTTGGCTCGATGGGTTAACTTCCCACACAACATGATGAAATGAGAATGGGATTATGGGTAATTCGATCAAACTCTCTATTTCCCCTCCCCCACCCCTAGATCTATATCTGGGTGGAGGGAATCATATCTCTCATGATTAAATCAGCCTTGAGCTAGAAGAAATGTTAGTCTCTATCTATATCTAGGGCCAATAACCATTTACTAAATTGATGAGGATGACATGAAGTACCTTGATATCTTCCTCAATTAGGCATCCCAATTATGATGATGCAAGTCAAATCTTGCCCATCATTTTATGTCACATCATCCCACCTTCCATCATTATCCCATTCATAGAATCACCATCTCGATGTAACGTGATTATACTATGTCATAACATTGGATCAAAAGCATGACCCCATATCTATCTAGGGGCCCTTATGTATGTTAGTGACCCGCCCCTATCTCTATATGGCATGAATGACCATGGAACAAGATTGAACAAGCATGATTGATAGTCATATTTCAACTGGATCGAACAACCTACTAATTGACAAGAGGAATGGAAAACATTTCTGTATGTGTCGGGGTCACCCATAGGGATATAGATAGATCAAGAGATATAGATATATAGAGAGAGATATAGATAGAGTCGAGATATAGAGTTCAGATATAGAAAGAGAGAGAGTGAGTGAAGATTGAGATATAAAGAGAGATAGAGAGAGATAGAGAGAGAGAGAGAAGAGATTAAAGATAGTGAGAGAGATATAGAGAGAGAGATAGAGAGAGAAGAGACTTCAGAGTGAGATATAGAGAGTTTCATTCAGAGTTCAAATAATGATATAGAGAGAGATAGAGAGATTTTAATTCAGAGTTCAGATAGAGATGGGACCAATAGATCCCTAAGTGAATATCCCTCTCCCCCATATATATTCTCTATATGGCAGAAAAGTGGATCAGATCCCTGATGGTCCTAAAAAAGTGAAGATAGATGGGGTTGGCAGTTGCCTATCTATATATGGGATCCCCTATAGAGAGTATAGATGGGACCACCGGATACCTGATGGGACCAACATATCTCCCCTATATAGAGTCTATACATAGGCCCAACACCTTATCTATATATGGGATTGAATCCCCATGGGCCCAACGAAGCACAAATAGATGATGGGGTTGGCAGTGCCCTTATCTATATATGGGATCGGATCCATCTCTCTCACCACAGTTACAGGCCAGTCAGAATGTATATAGAAATTTATCTTCTCTATATTGGGCATAGGTCCATCCATCTCCATCTCTATTATACAATAGGGGTAAGTGATTTCCGATTCAAAACCCATCTATAAATTCTATTCTCTTTGATAATATAGAATAAGGGTAAGCGAATTAGCCTATCTATAGAATAGAAGGGTGTGATATATAGATAGGGGGTGGTACATCCATATCATTCCAAGGTCAGGTCTAGGGTGGCCTTGCCCCTATATGGATATCTGGCACAACCGTTGCTGCAAATATTTGAGACATGTCTATTCTCCAGTAGGCATCCCTATCTATACTTGGCGGCATCCCTATCTATGGTAGAACCATCCGATGCTTCTCTGCATTCATCCCCTGGGGGTGTTAATGAAACTAAACTACAATTTTCCCTTGATTGAGTGAATGGGGGGCTTCCTCCGAGTGAGAAATGGAACATACAACTAGAATTCATGATGGGCCAACACCCACCATATAGAGATTGAGAGTTCTTCCCCGATCTAGATAGATAGTAGACTCCCATCCCATTGTTGAATTATGGCATGGGTGAGGTTAAATAGAGAGAGGGCAGGGGAGATAACCTCCACAATTTTATTTGGCCTTCCTTTACATTTCTTAGAGACCTAGGTTCAGACGGGTTGATTGAGCTTCCCTTCTTGACTCCCTAGATATGAGCAGAGGAAGTGACCAATAAAAGGAGTGACTGATTCAAAGAGACAATAGATATATAGAGAGGGCCCTAAGGGCTTCAACAATTCCCATATATATATTGGGGTTGATCTCAACCCCAATTTCTATATGGACCATAACGGGGAAGGAAGAATCACACCTTTGTATTCTATATGACCTCTAGATCTCTTTAGCCAAACGCAAGCCCTGATAGAATCTATATAGAGGGGAGGGGTGGGTTTATAGGGGAGGGGGAAAGGATGGGAATGGGTATATGCCTATCCCCATCCATGAATATAGGACTGGTACCAGTACTAGTACCAGATAATACCTCTCTAGCTCTACAAGAGGTTGGTTCGGTAATAGTCCCAGTACCAACCAACCCCTATCTATCCAGCTGGCTGGCCTACTAAAATTTCTATTATAGGCACCAAACCTACCAACTCAATATTTTTTGTCTATTGTTACATCCCCAAGGGGTCTTCCCTGATAGGGGCAGGGGGGTTATCATTTTTCATTGTCCGTAAAGGTGAGGGATGGTTATCCATCCTTAAGGTGAGGTATGGTTGTCCTCCATAGCTGTGGTACTTCAGATGATACTAAGGAGTTGTTGTTTGTTTGTCATAAGTTCCTTTAGTCCTTAGGGAAAACAAAACCTCATGTTAGTTTCAATTGTGTGCTGAATAATCCTTATGAGGTTTTTGTTTCTAGACTTAGCCAAATTGTTTCCTTGTGGATAGTAATTGGATAAAGTCTTGAGGTAGACCTCATTCTTAACATCCCATTCACAAAACTTCATACCAAGAAAATCCATTGCTTTTTCTAAAATGGATGGAAACAGGACATCAAACCTTGTCATTATTCCTTCTAAGAAATCAAGAATTTCCTTCTCATTGCTATCCTTTAATGCTATTGCTTATGTCCATCAATTAAAATAGTCCTTTGCAGTAAAGACCCATTTATGTCTGTAATTGGATTAAGGATTAACCATTCTGATGATGTCCAAACCCTATTAGACAAAGGGTTGATCTACTTGAATTGGATGCAATGGAAGAGATACCAACTTCTACTTTCTCGTAAAAAAGGCACATTGCTTACATTTTCTTACCTAGAGATGAGTATCTTTGAACAAATCCAGCCAATTATAGCCAAATCACTTGATCTTGGTAGTAGTTTTTCATGCATAATTATGGCCTCCAAATAGGCGATTATGAAACTCTTCTATTATCTTACTTACCTAATCTAGTCCCATGCACTGAAGGAGGAAATCATTCAAATTTTTTTGAAAGAGAACATTATCTACCAGAACATATGGAATGTACTAAAGATGGAAGGTATGTCTTTGATTTTTATCCATGTTCATAGGATATACTTTTGAGAAAAGGAAAATCTTCATTTTGGATAACCAGTCAACTTGATCATCACTCTCATCAGTATTTAGAAGTTTCACATCCTCATCACTTTTTGTTTCCATGTCTGCAACAAGTTGTTGACACAAACCTTTACCTCTGACACGTTTGGTAACTTTGATATGTACATCATACTTCATCACCTTTATGATCATCCAACACACTTTTCGTTCATCTCTTTGTTCAGCAAAAATTCCTTGACACCTAGATGAAACACCATCAAATGAATTATGTTGTTGGATAAGATGTGCTTTAATTTATTCAAAGCTCAAATAACTATAAAGACTTGTATTTCAATTAATGAATATTTGAGATCAAAGTTTTTGAGGGATTTATTAAAGAAAGAAATTGATTACTCCATCAGGTTGTTGTTTTGTTGGGTGAGGATACTCGAAATGCTCTCTTGACCTGCAAAAGCATAAAGGATAAAGTCTTTATCAAAACTGGGGTTTACCAATGTGAGATCTTTAGAAATGGCCATTTTGATGGATTTGAAGCTCTCCCTTCCTTCCTTTTTCCATGAGAATGACATATTTTTCTTCAACATGGCTGTCAGTAGTTTATCCAATGTCGTGAATTGAGGGATGAATCTCCACACAAAATTTATGGTTCCCAGAAAACTCTAGAGACCCTTCTTGTGACTTGGGAGAGATAAGGAAATAATTGAATGAATCTTGGATGGATAGATTGATAGTCCTTCCACTAAAAAAACATGACCCAACCGAAATTTCCCTTGTGCACTAAAATAAACTTCTTGGGATTACGTGAAACCCCAAACTCCCTACACCTTCGGAAAACCTTCCTAAGATGCGGGATGTGTTCTTCTGCATGCTTAGAATATATAGTTATGTCATCTAGGTAAACCAAGATGATATCATTCATTAGTCCCTTAAACTCCATTTCCATGGCTCTTTGGAAAGTAGCCCCGACATTGGAAAATCTGAATGGAATTTTCTTATAGGCATACGTGCCCCACTTGTTAGTGAAATCCATTTTGAATTGGTCAGATTCTTGGACTATATTTTTATTATAACCCGAATATCCATCGAGAAAATAAAATCTTTGGGCTCATACCACCATTTGAAGAATATTCTCTATTAATGGGAGAGGATAATGGTCTTACAATGAGGCACAATTCAAATCCCTGAAATCTAGGCACAATCGAATCTCTCCATTTTTCTTCCTTACGAGAACCATATTGGATACTCAAGAGGAGTTCTTGATGGGAAAAATAATACATGACTTGATGAGTTTAGTTAGCTCCTTTCTCATTAGTGGCTCAATTTTGGGATTAATCGGCCTCTGTTTTTGATGAACTGACTTAGAATTAGGATCCAGTTTGATGGTATGTTGTGCTAGACCTGGATCAAAACCACACAGGTCTTAATAGCTCCATGTAAAAAATTTCATTATACTCTTGACAAATTTTGATGAAATATTTTTTCTCTTCAGAATTACACACTTTTCTAATCTTCAGAAACTTTTCATGCGCTATCTCAACTTCCTCAAAATCCTCTTCTTTGACCACCATGTTAGAGCTTTGTCTTTTGGCTTGATCATCTGAATTAAAGATGGATTCTAGAGTGACTAAAATTTTGGGTAGTTTGTTTCTTTTCAATTATATGATTTGATCACCATATGATTCTTGCAGCTTATCTTTATTTTTCGTAGCAAACTATAGCTCCTCTTGTAGGAAAAGGACAATTTTTTTATCACTATCGAACACTTTCCAACTACTCACATTATCAAGGAATGTAGATCAAACCACCATTTTGAAAAATTTCTGCCCTTCTTTCATGATATCAACAGGTATGTCGTATTGCGATCCAATTGTAGCAATCCTATCAACATCTTGATTTTGATTTCTAGGAACTGCATGGATCCCAAAAGATTCAAAATATTCAATCAAGTCCCATAATTGGTTCTTATATGATCTTAAAATAAAATTTCTTGGATTCACTACTCTTGTAAATATCTATGATTTAATCAAATAAAAAAACAAAACATTGCACAATAAAATAATAAAACCAGAGATATTGTAATTCATTTGGGACATTGTATTCATCTAGAGATAGCTTCTTATACAAATGATTGATCCTATAATCTAGGAGTCAAGTTTTATCACTTATTCTTCCTCATATCTCTCTCCATAAATCTCTCAAACTTATCCCTAGGATCACTCACACTCCAAAATAGCTACGTGAGTTATTTATTCAACAACTTCACTCACACAAAACTATTAACTATATTATTAATATGAGTTATATCAACTCATTATTAATAATATTACAATTTATTAATAATGTCACAATATATTTGTAAGAACTACGTGCCATCACTTGATGAAAAAATAACTCACTGTCTCCAAAAATTGTGAGATCCTTGATTCCCTTCTTTTGGGCTAGCTGAATTCCTTACACAAAGGCCTCGTATTAAAAAACATTGCTAGTGCAACTGAATTGGAACTAGAAAGATGAGAAATACTTATCTCCCTCTGGATAAATTATCATAACATGAGCACTAGATCCATTCTTACTTCTTGGGCCATCAAAGAATAATTTCCACAGTCCCTCCAAATTGCTTTGTGTTTTGACAAGTTACAATATGATTGTATCTTCTTCATGAATACAGTAGGTACCTAATCTCATTTCTTCCAAAATCATAAAACCATCTTCTTCTTATGCCAACACATCATCATAGGGATCATAATGATGATCTATAATTACTTCATCTAACACTATATCAGGGACCTCATTTACAAGAGTAGTTGGTTCATGATTAACATCTTCTTCTTCTAGATCTCTGATGGTTTAATTCCAATTTATAAGACTAGCAGTGTAGGGTTCTACATGATTATGGAATATTGGTTCCACCCTTATAGTTACTTTGGTTACATATCAATTCCTAAGAATCATATGTGACCAATAGGCTAATAGATTACTGCCCATCTTGGCAGTGAAATCTCATGATAGGAAGATGGAAAATAAAGGAGGGAGATCAATGACTGATATGTCTAGGATGAATGAAAAACTTGGGCATGCATGGATGGTAAGTTGAAGTCCCTTGATAACTCCAATAGTCTTAATATTTTTTTTTATCCAACTGAATAAATCTCTTTGTAACTAGTGCATATTGTATGCCTAGTACATCTATAATTTATTTGGGCATGATTGAGCTACTCGCACCAGAATCAATCGTGCAATTATGCACTAGGTGGTTGCCAATGATATGAAAAATATATAATGGTGGTGTTTTTTTGGATTTAGGAATACTTTTCCCTTCCTTTTGACATAAAATCATGGTAGTTTCTACTCCATGACCTAATGATCCATCGAATATACTAAAACTATTTAGAGCCTCTCGCAACAAATTTCTTTGAGAAGGAATTGAGAGTGTGTTCCACATAGTAATGCTCAGGTTGGTCTTCTTCATTTTTCTACTATGATAAAAGGAATTTATTCAAATTTTCTAACACTTCTATGGGTGTTAGGATTCTCTTTTAAAAATTTCTTTTTAGGTACTGTGATGCCTAAAGAACCTTCTTTCCTCACAACTTAGGTATCAAGTGTTTCTGGCAGTTTCTTTCTTGCATATTTATCACCACTACTTTTGGTTGAGGCTATGAATTGGATTCTTGATCAGATTTGGAAGGTTGAGGTTCCATTTATCTCTTCTTGGAATGAGTGTTTACCGTTATTGATGAGGAATTTGTATCCAACCCTCAAAAATATTCTTCTTTCTGGTTTAGCAAAGTGGCTTCTTCCGGTGCATGTGGTTGATATGATATTTCTTACGTAGATGAAATTTTTGTTAGCTCTGAAGGGGAAGATATGCCTTGAACCATAAGGGCATAGCTAATAAATCTATTAGGACAAATATTTTGATTGTGGGGTTGAGAAAAATGATAGCACCATTCATAGTCTTAAACTAGATTATTCTAGATAGGTATTATGGCTCGAGATGAGCTAGAAACAAGAGGGTTTTGAAACTTCAAAGGCCTGACATTTGTAGCTTGATTTATAGCTTGATTTTTTGGCTGATTTTTCCCATGAAAAGGAGGATGATTAGCCTAATACTTCTAATTTTGTGGCTGATATGAATGGTTATATTGAAATTGTTTCCTCTTGAGTGCAATGAGCTCATTTCCAAAAGTTTGTAGAAATGAATTTACTTCAAATAGATCATTTGAAGAGGTAGGGGTAGATTGAGATGGTTGATTAGAGGCTGATGGAATAGGAGAAATGATAGAATTATTTTTTGTAAGATCCAAAGACAACAACATTAGCAGCCATGGAGCTATCTTTCCAGCCTCAATCAAGGAATTTTCCACTCTTATGGAAATGTCATATGCATCAGGTAATATAGTCCCTCCCATGGACTAGATCATAATTGCTACATCTCTATTCAAGGCTCATAAATAGTAAAAAAATGCATTATTTGTAGAAGGATTTATGAGTGCTAGAATCCTATTCAAGGTCCTATGGAATTCGAATTTGAAATCACACATGTATTCTTGGGGAGATATCTTCATGGTAGTGAGCTATTCCAAAATTGATAAGTGATCACTCTTGTCTTAAAAATATTTACAAAGATTGTCTCCTAACGCGTCCCAAGTGGTTGTTGTGCCAACACTTAACCCTCGAAACAATTGAAGTGATTTTCCCTTAAAAGAGGTAGCAAGAAGTATAACCACAATGTTGTCATCTATGATATTATGTACTACACAAATGTTGACTACATCAAGAATATGTTCTACTGGGGTAACATGAGTTTCCCCTATGTAAAAGGGTAAACTTTTGAGTGCCGCAATAGGTATAGGGTCACGTTGACTAAACAGAAGAGGAATGCTTGCATTGAAAAGGGGAAAAAATTGGTGGCGTGTCATAGCAATAAGAGTTTGATTGTTCCTTTGTGGAGGAAACCTTTTGTATGGAGGATTTGAATGACCCCTACAAGGTAAAGGTGTAACTTGTGACGTTGAAATGCCTCTTCTTCTTCTCTTTGGAGGAGACAAGGAAATTTTGATATGATGATAATTTACTTACTTTGAAGAATATCTTGTCTGAATTCTTCGCATAAGTTAATGCACTAAGATTTGGAATCTAGAGATATAGAGTCACCAGATAATTTAATTGATGCAAGTGAGAAGAGAAGTACCAACTCCTGGTCCCACCGATTGTGCCAAAAAAATTTGTCGCCAAATCACTGCACCCTCTGAATGGTTAAAATTTGAACAAGACATTTAATTTCACTCAGACACATGGGATCACCTCTCAAGCTATGGGACTTGGGCTTGAGATGAACCTCCAAAGAAGGTTGTATTTCTCTTCCTAAACTAAGTGTTATACTACTCCTAGTGTACTAAAATGGTTATCTAGACCTACGCTAAAATTTTAATTGGTTTTAGGGAAAGATATTTGCAGAAATAAAAGTATACTAGGGATGGAGATGCACTAAATAAATGGGTGTTTCCAAACTCAAGGAGGGTTAATTTGAAGAGGGTGTGTACACCACAAGTCAACTTCACCTACTACAACTTAAAGAGGGTACATAATACCACAAACTAGGATGTACACATTCCCTTTTTTAAGCTTGATTAGATAAATAAGTTATTAGTATTCTAGTGAAGAAGGATGAACTTTATAAGGGTGAATAAGAACCAGAATTAAGCTGCATGAAATATTCCACCACTTGATAAGCAAAGAGATCCAAGAACTTGTAAGAGAAACATGAACTTGCATAGTGTACCTACAAGCATGAGAAAGGAACAAATAAGTATAGAAGGATGAAAGGACTGAGATTAGTCACAAAGCACACACTTTTGTTACTTCAACAATGTGCACAATGCATCATACATTTAGAAGAGGCAATGATTGGCATTAAAATCTTGGAAAAGGCTTCAAAGTTCCCTCAACATAGAAGGACAACTTGTAGAAGGAGGATTCTTTAATAACACACACTTTCCTAAGATGTCTAACTGTCTAACCCCTTGGAATGAGTTCTTCACTTACATTTATAGAAAGTATCAGTTGTGAGAGGGGAGAGGAAGTAAGCCTAAATTCTAGGCATTTTTCCTCCATAATTGAATACATCATTAATTGCATATGAAAGGAACATTCCATCATGATTCGTGAATTTCAAAGGGTGAATTTATCCACCATTTAAATAAAAATAATATTTTTAATAAAATATTTTTTAAAGATAATAATATTTTTAATAAAAAATAACACATGCCTTCTGGTGAGAAAAATTAATTTGGATGGGGTTTTGGAAATGGTTCGCTAGCCAGCTGGTGAGTTTCTCATTTAATATGGTGATCTTCTGATTTTATTGAATGGGTACGTGATCTCATGTCGTCCTCATGGATTTATTCACCAAAAATCTCAAGTATGACACCTACCTTTTGATTGGCTTATTACCAAGTGGACACCGAGCTTTTTGGCATTGATGCCACAAACTTCTTCAAACGAATCAAGCCATGCCTTGACATCAACCCACTTGGTCGGTGACTCGACCACATATTTTATTGATTAATGGTTGAATTTCACATAGCTTGGAAAATACATCACCATATCAACATGTCCTCCACCATCCTCTCAAGTTCCTCATGTCTATGAATCCAAGGTTTCCTAAAACCCACATTTCCACTTTTGGCTTAGATTGATTGAGAAAATTATCACATGGTCATGGTTGGGCCTTAGCCTCCGTCATCTGCTTGATCGCAACTCAGTCGTGTCATTCCCAAGTCTTCATCGTGCCACTTCTACAAGATGGCCTTTGTTGTATTGCATTGAGTGAGCCACTAAGCAACCCAACTCCCGAGACCAACCTTGATCTCTTCTATATACACACAGTCATGGCTTGGCCTTATATGATATCAGTTCGGCTGAGCCTTTTGTAATGTTTGATGTTTCACCAAGTAATCTGGCTCAAGCCCATCAAATTGAGATATAATAATAAACGAATGAGTTCTCAACCAAGATAACATTGATTTGATCTCAATTTTACCCCATTCAATGCTAGGTAAGATCACCTATGTAATTTATTAATTGTTTTATCGCTTTATCTCTGTGATGACCAGAAATGGGTCCCTAGGACCAATGTCGTGATTTGATCGTATTAGAAACCCTTTGTCTAATTTTGTCATGTGTGAAAAATTAGATAACACATATTCATCCTCTATTGGTAATATATTCATGTTTTAATCCTTATAATAGACAATGGTGCAAAAAATTGATCCTTTAATCACCAAATGCAAAAATTTATTGCAAAATTTATACCCTCGGGCTCCATAGTGGTGCACAATTAGGTTGAGCTAGGGCACGCCTTTTGAGGGGTCAAATCAAAGAAGTGTTACATAAAATTTGGAGGTAATATTTATGAACATGTATTATAGCCATTAGTGAATAATTATTGAGTTTTCAAGGGTTAAAATTGGGGTTATGATTGAAAGTTGCATGGGGGAAGCCAAACATAGTCCCAAGGCTTATCTTGAGGGTAGATTTATAAAGGAAGTGGCCTGTATATTTTTATTTAGGGACTGAAATTCTAGATTAAGAAAAAATTCATTAATGGGTGTTCAAAAAAATTCACAATATACCTTGACACCTCATACAAAGGAAATTATGCATGCTAGAAGTCTACAGCTGACCTAGTAAGGGTATGTAAACAAGAATGCAAAAATAAAAGTATAAAGAGTTGTATATGGAATTGAGCCATGAAATTTTAACGACATATTTGGATAGGTGAATTTTTACTAATGAATCTTTAAGAATCCTTTGGGTACTTGTAGAAGCATGAGTGCATGGATGGAGCAGAGTGCATGGTCTTTAGAGGCATATAAGGGAAAGTGGAAGTCAACGAAGAAAAGGCAAGGTTTGAACATTACCCATGCATTTTGGATGAATGAAATAGAATAATAGGAGAGTGAATGATAGAGGTAAAGTAGTGACTAAGAACTAGTTAATACATAGTTCAAATTCGGGCTAAATTGGGCTAAGATCATTTGTGAAGAAGAAGTAAAAACAAGACAACAAGAAAAAGTTCAAATCACTTTTTTTTTATTTCAAGGTCAAAGATGACTGTAAGGTATTTTAAAGGGAATAAATAATATGGTATGTGTCTAAGGTGAAGATTAAGAAGTACATAAAGAAACCAAATTTTCTTGCTATATTCAAATACAAGCTATTGTACACCTGAAAGTTAATGAAAAAAGTGAATAGTTTGATCTTGTTTTATGATTAGTTAAATTTATTATGGTCCTCTACATCACCCATACACCTTCCAAATTCAACCTTCAAGAAGAAATTTGAATTTTACATAAATTAAAAACTTCCTAACAATGAAACGTAAGCCCAAACATCCAAAAATAGAAAGGGATTGAATTTTACAACCTAACTTACAATCTAATTAAATAACAATATCAAAGATAAAAAAACTAGTCAATATAAAGGTTAAAATGAAGGGAAAATTAATTTTAAATCAAGGAAGAAAAATAAAAATTAGAAACTTAGGTCACTTTACACATTTACATCAACCCAAACAAATTTTGAGCCTGAATGACCCATTGTTATCCAATGAGCCTCGTGTGAGTTAAACCCCTTTCATCCTCTTTTGCTTTTATTTATTTTGTTTATTTCATGGTACTAGTCTTCCAAACATATGTTTGTAATCTTAACACTCAACACATAAATCATACCTTCTCTAAATGATATATAATTCAATTCTACTATTGCAAAAAAACACACACATAAAAAATTTACACACAATTTCAAATGTATAATTTTCAAGATCAATTTATCAACATCAATCAAGTTTATCGAAATTCTCCATAGCTATTATTCCATCAACACTGATTAAATATATCCTATAGACTAATCAAATTGTATTATCTAACACATGTTTATAATTTTACAATTCATCATTAAAATTAATTGATGCACATAAACACCTACAAAAATTCAAACAATTAGATTACAACAATAATTTCTAAAAGTTATTTCTCTAAATAATGTATATTCATGATGTACCATATTCCACCATTTGATGTCAACAGCTCTAGTTGATGCTTACATTCATTATTCTTTCCATGTTTCCAAGGTTTACTAATGTACACACATCTAATTATTTATATTTTCTAGTTTCATTTATAGCCTTTTAAGTTGATCCTACATTTGGATCTAAGTTTTAATCCCAATGTTTTTTTTCATATTCTCAAGCGATTAAGGGTCAACAAGGTTATAACCAACTTATTTCACACACTACTCTTTAAGTACAACAAATCCGATAAGGAGTACACACACACACATACAAGTATATATAAATATATATATATATATATATATATATATATAATAGTAATACTAATGACTATTATCATTTACAAGTAAAATTTTTTATTTACATGAAGTTAGGTACCATGTGGCGAGACAACCAAGTTTACCAGAACACCGCTAAATCCATATATTTTTCTTATTTATATCCTAATAGTGTCACGAGAAAAAATAAGCATTAAATTCTAGGATGGGAAATAAGATAAAAAGGATAGATTTGAGTTGTGTATGCTCTATCTAGAAAAATGGAATCTGATATCTCCTCGTATAGGACCAGTCAGACGAGGATAGAACCGCATGAGCACTAGTGTCTTAGAAATAAGCCAATTTCAGATATTTTTAGGGTGTGATGATGTCTTCTTCCTTTTTCTCTTTGTCACTTACACGTTGTTGTAGGGTTTCACTATCACAACTAAACCTACAAAAAAAACCCTAGCTACCTGCAAAAAGCCTACGAAAATATCATATGAAAAAAATAATTCATATGCTTGAGTTGGAATAACCTCAGTGGCCACCCCAATGTGATTTTCACTAAGCATTGCACTATATTTCAGACTCCATGTAGTTCTAGTGTGTGTGTGTGTGTGTGTGTGTGTGTGTGTGTGTGTGTGTGTGTGATTGAATTGTGTCCCTTAAAGCTAGGTTTCCCTTGTGTCATTCACACTAAGATAATGTGATACAATTATTTTCCCCCAAGATGAATATGTGTGATGGAATTCAAAAATAGCCCATCATATGTGGTGAATAATGCAAACCAAATGCAGTCCTTGAATGTTACTCTTTTCCCAAGTAGTAAATAGTAAGTAATAGACCAAGTTTCTCAGCCTCTACCAATAGTAAGTTGTGTATATATATGGCTTCATTATTTGAATTTCAACAATTAGCTGCATAAAAGGTCGACCCAATGAATCAAAAAAGACACAAAATTAAGTACCAAATGATAATTTGGAAAACCAAAGTGAATGGAAAACAACACCCATAAGGGACACCATCACCAGGGCCGTAGTGTCTTCTATGGGTGGAATTGTCCCAAAGAAAATAAATAGAAATAGGTATAGACAAAAAATCATGCACATACTACTATTTTATTATTCCATCAAGTATGTTGTTATATCCATGGATCTTAAGTAAGAAAATTATTCACTAGTGACATGATCATTTGCTCATCCACTTGCTTTGATTGTTTCTATTACATTTCTCTCTCACATATATCATTTCTATACCAGTTTTGGTTAGGTCACATGGATCCCTATCTATCCGATTTTTCACATATGTCATCATTTATCCTAGGAAACTAATTTCCATTCTGGAAACTTGCGCCCAGGCGCTCCTATCGTCTTTGTTCTTTTCACTTATTTTGACATTTTTGGTTGGCATTTCTAGTTTTCTTATCATTATCCAAATCTCATAGTCAACCTTTTGGGTCAATAGTGTCAAAATTTATACAAGATATTCATATATACAAAAACTATACTCTATTATTCTAGCTATCAATTCTAAGGGGAAATCACATCTACATACTATCACTTCCATCAAAGGGACTGCATTTTTGGGCTGCATACACTGCATAAGAAGGGGAAGTTCTCAATTCCATATCACACGTTTACATATTATCTAGCTACAATCATGCTATCTTGGCATCAATGGCATGAGGGCCACCTAAGGACACTATTTCACACACAAAAACAAAAAACTACATGGAGTCTAGAATGTAGTGCAACGCTCTATCATAAGTCCACTCATTAGGTGACTGTCGAGGTCATTTTAACTTCACATATTACATTTTTCATTCTGATTTGATGTTTTTGTGAGCTTGTATAGGTAGTTAGGGTTTTTTTGTAGGCTACAAGTACCCTTAGCGATCAAATAACAAATATCAATTGATTGACATAAAGTGGTAACAAAACCTTAGAAAAACAAAAGAAAGTAGATTCTAAGCTTCTACACAGTCACCCGCACCCATGAATAGTCACCATTACCTAAGAACACCTATCCAACACCACGCACCTATGTTCGACATCATTTTTTAGGCTCTATATTTTATAGAGAGCAGTTGTGACACTGTTTCAATCATGTTCAACACTTTATACTACCCAGATTAATTCCAAATTATACAAGTTTCAACCAAGTAATTTACCAATCCTATTTACTTATATTTTTACACTACTTGGGTGTTTAACATTTGTATATTCACTGTATTTTATCATATCATCTACTTTGCAATTATATTTAATTCAATTTTTATTAAATCATTTGGTGAACCCACTCTTCTTTGACCTTATTTCCTTATTCGTGACCTTTATCGCAATCCTCAATGTGATTCTTACATTCTTAAAAACCTTCTTTCTTTCCAAGACACTCTTCCTATTGGCTAGGACACCCATAACATTTACATAGTCTCCCATGACAAAATATTGCCTTCATGTTCCCCTTCATCTTCTATAGCCACGCATGTTGTTGTACCCTCTTCTACTCCTATTATAACACATGATAATATTACTATAGATTATTTTCTTGATCATGTTCTTTCTTGTGAAAATATGGATATTAATAATTCTACTTCTAATGTTGAAAATGTAAATGTGCATGGTGTCTTTTATCTTAGTATTCAAGATGAATGTAAAGTTTTATCTCCTGCTCTTCCTACTTCTGTAACTGCCTCTAATGAATGCAATGATAATTGTGATATTAGTAATCCTATCACTTCTTTATATGATGATGATATCCTTGATGAAATAATTTCTTGTGAAAATATGATTAATAATGATGTTGATTATGTTTCTTATGATGAACATGTTAGCGATGATACTACTTCTCTTAAGACTCTTGAATGTGAATTTACTAATCCTCTTACATATACTTCTGAAATTTCTCATGATGATTTTACTCCTACCACTAGTACACCTCTCACTATATCTTCTAATTCTATATCTAACATTCCCATATAGCCTCCATGTTCTTCTCATCCTCTTTCATATCCTTCTCCTCCTTCCACATATAGTCCTTCTTCTCACATTCCCTTGATAAATCACAATGGGAAAATCCAACCTCTCAATATGCCTCTCACTTCACTAACCATTCCTTCACACGACATTCTATCTCTCATGCATGTTGTTGGAATTTTAGAATATCAAATTCATAAACTCACCCTTGAAATTAAGGCCTATTATGATTTTTATTACAATAATTCTCTGCATAGTAGTCATATTCCTAAAAAAAATCATAGTTACGATTTCCCAAAGGAATTCATCATTCCTAACTTCTCATTTTTTGATGGAAAAGGAAATCCTTATTTAAATATCAACCATTATCATTCAACCATGTCTACTTATTCTAATGATCACTTATTACTCAGAGCCTTTCATCATAGCCTTGTGGATCTTTATTTCCAATGGTATGCTCATTTTCCTTATGGATCTTGTTGGATCTCAAAATTGCACGTGTCCCAGTTTAGGATGAATTGGGGCTTTGAGGCAATATGGGACTGTCTCCAAGTTGTGGGATTTACACTTGAGATATACCTCCGAAGAAGGCTGACTTCCTTTACATATTTCTACCACTAAAACTACTATGAAGGGAAATGTAGCTACCTATCACTACTCTATGATTCCAAGGGACCAGGGTGAGAAGGAGATGTATGAAAATGAAACATAATCTAAGGGGAGGTGATAGTACCATAAAGGGGGAGATGAACACACTCAACTTGAGTGCAAGCAAGGGAAAACATGCACCAAGAGGGCGATACAACCATGCCACAGTCTAAAACACATTCACATAGTCGTTCCCATGGAGCACAATTAGAACAAGATCCTATGCAAGGGACATAAAGGATGCACAATGATACCAACATTGCAAAGGAGAGGCAAGAAGATGCAATAAAATTTGCAAGCTAATGTAGAGAATAGATCAAAAAATACAGATTTTATTACTTCTAGAGTAATGCACAGTTGATTACAATGATGAAAGAGACAAGTATCCAAATGAAAAATGGCTCAGATCTAAAGGTCATGTAACTCAAAATGCTAAAGATAATAGATCTAAACAATTCCCTTACAAAACTAAGGGGGTCCAACACCATTTACAATGTGCACTACTCTTCAATTTATAGAAGAAGAAGGAGATAAGAGGAGGAGAAAGAGATAAAAACCCATATTCAAACTATCTAATCACCAACAACCAACAATGAACTCATGTCTACAAGTCCACCTACAATGACTGTCAGATGCACCTCCCCATGTCTTTCTTGCTTGTAGAAGAAGGAAAGAGTGCCAAATCAGAATTAAATTTGGGTGTTTGGGTCGATTGGATGTGTGCATTAGTGGCCTAACTGATGTTTCCCTATTTTCCAACTACCAAAACCTACTAAAATCCAATTTTGAATGACCTCAAATGTGTATCCCATGTTAACATATTCCCAACAAGACCAAGAGTGCATGGATCTGAAATCTCTGCAACAAAAGTTATGGCAATTTAAAAGTCTACAATGGAATCTAGACATGCAATGACATGTGGCACGCACTTTGATTGATTTGAAGGATTCAGTTGAATATCTAGTTTTATTTTTTCATCTTTTATGTCACGTTTCATGTACCCATTTGATGTGAATACTTGACATGCATAGGTGGACATGTTCTGACAGGTTGCATGTTACAAAATTCATTACTGACAAGGTCACTACGTGGCATTGGATGAATGAGTGTGGAGGATTTTCACACTTGGCGCAAGTGTAGACATAGGGAAATTGTGTGCAGAGAGGAAGAATGCTGAGATGTCTGTAAGCACATGTGCAAGGGTGTGTGTGAGGAATGTGGAAAGAAAAGGTGCATATCTATAAAGGTATGTAAACATGCACAAGGAAGAAGGAAGTGTATGAAAGGAAGGGACACAGTGAAAAGAGGGAAGAAGTCACATAAAAGAAAGTGTATAAGGTACTCAGAAAGGAGAGTGCAAAAGTACAATGCACAAAGGGAGAATGTGGAAGGGAAAAGAGTGCACGGAGGTGCACAAAACTTAGGATAATGATAACATGCACAAAAATATAACACTAGGGACTTAACCAAAATAGAAGGAAATTCCACAGATGCGAGCAAAGTTGTTGAGAGGGTGAACAGAACTAGTGCGCAATGAAAGTGGCTCACAAAAGAAAAATGGAAGGAGACAGAGGAAATAGAAGGAGAAGGGAATGTGCAAGCTCATGCGAACAAGAGTGAAGTGAAGGAAGAGGAAATTAACTAAGGAATAATCAAAGAAGGGTGTGTGAGGGTGCACGTGAGAAGAGCTATAATTCATGCAAATGTGCCAAAGTGTATAATTAGGAACCAGCGGTGTAAGCTGAAATTTGAATTCTTGAACTCAGAGATAGAATGGAACTACAATTGTCTAACTAGGGGATTTATCTTAGAAAATATTTTGGTGAATTTTAGGGCCATTTTCCTACTAGATGAAATAGACCAGTAGCCTTAAAATTATCCATTGGGCATAGATTCTACTTGAAAACATGAATTTATGATCTGCATCTTTAAAGAACACCCTTGAAGTCACTTGAAGCACTGCCTAGACTATGAATGGGACTACTGCTTTCATATGAAGCTATTTTGATTTAAATCATGAGAGTGGAAAAATAGTGAGTATTTCTTTTCTATTATAAGACTTTCACACTAGAAGCAACAAAATAACATGTGCAAGGGAACGCACAAGAAGAAAGAACTATATACAAACAAGATAATGTGCACAACATGCACTTGGATAAATTGAAACTAATCTAATATATGCATGATGTAAAAGGATAACTTAATGGAATTTCATGAGATATATCCCATTGAATGGGATTGGAATTTTGTCTCCATAAAGATGAGAAAACTAGAAATATTTTTCCTCCTTATAAGAACTTATGATTAATGGGCCACTCCTAAGTGCATCAAAATTTGAATGGATCCCTAGTTTAGCTCTGCCATTATCCCATTTCAAGACCAAATATTCAACTTTGAAATCCTAAGGCCTAGCCTTCCTATCAGATCACTACTTGGTTGATCTTTGATGTTGTTCTAATTTGATTATGGAAGAAATTCTCATTTCTTAAAGTTTAACCAATGCCACCAATCTGATTTCTCTCTGGTGTGTGCCCTCAAATTCCATCTGTTAGGCAAGCTCTAATGAAGGAAACTCAAGTGACAAGGAAAGTCAAGCTTCCTTACCATAAACAATTTTATGAGGTGAAGTATATATTTACTTTCTTCATCGTGATCCTATCTACCCAGAGCATGTGAGACCTTTGTGTGTCACTTCCTCTAGCTGATATTCCCTTTTTACTTCATGATTCTAATTAGGTTCTTGTTAGTGGATGCGGCCATGCCATTACCTTGAGGGTAATAGATGGAAGAAGTATTCAAATAAATAGAAAGACTAAGATCCCAATCATAAATTCTTATACAAAGGAAGGCTTTTGCATTATCAAATATAATAGTCTAAGGAATAAAAAACCTTCTTACAATTCCATCAAGAAATTCAAGGATGTTTGAATCGATTGATTCCTTGAGCGTGAAAACTTATATTCATCTAGTGAAGTAGTACATTGTTTTCAACACCCACTTGTTTCCATCACTTTAACGTGTTTGATTATGCCTATGAAGTTAAGACCCCATCATGCAAAAGGTTGATCCCCTTAGATTGGTTAGAGGGGAAGCGCTGCCAATTTCTTATTTCCTATAAAAAAAAGTGCATTCTTTGCATTTTATAACCCAATTATGCACATAAACAAAGAGGGTAGGTCAGAAGTATCTTGGCTTAATGATATTCATCATTGTTTCCTTGGTAAAGAATTTTCCATTAGAGAATCCATCATGAAATTTTGCTAACACTTTTTTAACCTGTGTGTCATCAATACATCTCAACATCACATCATTAATGTTTCTTTTGAAGATAACACCATCAATCAACACATATGGAATAGATTGCATCCTCGTATGTATTATCTTGCATTTGATTATATCATAAGGGCATTCCCCAGAAGTGAGAAATATTACCATGTATTACATCTAGGTTTGTGTACTAGGATCTTCATTCCGTTCAAGTTCAATGCATGGAGGCTCTTCATCCAAGAACAATGAAGCCTCTGGTTCATTCTACATGTCTTTAACAAGTTACTTGAAAATCATGGCACCTATAACCAAATTAGTGGATTTTATAGTCACGTAAAAATCCATGATATCGGTCACCCATCTAGCTCTTTTATCACTAGTTTCTACTTCCGTGATGAAGTCTCTCATAGATGAGTATGAAACTAACACCTTAACATGATTTATAACAAGCATAATTTTGAACTTCTTTAGTACACACATGATGGAAAAGACATATTTCTTTTTGTGACTATATTTTAATTCATAATGCTTTAGTGTTTTACTTAAGAAATCCACTGGTTACTCTAATCCTTTTTCATTTTCTTGTGTTAGTAACAACACTCACATTAGCTCTATAAGCATAAAGGATGAAATCCTTAGAGTAATACAGATAGATGAGTGTTGGCGCATGATAAATTTCTTTCTTGATCTTCATGAAAATTTCTTTTCCTTATTCTGTCTACTTAAATATTGTTTCATTTTTTAGTACGAGGATGATGGGCCTAACTAATCTTGTGATGTTAGGGATGAATCTCCTAATAAAGTTGATTTTACCTAGGATTGATTTCAAGGCCATTCTGTGCGGTGAAAGGGAGAGAGAAAGGATGATAGAGATTTGATCAAGGTCAATGATGATGCCATCCCATGAGAGCACATAGACCAAAATATTTCCTTATGCAACAATAAAGTTGTACTTCTTGGGGTTAAGGGATACCCAAAATTATCTGCATATCTCAAACATTTTCTCTAGATGCATCATGTGTTATGCACTCTTCTTTGAGAAGACAACTATGTCATCTAAGTAAACTAGGATGAATTCATTGATATATCCTTCGAAGACAACGTCCATGGATCTATGGAATGTTGTGCATGCATTTGATAAACCAAAAGAAAGCTTCTAATAGACATATGTTCCCTATTTGGTTGTAAATTATATTTTTAATTTATCCTTTTCCTTGAACATGATATGATTGAAACCAAAATATCATCCAACATAGAAAATATTTACACACCAACCAATGTCTACAGAATCTTCTATATAAAATCCAAATGATAATGATCCTTCAAACATGCCTTGTTTAATTCTCTAAAATCAACACAAAGTATGATTTCACCATTCTTCTTGCACAATGGAACAATATTTTCCACTCAAGAGTACTTGATAGGAAAAATAATCTTGTCCTCAATGAGTTTGGATAACTCCTTTCTTATTAGGGGCTCTATCTTAGGATTGACTGGTATTTGATTTTGTCTAATGGGCTTGAGATTAGGATCAAGGTTGATGGAGTGTTGAGAAACAATTAGATCAAATCCTTTCATTTATTCATACCCCCATGAGAAGATGTCACTGAATTTATGACACAGAGAAATGAAGGCATATTTTTAATCTTGCGAGCATTCTTTACCAAGCAACAACTCTTTACCATGTGCAATGGTGACTGGAGTGAAGTCTTCTTGTGTAATTTTCATATACTTTTATTCACCTTTAAACTCATCATCAGGACAGAATCTATGCTGTAAGATAACTAACCCTTTAGGAAACTTATTTGACTTTAGTTGAATAACTTGGTGACCATAGTTGTTATGTAAATTAGTTTACATGTTTGAGGAAAAATCAACTTCATTCTAAATGAACTGGAAAATTTACATGTCAATGTCAAAACTTACTGTTGGTTTCTCAAACATGCACCCGCGTCTCAGATCTCAAAAGGGGCCAAGGTGTTTGAGACCACAATGGAACCATCCCCAAGTTATGGGACCTTGCGAGCTTGGGACAGATCTCTGGAGAAGGCCGATTCCTCTATCTATTTCTACTACTACTGCTACTCCTAGTGCTAATAGGGGTAACTAAGTTAAGAATGCCAAGGGACTAGGGAAAGAAGGAAAACATGAAGTAAACTACACTAAAAGGTGATAGCACAAGAAAAGAGGGATGAACACTATCTGTTCTGAGTGAGAATGACAGGGAATGTGTGAAAGGAGGCTAGGCATGAGTAACACAACAAATTACGCATTCACCAAATTATTCTCATGGAACACAACCAAATATGGAACTGCAGGGGAGCTGAAGTAGCACAACAGACACAACGTAAAAGAAAAGGAAAGAACAAGGAATGCAAACACATTAGGATAAAGAATAGTCACAAAACTATGCTTCTATTATTTCCAAACATGCACAGAACTGTTACAATGATGAAGGAGGCTGATATCCACATGCAAGAGTCATACATAGAGGTATGTCACTCAAAATATAGAAAATATGGTGTCCTTAGCAAAATAGGTAAGGATCTAGAGTGTCCAACATAACAAATGAGCCTTACTCTTATATTTATAGAAACACAACCACAAAACCTAAATTTGAAACACAACCACCAACAAGAAGCATTAATGTCTGAAAATCCACTTGGAAACCTATGAAATACACTTCCCATTTCCTGTTTGACATGTTGAAGACAAAGGAGGGTGGATAATACCAAATTGGGTGGCTAGAGTAATTAGATCTACTCATCAATGTTCAGAGAGAAGTTTTCCTATTTCTCACTTACCTGATCTACCAAAATACAAATTTTGAATTTTTGGCACTATTGCTGATTTCAGCAGCTCTCTGACAATTCTAGGTGTGTGCCAATCTAAGCTCTATAGCAAAAGATATAGCTGTCAGAAGATGTCAGAGTTTTTAGCATATGTAAGACACATGGCGTGCACTGATTGGCTAAGATAGTGGCCAAATGTATAGCTATTTGTCATTTCTATCATGTGTCACTTACTGATTTGTTGCAAGGATTTGGCGCCCTATTAGTGCACTTGACGGGTTACGCATGACACACTTAAGTGTGTCAAAAGATGATCTAATATGGAAGGGTATGAGGGAAGGGTACACAGAGGGGGCACATGTGATGTGCATGGGGATAGGAAGAAAACTGGTGTGTAGAGAATGTATGGTTAAGGTGTAATTATTACAAAGTAATGGGTGTGGTATGTGAAGGGCCAAAGAATTAGTAGTAAGTGTGAGGTGCGCAGGATGGGAAGAAACTGACTAGGAAGAAGGTGAATGCGTAGAAGGTGGGTGCAAGAGAGAAGTGGAAGGATGAAAGGAAAGGGGTGCATAGGTAAACTGTGACCAAAGGAATGTGCCAAGTGATTTTAAGTGCGCATAATTATTTAAAAAATAACTTAGGGATAGAATGTGTATGTAAGTTATCCGAATTACTAAGAGAGCTATTTGTATAACAATTTTGGCAACTTTTCAGGGCCATCTGCTTGCTAGATGAAAGAGATCAGTATCTTAAAGCATCCATTGGGCATGGATTTTTCTTGTTCAATCATGAAAATTCTCCTATGATCACTTTGAGAATCATTTCTACACTCTTATGAATTTCACAATTACTGAGAGAGGCTCTGCATTCTAGAAGTAACAAAAGAGTGCGTGTAGGAAGCACACGAGATGAAAGAACTATGTAAAAACAAACAATGTGCATGGAGCACACTTGGAGGAATTTAAAATAATTTAATATATTCAACATGATGCAAAAAAACTAATGGAAGGGTTTGAGATAGATCTCATTTACTGGGATTTACAGCGCACTTTCATCCGGATGAGTTAACTCAAAAGAGTTAGATTATTTCCAAGAACTGATGATGTATGGGCCACTCCAAAGTGCATCAAACTTTGAATGGCACCCTGGCTTAGCTCTGTCAACATCCCATTTTAGAACTAGGTCCCCAACTTTAAAAGCTTGAGGTCTAGCCTTTTTGTCAAACCATTTCTTTGTTACTTGCTGATGTTGTTCTAGCTTGATCAAGGTAGAGTTTCTGAGTTCTTAAAGTTGAATCAGCTCCACCATTATGATTTCTCTTTGATCTACGCCTTCAAGTTCCAGCTACTGAGAAAGCACTAATGAATTTAATTGTAGTGTCAAAGGAAGGGCAGCCTCCTTGCCATAGACAAGATTGCAAGGAAAAGTTCCTATTACCTTTTTTACTATGATTTTATCTTCCCAGAGTGCACGCAAGACCTTCGTATGCCACTATATTTGGCTAATGTTCATTGTGTAATTTATGATTCTGAATAGGTTCTTGTTTTTTTATTCTTCCAGACCGTTTCCCTGAGGGTAATAGTTGGAAGAGGTTTTCAAGTAAATGCCAAGACTTAGAGACCAATCAGTGATTTTAGCACCAAGGAAGGCTTTTGCATTATCAGAGATAATGGTTTGAGGAATGTCAAACCTTATGACTAAACCCTCCAAAAATTCAAGGATGACTACCTCAGTTAATTCTTTAAGTGGGACAACTTCTATCAATCTGGTGAAGTAATTTGTGGTTGTTAACACCCATTTATGTCCAACACTTGAAGGTGGATTGATCATGCCTATGAAGTCGAGACCCCATTGCACAAAGGGCTGATCAACTTGGATTGGTTAAAGGGGAAGCACTACCAATCTTGTATTTCCTGCAAAGAAAGCGCATTCCTTGCATTTTGTGACCTACTTATGTGGATCTATAAATACGGTAGGCTAAAAGATACCTGCCATTATGATCTTTATTGTTGTAGTCTTGGAAGAGAAGTTTACCCCAGAGAATCCATCTTGAAATTCTACTAATTTAAGTCTATACATCATTGATACATCTTAACAACACACCATCAAGATTTATTTTGAAGATAATTCCATCAATCAACACATAAGGGAGATATTGTAACCTCATATGTCTTCTATTTGATTTATTTAAACCGGGAGGGTATGTACGCTTGGAAAGGAATGTGATCATGTCCTTCATCCAGTCACGCATGTCAGGGTCTCTATTCTATTTAAGTTCTACATGCAGAAGGTATTCATCTAGAAATAATGAAGTCACAGGTTCACTCTGTGCATCCTCAACAATCTACTTGTAGAGTGCACTACCTCTTACCAGCATTGTGGCCTTAATAGTCACATCATATTCCATGATTTTGGTCATCCATCACACTCTCTTCTCACTGATTTCTTCTCCCATGATGAAGTCTTTGATAGATGAGTGGGATACTAACACCTTGATATGATTTGTGGAGAGCATGCTCTTGAATTTCTTGAGCATGAGTATGATGGTGAAGACGTACTTCTCCATGTGACTGTATTTAAATTCATAATCCTTCAGCATCTGGCTAAATAATGCCATTGGTTGTTCCATCCCTTGTTCATTTTCCTATGTTAGGATAGCAATAATTCTTACATCTATGCCATAAGCATAAAGGATGAAATCCTTTGAGTAATCTAGATTGATGAGTGTTGGCACACAAGAAATCTCTTTCTTGATCTTGTTGAAGCTTTATTTTCCTTTTTTTGTCCATTTGAAGGCTATGTCCTTCTTGAGAATAAGGGTGATGGGCCAAAAAATTCTCAAAAAGTTAGGGATAAAACACCTAACAAAGTTAATCTTGTCAAGGAAGGACTATAAGAAATTTTTGTGCACCAGTAGGCAAAAGGGATCGGATGGCTGAAATGTGCACAAGATCAATGGCGATTCCATCCTTTGAAACCACATGGCCCAAGATATTTCCCTAAGCCACCACAAAATTTCACTTCTTAGGGTTAAGAGATACCCCAAATTCTTTGTATCTCTCAAAGACCCTTTCTAGGTGCGCCATGTGATCCATACTCTTCTTTGAGAAGATAGTTATATCATCAAGGTAAACTAAGATGAACTCATTGATGTAACCTTTGAAGGTAATACCATGACGTGCTAAAACATTGCACTCACATTTGATAGACCAAAGGGAATTTTTTGATATGCATATGTTCCTCACTTTGTTGTAAACATTGTTTTAAATTGATCCTCTTGCTTGACCAGGATCTGGTTGAAACCTAAATACCCATCTAGCATGGATAATGTCTATGAGCTAACCATAGTTTATAGAATCTTCTCCATTGAAGGAAAAGGATAATGATCCTTTAGAGATACCTTATTCAAATATTTGAAATCAACATAGAGTCTAATTTCACCATTTTTCTTGCACACTGGAACAAGATTCGCAACCCAGGTGGAATATTTGATGGGAAAGATGATTTTTTCCTCAATGATTTTGGATAAATCCTTTCTCATGAAGGGTTCTATTTTTAGATTGACTGGCCGATGCTTCTATTTGACAAGATTTATGCCAAGATCAAGGTCAATGGAGTGTTGAGAAACACTAGGATCAAAACCTTTGAGGTCATCATACTCCCCTGAGAAGATATCACTGTAATTTTGACAGAGAGAGGTGAAGGCCTGTTTCTCTTCATGCGCACAAGTCCTACTGAGAAAAAACTCTTTTCCACGCACAATAGTAATGGGGGAGCAATCATTTGGCATGGCACACATGTATCTTTCTTCACCCTTGAACTCATCATCAGGGATGAACATTTTATCTAAGGTGACCAGCCCTTTAGGAAACCTATTTGTCTTCAGCTGTATTACTTGGTCACCATAGATGTCATATAAGTCATCTTGAATACTTGATGAAAATTTAGCTTCATTCTAGATAAACTAGATGATCTGCATATCACTGTCAAACACATGTCAGCTAGTGTTATTATTTGGAATGGATGGTTTGATTACCATCTTAATGTGTTGAGTGTTTCCTTTGAAAAATTCCTCAGCAGGAGAAAACTGTGAATCGAGCATGGCCATTTGGTCAGCTTCTTTGTTCACTTTGTGCATAACTACCTATAATTAAGGGCATCAAAGCTCTCAAGTAGGTCCCAAACTCTATATTTATAAGCTTTAAGAAGCTCATTCTTTGTTTGGAATTTTTTGGTGACCTGATGGATGATCGATTCTGTGTCCTAAAAGATCTGCAGTGCTTTAATTTTCTTCTTTTTAGTAATGAGCAAGCCATACACCAGCGCTTCATATTCTGCCACATTTTTAGAGCATGCAAATTGTAGCCTATGTGCAATGAAGAATTTATCATCCTTAGGGGAAATGAGAACTACTACTACTCCCATGTCTTTTCTGCTTTTAGATCCATCAAAGTACAAATTCCATAGACCAGTATGAATTTTATCTCATGTGAGTGCGCATAGAAGCGTAGTGTCTTCTTCTAGAACACAATAAGTACCAAGCCCAGTTTCATAGGCTTCCATATCTTCAGCATAAGGATAAAATTTGTGATGCCTTTCCACCCATTCATCAAGCACTAGGTCTAGAATAGACTACTCTTCAGGAACTGAAACTTTTTCTTCTTGGATAAAATAATTGGCTTGGAGAGGGGATGGGACATATGACTCTACATGATAGGAAAATATAGGCTCAACTTGTATGGTAAACCGGGTACCATACCTTGTATTGAGTAACATATGAGACCAATCATAAGACAAGTAACCACCCACCTTGGCAATAAATTCTCTTGATAGACATATGGAAAACAAAGGAGGCAAGTCAATAATTGACACATCTTGAGTCATTATTAGGCTTAGTAATCTATGAAGGGTTAACTCAAGATCCATGATGATTCCTAAGGTGGTTACAATTGAGCCATCAAGTAGTAGGACTCCTTTAGACAAAGGGCTATATTTCATGCCTAAGACATCAGCTATCTTCTTAGGCATAACAAAATTACTAGCACCTGAATCAATCATGTAGTTATGCACTAGGTGTTTTCCTATAATAAAGAACATATAGAAGGGTGGGGTTTTAGTAGCTTTACTTACTTGTTTCTCCTCTTCTTGAAAGATTTTGACAGAAGTGTGTGGCTTCTGTATAACTGGGTCAGCGTGTGGGAGTTGTGTCAGACCTTCATGCAATAGGTCTCGCTGAGATGGAATGGTCAGGACATCCCACATCGTGACGTTTATGTTCGTTCTCTTCATTTGGGCAAAAATACTGAACGGAAGCCAACCCATCTTGTGCATTTGGGGGAAAAAATCCCTTTTTTCTGTTCAGCCGCAGAAGCCTGAATTTTAGCTGGTGCAGAGGCTTGGCCTACCAAATGAGGGGTGCGTGATTTTCAGATGGATCTTTACAAGGGGCCTCCCACATAATGATTTGAGCACCTTTACTACATAATGTCTTATCTAATTATTTCTTCTTCTGAGGATCCACTTGTGTTGTCGGGGGTATAACCTGTGTGCCTGAATCTAACATTCTTTTCTTATATCTCATGTTGTCCGCAACTTGGGCACACAGTCTGTTTGTATCTTTTATAGCTTGGTTGATTGTGTAGAACTTATCTATGCCAAAGAACATCAACTTGGTCTCTGGAGGAACTTCTGGTCCTTATGGATCATCTACCTCATGGGTGCTTTTTGAGGGCTCACAAGATGAAGCATTCTATATCATGAAGGCTCGGGTGCATGTAACATTAGCACAATGATACTAACTATCATGCATTTTACAAGGGAAGCACCATTCTAACTCTTGTGCCAAGTTGTTCTAAATTGGAACAAGTACTTGGATCATGCTGGGTGCTGGAAGAGAAGGCATGGGAGGAAAAAATTGTAAGGGTAGATGTGTATTAGGCTGTCATCTGTCATTCTGTTGATTGGGCATGTATATTTGATTTCCATATTGATTCTTCTAGGGCTGATTTCCTTGGCCATGCACCTGATTGGAATTTCCTCTATACACTTGCACTTGCTACTTTTCTAATGATATGACCTTGTTTGATAAATTTATCATCAAGGCCTTCAATTCTTCATCTTCCTTTTACTGTGATGGAGAAAAGGATGTTGAGGCAACTAGTTGCGTGATTTTCTCAGAGATAATAATAAGGGACACATAAGGTTGGGGTGCCTGTGATATTTCTGGGAACCAGGGCATGGGTAGTCTTGGGGCCAACTTCCCCACCTGAATGAGACTATTTTCTTCCCTTACTGCAATGTTATAAGGAGCTGGTAAAGTCCTACCTCCCATAGATTGGATCATAAATAAAATGTCATTGTTGAGCACCTTAGAATAATAAAGGAAATCATTTTGGGTTGTAGGTCTTACTACAAGAGGAATTATGTCCCAAGTCTTCTAAAATATGATGTTGAAATTAGTCATTTGCTCATTGGGTGCCCTCCTTGTTGTTGTCAGTTGCTCCACCAAAGATAGGTGATCTGACTTATCTTCAAAATAACTTCATAGATATGTTCCTAGCTCATCCCAAGTGCTAATAGATCCAAGTCTCCATCATTTATACCACTGAAGTATTTTACCTTTGAAAGAGGATGCAAATAAACTGAATGCTACATCATTATGTGTGATTAGATAGAGTGAACACACATTTGCTACATCCTAGATATGATCCTGAGGGGTGACTTGATTCTCACAAGTAAAGTAAGGAATACTCTTGAGTGCGTCATTTTACATATCATGTTGTATGGATAGCACTAAGGGAATCCCTCCATCAAAGTTTGCAAATATTCTTAATGGAGGAAGGTGTTGATTCGTCATTGCAAGGCACACAGATTGTGTATTTTGAGGAGGAGTTGAATGGGCGTAGAACACTGGAGATAGAGATTCTTGTGTGGGCCTTCTGGGATGAACTCTCCTTGGGGATAGATGAAGGTATTAGAAAGAATATTCAGTTGTTGCACTTCTTCTTGTGTGCACTCTTCTCATCGAAGGTTCTCAGGATTGCTGAAACAAAGGTCTTAAAATATTAGGAGTCGTCAGATGTTTTTGAAATGAGCCTCAAAAGGATGAAACACTAAGTTCGCACATCAAAACTTAGAGATATGAAATTTGGGCTTTCAATGCTGGTCCCACCACGCGTGCCAGAAAATGTTGGTTGCTCAAACGTGCACCCGTGTCTCGAATCTCGAAAGGGGTTGAGGTGTTTAAGACCACAATGGAATCATCCCCAGGTTGTGGGACCTTGCAAGCTTGGGATAGATATCAGGAGAAGGATAGTTCCTCTATCTATTTCTACTACTACTGCTAATCCTAGGGCTAAAAGGGGGAACTAAGCTAAGAATGCTAATGGACCAGGGAAAGAAGGATAATATGAAGTAAACTACACTAAAAGGTGATATTACCAGAAAAGAGGGATGAACACTATCTGTTATGAGTGAGAATGACATGGAATGTGTGAAAGGAGGCTAGGCACGAGTAACACAACAAAATATGCATTCACCAAATTGTTCTCATGTAACACAACCAATTATGGAACTATAGGGGACCTGAAGTAGCACAACCAACACACAACGTAAAAGAAAAGGTAAGATGAAGGAATGAAAACATTGTAGGACAAATAATAGTAAAAAACTATTCTTCTATTACTTCTAGAAATGCAGATAACTATTACAATGATGAAGAAGGCCGATATCCATATGCAAGAGCCATACATTGAGGTATGCAAATCAAAATACAAAAAATATGGTGTCCTTAGAAAAATGCGTAAGGATCCAAAGTGTCCAACATAACAAATGAGCCTTGCTCTTACATTTATAGATGAATCAATGGAGGAAGAATGAAAAAGGAGGGAAAACCTGAATTTGAAACACAACCACCAACAAGAAGTATTAATGTCTGAAAATCCACTTGGAAACCTATGAAATACACTTCCCCATGGTTGTTTGATGTGTTGAAGACAAAGGAGGGAAGATCATACCAAATTTGGGTGGTTAGAGCAATCAGAATTGCTCATTAATGTTTAGAGAGACATTTTCCCTTTTCTCAGATACCCAATCCTCCAGAATTTGAATTTTGAATTTTTTAGCGTTATAGTTGATGTCATCTCTGTAGCAAAAGATAAGGCTATAAGAAGATGTCAGAGTCATCGGCGTATGTAAGACATGTGGCAGGTGCTGATTGGCTGAGATGGTGGCCAAATGTATAACTATTTTTCATTTCTGCCATGTTTTGCTTACTGATTTATTACAAGGATTTAACACCTTGTTTCAATGCTTAACTAGTTACGCATGAAAAACTTAAGCGTGTCAAAAGATTATCGGGCACATAAGGATATGAGGGAAGGGTGCATGGAGAAAATAGAGGAAGGAATATAGGGAGCGTGCGGGGAGATGAAGCAAAGTCGTGAGCAGAGAATGTATGGTTAAGGAACAATTATTACAAAGTAATGGGTGCAGCATGTGAAGGGCCAAGGACTTAGTAGTAAGTGCGAGGTGCGCGGGATGGGAAGAAAATGACTAGGAAGAAGGTGGGCATGAGATAGAAGTGAAAGGAGAAAAGGAAAGGGGCGCGCAGTTAAACTATGACCAAAGGAATGTGCCAAGTGATTTTGAGTGCGCACAATTATTCAATGAATAACTTGGGGCTAAAATGTGTATGCAAGTTATTAGAATTACTAAGAGATCTATTTGGATAACACTTACTAGCTAGTTTTGTTATCTAGGATAGATTACCTGACCACCATCTTGATGTACTACACATTACCTTAGAAAAAATCCTTAGTAGGTGAGAATTGTGAACCAATTTCTGCCATCTAATTTTCTTCTTTATTTAATTTCCTTGGAACCACATACAGATTTAGAGATTTAAATCTCTCTAAGAGGTCCAAAAATTATGTTTATAATCCTTCAAAAGATTCTTATTTTTTGCACACTTGTTCGTGACCTAGTGGATAACCAACTCAGTTTCTGTGAAGATCTATAGTGCCTTGATCTACCTCATCTTAGCAATAAAAATACCATGCACCAGTGCTTCATATTCTGCTACATGTTTAGAGCATGCAAACTACATCCTGTGCATGAAGAAGAACTTCTCACTATTGGGGGAGATGAAAATAACACCTACACTAGCACCATTTTCTACTTTTGGAGTCATCAAAATTACATATTCCATAGTCCAGTATCATCATCATTTTATTTCTTAAGTGTAATAGGCACCACACACTCTTCTTTAAGGATATAGTATGTACCAAGACTAGTTTTAATACCTATATCATAAGGATCAAATTCATAACACTCCTTTTCCCAATCATCTAATAATAGATCAGATATGGAGGGAGGAATGGGCTGCTCATCTGAAACCAAGTTTTGTTTTTTTCCTTCTTGGATTAGGAAATTGGCTTGGAGACGGGATGGGTCATGTGACTCAACATGATAGGAAAATATAGGCTCAACTTGTATGGTAAACCAGGTACCATACCTTGCTCTTAGTACCATATGAGACCAATCAGAAGACAAGTAGCCACCCACTTTGGTAGTGAAATATCTTAATAGGAAAATGGAAAAAAATGGAGGTAAATCAACGATTGACATATCATGAGTTAATGTTAGGCTTGGACATGCATGAAGGGTTAACTCAAGGTCCTTGATGAATCCTAAAGTTGTGACGATTGAGCCATCAAGCTACAATACTCATTTAGACAAAGGGGTGTATTTAAAACCTAAAACATCAGAAATATTGTTAGGCATGATAGAAGTACTAGCCCCTAATTCAATCATATAGTTATGTACAATATGTTTACCTGCTAATAGGGACATATAAAAGGGTGGGTTTTTAACAACCTTAATTAATTGCTTCTCCTCTACTTGACAAATGTTGACAACAACATGAGGTTCTTGGATAGCTAGATCAGCACATGTAAGTTGTGTCAGAGTTTCATGCAACAATATTGGCATTTTTATACCCTTAGATTAACACTAAAATCCCATGTGTGCCGGCCTATCACCGAGCGGGTGACGGGTGCTCACCCGAGGCATGTGTGAGTGTCGAGCCTCTCCTTTATGTGAGTCTTGTGAGAATGCATCATCTTATGACATATATTCCAATGCAAAAGAGATGAAGAACACATGATTTCATTCTAAGAACCTATGATGAGTTTTCAGATCAATGTATCCATAGAGGAGAAATAATACACATCATATAGAATTGACTCATACATAAAGGAAATGCACTAGGATTATTCTTATGAACACATATATGATTCAGAATAGAGTCTTAAATTCATATTAATGATTTTAGTAACCACATTACATTCCTTGAGGAAATAATAGACCTATATAGCAATGTAGATAAAAGTCATACATTAGAACTACATTATGTCCTTCACATTACAAAGATGGATACAAACCAATCCCACTATACATGATATCACTCCTAATTTTCACTATTCCCAACCCATAGAATCCTCCATAAGACCTCTAAAGAGCTTTGCCCCTTTTCCAACACATCTTCTTTCTCAGAATGACCCATTTTCTGTCCATTGTCTCTTTTTTTTCCATGATCCACACACCTCAATATAAAACTTTTCTACCTTTATCGCCATGCCTTCTAAAGTAACAAATTGGTTGCCAAGTGTCTAAGTTGTCCTCCCATAGAGCATTCCTCCTTTGATTTGAGATCTCCACTATGTGAAATGATGTTCTTTAGGAACCTTCCATTACATGTATGGAATATTCCCTTTTTGATCATATAGCTGCCAGGATGGCACCTTATCCATTCCGCATGCTAGATGGGTCATGCTTTTCTCGTGGGCTTCTTGGAATTCCAAATATGGATAAGTCCCAAAACCTTCCTTGCCTTTTGCATGCTGTGTGTTATGAAAATAATTGCTATAACCCTTCCCTGCATGCCTTCAACCCATGTTCCATTCTTCAAATAGGTCCCGCATGCCCACGCGTCCTCTTGTACTTAGCCAAATTTTGGGGCCTAACATCACCCCACACTACGCCTATTCTTTGTCCTTGGAAATACTCTTCAATAGAATAAAGAATGGTGGGATATTAAAATGGTTGGAAAGAAAGAATAAAGGAATGAAAAATTGGGAGAAATAATGAAAGAATGGGGAACTTGTTTATTATTGGAGGAGGAGAGGGAAATCCTTCCCTATTTTTGCCTCTAGCTTCTCCCAAGTGTCAATCTGTTTTTATGCTTACTGATAGAGGTCACCCACCAGGGTGGTCACCTCCTCAAAAATAAGTTCCTCCCCTTTGGCACTCATGGTCTCAATAATACTTTCCAGCTATTTTCCCAATTCTTCAAGCACATCCATCTTGTGGGTGATCTAGGGGTATAATTACTTTAGCTGGATTTTGATCGAGCCTCATAGGGTCTCGATTACTTCTGACTTCTTCTCCACCTCGGCTAGATCTTATCTATTTCTTCTCTATTCCCCTTATTTTTCTCTTTGAACTCCTTGAATTTTGTTTCATGGGTGGCAACCAATATGCTTTCCACTTTATCCCAATCAACACAATTGTCATAAGCAGCTTCAATAACTTACGCGGTGGCCTTTACCTCTACAATAAGCTTAGTGTATCGAGCCACAATCTCAACAACCTTCATCTTTTCCACTTTCTCTTGGTGTTCCCATTCCTCTTCTAAATATTCGAAAATGATTAGTCACCTCTCCATCATGAGAATGCGAGTCACATTCTACAGACATTGCAAGGCTGATTCATACTTCTACTCGGGTGGCACTAAGTTGGGGTGCTTTAGGACAATGGCATCCGTAATCATTTCCAACTTCTTGGAGACTTTGTGCACCTTTTATATTTATTATTTCATCTCATACCTCAAGTGATCACTGATCATCTCCTCTTGCTTTAGGTCCTTACTCTTCTCCACAAGATCCTTTTTTTATCCAATTCCTTCTCCAAGAATCTCACTCTATCATTTCTCCCAAATAGTCTGGCCTCAACTTCAACTCAAACCTTATTAAGAACTTTGCAGACTTGTTCATCTGGTAGCTGCTGAGCATTCACCAAGGGATTTATTCCCTTTTTTTCTGGCACCTTCATTAGCACTCTCTATTTTAATTCAAACTCAGGTTTATCTACATGAGACTTAAATGCCCAAGATAACATCCTCCTAGTTTTGGGATACGTGTGTTCTTCATCAAATGATGACATAACTAGGATTTTCTCTGTTGGTATGGTGATTTGGAAGTACATGCATAACACCTTGTTAGGATCATTAATGTCTCCCATTTCCTTCTATTTCTCCATAACTACACCTTTCCCATATGTTCACGTAGCTTTTGGGAATCTTACTGCCAATTTGGGATCCCCACCCTTGCTGCCATACTCCTTCCCAATGCTTTCTTCTTCCATCTCCTTCATAATTTCACGCACTCTCCTATCTAACTCCTGTTCCACCAAATCCTTCGTGATGCCTACCACTTCTATCTTCATGGATTTTTCCACTTTCTCCTTGGGGTTCTTTGGTTTTTGGTTCTTACTTCTTCACTCGCCCCCTTGCCTTTGGTTTTTGGTGAGGCTTGGGGTTCTTTGGTTTTTGGTTCTTACTTCTTCACTTGCCCCCTTGCCTTGATCCTCCGCTTCTTCCTCATCATTCTTATCCCCATCTTACTTGTTATATTCCTCTTCACCTTCCTCCTCCTATGAGTCATGTACATCATATAATGGATGGTATTCACCTCCTTTAGGCTCATCTTCATCCTTTTCTTCTTCTTTTTTCACCTTCTTCTTCTTCCTTATTGGGATTCTAGTGCAAGAAATTCTTCATTTTCTTTTTTTCACTAGGCGACGTATTCCTTGGTGAATCCTCATGTGTGAGGGGATCTTACTACTCTAGTGCTTCTTCTTCTTGGGTTTTTTCCTTGACAGTAGTCTTCTTCCTACACCAATAAGTGGTAGGCTTCACGACACTTCCTGCGCACCCACAGATTGTGTTGTCTGCACACTTTGTGCCTTATTCTCCTACCCCTCTTCTCTTTCTCTCTTCTTTGGTGTGGAATTATTTCTCCATGTGGGGTCTTCTTGAATGGAGACATCACTCTCCAAATACATACATTTCTCAAACTTAGGCCTAATGTGTAGATACACCCTTGTTGTGGTCGTTTCGGTGATAGGAAATGTCATGGGATTCATCATTTGCACTTCATGGGAGACATACTTTTCCACGTATTGTGATTTTCAGGGTCCATTAGCTTTCAGTGCATCTCGCAGTGGTCTTGGTCCACCTCACTAAAGTTGAACCTTATTCTTTTGGCCTCCTTGAACTTGTTGACCCTTGCCTAAAAATATTGTGTGGTGACGAAGAAGGGTAGCTTGCACCATGGACCCTTGGTCCCATTTGTCAAAGTGAACTTGTTAATGTGGAAGTGTGGGTAAAACGCAAATTTTGCTTCTGTAATGTCTTTGGTATGACTGTTACTGTGATGACTTCCACTTTTTACACTGCAAACATTGACATGTGATTTGTCTTAGGAAGGTGTATTATTTTGACTTTTAGAAATCATGTTTGTAATGGATAAGTTATTACTAATGTACAAAGATCCATTCTTTTTGTAATTATGTTTACTTGGAAATGAAGTCATTCTGATATGTGATTTGTAAATTGTGAACTTGTACTTTTGTTTTCGTACTTATTATAAGTTAACAGGTAAAACTTGGATCAATACCATTGATCCAAGGTATGCTTCAGTCCTCCTTAATTGATCAACTTAATAACTAACATTCTAAAATGAAAGGTAAAGTGTGACTGAGTTGTGTTTTGTTTATAAATTTAAAGCACCCGAATTCAAGTTTTCTTACTTTGCATCATGCTTTAAATGGTGATCTTGGACCTCCTTGATAAATAATTTATAACACTGAATATCATGAGAGGATTAAGGATATATTACTGGGCTATTAAGGTAAATACCTTAGCCTTAATCGGAAGGTTTAATGATACTCGGATTTAACCTAAGTTGTTATGTTCTATACTATGTTGATTCTAATCTAAGGTAATTCAAACCTACCTTAGACCTATTTGTAAACTACTAAGGGTTATAACCAAACCTAAGATAGTATGATTTATGGTTATGGAGTTTTGAACTAACTTAAGGCAAACACTAATTACCTAAGGAATATGGTTGAATCCTAACCTAATGTTAATCTAACCTAAACTATTAATAAGCCAAAGGGGAACCTAAAGGCCACTTGGAAATTTGAAATGGTGGTGGGGTTTGTTTATAAGGCATTTATGGGAATTGATTTTTGTTATTATATATTTAAATCTTCCAAGTTTGGCGGAGGTATGGAGTGTTAGTGGGATGCCTAGCTGACATCATTACTAAATATAAAATGCATGTAAATTTTTGAATTAAGCCTCACCAAAGTTGAAATGGTGGTGGTGTAGAGAAAGAGGAGGGAAAGTGGAATTCATTTGATTAATGACCTCGGTTGTTGTGGAGAAACCACCTAGGAGATTATGCAAATGGATTTTGGGGAGAAGTTGTTCGGTCATTTGTTCTTTTTTTTTTTTTTCTCTGCATGGTGGTTTTGGTTCTTTGAACTAGAAATTCTATTTTTATGATCATTTGATTTTTTAGAAATATCTGAGCTATTTTGAATCTAGTGGAAGAATAAGAAGAATTTTATATTATTGACGTTGTTTGGAAAAAGGAAACTATAGAGGCTCGGATAGAATTATTCGGTAGATTGATAGAAGCTCTATCAAGCGTGATAGGCTCTACCCATTAAGTTATACTTTTTACTAAATGCCTTCATTAAAAGAACTCTTCTCTTGGAAATAAATGGGTTTTTGTATATGATGACTATTTTTCTTCATGCTTGGATTTTCTTTCACTGTATATGCATGTTTGGTTTACTGTTTGAGGAAATATGAATTGAGCTTGTTCCTTTATGAGAAAAATGAAAGAGCTTGGCTTTAAATTTTGTGTGAACTGAATGTTGCTCAATATTGTATACTCCTGTTGACTATGTAATAGGTTAGAGGAATGCATTGTTTGATAAAAATATTCGAGTTAAGTTGTTTTCTTTTTTGGAAGAATGTAAGATGGGTGACATTGTTTGCATTTATTCAAAGTTGTTTTCAATTCTTGTTAGCCCTATTTGATCCTTGCTGATATAGTTAGGAATCCTTGTTTTTTGGATTCAATCTTGTTGGAAATAATAATAAGGAACTCTTACCATTTTACTGTGCTTGAGATGGTTAAAATCTAAGAACTCTTCTGAGTCTGTTTGAAATAGTTGTTAGGAGTCCTTTCTATGGAAGGATTTTGTTTTGAATTTGTTCTTCCTTGCTCGAAATTTGATAAATCACGATGTAACTTCTTCTGGAATTGTTTGATGACATTTTTGTTTTACCCACATGCATGTTATGTTATGGTTTGTTACCGAATGAATAACTTATCTTAGTTAAACTTTGGATTAGTTCAGTTTGGGTTGTCATAAGGAATTGAATTGGAACATTATAGTTTTCTCTTCTCTTTTGGACTCAACTTTGAGCATCTTGTTGGAATATTTTAGCTTTTTTAGTTTCTCATTGATATTGGTTTAGAGTATGGAAATTTCTTCCCAAACTTGTTTGTTTTTCCTTAATTTTGGTGAATAAGGGAGTCAAGGGTAACTTGAAGGTAGATCGCGACATTCAGATTTACATTAGTTATCTTTGTTTTTATATATTTTCTTTTGAAAAGAAACCAGAATCTCATAGGGGTGTTTTACTCCATCACTGTTCTCTTTTTCTCTCTGATTGGGAAATAAGAAAACTTCTCAGTGGAATATTTTAATGTTGGAATGAATTTAATATTCAGTTATTGTTCTTGTTGCTTGGAAAACTAGAATTAACTGGAAGTATTTGTTTAATCAATTCTAGAGATATCCTCTGTAGTACTAAAATTGTTCTCACTATTGGACGAGAAAGATTCTTTTTGATTCCTTACTTGATAGTCCATGTCATATATCTATATGCATCAATTCAATTTTGATTATGTTATCTGTGTTGCAAGGGTTGTCGAAATTGAAGGTTTCTCGGTAAGGATCTGTTTCGGTTCCTTTTGGATATCGACTGTGTTTTTCCTTTTGTTAGGATGGATTATTGAGATCTTTTCTCATTCTTTTTGTTGACTTCCTTATCTCTCTTTCCTGAGTTGTGGAATACAATTTTGTTTTCTTTGAACTCTAGAGGAAGACTTAAGTTGTTCTTCTTTTTCATTTGTTCATTTTTCTCTCATTTGTATTACTCCTATATGGAGTTGAGTGGTTAATTGGAGGATAAACCTCTACTTCTTATCCTTGAAAGATAATTGAAATTGGATTTAAAATTGGGTTAGTATTGGAAAGAAGGGAACTCTTGCTTTAGGAGGTTTTTGGTTCATCCTAAATTCCACCCTTAAAGATTGAATGCATTTGATCTTTTATATTATCTGATGAATTAAGTTAAAGCTACATATTTTGATTCATTACTTCTTTAAGATAATTCCATTTTTTGGAAATATTAGAGTTATCAACTTTCTTTGAATTAGTTACTTGAATCAAGAAGAAACTAAATCTATAGTAAGAATGAGATAAGTAATTATGATGAAATATTACTTGTCTGATATAGTTCTGTATGAAATAATTGGTTTAAGTGCGTTGATTATATCACGATCTTTACTTAATGTAATGTGATGTATCACTTTATCCTTCCTTCCATGAATTTTATTTATTTATGATGTATCTATCTGTAATGCTTTACTATTTCATAAAAGTAGAGTTATTTTTATGAAACAGTTAGTTGAAAGCACATCGTTTTAATGCTTAGTTCTTATCATGCTCAGCTCGATGAACTGACCTGTGCTAGTAATTGTTGGAGATGGAATTTGTAAATGAGAAAAGAGGGAAATTTGTTTTATGATGCTTCTTATGTTTACCTAAAGGATGGAACTTTTATGAGGAATTATGATTCTTATTGAAATGTAATTGAAAAATGGAAAATTTGTATTTCTTAATTGAGTATATTAATTTTGATTGGCATGATGGATGTCTGGAATGATTAAAATTGTAAAATGTGTATTTTACCTTGATGAATGGAAAAAGATTGAGAGTTATTTGTATTTGATGTGTCATTCTCTTGTGCATTCTGTAAAGAGAATTTGTAAAATTATACTTATTCTCTCATAATTATATTTGTTTTGAACCTTTTTCAGTTGGAATTAAAATGAAATAGGTGAAAAGGGAATTGATATTCTATTCCTTAATTAAATGTAACTTATCAAGTTGGCATTAATATATGATCATTTAAATAAGTCATTATAGATATTAAATGATGATTATGAAAGTAAAAACTCATTATGTTATCTTATACAATGTAATAGTTTGCAATGAATCCTAACTAATATAAGTCAAGGGGAAAGGAAAATATTCTGCAAGGATAAGAATTCCGTTAAGACCTTTTGGGAATCATACCCAAATAATATTTGGAAGGATGAAATTATACTCCCTCTTATTAAATCTTAATCAGAATGATGCAATTGAAAAGAATATATATACATATACGATAAATATACTTCATCTTAATGAATTCTATTATATAGGAATCTGAATTTGAATTCAATCATGCTTAAACTTGGTTAAGCTAAGTAAGTTAACCTTACTTTTGGTATGTTTATTTTGTTTGTAAGTCTAAATCTTAAATTAAGATACTAAATAATGAAACACGAACCTTCGGGGAAGGGATTTAGATGTAGATTTATCTGCATGGAAATTGTAAATCATTTATGGCTAGCAACCTTAATGATTAAAGAAATTAAATATTCAGCAGGGTTATTGAAATTAAATATTAATTAAGAAGATAAGTAAGTAATCAAATTCTTATTTGGATATGTATATCTAGATGAGACGATTCCATAGGATGTTGGCACATGCCAACTACAGTATCGTACCATCGTGAAGACTTGGGTCTTCAAGAGGGTATAATGTTGTAGTTGACATGTCACAACACCCTTCAGAATTAGATCATCTAGATTTACATGAACTCATACTTGACCTTAGTTCTACTCTAGGTCAGGTTAGGAGCATGCTTTTGTATAGGGGTAACTCACGATGAATTAGGGTAACTAGACACATGCAATCAACTTATGTCAATTGAGTATGTCTATGTACCCTTAGTCACCGTGAGTGGTTCTCTATACCAATCTATGTTGCTAACATGGGTTAGGGTTGAACCTTGGACAAGTGGACTGATAGGGGTTAGTGAAGACCATTCTAGATAACAGATGAAGTTGGGTGAAGGGCGTATTCCATTTGATGAGTATGCTATCTAGGAATATGAACATGAACAACATGTCAAAATCTTTGGCCAAAGTATCACAAGCTACTGCTTACATTGTATTATGTCACCTAGTTTAAGAAGTGGGATTTCAGATGAATATTGGTAACAAATATTTAGATAGGTCTCTTAAAAAACACTTTAATACCCAAAAAATGGTAAGAGAACCAAGTATACTTAGTATACAATACATTGAGTTAACATGAGAGATCAGTAGTTCACTGAGTCATGAAATGAGAGATCAGTAGTTCACCTAGTCATTTACAGCTGCATATAGTTATCTGTTATGAGATCGATTGGCATGGAATGTGTGTTCTAAATTATGATTATTTAGAATAGATAACATTATTCAAAAAAAAAATCCCTTGTTTCTAAAGTCTTAAAATGGGAATGTTACATCTTGGTATCAGAGCTGAAGGTTGCAGATCTTGGACCTATTATGTCCATAATATGATAAAACTTAAATTTTCTTGTTAACAGGAAATGGTTAGAACAAGAGGAAATGCTGCAAACAACCTACCACCTTTTTGGAGAAGAAGATACTACACAAAACCTCGATGAGATCCTTTCTTCCCTGTTGGAAACAAGAGATCATTTGGTTGTACTTGAACAACAAGTAATGGGAAATGAGGATGTGGAAGAAGATGCTGGTAATAACAATCAACCACCTCCTATGGAAAACACCAATGGGGAAAATTCAGGTGTTGATAACAATAATGCAAATGTACCTAATCATCTTGGGAATAAAAAGGAAAGATTAGTAGTTGAACTTGCCAACGATATAAAAATAATAATTCCACCAAAGTTTGATGGCATTACACTTAGAGATGGGGTTGAGAACTGGCTCAGCAAAATGGAGAAGTAATTTGCAATGAGAAACTTCTTTGAGGAAACAAAAGCAATATGGGGAGCTTATCAAATTTCCCATGAGGCATCTTCATGGTGGGATGGTTGTGAGGCTGAGTTGAACATTGTTGAAACAGACATAACTTGAGATCAATTTAATAGTTATTTTAGGCAATGGTGGCTACCAAAACTTTATTATGATAAAAAAATGACTGAATTTCAGAACTTATATCGAGGAAATTAACTATAACAGAGTATTGGGAAAGGTTTACTAAACTCCTTGAGTACGTAACTCAGTATCAAACTAATAATAATTTCAGGATATAAAAAGTTATCATGGGATTAAATCCCATTATAGGTGTTGAGATGGATGTTCACAGCCCAAACCACTATGGAAGGGGTTGTTGAAAAATCCATAAGGCAAGAACATAAATTGAGAGAAATCTTTGCTCATAGGGATGAAATCAGAAAGAAATTTCCAAACTCTTCTTCATCTCTTGTACCCAAAAAGGGACCATGGAAGAGGTTTGGTATGAAAAACAAATTTTCTACTGATAACAATAAGAAAAAAACATCAAAAAAACCTGCTGCTAGTGTGTGAAATAGCTTTGTCAAGAACAGTAATAATGCGTAGAAGTCCTACAGGAGCCAGAATGATAAATTTAAGGCTGGATATAAATTTGAGCCTAGGAAAGGACCAATAGGAGGCTATTTTAATCATGACAAAGACCATTACGCAAGTCACTGTCCTTTGAAAAAGGATGACAATAATCAGTAACACATGATACATGCTACAGTAGCTAACAAACAAGCATAAAAGCAATTCACACCCATAGAAGTTCTGGGTAAGTTATTTGGTATACTTGTGACTATATGTTTTGATATTGGGGCTATTGAATGTTTTATTTCTACCAAGTTAGCTTTGAAATTAAAAATAAAATATGAAAAAATGGATAAATCATGAGCTGTACATTATGGAAATAATGTTGTTCATACAGTTAGTATGTGTCTTTTTGGATCATTCCTTGACTTGCCTAGTTTTTCCACATAGAATTTGACCTTTATGTTACTCCTTTGGGGTCTTATGATGTAATCATAGGTGTTAATTGGCTAGCTAAGCATAAGGAAAAGGTTGACTATTTTGAAAAAAATTAGTTTCTTAGATGATCTATAGAAAACTGAAGTTATTCAAGGTGTAAAACATGAGATTTCAGTCAGGAAACTATCAGCTATGTAACTTAAAAAGGCCAAAAACAAAGGATGTACCTTGTATGCAGTAAATTTTTTTGAAACTACTAAAGACAGTAGTGATTTCATGGAAATATATGCATTGTTGTGAAATTTCAGTGATGTGTTTCCAAAAGAGTTACCAGGTCTTCCACCCAAATGGGAGTTTGACTTCATGATCAAGATCAAACCAGGAACCGAGCCTATTTCCAAGGCACCTTATAGAATGAATACCATTGAATTGGTAGAGCTTAAGGATTAGTTGCAGGAACTTTTTTCAAAAGTTTTGATAAGACCTAGTGTCTCACCTTGGGGAGCACCAGTAATTTTTGTGAAGAATAAGGATGACAAACTTAGATTGTGCATTGATTATAAGATGTTAAACAAAGCAACAATTATTAACAGATATCCACTTCCTAGAATTGATGATCTGTTTGATCAGATGTGTGGTGCATCAGTGTATTCTAAAATATATCTTCAATTTGGATATCATCATTTGAGTATAAAGGATGAATACATTCATAGAAAAAAATTAGAACAAGGTATGGTCATTATGACTTCACATTTTTACCTTTTGCGCTAACTAATGCACCTACCACTTTTATGAATTTAATGAATAATATTTTTCAAGAATACTTGGACAAATTTGTGTTTGTATTCTTGGACGATATTCTCATATACTCTAAAAGCATTGAAGAAAACCATAAGCATCTGAAGATAGTTTTGCAAATCTCAAGAAAGAGAATCTTATATGGTAAGTTTTCTAAATGTTCCTTCTATTATATAGAAGTGCACTATTTGGTTCATGTTATAAGAAAGAATGGAATAGTGGTAGATCCCTAAAATATCATAGCTATAACTGAGTGGCCTATACATAAGAATGTACATGAAGTTAGAAGCTTCATGGGTCTTACTGGTTACTATATGAAGTTTGTTAAAGACTTTTCTAAGATTATTGCACCAATAACTTCATTACAGGAGAAAGAAAAGAATTTTTTTTGGAATGAAAAGTTTGAATCTTCTTTTAAGATCCTAAAGGATCAGTTAACTACATTACCTATTTTGATTGTACCTGATCCTAATGGAGACTTTACTATTGTAATAGATGCATCTAGAGAGGGTATCAGAGGTATTATGTTGCAAAATGATCATGTCATAGCTTATGAAAGTAGAAAACTCAAGTTACATGAACTGAATTATGCTCCACATGACCTAGAGCTTTCTGCCATTGTTCATGCACTTCAAGTATGGAGGCATTATCTTCTTGGTAGACCTTTTGAACTAAAAATTGATCATCTTGGGTTGAAGTATATTTTTACTCAGCCAAATCTGAATGCAAGACAATGAATATGGTTAGAATTTCTATCTTAGTATGATTTTGACATAAGTTATATTAAAGGAAAATAAAATAGAGTAGCAGATGCTTTAAGTCATAGGAAACACATTTACGCTCTTATAACATTGAGAACTTAGTTTAAAGATGAGGTGAAAAGTGTCATGGAATCTGATTCTTATTTTTAGCAAGTAAGGAAAGCACTTGCTGCAGATCCAAATGATAGGAGATATAAAGGTTTTCACTTTGACAATGAAGGAATCTTGTGGTTTGAAAACAGGGTATACATACCTTTTTCAAATGATATAAGAAAGAAATTATTAGCTCAATTTCAAAATTCACCTTTTTCTGGACACCCTAAAATTATGAAGATGCTTGCTGATATAAAACAACAATATTTATGGAAAGGGATGAAAAAGGATGTGATGGAGTTTGTGACATACTGCTTAGAGTGTCAAGGTGTTAAAGCTAAGCATATGTATCCATCTAGTTTATTGTATCCTCACAACATTCTGTAGTACAAATGGAAAGTGATAAGTATGGATTTTGTTCAAGGGTTTCCTATTTCAAGAAATAAACATGATGTTATTCTGGTTGTTGATAAACTAACAAAGGTAACACATTTTATTCTTGGTAATCTAAAGGATGATTCACTTGTGTTAGGAAGAATAGTTGAGCATGAAATTTTCAGGTTACATGGAGCACTTGAATTGATCATATCGGATAGAGATCCAAGAATGACATATAGATTTTTGCAAAAACTTAATGCAGTGCTCGAGACTAAGCTAAATTTTTGTTCTGCATATCACCGAGAAATGGATGGAGAAACTAAAAGAGTTAATCAAGTTTTAGAGGATATTTTAAGAATGTATTGCATGGATCACCATTATAAATGGGAGGAGTACCTTCCATTAGTTGAGTTTTCTTATAATAACACATATCACAACTCTCTAAAAATGATACCTTTCAAAGCATTATACGGAAGGAAATGCAGAACCCCTGTTAGCTAGGACAACATTGAGGATAGAGAGGTGATTGGACTAGAAATCCTTACAAAAATGGAACAACAAGTTAAAATGATTTGTGAATGCTTGAAGGAAGTTGCAGATAGGAAAAATAGTTATGTAGACTTAAATCAGGTTGATAAGAAATTTGAACTTGGTGAAAAGGTATTTCTTCAGGTTAAACCGAAAAAGAGTTATACAAATATTGGCAGGGCTACCAAGTTATCACCTCGTTATGTGGGACCCTTTGAAACTATTGAAGTAATCAACCCTGTATCTTACCGTTTATCTTTACCTCCTCCTTTATCAAGAATGCATGATGTTTTCCATATTTATTTGCTTAAGAAATACATTTCAGATTTATCACATGTGTTAAATTGGAATTCCTTATAGGTCCAAGACCCAGGAATAATCATGGTTAAACCCATTTGAGTTTTGGAAACTCACCAGTTACACTTAAGAAATCATGAAATAAGTCAATGTAAGGTCCAGTGGGACTAGTTAAATGAAGAAAGTGCGACCTAGGAAAATCTTAAAGAAATGAGAACTATTTTTCCATATTTGTTTGATCAGAATTGATTCTGAAGACTGATAAAATCTAAAAATTCTATTCATGTTTTGACATTAAATCTACCAAACTTGGGTAGTTACTAAGCTATTTAATAGCTATTTTAATACTGTTTTGAAATTTGAATTTCTCAAATCTAGTTTTGATTATGAACATATGAATGGGAGGACGATAATTAAATTTTTTCCTAAAACTTTAATGGTTTGATTAAATTAATCATTGGGATGATGATTCTTTTAATGAGGAAGGTATGTAACATCTTTGGCATGATTGTTACTGTGATGAATTCCACTTTTGACATTGCAAATGTTGACATGTGATTTGTCTTAGGAAGGTGTATTCTTTTGACTTTTGGAAATCATGTTTGCAATGGATAAGTTATTACTGTACAGAGATTCATTCTTGCTGTAATTCTGTTTACTTGGAAATGAAGTCATTCCGTTATGTGATCTATAAATTGTGAACCTGTACTATTTTTTTCATACTTATCATATGTTAACATCAAAACCTTGGATCAATTTTACTGATCCAAGGTATGCTTTAGTTCTTCCTAATTGATAAACTTGATAATTGACATTCTGAAATGAAAGGTAAAGTAGGACTGAGTTGTGTTTGGTTTATAAATTTAAAGGACCTAGATTCAAGTGTCCTTACTTTGCATCATCATTTAAATGGTGAACTTGGACCTCCTTGATAAATATTTTATAACATTGAATAGCATGAGAGGATTAAGGATCTACTACTAGGATATTAAGGTAAATACCATATCCTTAGTCAAAATGTTTAATGCTGCTCGGATTTAACCTAAGTTGTAATGTTCTATACTATGTTGATTCTAATCTAAGGTAATTCAGACCTACCTTAGACCTATTTCTAAACTACTAAGGGTTATGACCTAACCTAAGATAGTATGCTTTATGGTTGTGGAGTTTTGAACTAACCTAAGGAAAATACTAATTACCTAAGGACTATGGTTGAATCCTAACCTAATGTTAATCTAACCTAAACTATTACTAAGCCAAAGGGGAACCTAAGGGCCACTTGGAAATTTGAAAGGGAAGTGGCATTAGTTTTTAAGGCATTTGTGGGGATTGATTTCTATTATTACATATTTAAATATGCCAAGTTTGGCGGAGGTATGGAGAGTTAGTGGGATGCCTAGATGGAATCATTAATAAATATAAAATGCATGTAAATTTTTGAATTAAGCCTCACCAAATTTGAAATGGTAGTGGAATATAGAAAGAGGAGTGAAAGTGGTATTCATTGAATTAATGACCTTGGTTGTGGCGGAGAAACCACCCAGGAGATTATGCAAACAAATTTTATGGAAAAGTTGTTTAGTCATTCATTCTTTTTGGTTTTTGCTCTATATGGAGGTTCTAATTCTTCAAACCAACAATTCTATTTTTATGATCCTTCAATATTTTAGACATCTCTGAGCTATTTTGAATCTGGTGGAAGAATAAGAAGAAGGTTGGATTGTTGATGTCATTTGGAAAAAGGAAACTATGGAGGCTCAGCTGGAATTCTGTTGTAGATTGATAGAAGCTCTATCAGGCATGATAGGATCTACCCATTTAGTTGTTATGCTTTTACTACATGCCTTAATTAAAAGAACTCTATTCTTGGAAACAAATGGGTTTTTGTATATGATGATTATTTTGCTTCATGTTTGTATTTTCTTTCATTGTATATGTCTGTTTTTTTTACTATTTGAGGAAATATGAATTGAGATTGTTCCTTTATGGGAAAAATGAATACGCTTGGATTTAAATTTTGTGTGAATTAAATGTTTCCAAATCTTGTATACTCATATTGACTGTGCAATATAGTTAGAGGAATGCACTTTTTGATAAAAATATTCAAGTTAAGTTTTTTCCTTTGTTGGATGAATCTAAGATGGGTGACATCCTTTGCATTTATTCAAATTTTCTTTCGATTCTTGTTACTCCTATTTGATCCTTACTGATATAGTTGTTAGAAATCCCTTTTTTGTGGATTCAATCTTGTTGGAAATAACAGTAAGGAAGTCTTACCTTTTTACTGTGCTTGAGATGGTTAAAATCTGAGAACTCCTTTGAGTCTATTTGAAATAGTTGGTAGGATTCCTTGCTATGGAAGGATTTCATTTCGAATTTGTTCTTCCTTGCTCAAAATTTGATAAATCATGATGCAGCTTCTTATGGAACTGTTTGATGACATTTGTGTTTTACCCACCTGCATGTTATGTTATGGGTTATTACCAAAGGAAGGACTTATCTTAGTTAAACTTTGGATTAGTTCAGTTTAGGTTATCATAAGGAATTTGGTTAGAACGTTATATTTTTCTCTTCTCTTTTGGACTCAACTTTGAGTGTCTGGTTGGAATCTTCTCACTTTTTTAGTTTCTCCTTGAGATTAGTTTAGAGTCAATAACTTTCTTCCCAAACTTGTGTGTTGTTCCTTAATTTTTGTGAAGAAGGGAGCCAGGGGTAACTTGAAGGTAGATTGCGACAGTCATATTTGCATTCATTATCTTTGATTTTATATATTGCCTTTTGAAAAGAAACCAGAATCTCATAGGGATATTTTACTCCATCGTTGTTCTCTTTTGCTCTCTGATTGGGAAATAATAAAACTTTTCAGTGGAATATTTTAATGTTGGAATGAATTTAATATTCAGTTATTGTTCTTGTTGCTTGGAAAACTATAATTAACTGGAAGTATTTGTTTAGTCAATTCTAGAGATATCCTCTGTAGTACTGAAATTGTTCTCACTATTGGACGGGAAACCTTATTTTTGATTCCTTGACTTGCTAGTCCATGTCATATATCTATATGCATCAATTCAATTTTGATTATGTTATTTGTGTTGCAAGGGTTGTCGAAATTGAAGGTTTCTCGGTAAGGATCTGTTTCAGTTCCTTTTGGATATTGACTGTGTTTTTCCTTTTGTTAGGATGGATTATTGAGATCTTCTCTCATTCTTGTTGTTAACTTCCTTATCTATCTTTCCTGAGTTGTGGAATACAATGTTGTTTTCATTGAACTCTGGAGGAAGACTTAAGTTGTTCTTATTTTTCATTTGTTTGTTTTTCTCTCATTTGTATTAATCATGTATGGATTTGAGTGGTTAATTAAAGGGTAAACCTATACTTCTTCTCCTTGACAGATAATTGAAATTGGATTTGAAATTGGGTTAGTATCGGAAAGAAAGGAACTCTTGCTTTAGGAGGTTGTTGGTTCATCCTAAATTCCACCCTTAAAGATTGAATGAATTTGATCTTTGATATTATCTGATAAATTAAGTTTAAGTTACGTATTGTGATTCATTGCTTCTTTAAGATAATTCCATTTTTTTGAACTATTAGAGTTAGTAACTTTCTTTGAATTAGTTGCTTGAATTAATAAGAAACTAAATCTATAGTAAGTAAGAATGAGATAAGTAATTATGATGAAATATTACTTGTCTAATATAGTTCCATATGAAATATTTGGTTGAAGAGCGTTGATTATATCATGATATTTACTTAATGTGATGTGATGTATCACTTTATCCTTCCTCCCATGAATATTATTTATTTATTATGTATCTATCTGTAATGATTTACTGTTTCATAAAAGTAGAGTTATTTTTATGAAACAATGAGTTGAAAGCACATCATTTTAATGCTTAGTGCTTATCATGGTCAGCTTGATGAACTGACATGTGCTAGTAATTGATGTAGATGGACTTCGTAAGTGAGAAAAGAAGGAAATTTCTTTTATGATGCTTCTTATGTTTACCTAAAGGATGGATCTTTTATGAGGAATGATGATTCTTATTGAAATGTAATTGAAAAATGGAAAAATTGTATTTCTTAATTGAGTATATTAATGTTGATTGGCATGATGGATGTCTGGAATGATTAGACTTGTAAAATGTGTATTTTACCTTGATGAATGGAAAAATATTGAGAGTTATTTGTATTTGATGTGTCATTCTCTTGTGCATTTTGTAAAGAGAATTTGTAAACTTATACTTATTCTCTCATAATTATATTTGTTTTGAACCTTTTTCCGTTGGACTTAAAATGAAATAGGTGAAAAGGGAATTGATATTCTATTCCTTAATTAAATGCAACTTCTCAAGTTGGCATTCATATCTGATCATTTAACTAAGTCATTATAGATATTAAATGATGATTACGAAAGTAAAAAATCATTATGTTATCCTGTGCAATGTAATAATTTGGAATGAATCCTAACTAATATAAGTCAATGGGGAAAGGAAAATATTCTACAAGGATAAGAATTCCTTTAAGACCTTTTCGGAATCATACCCAAATAATATTCGAGAGGAAATTATACTCCCTCTTATTAAATCTTAATCGGAATGATGCAATTGAAAATAATATATACATATACAATAAATATACTTCATCTTAATGAAGTCTATTATAAGGGAATCTGAATCTAAATTCAATCATGTTTAAAATTGGTTAAGCTAAGTAAGTTAACCTTACTGTTGGTATGTTTATTTTTTTTCTAAGTCTGAATCTTAAATTAATATACTAAAGAATAAAACATGAACCTTGGGGGAAGGGATTTAGATGCAGATTTATTTGCATGGATATTGTAAATCATTTATGGCTAGCAACCTTAATGATTAAAGAAATTAAAGATTGAGCAGGGTTATTGAAATTAAAAATTAATTAAGAAGATAAGTAAGTAATCAACTCTTTATTTGGATATGTATATCTAGATGAGACGATTCCATAGGATGTTGGCACATGCCAACTACAGTATCGTACCATCGTCAAGACTTGGGTCTTCAAGAGGGTATAATGTTGTAGTTGAGATGTTGCAACACCCTTAAGAATTGGATCATCTAGATTTAGTGAACTCATACTTGACATTAGTTCTACTCTAGGTCAAGTTAGGAGCATGATTTTGTATAGGAGGTAACTCTTGACGACTTAGGGTAAATAGACACACACAATTGACTTAGGTCAATTGAGTATGTCTATGTACCCTTAGTCACTACAAGTGGTTGTTTATAGAAATCTATGTTGTTAATCTGGGTTAGGGTTAAACCTTGGACAAGTGAACTGATAGGAGTCATTGAAGACCATTCTAGATAAAAAATGAAGTGGGGTGAAGGATGTATTCCATTTGAAGAGTATGTCATCTATGAATATGAACATGAAAAGAATCTGAAAATATTTTGCCAAAGTATCACAAGTTGTTGGTTGCGTTGTCCCATGTCACCTAGTTTAAGAAGTAGGATTTCAGATGAATATTGGTAACAAATATTCAGATAGGATTCTTAACCAAAAAAATTTAATACCCAGAAAAAGGTAAGATAACCAACTATACTTAGTATATAATACATTGATTTAACATGAGAGATCAGTAATTCATCGAGTCATTTACAACTGCATATGGTTATCTGTTATGAGATAGATTGGCATGGTATGTGTGTTCTAAATTATGATTATTCAGAATAGAGAAAATTATTCAAATAAGAAATACCTTGTTTCTAAATTCTTAAAATGGGAATGTTATATCTTCTCCATTCACGAGTGTGGGAAACTACTCTAGGATCTTCCAGTCTACCCCAAATGTGTCATGCATTTTTTTGGACCACTTCTCTAGGTGTTCCTTGAGAGCGGTCATCATGGTTTTACAAGTGCACTTTTCAAACCATTTTGCGGGTGAGGAGTTATCTTCAGGATACTCCCAAATGAATTTTTCTAGCCCATGGGGCACTCTAATCTCCGAGAAGATGATGGTGATGAGGACGTTTCCAAATAATATTTTCTCTCCTTCCTACACACTATTTATGATCTCATCCATGATGAAAGCGGACAATTTATAGATGGTTCCCTCTGATATCTTCTGGCATACATCTAGCCAAGCCTTGTTCACTTGTGTCCATAATTCTTGATCATTAAGCTTATTAACCAAGTGTGAGACCATCCTCATAATAGGTTATGGAATATCTATGATGTGAAAGTATTGCGAACCATGTTTGTAGTCATATGTTGCTATTGTTTCCTTGATAGCCTCCTTATTGCTTAGATCATCATCTATACTTTCTCCTTCACAAATAAGGCATGTGAACTTGGATATCAATTACAACATTATGTGCATCATGTTCCCTAAAAATAGAAGTGATCCTTATGCATGGGTGACATCAACCATTGATAAAGGCATTTGGGCTTGCTAAAGTAAGGCAACTCATACAGTTGTAATAACCTTGTCTTCTCCAATTTGACTTTCACCTCATCATTATATATAGGCATCCCATCTGGTTTCCTTTTGTTAGTTGGATGGACCAACTCTAATGCTATGTCCTTCTTAGTTATGCTCGTATGATGGTTATAATCACTCACAGACATTTTTCTTAACTGTAACACCCACTCCTTTCATAGCAATACTCCAATTGGGTATTGCATTTCGGCATACCATTCTTCATTGGAACTCACAATGGTAGAAGTTTGTCTACCATTTCCCTTTCCCTTCTATTTAGTATGTAAAATGGTCACCTTCTTAGGTGTCATGCTTTCTATTGGGATAAACTAAAAACTTCTTAGTCTGCTTTGCTACTCTGCTTAACTCTGAACTCAACTCCAAAGCTCAACTCCTGGAATAAATACTTTTATCTCTGTGCCCTAGCTACCAAACCTTAACTAGGAAAACCTTCCACAAAGTGATGCACTACAGACTAACTTCTCTCACTCCCGTATACTCCTTCCTCCTAGTTTGCAGATCCACTCTAGTCACACACTTAGATTTCTCATATTCTTATTCCTTTGCATGAATCTCCTTGGATACCCTAGTTCACAAGAGCGCTTCAACTTCATAATAACAAGATAGAATAATGACTTACATGACCTTATATTTATAGTTTTCACTTCCCTCCAGCAATAAATTGTATAAAACCTACCAACATAAATTAACATTAAATGTGGATTTTTCCACACGCTCTCAATCCTACATGAAAAACCCTCAACCTTTTGGCACACAAAAATCCAATCTGACCAAAGACTCTTACACACACGTCTACAGCACCGAAGGAACTTCTTATGTCCTTTAATTTATTTTTTCCCTCACCTACCTCATGTTATTCCTTCACTCTTCATTATTTGTACATGGTCTCTTTATAGCCTTCATGACACTATAATTTACTATCCACAATTTCCTTGTGTGCTTTCTCAACCTTTTGCACTTCTTTCTACTAGGCCACTCAACTTGTATTACAGGCCTATACTTTTTTTTGCATTACTCCACCCCACACTAAAACAAATGCCCGGTCCTCTGCGCATACACAACCGTGGAAAAATAATGTGCTTAGTGGTGCACAAGGTGTAAAATGAAACAAAAAGAAAGGAACAAGCAACAAGAAAGGGAAATACAAGAAAAGAAAATCATAAAGTGAAATTCTAAGCTAATTGACAATACTAAATTATTTCCAAACACCGAGAAGACTTATTTATAGTAAGGCTTCAACCTAATCCCATTGAAGTGACCTGGTAATCTCATCCCATCTAGCACTTATAACTAGCAAGTTCTTGAATCAAGGATGTACAAGATGATGTAGGGTCCCAACCAATGGAATTTCAACTTCCTAGGGTGGCGCAGATACCTAGAATCATACAACAACACCATCTTCCCAACCTCAAACTTCTTTTTCTTGATATGATGATTATGACATGCCTTTTGTCTTGCTTTTTCTATCTTCTGACTCCATCTAGAAAGTGATTTCCTTTCATCTAACTGCATCAACTTATCAATCCTCTCTTCTAGTGCTTGTTCATCATTTGACCCTCCTGCACATGCTATACATAGAAATGGTGGCATAAATTTAACTGACAGAATAACCTCCATGCCAAACACCAATTAAAACATTATGGCCTAGTCCAAAATATTTAAGGTTGTCTTGTAAGCCCATATAATGGATGATACCTTGTCATTCCAATCTTGTCTTCCAACATCATAGGTCTTAGTCAACATGTGACTTAGTATTTTTTTAAATTCCTCAACAATTCCATTCACTTGAGGATGATAAGGGGTAGTCTTGTGATGAGCCACCGTAAATTCTTCTAATAGAATCCTGACCATTTCATTGAGGAAATATGTACCTCTATCACTTGTTAAGATTAAAGGATAACCATACCTCCTGATTATGTTCTCCCATAAAAATCTAGTAGTTGTCATTGTGGTGAAATCCTTCGTAGGCATTGCCTCAACCCATTGTGTAACATAATCAGTGCAATTAATGATATACCATGAACCATTCCTTCATGTGGCTGAAAAAATTGGTCTTAAAAAGTCAATTTCCCATTTTTCAAATTGTTCAACATTGGTTATTGGTCGTAAGGGCATTTCATCCATCTTCCCAAGTTTTCCAAGGCACTGGAAGTGGTCACAAGCCTTGCAAAACTCAATACAATCCTGGTAGATGGTTTCCCACAAAATCCCTACTAGTAAAATCTTCCACGCAGTATCATTCCCTACATAGTGTCCTCTTACAATCCCACCAAGTGCTTCCTCCATAATTTCCATATGCTCATGTTCTAATACACATCGGTGTAGAACCTCATCATGACCTAAATTATACAGGTTTTCACTAATCAGCATGTAGAGTGCGGCGTGCATTGCTAATTGTTTCCTTTCTAGATCCTTCATCCCTTTCAGTGCCACACATGTTTTCAAGAACACTGCACTATCTTCCAATTCTGAGGGTGGGTGTTATAACCTAAATAGTTATGCATCTGACATGGTATCCTCAATGGTTTGTGCATCCTCTCCTAAGTTAATCCTTAATAAGTGGTCAGGTCCTGAATTTCTTTTCTCAGGTTTTATAACCACTGTAAACTCAAACTCTTTGAATAATAGGACCCAACGGAATATGCACCCTTGTAAAACATACTTTTTGACTAAGTAATTCAATGTCATGTGGTCCGTGTAGAATATAAATGGTTTTTCCAACAAGTACTTCTTGAACTTGTGCATTACGTAGATCATAGAGAATTCTTCGCACTCAGTAGCTGTGTAATTTTGCTCTGTTGGTGTCAAATTTCTACTGGTAAAACAAAAAGGATGATAAACAATCCCTTCATCAGGTTGTGTTAGTACTACTCCCATATTTGTCCCTAAGGAATCAACATTCACATGTAAAGGCTTATCCCAAGAAGGAAAATGTAGTATGGGCATCGTGATAAGCCTATCCTTCAAAGTGTCAAATGCCCTCTATTGCGCCTCTCCCCAATGAAAGGAACTCTTGTGTTTTATCAATTCCTCCAAGGGTGTGGTAATTTTGGCATACCCCTTGATGAATTTCCTGTAGTACCATGTATTCCCAAGGAATCCACACACTGCACTTTGACTATTAGGCCCCCCTAATCCAACAATAACTGCTACTTTGGTGGGATCCACTAGTAAATATTATGTACATATAATATTTCCTAACAGGGTTCCAAATGTAGTAGCAAAGAAACATTTCTTAATGTTGATGGATATCCTTAATTACCGACATCTTTCAAACATCATCCTCAAATTTTCACAATGGTCTTTCACCAACCCATATATAGTCCAGTCATTTAGGTAAACTTGAAGAAATTTATGGATGAAGTCCTGAAATTCTTGTACCATGATGCACAAGAACACAACAGGCTCATTCTTCAATCCAAAAGGCATAACCATGTAGGAAAAAATTCCCCATTCAGTGGCAAAATTTTTCTTTCTCTGGTCTTCCTTTACAATCGTAACTTGGTGATACCTTGAGAACCCATCCGTGAAAGAGTAGAATTTGCACCTAGCTACTCCCTCCAAAATTTCTTTAGTACAGGGGGTTGGAAAAGGATTGATGACATATATTGCATTCAGGTCCCTATAGTCCACACATATCCTTATCCTACCATCATTCTTGATACTAATATCCATTGGAATTATCCATTATGATTCTTCCACAGCTTCAATAATGCCTGATGCTATCATTTTGTCTATTTCTTCCTTGACTCGTACACATAGATTTAGATTCATCTGATAAGGACTCTTCCAAATTTGGCGCGCACCTTCCTTAACTTGATCTTCATGTCCCCTAAGGAATGGTGGATGCATTTGAGTTCATGATACCTATGAGGGAAAAAATCATGGAACTCGCAAAATAGATCAATGACCTTTGAAACTTCTTTTTCTGACCAATAGTCCCCAATGATAGCTTCCTTAGGTTCTATTTCTATCCCAATGTTAACCTTCTTTGTTTTTAAGGGCTCATGGTAGGAACGTGCTCACTCATCCGTGTTATCTATGACTTCACATCTACCTTCTGAATGGTAAAGATCCAAAGTCTCCATATCTTCATCATCTACTAGATAGACCATCTTTCATTTCTCTTTTTTCATGGATGTGCACTCAAGTTGTACTTCCTCTAATTTTTAGTCACTGAGGAACGTCTTTAAATAAGGATCACCCAACAACTCCAATAGCCTATTCTCTACCATAGCACTATCTCCCATAGTGAGGCACTTGATTACTTGCAATGCCCTATCTATTGATGGCTTCGTACTCATATACTCAAAATCTTGAATGAGATCAACTGCCAACTCCTGCCAATTACCTGTTTGATGAAACATCTCCGAATGAATGTACCATGTGTACACACAACCTTGTAAGGTGGAGTACAACTTATGCACTAATAATTAAGGTGGTAATTCTTCTACACTTCTCATCCAAGCCTTCTCACATGCTTGGATATGAAACGAGGTCATCCCTTTACCATGGTAATCTTGTATGACATTGGGCATGTTGCTTCTAGATAACCTTACATAAAATGTGATTATTACTTCATGCCATCATAGGAGGATATCCCAATGTGTAGCCCAGTAGCGTGATGTAGTTCTGAGAAATTTATAATTGAGAATTCCCCATCTTTCATCCTCATTCTCCCACTGAGCCTCCATCTCTCACAACAAAAATTCAGGGTATGCTCCTCCAGAGTAACTTGGAAACTTCTTTCCCCATAGGAACCTAACTGAATATGCCTTTATCACAATTTTCACATATCCTCTCAACTATCACCCAATAAAATCATAAGTCCCATGCATCCAATTGTTGCATGTCATGCTTATAACACCTTTGACAAACTTTTATATTTCTCTTTTTCATTGCAAGCGTTGACATGTGATTTTCTTAAATGAGGTGTGTTCCTTTTATTGTTAAAGATCATGCTTGCCATGGATAAATCATTTCTACTCTTGGATTCATTAGACTGAAATGATATGGTTTGCAAAGAATCTATTTTCACTTCAAATAGGTGAGTTCTAATCTGGTTATGATGGTTGTAACTTATCTCTATTAACTGACTCATCATTGGACCAATTCCATTGATCCAAGGAATGTTTTAAATCTCCTTACCTGTAATGAATGGTAAACTAACATTTATAGGTTGAGAGATGTAATGGAATGAAATTTTGTATGTTTATAAATTCTTTATTGTCTTGTAAGATCGTACCTACATTCTGATGTATGTTTTGTGCTTGGATCTTCTTGATTGATTTTAATAGGATGTTTATGGTGTTAAGTGAAATGAGGTCTACTTCAGGAATATTGAGGAACAATATAAGTCCTAGACCTAAGAGATCTATCACAATGGGATTCTAAACTAAGGTAGATGTACCTATTTTTTTAGCTTTGTCTACTGTATTCGGGACAACATCCTTTCCTAAGTTGCATGTTCTAAATTGAGGGAACCACCTAAGGTAATGCTAGGATATTTATAATTCTAATTCCTAATGTTATATGGTTGTGAGCTATGACCTAACCTAAGGTGGAAATTTCTTATCGAAAATATTTTAAACCTAAGGTTATTATTTCTAAATTAGCCTAAGGTATTATCCTAAGTTAATGGTACCTATCCTAAACTAATGAAGTGTGGAAAGGGGAGCTAAGGGTCGTATGGAAAATGGGAGGCTAGGCGGCGGTTCCTAAGCTATTTATGAGATTTAATTTTTGTATTAAATGCCAGTGAACTACCAGATTAGGCGGAAGCATGAAAAGTTAGCAGAACCTACGTGGAGTCTTCACTAAAGTTATCAATACATGCAAAATTTGAATTAGGATTCACCAATTCTAGATGGAGGTAGCATAAAGAGATAGGCGGGAATGTGAGATTAAATGGCATTAATGAATATCAATTTTCATGAGAAAACCATCTTGGAAACAATGTGGGTGGATTTTTGGAGGTTGTTTGGTCTTGCATGCTTTGTAATTTTTTCTATGCATAGAGCTATCTAGTTATTCAACCAACAGTTTGATTTTCACTTTGTGGCTATATTTGTTTTCCCTAGTCTATTTTTGATTCAAGGAGAGTATATGAGGCATTAGGGTAAGAGATTTGTTGTTGATCTTTCTTGGAGGAGAAGAAGAGTTGGAATCTCGACTGGAAGTCTCCTTTGAATTGAAAAATCACTATTAGGAATGATAGGCTCTACCCATTAAGATTTCTTGCTTTTCTCCAAATGTTTCATTAAAATAACTCTGCTCTCATGAGATAAATGGTTACCTATTTTGTCTAGTTATTTTCTTTCATGTTGAAGGAATATCTTTGATTTTTGGATATGAATCCATTGCATGATAATGTTAGTTTTTGGTTTTTTTTTCTCGGAGTAAGTTCAATGGTGAAATACATATGGAACTTTCAAGGCTTTTGTGTTTTGTTTAGAACTCACATTCGGGATTGTCTGCTTGAAAAAGAAATTGAGTAAATGGTTTTTTATTTGAGTTTGAACTGGTAGTCTCTTTAGAAATCTTCTCTTTGATTCATCTTTGCGTTTGAAAAATTTGTAGTACTTCTGTCTCAGACTGTACTGTTTACTTTGAACATGAACTGTGCATGAAAAGATGTAAGGATATTCTATTTTTCTCTGTTCTGGGTAACTCGTGTCTTTTTTAACGGAAATTCTTTGATTGTTTTGAAATATGGGTGCATGACCTTTTATGAAATTATATCTTGTTTATGAGGATATAGTACCTCTGGTTTGAGACTGTATTGTTTACTTATCCTTTGGTATGAATTCAAACTCTTTTAAAAGCAATCAATAATGGGTTTTTGAAGTATTTGGAAGTGTTTTGTTTTGTACTTCAACTTGTGTTAAATTTGACTAGAAAAATTACCCTTCTCTTCACTGAACTTTTCTGCCTCGATCATTATGTGTTATGATAGAGTTGTGAAAGTTATTATAGTTGGGATTTCTATTACAGTTTGAATTCATGGAGATTATAGAAACTTTGTTTTACTTAATACTTCATGTTGGGTTTTTGTATTCTCTATCTAAACCTTTTTGAATGGTTTTTTGGGTTATACAAAAAGGAGTTAAACATTCTTGTAAACTATGTCTTGTTTTGTGAAGACTTGGTACTTCTATTTTGGGCATGTATTGTATACTTTACTCTACAGTATGAATGTGAACTTGTGTTAAAACAAATATGAATGCACGAATGTGGATTATGGCATTGTAAGTGTCCTAAATTTCTACTTGTATTTGAACTGGGTTAGTATTGGTATTTGATGTTATTGATACAGGTTGAGCTCGTAAGGAAAAATATAAGTAATGTTTTCTTTAATCTTTGCGTTTGGTTTGTGTTCTCTTTTGGAACTTGTGGAATAAATTCTAGGGTTTTAAATGGGATTTGGAATTCAATTAATAATACAATGGTGAATAAATTCTAGGTTCGGATCCTTTCTATTGAGTTTCCTTTAACTTTTGGGAAGTTAAGTTCTATTTGCTCGAACTACTCTGTAGATCAAATCTCTTCCATGTTGTAGAGTGTTTATCATCCTAGGCCTGTTTGACTTCTTGAGTTTGGCTTTATGCCCCTTTTGATGTTGAATGAAGTAATGTGAACTCACTTTTCAGAACCAGAAACTTCCTTGTGATTGTTTAATTTAACTTGTTACTAGTTGACTGTGGAAAGCTCATGGGAATAGTAGTATGTTTAGGCAACTTTTGGGACTGTCACTTTTTGGTATATGGGAAAACCAAACCGTCCCCATTTGATCATTGTTGATCTTGGCTAATTTGTATAGAATCAATAGTCATGTCGATTCGGGAAGTGTACAGTTGAGCCTATCATGTAGAAGGGAAAACGTAATCAATTATTGTCTGACTGTTTTAATTGGCTGAGTCATGCATTATTAGGAAAAAAATTTCTAAGGGACTCCTCTCCATGCACTCAATTTTAAGTATGATCCATTCCTTGATGGACACGAGTAAGAAATAATCCTTTCATAAGGCTTACCTTGTTTTATGGAACATATGGCCACTAACTGATATCTCCTATAATGCAGAATATTACATAAGAGTTGCAAGTAAGATGATGATTGTTATGTTTCTCTCCCTTCTCGGATTTGTTTGGGATTCTTGTTAATGGTTGTTGTCTCTTGCATGGTGAATAATTTTATTAGTTCCCTTGACTGATACATTAATATAGGTAATTATGTACTTTCTGAACCTAATTTCTATCTCTTAGATGAATGGTGAATTGTGGATAGTCCGTATTGATTCTTCTTCTTATTTATTTAAGTTGTATGATGAGTCATCCTAATTATGTAATATGCTGAAATGAATTTGACTTTACATGATTCTAGAAACTTGGTAATACAACAATAAGGTCTTGATTTTAAAACTAATTCTTTTTATTACATAGTAAAGTTAAAGTTTTTATTTCAAATTCAGAAAGAATTATGAAATGATTAAATGACAAGGGCTGTTGTTTGATATAAATAGGTAATTGTTTGGGACAATACTTACCTAGTATAATGTAGTAGTTGTTGATTATATTATGATATTTTCTTAAAAGTGAATTCTGATTTATTATTTGTACTTCTTTTATGATTGTTATTACTTATGCTTATTTATATGATACATTAATTGTGTCATTAAAGTAAGAGTTGTTTTAATGGAACAATTAGTGGAATGCATTTCATTTTAATGCTTAGTACTTATCATGCTCAATTCAATGAACTAACCTGTGCTAGCAATTTTTTTCAGATGGACTTCGTAAGTGATAAAAGAAGCCAAATTTTTTTATGGTGTATTGACTGATGTAAATTTTGGCTCTTTTGTAAAGAATTCCGATTCATTCATGAGTTGTAATGAAAAAGAAAATTTGTATTCTTCTATGATCTTAATGTTGTTTGACATGTAGTATGCCTGAAATGTATAGTCTTGTAAAGTGTATATTTTTATCATGATGAATTGAAAGGTTTGGAGAATGACTCCAAATTGTAGTGTGAATTCTCTTGTACTTTTTATGAAGGAAATTGGAATTTATCTTGTATATATTCTTCGTAACTGGTTGTATACTTATTATTGTTATCATTTAATAAGTTAGATTAAGGGAATAGTTCAATCTCCCCTTACTAAGCTGCAACTTTCTAAGTTGCATAAGATGTCGTTCTCTATCTAAACAATTATAGTATAACCATGGAATGTGTATTGGACATAAAATTAAATTATATAAATTGTGAAAGATAAAAAGGGTATGATAACCCTAACATTTAATCATGTAGAGGAAGACTCTTCCTCTTTCAGAAGAATGTAAAACAAAAGGAATGTGTTTATGATCATTAATCATTGTACTTCATTTACATGAAGTCTACTCTAGTAGAACCTATGTGGATGCTACACCATCTTGAACAGTAAAGATATATAATAAACCAACCTTATGATGTTTTTGCCCTATTTTTGGATAACTACTTGTTATGCTGAGTTAATAAACATAAAATTAATCATGAGATTAATGAAGTTATTAATATTAATCATATTAATTATGGAAGAAGAACTTAATGAAGGTTGGAATTAGGGTTTTGCAAGGTTGCTGCAATCTGAATCCTAATCCAAATTTAATTATAAATTAATGACCACCAAGGGGTATGTACATCATGATGAAGTAGTTCTAATGGATGTTGGCACACGCCAACTGTGGAACTGTACCTTCAAGAAGACTAAGGGATTCTTGAGGATACAGTGTTTTATTTGACATGTGGTAACACCCTTCCGTAATTGTTCATCTAGATCTACACACATCTAGACTTGAACTTAGTTTCTCTCTAGGTCAAGTTAGTAGCATGATTAGAATAGGAAGTAACTTTCAATGCAATGACTCAGGGTACCTAGGCACATTCGGTTGACTTAGGTCGGTCGAGTATGCCCATATACCCTAAGTCATCATGAGCATCTTACCTATAACAAATTATGTCGCTAACTTTGGTTAGGGTTAAACCTTGGGCAAGTGGACTGACAAAGGTCAGTAAAGACCATTCTAGATAACAATAGAGTGAGGTGAAGGATGTATTCCGAATTGATGAGTATGTCATCTAGGAATAGTAACATGAACAATATGTTGGAAATATTTGGCCAAAGTATCGCAAGCTGCTGGTTGTGTTGTCCTATGTCACCTAGTTTAAAGAAACATGATGTCAGATGAATATTGGTAACAAATATTCAGATAGGTTCTTTAAACAAATCACTCAGTACCCGGAATAGGGTAGGAAAACCAAGTATATGTAGTATACATAAATTATTCTATACTTAAAGAAAAACATGAGAGATCGGTTAGAAACCGAGTCATGGAATGAGAGATCGGTAATTTATTGAGTCATTTACAACTGCATATGGTTATCTGTTATGAGATTGATTGGCATGGAATGTGTGTTCTAAATGATGTTTTATTTAGAACAGATAACATTGTGTAAAAAAAAAATTCCTTGTTTCTAAAGTCTTAAAATGGGAATGTTACATCTTGGTATCAGAGCTGAAGGTTTCAGATCTTTGACCTATTGTGTCCATAATCTAATAAAAACTTAATTTTTTTTGTTAAAAGAAAATAGTTAGAACAAGAGGAAATGTTGCAAATAATCCTCCACCTAAGGAAGGAGTTGCAACTGCCCAAAAAATTGACGAGTTCCTTGCTTCCTTGTTGGACACAAGGGATCATTTGGTTGTACTTGAACAACAAGTAATGGGAAATGAGGAGGAAAAAGATGATGTTAATAATAATCAGCCACCTCTCGAGGATAACGCCAATTTAGGTGTTGATAATAATAATGTGAACATACGTGATTAACTTGAAAATAAAAATTTGAGGTTGTCAACTGAACTCACTAATGATATAAAAAGGATAAGTTCACCCAAGTTTGATGGCACCACATTAGGAGATGGAGCTGATAATTGGCTCAACAAAATGGAGAAGAATTTTGCAATAAGGAATTTCTCAGAAGAAACAAAGGCAATCTGGGGAGCATATCAGCTTTCCCATAAGGCATCTTCATGGTGTGACAGCCATAAGGCTAAGTTGAACACTGATGAAACTAATATCACTTGGGATCAATTTAAAGGTTACTTTAGGCAACGTTGGCTACCACAACTTTATTATGATTGGAAAATGATTGAATTTCAGAACTTAGCTCAAGGAAAGCTAATTGTAACTGAGTATTAGGAGCGGTTTATGAAAATCTTTAAGTATGTACCTCAGTATCAAACTGACAAGAAGTTTAGGATACAAAAATTCATTATGGGACTGAATCCCATTATAGGAGGAGAGGTGGATGTTCACAACCTAACCACGATGGAAGGGGTTGTTGAAAATTCCATAAGGCATGAACATAAATAAAAGGCAATTTCTGCTCATAAAGAGGAAGTAAGGAAGAAAGTCCCCAACTCCTCTTCATCATCTCTTGCACCTAAGAAAGGACCATGGAAGAAATTCGGAATGAAAATTAAGTTTTCAACTGATAATAATAAGAAAACAACAACAAATAAGTCTGTTGGAAATACACGAAACAACTATGTCAAGAATAATAATAATGAATAGAAGTCCTATGGAGGTCAGAATGATAACTCTAAGGCTGGAAATAAATCTCAACCTAGAAAGGGACCTATAGGAGGCTGTTATAATTGTGGAAAAGATCATTACGTAAATCAATTTCCTTTGAAAAATGATGATCATAAACAGTAGCACAAGATACATGCTACAGTAGCTGACAAGCAGGCTAAAAATCAGGCCATGCCCATAGAAGTTTCAGGTAACTTATTTAGCATACCTATAACTATTATTTTTGATACTGGAGCTACTGAATGTTTTATTTCTAGTAAATTAGCATCAAAAGTAAAAAAAAAAGATGGAAACATGGATAAAACATGGACTGTACATTATGGAAACAATGTTGTTCATACAGTTAGTACGTGTCTTTTTGGAGCAATCCTTAACTTACCCATTTTTTCCACTAAAGTTGATCTTTATGTTACACCTTTGGGGTCTTATGATGTAATCATAGGTGTTAATTGGTTAGCTAAACATAAAGCAAAAGTGGATTGTTTTGAAAAACATATTAGTTGTTTAGATGACCTGTAGAAAACAACAGAGATACATGCTGTGAAACGTGAGATTTCTATTAGGAAACTGTCAGCTATGTAACTTAAAAAGGCAAAAAATAAATGTTGTACATTATATGTAGTAAAGATTTTAGAAACTGCTGAGGAGAACAACGATGTCATGGAGTGATATCTGCTATTAAGAAACTATAATGATGTGTTTCCGGAAGAATTACTAGGTCTTCCACCTAAAAGGGAATTTGAATTCACTATTGAAATCAAGCCTGGAATTGAGCCTATTTCTAAGGCACCATATCAAATGACTACTATAGAATTAGTAGATCTTAAGGCACAATTGTAATAATTTTTTTCAAAAGGTTTGATTAGACCGAGTGTTTCACCTTAGGGAGTAATGGTAATTTTTGTGAAAAGAATGATGAAACACTTAGATTGTGCATTGATTAAAGAATGTTAAAAAAAGCAACAATCAAGAATAGATATCCACTCCCTAGAATTGATGATCTATTTGATCAGATGCATGGAGCATCAATATATTCTAAGATAGATCTTTGATCTGGATATCATCAATTATGGATTAAGGATGAGGATATTCATAAACAACTTTTAGAACAAGGTATGGACATTATGAGTTCATAGTTTTACCTTTTGGATTAACAAATGCACCTGCAGCTTTTATGAATTTAATGAATAATATCTTTCAAGAATACTTGGAAAAAAAATTTCTTGTATTCCTGAATGACATTCTCATATATTCTAAAATTATTGAGGAACACCATGAGAATTTGAAGATAGTTTAGGAAATTTTGAGAAAGAGATGGTTATATGGTAAGTTATCTAAATGTTGTTTCTATGACACAAGAAGTGCACTATTTGGGACATGTAATAAGTAAGAATGGAATTGTTGTAGATCCTTCTAAAATTGTAGCTATAACTAAGTGGCCTGCACCAAAGAATGTACATGAAGTTAGAAGCTTCATGGGTCTTGCTGGTTACTATAGAAAATTTGTAAAAGATTTTTCTAAAGTGGCTGCACCAATAACTTCATTACTAGAAAAAGGATAAGAAGTTTGTTTGGAATGAGAAATGTGAATTTAGCAATCATAACTTTAAAGGATCAATTAACATCAGCACCTATTGTAGTGGTACCAGACCCTAATGGAGACTTTATTGTTGTAACGGATGCATCTGGGGAAGGTCTAGGAGGTATTTTGTTACAAAATGATCATGTCATAGCTTATGAAAGTAGAAAACTAAAGTTACATGAGTTGAATTATGCTCCACATGATTTAGAGCTTGATGCCATTGTTCATGCACTTCAAGTTTGGAGGCATTATCTACTTGGTAAACCTTTTGAATTAAAAACTGATCATCTTGGGCTGAAGTATATTTTCACTCAGCTAAATCTAAATGCAAGACATCGAAGAATGTTAGAGTTTTTGTCTCAATATGATTTTGACATAAATTACATTAAAGGTAAGGAAAATAGAGTAGCTGATGCTCTAAGTCGTAGGAAGCACATTTCTACTCTTATAACATTGAGAACTCAGTTTAAGGATGAAGTAAAAAGTGTTATGGAATTTGATTCTTATTTTCAACAAGTAAAAACAACGCTTGCTGCAGATCCAAATGATGTGAGATATAAAGGTTTTCACTTTGACAATGAAGGAATCTTAAGATTTGAAAACAGAGTATACATACCTTCGCTAAATGATTTAAGAAAGAAATTGTTAGCAGAATTTCACAATTCACCTTTCTCTGGACACCCAGGTATTTTGAAGATGCTTGCTGATATAAAACAACAATATTTCTGGAAAGGGATGAAAAAAGACATTATTGATTTTGTGACACATTACTTGGAATGTCAATGTGTTAATGTTAAACATATGCATCCGGCCAGTTTATTGTATCCTCATAGCATACCACAATACAAATGGTAAGTAATAATCATGGATTTTGTACAAGGGTTGCCTATTTCAAGAAATAAACATGATGTTATTTGGTAGTTGTCTGATAAACTAAAAAAAGTAGTACATTTTATTGCTGGTAATCAGAAGGGTGATTCTCCTATTTTGGCAAAGATATTTGTACATGAAATTTTCAGATTACATGGAGTACCTAAATTTATCATATTTAATAGAGATCCTAGAATGACTTCAAGGTTTGGAAAACACTTAATGCATCTCTAGGAACTAAGCTGAATTTTAGTTCTGCGTATCATCCAGAAACGAATGGACAGACTGAAAGAGTTAATCAAGTTTTAGAGGATATGTTACGAATGTATTGTATGGATCAGCAGTATAAGTGGGAAGAGTCCCTTCCATTAGTTGATTTTACTTAAAATAACACATATCATGCCTCTCTTAAGATGGCACCTTTCGAAGCACTATACGGAAGAAAATGCAGAACCCCTGTTAGTTGGGATAACATTGAGGATAGAGAGGTAATTGGACCTGAAATCCTTATGGAAATGGAACAACAAGTTAAAATGATTCATGAATGCTTGAAAGAAGCAACAGATAGGCAAAAGAGTTATGCTGATTTAAAGTGGGTTGATAAGAAATTTGAACTTGGTGAGAAGGTCTTTCTTCGGGTTAAACCGAAAAAGAGTTCTATAACTTTCGGAAAGGCTGCCAAGTTATCACCTCGTTATGTGGGACCTTTTGAAATAGTTGAATTAATCAACCCTGTAGCTTACTGTTTAGCATTACCTCCTACTTTATCACGAATGCATGATGTTTTCCATATTTCTTTTCTTAAGAAATACATTTCTGATTTATCAAATGTGTTAAATTGGAATTCTTGGTAGGTCCATGACCCAAGAATATCGTGGTTAAACCCATATGAGTACTGGAAACTCACCATTTGCATTTAAGAAATCGTGAAATAAATCAATATAAGGTCCAATGGGACTAGTTTAATGAAGAAAGTACAACCTGGGAAAATCTAGAAGATATGAAAACTACTTTTCCATATTTATTTGAATGGAATTGATTTTGATGACTAATAAAAATTTAATATTTTATCTTTATATGACATTAAGCCTGCCAGTTTTGGGAAGATAACTATTTATTTTAAATAAACAACTATGTGAATGCTGATTTCTAGAACTTTAAAATTTTGATATTGTTGCAAACATATGAAAGGAAAGTGAATAAATTGATTGGCCTTATTATAAATGGTCAAAATAATATAATCATTAGGACGATGATTCTTTTTAGCAGGGAAGTATGTAACACCTTTGACAAACTATTATATTTCTCTTTTGCATTGCAAGCGTTGACATGTGATTTTCTTGAATGAGGTGTGTTCCTTTTATTGTTGAAGATCATGCTTGCCATGGATAAATCATTTCTAATCTTTGATTCATTAGACTAAAATAATATGTTTTGCAAAGAATCTGTTTTCACTTTAGATAGGTGAGTTATAATCTAGTTATGATGGTTACAAATTATCTGTATTAACTGACTCATCCTTGGATCAATTCCATTGATCCAAGGAATGTTTTAAATCTCCTTGCTTAGTCTGAATGGTAAACTGACATACAGAGGTTGAGAGACGTAACGGACTGAAATTTTGTATGTTTACAAATTTTGTATTGTCTTATAAGATCATGCCTGCATTCTGATGTATGTTTTGTGCTTGGATCTTCTTGATTGATCTCCGTAAAATTCTTATGGTGTTAAGTGAAATAAGTCCTACTTCAAGACTATTGAGGAACAATATAAGTCCTATACCTAAGAGATCTATCCTAATGAGATTCTAAACTAAGGTAGATGTACCTATTTTTCTAGCTCTGTCTATTGTATTTGGGACAACATCCTTTCCTAAGTTGCATGTTCTAAATTGAGGGAACCACCTAAGGTAATGCTAGGCTATTTATAATTCTAATACCTAATGCTATATGGTTGTGAGCTATGACCTAACCTAAGGTGGCAATTTCTTATCGAAATGATTTTAAACCTAAGGTTATTATTTCTAAAGTAGCCTAAGGTCTTATCCTAAGCTAATGGTACCTATTCTAAACTAATGAAGTGTGGAAAGGGGACCTAAGGGTTGTATGGAAAATGAGAGGATAGGAAGTGGTTCCTAAGCTATTTATGAGATTTGATTTTTGTATTAAATGCCAGTGAACTTCTAGATTAGGCGGAAACATGAAAAGTTGGTAGAACCTACTTGGAGTATTCACTAAAGTTATTAATGTATGCAAAAGTTGAATTAGGATTTTCCAATTCTGGATGGTGGTGGCATGGAGAGATAGGCGAGAATGTGAGAGTAAATGGCATTAATGAATCTCTATTTTTGCAAGCAAACCATCTTGGAAAAAATGTGAGCGGATTTGTTGGAGGTTGTTTGGTCTTGCATGCTTTACGATTTTTTATCTACATGGAGCTATCTGGTTCTTTGAACCAGTAATTTGATTTTCACTTTGTGGCTATTATCGGTTTCCCTTGTCTATTTTTTATTCAAGGAAATTATATGAGGCATTAGGGTAAGAGATGTTTTGTTGTTGATCATTCTTAGAGGAGAAGAAGAGTTGGAAGCTTGGCTGGAAGTCTCCTTCGAATTGGCAGAAGCACTATTAGGCATGATAGGCTCTACCCATTAATATTTCTTTCTTTTTTCTAAATGTTTCAATAAAATAAATCTTCTCTCATGAGATAAATGGTTACCTATTTGGTTTGGTTATTTACTTTCATGTTGAAGGAATCTCTGTGATTTTGGATATGAATCCATTATATGATAATGTTAGTTTTTGGCTATTTTGTCTGAGTAAGTTCAATGGTGAAATGCATATGGAACTTTCGAAGCTTTTGTGTTTTGTTTAGAACTCGCATTCATGATTGTCTTCTTGAAAAATAGCTTGAGTAAATGGTTTTTGATTTGAGTTTGAACTGGTAGTATCTTTATAAATCTTATTTTTGATGTACATTTGAGTTTGAAAAAGTTGTAGTACTTCTTTCTCAAACTGTACTGTTTAATTTTAACATGAGCTAGCATGAAAACGTGTAAGAATATCCCGTTTTCTTCTTTTCTGGGTAACCCGTGTCTATTTTAACTGAAATTATTTGATTGTTTTGAAAGATGGGTGCATGGCCTTTCATGAAACTATATCTTGTTTGTGAGGATATGGTACCTCTGGTTTGAGACTATATTATTTACTTATCCTTTAGTATGAATTTGAACTCTTTTGAAAGCAATCGATAATGGGTTTTTGAAGTATTTGGAAGTGTTGTGTTTCGTACTTCAACTTTTGATAAATCTGACTGGAAAAATTACCCTTCTCTGCACTGAAATTCTCTGCCTCGATATTTATGTGCTAAGATGGAATTGTGAAAGTTATTATAGTTGGTATCTTTGTTACAGTTCGAATTCGTGGAGATTGTAGAAACTTTTTTTGACTTAATACTTCACGTTGGGTTTTTGTATTCTCTATCTAAACCTTTTTGAATGGATTTGTAGGTTATACAAAAAGCAGGTGAACATTATTTTAAACTATGTCTTGTTTTGTGTAGACTTGGTACTTCTATTTTGGGTCTGTACTGTATACTTTACTCTATAGTATGATCGTGAACTTGTGTTAAAACAAATATGAATGGATGAATGTGGATTATGGAATTTTAAGTTTCTTAAATTTCTACTTGTATTTGAACTGGGTTAGTATTGGTATTTTATGTTATTGAAATAGCTTGAGCTCGTAAGGAAAAATAAAAGTAATGTTTTCTTTAATCTTCGCGTTTGGTTTGTGTTCTCTTTTGGAACTTGTGGAAGAACTTATTGGTTTTAAATGGGATTTGGAATTCAATTGATAATACAGTGGTGAATGAATTCTAGGTTCAGATCATTTCTATGTAGTTCCCTTTAACTTTTGGGAAGTTAAGTTCTATTTGCTAGAACTACTTTGTAGATTGACTCTCTTCCATATTGTAGAGTGTTTATCATCCTTGGCTTGTTTGACTTCTTGAGTTTGGATTTCTGCCCATTTTTATCTTGGATGAAGTAATGTGAACTCACTCTTCAAAACCGGAAACTTCCTTGTGATTGTTTAATTTAACTGATTACTAGTTGACTGTGGAAAGTTCATGGGAATAGTAGTATGTTCAGGTAACTTTTGGGACTATACATTTTTGGTATAGGGGAAAACCAAATTGTCCCCATTTGATCTTTCTTGATCTCAGCCAATTTTTATAGAATCAATTGTCGTGTCGATTTGGGAAGTGTACACCTGAGCCTATCCTATAGAAGGGAATACCTAATCAATTCTTTTCTAACTATTTTGATTGGCTGAGTCATGCATTATTAGGAAATATTTTTTTGAGGGACTCCTCTCCATGCACTCAATAGTGAGTATGATCCATTCTTGGATGGACATGAGTAAGAAATAATCCTTTCATAAGGCTTACCTTATTTTATGGAATGTATGGCAACTAACTGATATCTCCTATAATGTAGAATATTACATAAGAGTTGCAAATAAGATGATGAATGTTTTGTTTCTCTCCCTTCTCGGATATGTTTGGTATTGTTTTTAAATGTTGTATCTTTCATGGTGAGTCATTTTATTAGTTCCCTTGACTGATAAAGTTATGTACGTACGCCGTTATGTACTTTCTGAACTTGATTTATATCTCTTAGATGAATGGTGAATTATGGATAGTCCGTATTGATTCTTCCTTTTTTTAATTTAACTTGTAGGATGAATCATCGTAATTAAGTACTATGCTGAAATGAATTTGTCTGTACATGATTCTAGAAAATTGGTAAAACAAAAATAAGGTCTTGATTTTAAAAGTAATTCTTTTTGTCACATAGTAAAGTTAAATTCTATATTTCAAATTTAGAAAGAATTATGAAATGATTAAATGGAAAAGGTTGTTGTTTGATATAAATAAGTAATTTTTTGGGATAATAATTACTTGGTATAATGCAGTAGTTGTTGATTATATTATGATCTTTTCTTAAAAGTGAATTCTAATTTATTATTCGTACTTCTTTTATGATTGTTATTACTTATGCTTATTTGTATGATACATTAATTGCATGATACATTAATGGAACAATTAGTGGAATGAATTTCATTTTAATGCTTATTGCTTATCATGCTTAGTTCAATGAACTGACCCGTGCTAGCAATTTTTGTAGATGGACTTCATAAGTGATAAAAGAAGGAAAAAACTTTTATGATGCAAAGTATGGCTCTTTTGTAAAGAATTTTGATTCATTCATGAGTTGTAATGAAAAAGGAAAGTTGTATTCTTATATGATCTTAATGATGTTTGACATGTAGTATGCCTGAAATGCATAGTCTTCTAAAGTGTATACTTTTATTAAGAAGAATTGAAAGGTTTGGAGACTGAATCCATATTGTAGTGTGAATTCCCTTGTACTTTTTATAAAGGAAATTGGAATTTATCTTGTACATATTCTTCGTAACTTGTTGTATACTTATTATTGTTATCATTTAATAGGTTGGATTAAGGGAATAGTTCATTCTCCCCTTACTAAGCTGCAACTTGCTAAGTTGCATAAGATGTTGTTCTCTATCTAAACAATTATAGTATAACCATGGAATGTGTATTGGACATAAAATTAAACTATATGAATTGTGAAAGCTAAAAAGGGTATGATAACCCTAACATTTAATCATGTAGAGGAAGACTCTTCCTCTTTATTAAGAATGTAAAACAAAAGGAATGGTGTTTATGATCATTAATCATTTTACTTCATTTACATGAAGTCTACTCTAGCAAAACCTATATGGATGCTACACCATCTTGAAAAGTAAAGATATATAATAAACCAACCTTATGATGTTTTATACCCTATTTTTGGATAATTTCTTGTTATGCCGAGTTAATAAACATAAAATCAATCATGAGATTAATGAAGTTCTTAATATTAGTTAGATTAATTATGGAAGAAGAACTTAATGAAGGTTGGAATTAGGGTTTTGCAAGGTTGCTACAATATGAATCTTAATCCAAATTTAATTATAAATTTATGAACACCAAGGGGCATTACATTGTGATGAATCAGTTCCAATGGATGTTGGCAAATGCCAAATGTAGGACTATATCTTCAAGAAAACTAAGGGCTTCTCGAGGATACAGTGTTGTAGTTGACATGTGGCAACACCCTTCCGTAATTGTTCATCTAGATCTACACACATCTAAACTTGAACTTAGTTTCTCTCTAGGTCAAGTTAGTAGCATGATTAGAGTAGGAAGTAGCTTTCAATGACTCAGGGTACCTAGGTACATTCGATCGACTTAGGTTGGTCGAGTATGCCCATATACCCTAAGTCATCATGAGTGTTTACCTATAGAAAATTATGTCGCTAACTTGGGCTAGGGTAAAACCTTGGGCAAGTGGACTGATAGAAGTTAGTAAAGACCATTCTAGATAATAATAGAGTGAGGTGAAGGACATATTCTAAATTTATGAGTATGTCATCTAGGAATAGTAACATGATTAGTCTGTTGGAAATATTTTGCCAAAGTATCGTAACCTGCTGGTTGTGTTGTCCTATGTCACCTAGTTTAAAGAAACATGATGTCAGATGAATATTGGTAACAAATATTCAGATAGGTTATTTATACAGATCACTCAATACCTAGAATAGGGTAGGAAAACCAAGTATATGTAGCATACATAAACTATTCTATACTTAAAGACAAACATGAGAGATCGGTTAGAAACTGAGTCATGGAATGAGAGATTGGTAATTTACTGAGTCATTTACAACTGCATATGGTTATCTATTATGAGATTGATTGGCACAGAATGTGTGTTCTAAATGATGTTTTATTTAGAACAGATAACATTGTGTAAAAAAATTGCTTGTTTCTAATGTCTTAAAATGGGAATGTTATAATGTTAGTGGTATTACTCAAGGACTGAGCATCTTCAAACTAGATAACTCCCTCCGTGGGATGAATTATATTAGGATCTCTTATGGAGCACACATATATTCTATTGAGTAATTATTCTCTTAAGGGCTCAGTATAGGGCACTGATTTTCCATCTATTAAAGGGATAATCACCCTTTCTTCCTTGTTCTCAAAGCTGATATACCCCTTGTTAAACCATAGGTCAGAATTTTTATTATAATACCATGGGTTCCCAAGCAATGCTAGAAAGTTATTTGCCTCAGCAAGCACAAATAATTCTGAGTCTCCAGTGATCTTGGCCCCTTGAATGGTGATAAATGCATCCTTTAGGACTCCAATGGGCAATGCCTTAGTATTTTTTCCATATACAATATATTCAAAGATGGTTATAATGCGGGCTTTCCCATTTGATTATAGGAATATAAGGTAAGAACATTGACCTCTAATCTTTTTTCAGTGAGGATATTTCTTAGAATCCATCCATCAATAAGCACATTCAATGTAATCTCCTTATCATAGTCAAGGCTATGAGGAGGATGGTTTGCATGTAAAACCTATCTTTTGTGCTCATCTCCGGCTCATGGTACCTTCTGCCTTAGTCGTTATCTTAGAAAGGGAATAAAATTCTCTTTCCTTAACATCCTTCATACTTCTTTGACCTCATCTAGGTCCTCCTTTGAAGCCTTGGCATGTTTCCTTTGCTTCAACTTCTTTTATTTCTCCTTTAGACATTCGATCTCTCCTTGCAAACTATGAATCGCATCCATAGTATCTTGATACACTTCCTTTTGATGAGAAGGGTATGGATACTTTCCTTTTACCACTTCCTTTCTTAAAACTAGTGTCCTTTGTCTTGGCATCTCCCTGACATGTGCAGTCTCTTCTCGTGTCGTCACTAGTACAAGTTCTAGTCCTGACTCATGTGTGACTCATGGCATCCACTATGAATTAGATTTCTTAATGCTTACCATACTAGTGCACTTGTCTTTCTAATGCTTCTAGTTCATATGATCATAAATCTCTAGACACTCTTCGTACTTATGTTTCTTCCCATACCATGAGCATTATAAAATATCAAGACACTCATGCTTATAATGCTCTTTAGATCCACAATTATAACAAGTTCCTCATGGGAATTCACTTCGTCCTTCACCATGGTTACTGCAATCATGAAATCCTCCATGAAAACCTCTTCCACGTGCTCCTCCATCTATGTACCCTTCATAGTGATTATCATCATCCTTATAACTACTTGCAAGACTAGTCTGGTGCACACCAAGATCAATAACATCATGGATATGGTTGATCAGTCTGTAATCCTTGGTATCATGGGTCATACAGGTACATATCTTATAATAGCAAGAAATAATTTTATAGATTGCGCATTGTAGTAGAGGACACTTACTTACATCATGATCCCCATGCAAGATTTCAAGTCTACCACCATATCACGTACCAAATTTCAAGGGAAAATATCCTTTGCATTTCCTTCCACTTCACAGTCTGTACACCAAATCCCACTACAAACCTCATGCATTGAGTTTACAAACAAATTCTCCAACATCTTGGCCATTGCAATAATTTGAGCCTCCAGAAAATGACTAATACCAGTAGAAACACTCCCAACAGCCTCACCACGCAAGGCATCTTCCAATGCCTCGCGCATGTCTATGAAATTATTATGTAACAAAGCCCTTCTAAATGATATTATCAACCCTCCAAAAAACCATTGATCATGTTTATAAGGATGAATGTCACAGGATAGTTTTGAAAAGAGAGCCTTGAAACACGTGTCATACTCCTACACACTCTCTATAATTCCTTGTTGTATTTCCTTTAAAGAACTAATGCTCTTTTTCTCAAATTTAGGGATATGCAACTCTGTTAGGAAGGCATTCTTTAATGTGGTGTAGTCTACCATTATGTGATGGGGGTCATATTTTTGGTACCAACTATGTGCACATCATTGTAACGTTGTTGCAAGCTGACTTTCCTTCTACTCTAGGGTAGTGATCCCTTTCGCACGCCATAGTAATTCACACTTTCACATGCTTTGAAACATCTTCAATACCCATGTAGTCTGGTAAGTGCAATGACATCTCAAAAAATACTTGTGGAGGTGGCTGAGTCCCTTTTCCTCCTGATCCAGAGCCTCAGTTTCCTCTGGTATTTCCTCCTCCACCAAATCCACTAGATCCATCAAGTCCCATTCCTTCTGACCCATCAGATCCTCCAGATCCACTAGGTTCACCAGGTCCTCCAGCCCCTACACCACTAGATCCACCTCCTATAGCTATAAAATGGTCTGAAGTGGTCACGCCTAGTATGCCCAATCTCCCACTGAACTATGTGTCAATGGTTTGTGGTATTGTCCCACTACCACTTATGTGTCCCATGCCACTCCTAGACATGATACCAAAACTTTACATACTTACAAATTGTCCAAAAATTCCTCCAAACACTAGAATGGTTTGCACAACCATGGATGTTCCGAACAAGAAATTATATCTCCTGGGCACAGATCGGTTACTCCCACCAATACCAACTTGGTTAATAGTACTTATCCCTTAATTTGGAAAACCAAGTGCCAGGGGTTGGTCATCACATGGGTTCAGATGTGTGTCGAAGGCTCTCCTTTCCCCATGTGGCAAACTCTCATCAAAAGCTGAAGGGGCTTCTCTCCCGCGCTTACTAAGATTGAGTAGCACATACTACTCAGGTTCCACATCCTATGCATGAACCTCAATTCCTTCCCACATGTCTTCCTCCATAGATCCATCACACTTATAAGCTCACATTTTCTATTCATCTCCCTTTCATGATATTTTCTATACTTGAGTTGTCTCTCCTCCCTTTCCTTTTCAGTCGTAATTTCCACCATCTTCCTCTACCCTACCTTCCTCTCCCAATGCTTAGATAAGCTTAGCTAGCCATGGGAAATAACTCTAGACTTAGGGTAATGATCAAGATATTCATATCCAAAGGAATATCAAGCACGAATGATCCTCTGGGCTTCCTCAAAAACACATACTCAGCAACTTCTGGGAAAGAATACGTAGAAATGGCATATTCTAGAATATAACTGGTCAGCACTCATTTCCACCAGTGATCAACAAAATGCGTCCACATCATATATGCATCCTGTAGCCTCTTATAATTATCTTGGGTCCATAAGGATGATATATAACACTAGCTTGATGTGGATGCATATGTTGATAGTCATTCATATAGTTCTACTGGGAAACAATAGTAGAATGTCTCATAAAAATCATGGTAGAGGTTCTCTTCTACACATCTACGCGCATTGATCTCATGTCCAGTGCTAAATCTTTGATCAAATTTGTCCTCTATGCTCTTGAACCATATTTCAACACTTTCCAAGGTCAAACGTTCTGTCATCATGCATCACAGGGACCAAGATGCATGCCATTTTTCACAATTTCAAAAATAGGGTCCCAAAAATGGAACCAAGATGTAGTCATTTTTAAACCCTTAGATTAACAGTAAAACCCCATGTGTGTTGGCCTATCACCCAGTGGGGACTAGGTGCTCACCTAAGGCACACACATGCATTGAGCCTCTCCTTTATGTGAGTCTTTCTAGAATTCATCATCTTATGACATATATTCAAATGCAAAAGAAAGGAATAAAACATGTTTTCATTCTTAGAACCTACGATGAGTTATCACATCAATGTATCCATAGGGGAGACCCGCATCTCATTTCGCAACCTAACCTCACCACCTAAACCTTACACAATTATTTATTAATTATCTTATAATTAATAAATCCACATCGCCTTACCTGCCACCTCATTTTGCCACCTCATCATGACCTAGGCCTAACCCTAAACTAATCTAATTAAGACCTATAACTTGGTCTACATCCACACCCATGACTAATGACCCCTTTCTCGCACCCAAAACCGACCTTCTAGTCACTTGACCAAGCCCGCAACTAATCCCTCGGGAGAAAAGGAGGGAAAGTTGGCTATTTTACTAAAAATAGCCCACTTTGACCTGACCGATACCGGTTCCTACTCGACCGCCGTCGGTTACGTAACCGCCATCGGTTCCCTGTAAATGGGCTCCCCTAACCAGAAACAAAGGTCGAAGGATTTTTGGATCAATCAGGATCATCAGAAGCGATAAAAAGAATCCGGATTTGCTGAGCAAGAGACAAGTGAAGAGACAAGTGAAGAGACAAGAAGAGTTTGCAGCAAAGGAGATCAAGCCCAAGACTGCAACTGAATAATCAGAGCCCTGTGATACTCAGCTGATCATCGGGAGGGAGGTATCTCATCTCCTGAGTGCCAGGCCATCCTACCTGAGTTCTACCTTTGTCATTACACTTCTTGGACCTGCATCCTTGTCAATAACCAGTAAGCTTCATCTTGTGTGTTCTCTTTAATAATATTTCTTAGACTTTTGAATCACAGCCGTCATAAATCCATTCCTAGATCTACCACCCAGCAACACATTATATCTAACTATCATTCATTTACCTCTCATCACCCCGTTACCTAATCCCGCTCATATACTAGCCTTACAAACAACACAACCACCCTACAACTGACCCTCACCAAAAGTCCCTAAAACATAGCCCCCACCGATATCGGTTAGCAGTAACCGGTATCGGTTATTGTGACTCAAAACCAGAAACCAGCCTTTCCTCCTACCTGTTTCAACGAAGCAATTAAATTGTTATTTTACAATCTTTCGTGTTAATTTATATTAGCAGGGGAACTGACCACCTTCGAAAGGAAGTTTTATATTTCCTGGGCCCAAGGCAGTTCCCTCATTTATTGTCTAATCAAAATCTTGTGGTCTTGTGTTCTTATTTGCAGGTAGTCCTTCCAAGACAAAAGGGAGTTCTTCGCAATCAACCTGATCTCTCTCTACGGTACGCGCACACCATCTCGACATTCAACAGGTATTCCTCCTAGCCCTAACCCTTATCTGTTTCTAAAAGGAATGAAAGGATAGAAGCAACTCTATTCCCAAAAAGCTGAAACATTCCGCGTGAAACATTTTGGCACGCCCGGTGGGACCCATTTCGGGTTTCTGTTTCTCTTGTTTGCTTTCATTTAGGGAGCATACTTGCTGTTGCTGTTTTTGTTATATTTAGTAAAGGAATTTGTCTTGCTTTCCTAGTTTTGCATTAGTGAAAGTCATCTTATTTGCTTCATCGAATATCATTTTCGATTTGGGTTTAAAACACGTGCATTACATTCTTGCTTGTTGTTTTCAATTCTAGTGAACATAGACTAAGTAACAGGTCGTACACGTGGGGGTGATTTCCACGGTATTGACAGGAAATTAATCTTACTTTCACTGCACAACACATACCGAATCACTTCATAATTAACACAACAGCTCAAAACATCCCCCCTTTTCCGCGGTATTCCTCCGCCCGATTGAGGTAACCTTATAAGCCAAAACAAACTTGACATTTCCTCTAAGTCTTCTTTTAGGATTCTGACATCATTTTACGTCTAAAGGCATAAGCCCACGATAATTTAAATTAACCCTAGGGTTAGTCTCTGGATTTGCGTGTGCATCTTGTTTGTTTTCAGTTCTGTTTTCTCTGTTATACACTGTCTTCTGTCATCACCTCAGAACAATTGATAAATGTACTAAGCTTTGTTAACAATCAAGTCAGTAGCTTCTTATATTTTCTTATACTAGTCTTATTACACCGATATCGGTTAACTGACCGACGTCGGCTATAGTCTAACCGACATCGGTTATCAGACCGATATCGGTTACTGTCTTTTACAGTTTCTGACAAACCAGCAACCTACCAATTTCACCATTCTGAGTCTGTTTCTGTTCCTGATAGATTGAAACCCTACTGGGTACTCCTGTCCATGGTTGTTATCACTCGAAAGCAAGCCGCCGCCATGGTTTCACATGTCTGCTCTGTGCCTTTGCCTGAATCACCCCCTTCACATTCTATAGGGAACCCTACGGACACCAGTGAGATCCCCAAAATTCCTGTAGGAGATAAGGAATTTGCCAAATTTCTGGATGCTAATCCTAGCGCTGTACAATACTATTTGTCTCATGCCCTTGACCGTACACCCGATGGTCAACTCCTTGTTGGCATGCCTATTAGTATAGCTGCTCATTTAGCTCCCACTCTGCCTGATAACACTGCCTTGCTTCCTGCATCTTTAGCCCCGTCTCCTAATCCGACGGCTTCAGAGGTTCATACGACACAGATTGGCTTTCCTTTGGTTAATCTTGGACCCCACATATCATTACCACCGACTGCTCCTACCTCATCTCTCTTGCAGACTGCTCCGTTCATGACTTGCTCTCTGCCACCTATCCACACGAGCTTTCCTTCTCAAGCTCCGCCTACCTTTTCATTCCCATACACGTATCCTGTGACCTCAACATCTTATATGGGACATCCCTATTCGGTCGCCTCAACATATTCATCCTCCATACCTTATCAGCACTTAACCTCACCGTTGTCTAGCGGAGGCCCTTGGCCCAATTTGCCTCCATTTACCACAACCACACCATCATCTCATCCAACCACGGATTTCATCAAACAAATGATGGACAAAATGCAAAATCTGGAGGCTTCTGTTTCGGGAAGTCGTAGCGCCTTGACATACGAGCAAGTTTGTCGGGAGCCTATTCACCCTTCTGTCCCTCTTCATTCATATCCTCCTCAATGGGAATTGCCAAAATTTACTCGTTTTAATAGTAAAGAGGATCCTCAACAACACTTGCGATCATTTAGACATGCTTGTTATTTGATTGCTCATGATGATGCTTTGTTACTCCGCACCTTTCCCATGTCCCTATCAGGACCCGCCTTGGAGTGGTACAATGCTTTAACCCAGCACTCAATCTTCTCTTTTAACCAACTAGCCCAATCTTTCTTGGATCATTTCTCCATTAACATTGCCAAGAAAGTATCTATCACCGACCTCTATGCCATCCGACAATTTGAAGACGAATCTATCGCAGATTTCATTGGACGGTGGCGGGGCCTTATCAACCAACTTACATATGCCTTGCCTCAGGCTGAACTTATTGAAATTTTTACGCGGGCATGCGCTAAGCACATTTCTCCTACCCTTCAAATTCAAACTTTCCGCACATTTGACGAGGCCTTTACCATGGCTCGGAAACTAGAAATTCGAGCCTTAGAAGAAGAGAAATTGCGGTTGCGCAACAAAAACCCCAATTTCCGGACTCCAGATTCCACCAACAAACCTAACACCACCAATCCTCACCCATCGACTGCTTCGAAATCAAAAGGAGCCGTGCACGCGGTGATGGTCAAATCCCAACCACCGTCTAATACCCCGCCAAAAACCACCTATAAGTATAAAGCAGAGCCCATCAACTACACTCCCTTGGGAGAAACATATGGTGTAATATTGGAAAAATTGCTTAAAGCAGGAGCCATTACCTTACCTCCTGTTAAACCTCACTCCGGGTTTGATTCCACTCGCGCCATACCTTCTTGGTACAAAGAAAATGACTTCTGTAACTTCCACCGCGTAAAGGGACACAGTCATGAGAACTGCAAGATGTTGAAAAACATAGTGCAGGAAATGGTTGATGCGGGGGATATAGCCCTCGATAATCCTAACGCCCCTGCTAACCGAAATTTGAAAATATTCAACAAACCATTCCCGAATCATTCTTCTAACAGTAATCTAAACCAAGATATTTTAGCCGAGGAGAGTGTTCATGAGATCCATGCAGTCTTCGATTCCCAGCCAAAAGCCTCTATCGAGAAAATTTTGAATCAAGCCTCTTCACTGACCCAGGGGCCCGAACCTCCTTCACCACCATCAAGCCAAAGCGAAATCATTCCTTTACCCATAAAGGAGTTAACTGCCCAGAGTTCTCTTCTAATAGATGAGTCTTCTTACACCACATCCCTACAAGATTGCGAGCGGATGTTATCTAACCTATCTATTTCCCAAACGTCCCCTTTTACCGCTCTTGCTGCACAAGAGGAAGGCTCGCCACTCCTTTTGTCATCTTTAGATGAGAAACCTCTTGCACCGACATCGCCAACTTCTTTAACCATGACGGATCCTCTCAAACATGCCCTCCTACCTATTAGTTCTTCATCGCCTAAATCTTTTCAGCGACCGGTTGACCTCTTAACACCTATTGATACAATGCCTCATCTACCCCCTGTATCACACCCACAGTGGACCGGAATCACAACCCACCTTTCTTCCATACAAAAATTCCAATTCACACCTGAAGACTGTCATTCTCCAGAAGATAGACGAGTCCTATGGGAACGTTTGAGTACCCCCTATTCTACTCAAATGCAGATGACCGATCCAGACACCTCTACCATATACCCGAAGTGTTTACAGAAACTCAAAATGCCTATGTCCTCATCTTCACCCCCCGCATCTCTACCCAGTATCTCATCCACCTCTGTCAGCCTAACCAAATCTTCCCCTACACTTGGGACCTCACCAATACCCAGTCTAACACACCCGCCTAAGCGACTAGATTTATCCAAAAATAAAGCCGCCCCTCCACTTAGGAGACAACCTCAATCCGTGCCTCTATCACAATTAAAACCATCATCGTCACACCTACCTTCCATATTGGGACCTCATCCCTCCACCTTGCATCAATATATCATACCTCCTGCGTTTTCTTTAAAATGACCTACGCCTTCTGCACCCATACAGAGATCTAAGGGTATATCAACATTGTCACCTCACGTATCCTGTCCACCCATCAACCCTAAACAAATTTCATCATCAAAGGACTTGTTTTCCGTCACTCCTCTTTTGTCGCCATTGTCTCTGGATACCACGTTATCTGGAGCCTCATCATCTAACCAGCTAAACGTAGCTCCTGCGCCAAAGAAACCACGTTTAGTTAAAACCACGTGTCAACACCCCTTGGCTAAACCACCACCCGTACGAACCAACCATGCCCAAACATTACCGAAACCTGCTCAATCAATACCCTCATCCTCCTCCGATTTTGACCCACTCAAAGGATCTTACGCCAAAATCCTTGCTATGTTGGTGGAGAATGCGACCATTTCTCTACCCCCACTTAGACCTTATGACCCGTCTAAACCTCGACCTATAGGTTATGATGAGTCTAAAATCTGCGCTTATCACTGCACACCAGGACATGATGTGGAGGGATGCAAAGCTTTAAAAGCCATCCTTCGTCAGTCACCTCTCTCAGATAGAAAGGTTAAGAAAGACAACTTACGAAGGGAGAGACCTTTAGCTTCAATTCCCTCTCCTATACCACCTGTCCCCGCCTCACCAATATCTATCATTATTACAACCCCACCTCTCGAAGACCATGACTTATCCCTACCATCTTCATCTCAGGTCCACGAGATTAATATGATTAGTGCTGCTACTCGAGCGCAGAAAAACAACGAGAAAGCGAAAGAAAGCACACCTGCGTCCTCTCTTTCTCCGTCCACCATCCCGATCGCACCACCACCTAAAGTGGTTATTCGTGGACCCGCTTACCCCGTCTCTAATGGAGTTTCCCACCGAGCCATGATCAAACAGCTTCACCAATCACCTGTAAAAATGACACTGTATGATCTCATTCAGACTTCTGAATCTCATCGACAAGCTCTCGTTGAAATCCTTCAAGGGATCGAGGTCTTACCTAATGAAACCCTACCTGTTACCTCCATTCTAACACCCAATCACGTTGCTTCCCTCACCAAACAACCTACCGCCCCAACCACTTCTGTCTCTGTACAACAAGCTGCTGCAGTCAGTTTCTCCGAAGACGAAATTGTTGACTTTGGTACAGAAGATCCTGACCCTGCTCTTTTCATCTCAGCTTACGTCTCGGGACATTCAGGTACGTCGTGTTATGATCGACGGGGGCGCTAGCCTAAACATCATCTCTTCAAAATCCTTCCAACAAATGAATATCCCTTCTAGCTACATGTGTGCCAACCCCATCATGTTGCGGTCGTTCAATGATGCTATTACCTCTACCTTAGGCACCGTGATCCTTAACATTCATGTAGGACCACGTACTTTACCCGAACTCTTCTATGTCCTTGAGGGAGAGTTCCAATACAATATATTGCTAGGTCGCCCTTGGATCCGGGCTATGGGATGCGTTCCCTCAACCTTACATAGATGCATAAAATTTGAGTACGAGGGGAAGTCTTACACCGTAAAAGCTGATCCTCCCCCCTTCAAAACCTACAATATGTTATATCGCCCTAATGATGTGCTTGTACCAATCAAGACACCCATTCATCCAACCCAACCATCCACTTCAACCACACCTCTACCATTCACTTCAACAGCACCTACACCTTCAACCCAAGAAATCACCGTCGCAAAAACCACTTCCCTTCCCGCAGCTAACATCCCAACCGCAGACCCCTTAGTAGATGTTTTTCAACGCCTTACGCTGGGGGAGTATCACCTATATAACGTTAGTTCTTTCCATACCCCACAGGAGTACGGACAGGTACATGCACATCCTACCTATGACCGTCGTGTGGGGGAAGTAATCCCCTACGGACCACCTCACTGCTGCACTAACCTAACATATGGGGGTGTCGACGCATCTTCCGTTGCCCCTGAGCCTCCTCTTGGTGTGGTTCCCTTCCAATCCGATTTCCAATACCTGACAAATCATCATTTCACCCTTACCTTCTTGACTCGCTGTGCTTGGAAAGGCTTTGGTTTTGGTCTTTATGAACAAGGCCGACATACAATCATTCCTGTAACTACTCGCAAGCACAATGATCGTAGTGGTCTCAGATTTCCAGGAACACTTACACTGAAGGAACTTCGTGTCAGTTGTCTTCTGGAAGATGACAATGTCACCCCTACCGAACCATCATCACCCATTTTGCCTTCGTCACCCACAGAGTCGATAGATCCCGAATCTATCCCTCCTAACTTTTTTTTTCATAAATGCTATCTTCCTAGGTCCTCTCACTTATCAACGCGATAATGAGGACCCCTCTTCTATCCCCCTTCTGTATCCAGACATGATTGAAGAGGACTCACCTTCAATTAACGTTGTTGAGTGCCAGGATGATGACTCCATCCTCACTTACCTTGGTGCGGACGACTCTTATATTCAACGCGCCTTACCATCTGAAACTCAAACCATGTTGAACGAGTCTACTATAGAAATCAACATCCACACGGAGGAGGATCCTCACATTGTGAAGATCGGACAATCCCTTAGCGCATCAGAACAGGTCGCCTTTACTACCTTTCTCCGTACTCGCAACCAAGCTTTCGCTTGGTCCTACGCTGACATGCCAGGAATTGATCCTGACATTGCTGTCCATAACATTACCCTGAAACCCGATTCCAAACCAATTAAACAGAAATTGAGAAAAATGCATCCACGCATTGCCCTCTTGGTCAAAGAGGAGCTTCAACGACTCCTTTCTGTTTCCTTCATCCTGCCTATTGACTATCCTCAATGGATTTCTAACATCGTACCTGTCACTAAAGCGACGGGGGGACTTCGGATATGCACGGATTTCTGGGATCTTAACCTCGCTTGCCCTAAGGATGACTTCCCCCTACCTAGTATTGACCAACTTGTTGATCTCACTGCGGGCCATGAGATGCTCTCTCTCATGGATGGCTTTTCAGGATACAACCAAATTTTGGTTGCCCCTGCCGATCAACATAAAACTGCCTTCATAACTCCTTGGGGAACCTTCTGTTATCGTGTAATGCCATTTGGCCTTAAGAATGCTGGTGCAACCTATCAGCGGGCTATGACCTACATTTTTCATGACATTATGCACACTATCCTTGAAGATTACGTCGATGATCTTCTTGGCAAATCTAAACATCGTAGTGAACATCTCGATGTTTTAACCATTATTTTTGATCGCCTGTTACAATATTCTGTCCGTCTTCAACCAAAGAAATGTGTCTTTGGTGTCCTTTCGGGAAAACTTCTTGGCTTTATCGTCTCTTTGCGTGGCATTGAGGTCGACCCATCTAAAGTCAAAGCTATCCTAGAAATGCCCCCACCTACTAACCTCAAACAATTGCGTAGTTTACAAGGTAAGCTCCAATCTATCCGGCATTTCATCTCCCAACTCTCGGATCGATGTCAACCTTTTCATCACCTCCTTAAAAAAGACATTGACTTTCAATGGAGCGAAGAGTGCCACCAAGCCTTTGAGGCTCTCAAAGCTTATCTCTTGCAGCCACCCATGCTTATCCCACCTCAGGATGACCGCCCTTTCTACCTTTACCTTTCCACCACCGACCACGCTGTAGGGGCCATGCTTGCACATCGTGACTCCGAGAATCGCGAACAAGCCGTTTATTATATAAGTCGTACTTTGGTGGACTATGAGACTAGGTATACACATGTAGAAAAGTTGTGCCTAGCCCTATCATTCGTGGCCACCAAACTCCGACACTACCTCCTGAATCACAAAACTTTCATCATCACCAACACGGACCCCATCCATTATATGTATGCCAAACCCCATCTAAACCAACGCATCGCCCGATGGCTCATGCTCCTTGCTGACCTCGACCTTGAGTTTGTCCACCAGAAATCAATCAAAGGAAAAACCATCACAAATCAACTCGCGGAAGCCCCTCTACCCGAGGCACAATTTATTAATTTTAATTTCCCTGACGAACTCATCGCTACTCTTTCCCTCAGGGAGGAGTCGTATCCAATGACCCTCTTCTTCGATGGATCCAAATGCCAGCGCGGCGGAGGAGCCGGCGTTGTTCTCATTCCTCTCGACGCTGAGCCTATGCCTCTTTCCTTCTGACTCGATTTCCCCTGCACTAATAATACTGCGGAATACGAGGCCCTTGTTCTGGGTCTCCAGGTTGCGTTACACTTAGGTGTCAAATCTATCAATATTTTCGGCGACTCTCAATTGGTAGTCAATCAAGTTATGGGCATCTACCAATGTAAAAATGAGGAACTTCAAAAGTACAAACGCTACGTGGATTCACTTCTAGCCTTATTTACTCACTATTCTATCCAAACCATTCCTCGCTCCACTAACAAATTTGCGGATACTATGGCTTGCTTAGCCTCGCAAATTCCAGCTTCATCAACTGACTCTGACATTTTCATCTTGGTCCAACAACTCTTTGCCCCATCTTACTCAGCCCCGGTTGTTTGTATGATAAATAATGTGTCTGCTAATTCGCAGGATACCTGGTATCACCAATTTCACGACTACCTTACAACCTCTGTTCTCCCACCTACCCTTACTAGTACCGGAAAACGCACTTTTCTTAAACGCGTTTCTCGTTATGTCGTTCTGGGGGGACTCCTTTATAAACGTGGTTTTGATGGCATCCTCCTTCGATGTCTAACCGGCGCGGAGGTCACCTATACCATCCAACAGGTCCATGACGGTATTTGTGGTGGACATTTTAGCGGCCTTGCCGTGGCCAAGTGAATCCTTCGCCTAGGTTATTATTGGCCTACTCTCAATAACGATTGCTACGAATATGTTAAGCGTTGTGTTATGTGTCAACAACATGCCAACCTTCAACATACTCCTAGCCACCCGCTACAGGTCACCCGAGATCTTTGGCCTTTCTCACAATGGGGTTTAGACCTTATTGGTGAGATTCATCCGTCCTCTTCGCAACGTCACCGATGGATAATCACAGCAACCGAATATTACACAAAATGGGTGGAGGCTATTCCGCTCATTTCAACTAAAAAAGAAAAAATTGTAGAGTTCATTAACCACCACATTATCTGTCGTTTTGGTGTTCCTCATTGCCTGATAACAGATAATGGAAAATCTTTCAAAAATAGGTTGTTGCAAGACCTTTGTGACAACTTTGGTATCAAACTTAGTTTCTCATCACCCTATTATCCACAAGCGAATGGACAAGCCGAATCTTCTAATAAAACCCTAACCAAAATTCTCATGAAAGTTGTCAATGAGTCCGGAAGAAATTGGCACGATCACATCCCCTTTGCCCTCTGGGCTTATCGTACTAGCATTCGTACCTCCACCAATGCCACACCTTTTTCTTTGGTATATGGTACCGAGGCTGTCTTGCCTCTCAAAATACAAATACCCTCCCTCAGAATATCTCTTCAGGATATTCTCACCAACGATGATTTCCGCCAAGAGCGGTTAGCCCAATTGGAGCTTCTTGACGAGCGTCGTCTTACAGCTCTTGATCACCTTCAAATCTATCAAAAACGCATCAAGCGTGCTTATGATAAGCGACTTCATGAGCGTACCTTTAAGGTTGGTGATCTTGTCCTCAAAGAGAATCAACATGTAACCAAACTAGAAAAGAGCAAACGTGGAAAATTTTCTCCCAATTGGATTGGGCCTTACATAATCACTCACACTTATGGATCAGGCACTTATCGTTTAGCTTCGCTTAATGGTAAACCTGAGCCTGAACCCCTTAATGCCTTGCATCTTCGACCATTCTACTATTGAATTTAGTGTTATATCACTTCTTATCTACCTACCACTCGTCCCTTGAGCTCATTTACCATTACATACACTTTGTTTCCTACATCTTACAATCAAATCAAGCTCACATAGTTTGATTCCCACCTCCCCTTAACGATGCCTTCCCTTTTTAGTCTAGTCCATGACTTCAAAGTATTAAAATGACACATTCTTAATTATATGCTTATGGGATTTTCTTGAGTCAAACTTTCTACCAAACTAGATGCTTTACGCCAAAAGGACATCTGGCTCTCTAAATTATATATAGACTGCTCCCTCGAAGGACAGCTATATGCCAAACTATTGCTGCTATTATATATAGACTGCTCCCCCGAAGGACAGCTATGCACTAAAATCACATCTGCTACTATAAATAGACTGCTCCCTTGAAGGACAGCTATACACAGTCAGCCTTTATCAGAAGCTTCTCGCATTGATCAGCTTCGTGAAGACCTCAAGAATAGTACGATCAATATCCCTTGTAGACTTCCCGCATCGATCAGTCTATATTCAGTAAAATAAAAGCCACATTCAAAAGAACTTTTGAGTCATGGACTTGTCTATTTAGGGTAGGTTCTCTTTCGTCAGAACACTCACTTTGTAACAAGTTCTCCGTACCTCAGCTATACCATCCACCTCACCTCACCATTTGTTTAAACTCAAGGGACGTGACGTATATCCGATATATTGTGATCATACAACTCTTTTCACCTATTGACTTCTCGTCTATGCACGGTACCTAGGGGTTCAAGCTCATCCTGCATTAATATGTGGTTTGTTTAGCTCTTTTCAACTACGGAGTAACTTTTTCCTCTTTGACTCGAATCTAGGATTATGTGTTGATCTTAATCAGGATATGGTTCCCTACCACTTGGGTAGGCTAACTTTCACTTCACTTCTACCTATTCCAAAATCACCAATTCATTACCAACACCAACAACATTACCCTACCAATATCAATATCAATATTTTTACCAACCAACAAATTGCCTAACCATACCTAAATTTCCTGAATTCACCTCTCCCTGGTCTTAAGGGAGAACTACATCGGTCTGAGGCCCCTCCTTGCTTTGTGCAATGGGCTATGTAGGCAGCACTTCAGAGACATGGGGTCTCCCAAGGTTAGCTCGACCATCTCTTACCATAACCTATCATGTGTGATAAATATAAATATTTTTTGTGTATTTCTATTTTAATCACATTCCTCTTTATCCTTTTTCAAAACACCGAAAGTCAAAACACAAACATTCTTATTATTATCGTAACTCAAATCAACATACATATTCAGTTTTATTTAGATGTTAAACAAATACATCTTCTCTATCATCGACACGCAGGTTGGCATCCTTATTTATTCTTATACCTCGATAACATTTACTTAGACCCTCACGCCTCATCCCGAACCAGGTGATGATCGTGATCGTCGACGTCTCTCACCGGGCCTCTCTGTCCTCAAAGGTACCACGGCTATTGGTACTGCCCACTGATCTACCAATCTCTCCTGTAACATGTTAATACGCTCCCTCGCATGGAGGTATCTCGCCTCTAGTCCCTCCGCTCGTGACTCCGCAACCGCTAACAATCCTCTTGCCTCATTCACCTGCGTTTGGAGCTGATGAACTAATCTCTGCAGATGATCTCTCTCCGCTGTAATCATAGCTATGTCAGGATGATCATGTACACCTCGCAGTTCTGTTACCCACCATAATCTATAGGCATCTGTCATTCCTGCATCCATTACCCTGTGATCGGCTGCTATCTCCTCTGGCCCTTCTGGAGGTGTTGGCCGGGGAGGTGAGAATGCTTCCTCAGCATCGATCCTCATATATGGTCTATAAGCCAAGGGTATATCCTGCACAAATCCAAATTGTCGCCGCACATGATCTAGAGGAATCCTCTCATACTCACCTGGCCTATGCCCCGTGATCCACCTCAATCACTCTACACCCCTCAACTCCTCCGCTATATTCTCTGTTACCATATAGTTCCCGTACGGCCTCCAACAGATATCCGCCATCGTCACCATCTCCCATACCTACCTATAATACTCAATGTCACCCGTCACAGCCTGAGATCTTGCCTCTTGTTCTATCTGGACCCATCGTCTGAATCCCAACCTCTGCACTCCGGTATCTCCTGACTGGATGGGTCTGCCTATTGGTCGCACACAAACAATGTGCTCATAGGCCCAACAATGTAATAAAAATGAACAATCCAGTGTCGTCCTGTGATTTCGTCTACATGCCCATAAACCCCTGTATAGCTCCGCCAAATATGCAGGTGCCCATGCAAAAGTCACGTTCCTTTCTATCATTTCCCAAATAACACACATCAATGCTTTTGGAAATCTTCCCCCATCCACCCTTGGTAACGCATAATATCCTACCGCTATCATTAATATCACTGCTAACCTTGTTTCCTCAGGGTGTACTGCATACATTATACCATACGTGAATGTCAAACCTCGCTGTGACAAATCTCTTGCATATGGACCAAATACTGTTGTTATTGCTCCCCGTGCCGCGCTAGGTAATGCCTGATATACTGGTCTTCCTGTAATTGGGAGTCTCAAAATACGGAACACATCTTCCAATGTCACTGTCATCTCCCCTGTTGGCAGATAAAAGGTATTCCTTTCTGGATTCCATCTCTCAATCAACGCCTATAACATAGCATGGTTACGTGCGATTCGTGAATAATAGCGGATTCCACTTAACCCCAAATGATTTATCAATGTCCATTCAGCTGGTGTTACATCCGCTCGGATTCGTGACAACAGCGCTAGCACAATATCGTTCATCTTGAACCCTACCTCCGCCTGCACACATCAAAACGACACACAGCCAATCAATAACTCAAATTCCCAAGGGTTCTTTCTCACATTCTGGAAATTCCTACACTAACCGGCATCAGTTTTAGATAACCGGTATCAGTTCCATAACCGATACCGGTTATCTTAAGCTGATATTGGTCAATATCGACTTTACACACCCTGCCTAAAAACACCACCTATGACAATAATTTGATCATTTATCCCTCTCTGTACATATAAACATTCCCGAAACCCATGACTACCTACCCCATTACATTCACCCTATCCCGATTCATTGTCTATCACCTTTTTTTTCTCATCTTTATCTACTTAATCTCCCTCATCCCATGCAAGAATCAAATTACAACTAAGACGTTTACCTCTTGGGCTACAGCAACTTGAGGTGGTCCTTGTCTTCCCTCTTGTCCCTGCCTACTGGATGCTTCGCCTCATTCTGCCATGTTCACCACCCTTTTCCAATTTGCCTTTCTGCTTTCTGAATCTCCGCTCACATTCACTCTCCCTGTCTTTTTTCTCCTTATCACTCAAATCTCTCATGCAATTACCTTTTTCAGTCGTCAAAAAGTGTCACATTCACGTATTTAACTTCTTGCATGGCTCTCAAAATAAGAACTTCAGTTGCCACCCCCGCTTTTCTATTTTTAGAAAAGCTCCTTTTCTAAAGATAACCGGTATCGGTTATCTAACCGATATCGGTCTATTTAATACCGACATCGGTTATTTTAACCGACATCGGTCATATACCTACCTTTTTTAAAAAACATAGTTCTTTTCTTTATTTTCTACCTAATTTTTTGTGGCGCCGTCCCTTTTTCCTACATAACAACACCATTATCTATAATCATACATTAAATCCACATCTCATTACAATTTCATCAACATCATCTATATACATTACAAAAACTCACAAGCCATCAACTAATGATATCAAACGCTATCAATCTATACACCATTTGGATCCAACTTAATAGCTACATACATTCAATTTCATAAAACCAGCGACAAAACATACAACATTTCATAATACAACATGTCAATTAAACTCATCATTTATATATACATACATACATCCCATCAACAAAAGACATCCACATCATTAATATATAACACCATGTAAATCAAACTCATCATACATTAAATATCACAAACCATTTTCCAAAACACTTAACACATTTTTACGCACAACATGTGGGTCAAATCATCATATCTATATATATACAAAGTTTCAAATATACAATGCGCCCTGCATCGGGGCCTCTGTGATCTCATAATACAACAAAGCCGGCATGCAGGCCGTAATAACTGTCAATAATATTGACTCGGCTCACAGGCTGGTCTCTCATATCAAAAACATACTCGGCTCACAGGCCGGTATCAACTGTATAACCCGTACTCGGCTCGCAGGCCGGTATATACAATAAATTAATGAATGAATAAATGAATACATAATATCTTTGCACGCATGCCTCTATAAACATAGCCGGTTTGCAGACCGGTGCCCATATCCAATGAACCAATACAAAAATATGTAGGGACCCCTCATCTCTCTCCACCGCCCTCTGCCTGTCTGCCTGCTGGTCCCTGTACTGCCTCTCACCTCCTGCCTGTCACAGACCCACCGGCTGTGGCTGCACCTCCCTGAGATCTCTGGCTTCGAGAGGTCTCTGCTCTATGTGCTGCATATGGCTGATAATCAGCCTCGGTACCATCAAGAATATCCTGATAGTACCGGGCCTCTGCTCTAGCCTCCATATAATGATCTCGAGCCACCGTAGGTGTTGGGGCTGGTCCCCTGACACCTAATACCAGTGCCCCTTGTGCCTGTGCTGGTGTCGCTGGTGGTGCCTATGGCTGGGGCGGGTACCTGTACCTGTGTCGGTGCCACTGGTGGTGCCGTTGGTGGTGCCTGTGCCTGTGCCTGTACCTGAACCTGGGCTAGCTACCCCTGTAAGACACCTATCTATGCCTGTGCAGCAGCAAGCTGCCCTTGTAATAGCTGTATCTCGCCCCTGAGCTGATCCCTCTCTACTATCACTACTGCCAAGTCTGGCTGTGTGGGTTGTGCTCTCCTCGCAGCTCTCTCTGCGGCCCACCAAACCAAAAATGCTCCTGTGCAGCCGGCATCATCTATAGTATCATCTACTGGCCTCTCAGCAACCCAATCTGGGTCCACGGGCTGTGGTGCAGGCAGTGGAGCCTCTACATCATCCCTCTGGTACTGAGGGAAGCGAGGTGGCTCATCCTGTCGTAGCCCCATCTGCCTGCGTACCCTCTCCAGGGGTATCCTCTCATACTCCCCAGGCCTCCGTCCTGCAATCCAGAACATATACTGGATCCATCTCAGCTGTGATCGGACTCCTCCACGGGGGTGATGACCTCTATACGGTCTCCATACAATATCTACCGCTGTCAGGCCCTCTAACATATGTCTGTAATAAGTGACGTCCCGCCCTGCAAGCACTGCTCGTGGCTGGCCCACGACCCCCAACCACCTCTGAAAGCCGTATCTATAGATGACCTATGGCCCTAGCTACTGGGGCAGCCCTACTAGTCTAATGCATATGATATGCTCATATGCCCCACAGTGTAGTAAAAATGTCGAGCAAATCCCAAATCGCCTCATCCGGCGATAGCCCCACAGGTCTCGGTATAACTGCACCAGGTATACTGGTGCCCAAGCATAACATGTGTGCTCCTCCACCATCTCATGTAGCACCCCCATAAGCACCCGTGTAAAGTGGCCTCCCTCTGAGTTTGGGAGGGTGAAGCAGGTGATCCCGATCATCATCAGCACGGCAAGCCGTGTCTCATGGCGGTGGGCTCAGTACATATCCCCATATGCGATACTCGCACTGTGATATGTCAGCAGCGCAGCTGCATCCTTGAATACGTGTAGGATGTTGTCCATGGTTGTCTCAGCGTCAACCTGAAAGACTACCTCTCCATCAATCGGTAATCGAAGGATGCGATACACATCCTCCAATGTGATGGTCATCTCTCCAGTCGGGAGATGGAACACATTGGTCACCGGATCCCATCTCGATGAGGGCGACCATCAAACTGTGATCCCTGTCAATCACTCTATATCGCTGGACTCCGCCGAGTCCCACCTCACGCATGATACCCCACTGCGTTGCGGACATGTGTGGCCACATCCATCTCAACAGCGGGGGCATCCTGTCCCGCATCGTCAGCTGCTGATGTGCCTGTAAAACCAACTCACTACATTAGCCCTACTCTTTATCACAATATATACTTATACCCTCTACACCCACCTATCTTACCCTAAAAACCTCTACGATATCCCCCTCCCTCTTCACACCCAAACAACAACCTATACCATACCAAAACACTCAAACAATACCAAAACACCTCCACCACAACCCAAACCAGATCAACACACCCCAAACAATACCAAAACACTCAAAACAATACCAAAACCACCCCCACCACAACCCAAACCATACCAACACACCCAAACAATACCACAACACCCAAACAAACAACCCAAATAATACCAAAACACCCAAACAACAACCAAAAATTCAAACCAACAACAAAACCCAAACTAACAAAAATAAAAATAACTAAGGACCAGTACCGGTCACTTATGACTGACACCGGTCCTCTTCACCGACGCCGGTCGCTTAGTGACCGACATCGGTCGCTGTAAAATTCTGGAGCCGAACCCCACGCGCCCCCCCCCTAAATCCATTTTTTCCTATTTCTCCCTCTATACCCACCCAAACACCCTAAAAACCTACCCACCCAGCCGCCTTGGCCTATTTAACCTATCTACCCTCTCCTTTTTTCAAATCATTTCCATTTATTAATTATTTTATCAAAATCTAACATTCCTACCCAAAACCCAATTACAGCATAATATACTCAAATCCACACAATGAGGGGTTTAGAACCTACCGGTACGATGACACGTCATCGTGGTGGGATGGGTGGTGGTGGTCCAGCTGGTCCAGCACCTTCTGCTCCTCCTGGCTATGCCATGGCTCTAACTCCCCTCTGCTGGGTCCTCCACCAATCAACTGCTGCCTCCTACTCACTCGGGCCCACTACTCACTCACTCCTCCACTCAATAGCGCCACCTCAACCAACAAATGCTCCAATCTCAATAATCCACCTCAGACAACTCAAATCGGTTTTCAAATTGCAAATGTGACAATGACAGGCCGTATTTTTCTTTTTATAGGTTTTTGACCTATAACCGATATCGGTTTTATTATGCCCTAAGGAACCGGTATCGGTCCCCTAACTAATATCGGTCATAGATAATCGACATCGGTTTTATTCCAACTTTTCCCCCAATTTCTACCCCTATTTCCTAATCGCCCTTTCTCACAAACATCGCCTATATCAACCTTTGCTGCAACCCCTTTGTTAACCCATTTGACTTGACCCAAGGCCGTAACCAACCAATTTGGCCCGACCCAAGGCCTCACCCCAACCATTTTGGCCCGACCCAAGGCCGCAATCCAACAATTTGGCCCGACTCAAGGCCTCACCCCAACCATTTGGCCCGACCCAAGGCCACAACCCAACAACTTGGCTCGACCCACGGCCCTCACTCATCAATAAGCCTGACCCAAGGCCGTACCACTTAAATACCTTGCCCAACATCAACAACATACACTTTTATCCACCCATCATGTAACTTTTGTTCACTCGAGCTCACCTGTTCATGTTTTAGCATGATTAGGGTCCTTGACTTGATCTATCGACCAACTTTTCCTAGACTTAGACCGTGACGTTTATCTCAACCAAACCAACCATTTGGTACTGCCGAACATGCCCAAACGTTCATGTACCTTACCCGTTATATACCCTGGAGCTACTTCCTATGCCTTGGATACCAGGATTATATCAACCTAACCTCACCACCTAAACCTTACACAATTATTTATTAATTATCTTATAATTAATAAATCCACATCGCCTTACCTGCCACCTCATTTTGCCACCTCATCATGACCTAGGCCTAACCCTAAACTAATCTAATTAAGACCTATAACTTGGTCTACATCCACACCCATGACTAATGACCCCTTTCTCGCACCCAAAACCGACCTTCTAGTCACTTGACCAAGCCCGCAACTAATCCCTCGGGAGAAAAGGAGGGAAAGTTGGCTATTTTACTAAAAATAGCCCACTTTGACCTGACCGATACCGGTTCCTACTCGACCGCCGTCGGTTACGTAACCGCCATCGGTTCCCTGTAAATGGGCTCCCCTAACCAGAAACAAAGGTCGAAGGATTTTTGGATCAATCAGGATCATCAGAAGCGATAAAAAGAATCCGGATTTGCTGAGCCAAGCAAGAGACAAGTGAAGAGACAAGAAGAGTTTGCAGCGAAGGAGACCAAGCCCAAGACTGCAACTGAATAATCAGAGCCCTGTGATACTCAGCTGATCATCGGGAGGGAGTATCTCATCTCCTGAGTGCCAGGCCATCCTACCTGAGTTCTACCTTTGTCATTACACTTCTCGGACCTGCATCCTCGTCAATAACCAGTAAGCTGCATCTTGTGTGTTCTCTTTAATAATATTTCTTAGACTTTTGAATCACAGCCGTCATAAATCCATTCCTAGATCTACCACCCAGCAACACATTATATCTAACTATCATTCATTTACCTCTCATCACCCCGTTACCTAATCCCGCTCATATACTAGCCTTACAAACAACACAACCACCCTACAACCGACCCTCACCAAAAGTCCCTAAAACATAGCCCCCACCGATATCGGTTAGCAGTAACCGGTATCGGTTATTGTGACTCAAAACCAGAAACCAGCCTTTCCTCCTACCTGTTTCAACGAAGCAATTAAATTGTTATTTTACAATCTTTCGTGTTAATTTATATTAGCAGGGGAACTGACCACCTTCGAAAGGAAGTTTTATATTTCCTGGGCCCAAGGCAGTTCCCTCATTTATTGTCTAATCAAAATCTTGTGGTCTTGTGTTCTTATTTGCAGGTAGTCCTTCCAAGACAAAAGGGAGTTCTTCGCAATCAACCTGATCTCTCTCTACGGTACGCGCACACCATCTCGACATTCAACATGTATTCCTCCTAGCCCTAACCCTTATCTGTTTCTAAAAGGAATGAAAGGATAGAAGCAACTCTATTCCCAAAAAGCTGAAACATTCCGCGCGAAACATTTTGGCACGCCCGGTGGGACCCATTTCGGGTTTCTGTTTCTCTTGTTTGCTTTCATTTAGGGAGCATACTTGCTGTTGCTGTTTTTGTTATATTTAGTAAAGGAATTTGTCTTGCTTTCCTAGTTTTGCATTAGTGAAAGTCATCTTATTTGCTTCATCGAATATCATTTTCGATTTGGGTTTAAAACACGTGCATTACATTCTTGCTTGTTGTTTTCAATTCTAGTGAACATAGACTAAGTAACAGGTCGTACACGTGGGGGTGATTTCCACGGTATTGACAGGAAATTAATCTTACTTTCACTGCACAACACATACCGAATCACTTCAGCTCAAAAATTAACACAACAGCTCAAAACATCCCCCCTTTTCCGCGGTATTCCTCCGCCCGATTGAGGTAACCTTATAAGCCAAAACAAACTTGACATTTCCTCTAAGTCTTCTTTTAGGATTCTGACATCATTTTACGTCTAAAGGCATAAGCCCACGATAATTTAAATTAACCCTAGGGTTAGTCTCTGGATTTGCGTGTGCATCTTGTTTGTTTTCAGTTCTGTTTTCTCTGTTATACACTGTCTTCTGTCATCACCTCAGAACAATTGATAAATGTACTAAGCTTTGTTAACAATCAAGTCAGTAGCTTCTTATATTTTCTTATACTAGTCTTATTACACCGATATCGGTTAACTGACCGACGTCGGCTATAGTCTAACCGACATCGGTTATCAGACCGATATCGGTTACTGTCTTTTACAGTTTCTGACAAACCAGCAACCTACCAATTTCACCATTCTGAGTCTGTTTCTGTTCCTGATAGATTGAAACCCTACTGGGTACTCCTGTCCATGGTTGTTATCACTCGAAAGCAAGCACTGGATCACTCGGAAGCAAGCCGCCGCCATGGTTTCACATGCCTGCTCTGTGCCTTTTCCTGAATCACCCCCTTCACATTCTATAGGGAACCCTACGGACACCAGTGAGATCCCCAAAATTCCTGTAGGAGATAAGGAATTTGCCAAATTTCTGGATGCTAATCCTAGCGCTGTACAATACTATTTGTCTCATGCCCCTGACCGTACGCCCGATGGTCAACTCCTTGTTGGCATGCCTATTAGTATAGCTGCTCATTTAGCTCCCACTCCGCCTGATAACACCGCCTTGCTTCCTGCATCTTTAGCCCCGTCTCCCAATCCGACGGCTTCAGAGGTTCATACGACACAGATTGGCTTTCCTTTGGTTAATCTTGGACCCCACATATCATTACCGCCGACTGCTCCTACCTCATCTCTCTTGCAGACTGCTCCGTTCATGACTTGCTCTCTGCCACCTATCCACACGAGCTTTCCTTCTCAAGCTCCGCCTACCTTTTCATTCCCATACACGTATCCTGTGACCTCAACATCTTATATGGGACATCCCTATTCGATCGCCTCAACATATTCATCCTCCATACCTTATCATCTTAACCTCACCATTGTCTAGCGGAGGCCCTTGGCCCAATTTGCCTCCGTTTACCACAACCGCACCATCATCTCATCCAACCACGGATTTCATCAAACAAATGATGGACAAAATGCAAAATCTGGAGGCTTCTATTTTGGGAAGTCGTAGCGCCTTGACATACGAGCAAGTTTGTCGGGAGCCTATTCACCCTTCTGTCCCTCTTCATTCATATCCTCCTCAATGGGAATTGCCGAAATTTACTCGTTTTAATAGTAAAGAGGATCCTCAACAACACTTGCGATCATTTAGACATGCTTGTTATTTGATTGCTCATGATGATGCTTTGTTACTCCGCACCTTTCCCATGTCCCTATCAGGACCCGCCTTGGAGTGGTACAGTGCTTTAACCCAGCACTCAATCTTCTCTTTTAACCAACTAGCCCAATCTTTCTTGGATCATTTCTCCATTAACATTGCCAAGAAAGTATCTATCACCGACCTCTATGCCATCCGACAATTTGAAGACGAATCTATCGCAGATTTCGTTGGACGGTGGCGGGGCCTTATCAACCAACTTACATATGCCTTGCCTCAGGCTAAACTTATTGAACTTTTTACGCGGGCATGCGCTAAGCACATTTCTCCTACCCTTCAAATTCAAACTTTCCGCACATTTGACGAGGCCTTTACCATGGCTCGGAAACTAGAAATTCGAGCCTTAGAAGAAGAGAAATTGCGGTTGCGCAACAAAAACCCCAATTTCCGGACCCAAGATTCCACCAACAAACCTAACACCACCAATCCTCACCCATCGACTACTTCGAAATCAAAAGGAGATGTGCACGCGGTGATGGTCAAATCCCAACCACCGTCTAATACCCCGCCAAAAACCACCTATAAGTATAAAGCAGAGCCCATCAACTACACTCCCTTGGGAGAAACATATGGTGTAATATTGGAAAAATTGCTTAAAGCAGGAGCCATTACCTTACCTCCTGTTAAACCTCACTCCGGGTTTGATTCCACTCGCGCCATACCTTCTTGGTACAAAGAAAATGACTTCTGTAACTTTCACCGCGTAAAGGGACATAGTCATGAAACTGCAAGATGTTGAAAAACATAGTGCAGGAAATGGTTGATGCAGGGGATATAACCCTCGATAATCCTAACGCCCCTGCTAACCGAAATTTGAAAATATTCAACAAACCATTCCCGAATCATTCTTCTAACAGTAATCTAAACCAAGATATTTTAGCCGAGGAGAGTGTTCATGAGATCCATGCAGTCTTCGATTCCCAGCCAAAAGCCTCTATCGAGAAAATTTTGAATCAAGCCTCTTCACTGACCCAGGGGCCCGAACCTCCTTCACCACCATCAAGCCAAAGCGAAATCATTCCTTTACCCATAAAGGAGTTAACTGCCCAGAGTTCTCTTCTAATAGATGAGTCTTCTTACACCACATCCCTACAAGATTGCGAGCGGATGTTATCTAACCTATCTATTTCCCAAACGTCCCCTTTTACCGCTCTTGCTGCACAAGAGGAAGGCTCGCCACTCCTTTTGTCATCTTTAGACGAGAAACCTCTTGCACCGACATCGCCAACTTCTTTAACCATGACGGATCCTCTCAAACATGCCCTCCTACCTATTAGTTCTTCATCGCCTAAATCTTTTCAGCGACCGGTTGACCTCTTAACACCTATTGATACAATGCCTCATCTACCCCCTGCATCACACCCACAGTGGACCGGAATCACAACCCACCTTTCTTCCATACAAAAATTCCAATTCACACCTGAAGACTGTCATTCTCCAGAAGATAGACGAGTCCTATGGGAACGTTTGAGTACCCCCTATTCTACTCAAATGCAGATGACCGATCCAGACACCTCTACCATATACCCGAAGTGTTTACAGAAACTCAAAATGCCTATGTCCTCATCTTCACCCCCCGCATCTCTACCCAGTATCTCATCCACCTCTGTCAGCCTAACCAAATCTTCCCCTACACTTGGGACCTCACCAATACCCAGTCTAACACACCCGCCTAAGCGACTAGATTTATCCAAAAATAAAGCCGCCCCTCCACTTAGGAGACAACCTCAATCCGTGCCTCTATCACAATTAAAACCATCATCGTCACACCTACCTTCCATATTGGGACCTCATCCCTCCACCTTGCATCAATATATCATACCTCCTGCGTTTTCTTTAAAACGACCTACGCCTTCTGCACCCATACAGAGATCTAAGGGTATATCAACATTGTCACCTCACGTATCCTGTCCACCCATCAACCCTAAACAAATTTCATCATCAAAGGACTTGTTTTCCGTCACTCCTCTTTTGTCGCCATTGTCTCTGGATACCACGTTATCTGGAGCCTCATCATCTAACCAGCTAAACGTAGCTCCTGCGCCAAAGAAACCACGTTTAGTTAAAACCACGTGTCAACACCCCTTGGCTAAACCACCACCCGTACGAACCAACCATGCCGAACATTACCGAAACCTGCTCAATCAATACCCTCATCCTCCTCCGATTTTGACCCACTCAAAGGATCTTACGCCAAAATCCTTGCTATGTTGGTGGAGAATGCGACCATTTCTCTACCCCCACTTAGACCTTATGACCCGTCTAAACCTCGACCTATAGGTTATGATGAGTCTAAAATCTGCGCTTATCACCGCACACCAGGACATGATGTGGAGGGATGCAAAGCTTTAAAAGCCATCCTTCGTCAGTCACCTCTCTCAGATAGAAAGGTTAAGAAAGACAACTTACGAAGGGAGAGACCTTTAGCTTCAATTCCCTCTCCTATACCACCTGTCCCCGCCTCACCAATATCTATCATTATTACAACCCCACCTCTCGAAGACCATGATTTATCCCGACCATCTTCATCTCAGGTCCACGAGATTAATATGATTAGTGTTGCTACTCGAGCGCAGAAAAACAACGAGAAAGCGAAAGAAAGCACACCTGCGTCCTCTCTTTCTCCGTCCACCATCCCGATCGCACCACCACCTAAAGTGGTTATTCGTGGACCCGCTTACCCCGTCTCTAATGGAGTTTGCCCACCGAGCCATGATCAAACAGCTTCACCAATCACCTGTAAAAATGACACTGTATGATCTCATTCAGACTTCTGAATCTCATCGACAAGCTCTCGTTGAAATCCTTCAAGGGATCGAGGTCTTACCTAATGAAACCCTGCCTGTTACCTCCATTCTAACACCCAATCACGTTGCTTCCCTCACCAAACAACCTACCGCCCCAACCACTTCTGTCTCTGTACAACAAGCTGCTGCAGTCAGTTTCTCCGAAGACGAAATTGTTGACTTTGGTACAGAAGATCCTGACCCTGCTCTTTTCATCTCAGCTTACGTCCGGGACATTCGGGTACGTCGTGTTATGATCGACGGGGGCGCTAGCCTAAACATCATCTCTTCAAAAGCCTTCCAACAAATGAATATCCCTTCTAGCTACATGTGTGCCAACCCCATCATGTTGCGGTCATTCAATGATGCTATTACCTCTACCTTAGGCACCGTGATCCTTAACATTCGTGTAGGACCACGTACTTTACCCGAACTCTTCTATGTCCTTGAGGGAGAGTTCCAATACAATATATTGCTAGGTCGCCCTTGGATCCGGGCTATGGGATGCGTTCCCTCAACCTTACATAGATGCATAAAATTTGAGTACGAGGGGAAGTCTTACACCGTAAAAGCTGATCCTCCCCCCTTCAAAACCTGCAATATGTTATATCGCCCTAATGATGTGCTTGTACCAATCAAGACACCCATTCATCCAACCCAACCATCCACTTCAACCACACCTCTACCATTCACTTCAACAGCACCTACACCTTCAACCCAAGAAATCACCGTCGCAAAAACCACTTCCCTTCCCGCAGCTAACATCCCAACCGCAGACCCCTTAGTAGATGTTTTTCAACGCCTTACGCTGGGGGAGTATCACCTATATAACGTTAGTTCTTTCCATACCCCACAGGAGTACGGACAGGTACATGCACATCCTACCTATGACCGTCGTGTGGGGGAAGTAATCCCCTACGGACCACCTCACTGCCGCACTAACCTAACATATGGGGGTGTCGACGCATCTTCCGTTGCCCCTGAGCCTCCTCTTGGTGTGGTTCCCTTCCAATCCGATTTTCAATACCTGACAAATCGTCGTTTCGCCCTTACCTTCTTGACTCGCTGTGCTTGGAAAGGCTTTGGTTTTGGTCTTTATGAACAAGGCCGACTTACAATCATTCCTGTAACTACTCGCAAGCACAATGATCGTAGTGGTCTCGGATTTCCGGGAACACTTACACCGAAGGAACCTCGTGTCAGTTGTCTTCTGGAAGATGACGACATCACCCCTACTGAACCATCATCACCCATTTTGCCTTCGTCACCCACAGAGTCGATAGATCCCGAATCTATCCCTCCTAACTTTTTTTTTTCATAAATGCTATCTTCCTAGGTCCTCTCACTTATCAACGCGATAATGAGGACCCCTCTTCTATCCCCCTTCTGTATCCAGACATGATTGAAGAGGACTCACCTTCAATTAACGTTGTTGAGTGCCAGGATGATGACTCCATCCTCACTTACCTTGGTGCGGACGACTCTTATATTCAACGCGCCTTACCATCTGAAACTCAAACCATGTTGAACGAGTCTACTATAGAAATCAACATCCACACGGAGGAGGATCCTCACATTGTGAAGATCGGACAATCCCTTAGCGCATCAGAACAGGTCGCCTTTACTACCTTTCTCCGTACTCGCAACCAAGCTTTCGCTTGGTCCTACGCTGACATGCCAGGAATTGATCCTGACATTGCTGTCCATAACATTACCCTGAAACCCGATTCCAAACCAATTAAACAGAAATTGAGAAAAATGCATCCACGCATTGCCCTCTTGGTCAAAGAGGAGCTTCAACGACTCCTTTCTGTTTCCTTCATCCTGCCTATTGACTATCCTCAATGGATTTCTAACATCGTACCTGTCACTAAAGCGACGGGGGGACTTCGGATATGCACGGATTTCTGGGATCTTAACCTCGCTTGCCCTAAGGATGACTTCCCCCTACCTAGTATTGACCAACTTGTTGATCTCACTGCGGGCCATGAGATGCTCTCTCTCATGGATGGCTTTTCAGGATACAACCAAATTTTGGTTGCCCCTGCCGATCAACATAAAACTGCCTTCATAACTCCTTGGGGAACCTTCTGTTATCGTGTAATGCCATTTGGCCTTAAGAATGCTGGTGCAACCTATCAGCGGGCTATGACCTACATTTTTCATGACATTATGCACACTATCCTTGAAGATTACGTCGATGATCTTCTTGGCAAATCTAAACATCGTAGTGAACATCTCGATGTTTTAACCATTATTTTTGATCGCCTGTTACAATATTCTGTCCGTCTTCAACCAAAGAAATGTGTCTTTGGTGTCCTTTCGGGAAAACTTCTTGGCTTTATCGTCTCTTTGCGTGGCATTGAGGTCGACCCATCTAAAGTCAAAGCTATCCTAGAAATGCCCCCACCTACTAACCTCAAACAATTGCGTAGTTTACAAGGTAAGCTCCAATCTATCCGGCGTTTCATCTCCCAACTCTCGGATCGATGTCAACCTTTTCATCACCTCCTTAAAAAAGACATTGACTTTCAATGGAGCGAAGAGTGCCACCAAGCCTTTGAGGCTCTCAAAGCTTATCTCTTGCAGCCACCCGTGCTTATCCCACCTCAGGATGACCGCCCTTTCTACCTTTACCTTTCCGCCACCGACCACGCTGTAGGGGCCATGCTTGCACATCGTGACTCCGAGAATCGCGAACAAGCCGTTTATTATATAAGTCGTACTTTGGTGGACTATGAGACTAGGTATACACATGTAGAAAAGTTGTGCCTAGCCCTATCATTCGTGGCCACCAAACTCCGACACTACCTCCTGAATCACAAAACTTTCGTCATCACCAACACGGACCCCATCCATTATATGTATGCCAAACCCCATCTAAACCAACGCATCGCCCGATGGCTCATGCTCCTCGCCGACCTCGACCTTGAGTTTGTCCACCAGAAATCAATCAAAGGACAAACCATCGCAGATCAACTCGCGGAAGCCCCTCTACCCGGGGCACAATTTATTAATTTTAATTTCCCTGACGAACTCATCGCTACTCTTTCCCTCAGGGAGGAGTCGTATCCAATGACCCTCTTCTTCGATGGATCCAAATGCCAGCGCGGCGGAGGAGCCGGCGTTGTTCTCATTCCTCTCGACGCTGAGCCTATGCCTCTTTCATTCCGACTCGATTTCCCCTGCACTAATAATACTGCGGAATACGAGGCCCTTGTTCTGGGTCTCCAGGTTGCGTTACACTTAGGTGTCAAATCTATTAATATTTTCGGCGACTCTCAATTGGTAGTCAATCAAGTTATGGGCATCTACCAATGTAAAAATGAGGAACTTCAAAAGTACAAATGCTACGTGGATTCACTTCTAGCCTTATTTACTCACTATTCTATCCAAACCATTCCTCGCTCCACTAACAAATTTGCGGATACTATGGCTTGCTTAGCCTCGCAAATTCCAGCTTCATCAACTGACTCTGACATTTTCGTCTTGGTCCAACAACTCTTTGCCCCATCTTACTCAGCCCCGGTTGTTTGTATGATAAATAATGTGTCTGCTAATTCGCAGGATACCTGGTATCACCAATTTCACGACTACCTTACAACCTCTGTTCTCCCACCTGCCCTTACTAGTACCGGCAAACGCACTTTTCTTAAACGCGTTTCTCGTTATGTCGTTATGGGGGGACTCCTTTATAAACGTGGTTTTGATGGCATCCTCCTTCGATGTCTAACCGGCGCGGAGGTCACCTATACCATCCAACAGGTCCATGACGGTATTTGTGGTGGACATTTTAGCGGCCTTGCCGTGGCCAAGCGAATCCTTCGCCTAGGTTATTATTGGCCTACTCTCAATAACGATTGCTACGAATATGTTAAGCGTTGTGTTATGTGTCAACAACATGCCAACCTTCAACATACTCCTAGCCACCCGCTACAGGTCGCCCGAGATCTTTGGCCTTTCTCACAATGGGGTTTAGACCTTATTGGTGAGATTCATCCGTCCTCTTCGCAACGTCACCGATGGATAATCACAGCAACCGAATATTACACAAAATGGGTGGAGGCTATTCCGCTCATTTCAACTAAAAAAGAAAAAATTGTAGAGTTCATTAACCACCACATTATCTGTCGTTTTGGTGTTCCTCATCGCCTGATAACAGATAATGGAAAATCTTTCAAAAATAAGTTGTTGCAAGACCTTTGTGACAACTTTGGTATCAAACTTAGTTTCTCATCACCCTATTATCCACAAGCGAATGGACAAGCCGAATCTTCTAATAAAACCCTAACCAAAATTCTCATGAAAGTTGTCAATGAGTCCGGAAGAAATTGGCACGATCACATCCCCTTTGCCCTCTGGGCTTATCGTACTAGCATTCGTACCTCCACTAATGCCACACCTTTTTCTTTGGTATATGGTACCGAGGCTGTCTTGCCTCTCGAAATACAAATACCCTCCCTCAGAATATCTCTTCAGGATATTCTCACCAACGATGATTTCCGCCAAGAGCGGTTAGCCCAATTGGAGCTTCTTGACGAGCGTCGTCTTACAGCTCTTGATCACCTTCAAATCTATCAAAAACGCATCAAGCGTGCTTATGATAAGCGACTTCATGAGCGTACCTTTAAGGTTGGTGATCTTGTCCTCAAAGAGAATCAACATGTAACCAAACTAGAAAAGAGCAAACGTGGAAAATTTGCTCCCAATTGGATTGGGCCTTACATAATCACTCACACTTATGGATCAGGCACTTATCGTTTAGCTTCGCTTAATGGTAAACCTGAGCCTGAACCCCTTAATGCCTTGCATCTTCGACCATTCTACTGTTGAATTTAGTGTTATATCACTTCTTATCTACCTACCGCTCGTCCCTTGAGCTCATTTACCGTTACATACACTTTGTTTCCTACATCTTACAATCAAATCAAGCTCACATAGTTTGATTCCCACCTCCCCTTAACGATGCCTTCCCTTTTTAGTCTAGTCCATGACTTCAAAGTATTAAAATGACACATTCTTAATTATATGCTTATGGGATTTTCTTGAGTCAAACTTTCTACCAAACTAGATGCTTTACGCCAAAAGGACATCTGGCTCTCTAAATTATATATAGACTGCTCCCTCGAAGGACAGCTATATGCCAAACTATTGCTGCTATTATATATAGACTGCTCCCCCGAAGGACAGCTATGCACTAAAATCACATCTGCTACTATAAATAGACTGCTCCCTTGAAGGACAGCTATACACAGTCAGCCTTTATCAGAAGCTTCTCGCATTGATCAGCTTCGTGAAGACCTCAAGAATAATACAATCAATATCCCTTGTAGACTTCCCGCATCGATCAGTCTATATTCAGTAAAATAAAAGCCACATTCAAAAGAACTTTTGAGTCATGGACTTGTCTATTTAGGGTAGGTTCTCTTTCGTCAGAACACTCACTTTGTAACAAGTTCTCCGTACCTCAGCTATACCATCCACCTCACCTCACCATTTGTTTAAACTCAAGGGACGTGACGTACACCCGATATATTGTGATCATACAACTCTTTTCACCTATTGACTTCTCGTCTATGCACGGTACCTAGGGGTTCAAGCTCATCCTGCATTAATATGTGGTTTGTTTAGCTCTTTTCAACTACGGAGTAACTTTTTCCTCTTTGACTCGAATCTAGGATTATGTGTTGATCTTAATCAGGACATGGTTCCCTACCACTTGGGTAGGCTAACTTTCGCTTCACTTCTACCTATTCCAAAATCACCAATTCATTACCAACACCAACAACATTACCCTACCAATATCAATATCAATATTTTTACCAACCAACAAATTGCCTAACCATACCTAAATTGCCTGAATTCACCTCTCCCTGGTCTTAAGGGAGAACTACATCGGTCTGAGGCCCCTCCTTGCTTTGTGCAATGGGCTATGTAGGCAGCACTTCGGAGACATGGGGTCTCCCAAGGTTAGCTCAACCATCTCCTACCATAACCTATCATGTGTGGTAAATATAAATATTTTTGTGTATTTCTATTTTAATCACATTCCTCTTTATCCTTTTTCAAAACACCGAAAGTCAAAACACAAACATTCTTATTATTATCATAACTCAAATCAACATACATATTCAGTTTTATTTAGATGTTAAACAAATACATCTTCTCTATCATCGACACGCAGGTCGGCATCCTTATTTATTCTTATACCTCGATAACATTTACTTAGACCCTCACGCCTCATCCCGAACCAGGTGATGATCGTGATCGTCGACGCCTCTCGCCGGGCCTCTCTGTCCTCAAAGGTACCACGGCTATTGGTACCGCCCACTGATCTGCCAATCTCTCCTGTAACATGTGAATACGCTCCCTCGCATGGAGGTATCTCGCCTCTAGTCCCTCCGCTCGTGACTCCGCAACCGCTAACAATCCTCTTGCCTCATTCACCTGCGTTTGGAGCTGATGAACTAATCTCTGCAGACGATCTCTCTCCGCTGTAATCATAGCTATGTCAGGACGATCACGTACACCTCGCAGTTCTGTTACCCACCATAATCTATAGGCCTCTGTCGTTCCTGCATCCATTACCCTGCGATCGGCTGCTATCTCCTCTGGCCCTTCTGGAGGTGTTGGCCGGGGAGGTGAGAATGCTCCCTCCGCGTCGATCCTCATATATGGTCTATAAGCCAAGGGTATATCCTGCACAAATCCAAATTGTCGCCGCACACGATCTAGAGGAATCCTCTCATACTCACCTGGCCTGTGCCCCGCGATCCACCTCAATCGCTCTACACCCCTCAACTCCTCCGCTATATTCTCTGTTACCATATAGTTCCCGTACGGCCTCCAACAGATATCCGCCATCGTCACCATCTCCCATACCTGCCTATAATACTCAATGTCACCCGTCACGGCCTGGGATCTTGCCTCTTGTTCTGTCTGGACCCATCGTCTGAATCCCAACCTCTGCACTCCGGTCTCTCCTGACTGGATGGGTCGGCCTATTGGTCGCACACAAACAATGTGCTCATAGGCCCAACAATGTAATAAAAATGAACAATCCAGTGTCGTCCTGTGATTTCGTCTACAAGCCCATAAACCCCTGTATAGCTCCGCCAAATATGCAGGTGCCCATGCAAAAGTCACGTTCCTTTCTATCATCTCCCAAATAACACACATCAATGCTTTTGGAAATCTTCCCCCATCCGCCCTCGGCAACGCATAATATCCTACCGCTATCATTAATATCACTGCTAACCTTGTTTCCTCAGGGTGTGCTGCATACATTATACCATACGTGAATGTCAAACCTCGCTGTGTCAAATCTCGTGCGTATGGACCAAATACTGCTGTTATCGCTCCCCGTGCTGCGCTAGGTAATGCCTGATATACTGGTCTTCCTGTAATTGGGAGTCTCAAAATACGGAACACATCTTCCAATGTCACTGTCATCTCCCCTGTTGGCAGATAGAAGGTATTCCTGTCTGGATTCCATCTCTCAATCAACGCCTGTAACATAGCATGGTTACGTGCGATTCGTGAATAATAGCGGATTCCACTTAACCCCAAATGATTTATCAATGTCCATTCAGCTGGTGTTACATACGCTTGGATTCGTGACAACAGCGCTGGCACAGTATCGTTCATCCTGAACTCTGCCTCCGCCTACACACATCAAAACGACACACAGCCATTCAATAAATCAAATTCCCAAGGGTTTTTTCTCACATTCTGGAAATTCCTACAGTAACCGGCATCAGTTTTAGATAACCGGTATCGGTTCCATAACCGATACCGGTTATCTTAAGCTGATATCGGTCAATATCAACTTTACACACCCTGCCTAAAAACACCACTTATGACAAAAATTTGATCGTTTATCCCTCTCTGTACATACAAACATACCCGAAACCCCTAACTACCTACCCCATTACATTCACCCTATCCCGATTCATTGTCTATCACCTTTTCTTTCTCATCTTTATCTACTTAATCTCCCTCATCCTATGCAAGAATCAAATTACAACCAAGACGTTTACCTCTTGGGCTGCAGCAGCTTGAGGTGGCACTTGTCTTCCCTCTTGTCCCTGCCTGCTAGATGCTTCTCCTCGTTCTGCCATGTTCACCACCCTTTTCAAATTTGCCTTTCTGCTTTTTGAATCTCCGCTCACATTCACTCTCCCTGTCTCTTTTCTCCTTATCACTCAAATCTCTCATGCAATTACCTGTCTCAGTCGTCAAAAAGTGTCGCATTCGCGTATTTAACTTCTTGCATGGCTCTCAAAATAAGAACTTCAGTTGCCACCCCCGCTTTTCTATTTTTAGAAAAGCTCCTTTTCTAAAGATAACCGGTATCGGTTATCTAACCGATATCGGTCTACTTAGTACCGACATCGGTTATCTAACCGACATCGGTCATATACCCACCTTTTTTAAAAAACATAGTTATTTTCTTTATTTTCTACCTAAATTTTTGTGGCGCCGTCCCTTTTTCCTGCATAACAACACCATTATCTATAATCATACATTAAATCCACATCTCATTACAATTTCATCAACATCATCTATCTATATTACAAAAACAAACACACCATCAACTAATGATATCAAAAGACATCAATCTATACACCATTTGGATCCAACTCAACAGCTACATACATTCTATTTCACAAAACCAGCGACAAAACATACAACATTTCATAATACAACATGTCAATTAAACTCATCATTTATATATACATACATACATCCCATCAACAAAAGACATCAACATCATTAATATATAACACCATGTAAATCAAACTCATCATACATTAAATATCACAAACCATTTTCAAAACACTTAACACATTTTTACGCACAACATGTGGGTCAAATCATCATATCTATATATATACAAAGTTTCAAATATACAATGTGCCCTGCATCGGGGCCTCTGTGATCTCATAATACAACAAAGCCGGCACGCAGGCCGCAATAACTGTCAATAATCTCGACTCGGCTCGCAGGCCGGTCTCTCATATCAAAAACATACTCGGCTCGCAGGCCGGTATCAACTGTACAACCCGTACTCGGCTCGTAGGACGGTATATACAATAAATGAATGAATGAATAAATAAATACATCATATCTAGGCACGCAGGCCTCTATAAACATAGCCGGTTTGCAGACCGGTGCCCATATCCAATGAACCAAATACAAAAATATGCAGGGACCCCTCAGCTCTCTCCACCGCCCTCTGCCTGTCTGCCTGCTGGTCCCTGTGCTGCCTCTCGCCTCCTGCCTGTAACAGACCCACCGGCTGTGGCTGCACCTCCCTGAGATCTCTGGCTTCGAGAGGTCTCTGCTCTATGTGCCGCATATGGCTGATAATCAGCCCCGGTACCATCAAGAATATCCTGATAGTACCGGGCCTCCGCTCTAGCCTCCATATAACGATCTCGAGCCACCGTAGGTGCTGGGGCTGGTCCCCTGACACCTAATACCAGTGCCCCCTGTGCCTGTGCTGGTGCCGCTGGTGGTGCCTGTGGCTGGGGCGGTACCTGTACCTGTGCCGGTGCCACTGGTGGTGCCGCTGGTGGTGCCTGCGCCTGTGCCTGTACCTGAGCCTGGGCTAGCTGCCCCTGTAAGACACCTATCTGTGCCTGTGCAGCAGCAAGCTGCCCCTGTAATAGCTGTATCTGGCCCCTGAGCTGATCCCTCTCTGCTATCACCGCTGCCAAGTCTGGCTGTGCGGGCTGTGCTCTCCTCGCAGCTCTCTCTCCGGCCCACCAAACCAAAAATGCTCCTGTGCAGCCGGCATCATCTACGGTATCATCTGCCGGCCTCTCAGCAACCCAATCTGGGTCCACGGGCTGTGGTGCAGGCAGTGGAGCCTCTACATCATCCCTCCGGTACTGAGGGAAGGGAGGTGGCTCATCCTGTCGTAGCCCCATCTGCCTGCGTACCCTCTCCAGGGGTATCCTCTCATACTCCCTGGGCCTCCGTCCTGTAATCCAGAATGTATACTGGATCCATCTCAGCTGTGATCAGGCTCCTCCACGAGAGTGATGACCTCTATACAGTCTCCATACAATATCTACCATTGTTAGGCCCTCTAACATATGTCTGTAATAAGTGACGTCCCGCCCTGCAAGCACTGCTCGTGGCTGGCCCACGACCCCCAACCACCTCTGAAAGCCGTATCTATAGATGACCTGTGGCCCTGGCTGCTGGGGCAGCCCTACTGGTCTAATGCATATGATATGCTCATATGCCCAACAGTGTAGTAAAAACGTCGAGCAAATCCCGAATCGCCTCATCCGGCGATAGCCCCACAGCTCTCGGTATAACTGCACCAGGTATACTGGTGCCCAAGCATAACATGTGTGCTCCTCCACCATCTCATGTAGCACCCCCATAAGCGCCCGTGGAAAGCGGCCTCCCTCTGAGTCTAGAAGGGCGAAGCAGGTGATCCCGATCATCATCAGCACGGCAAGCCGTGTCTCATGGCGGTGGGCTCGGTACATATCCCCATACGCGATACTCGCGCTGTGATATGTCAGTAGCGCAGCTGCATCCTCAAATACGTGTAGGATGTTGTCCATGGCTGTCTCAGCGTCAACCTGAAAGACTACCTCTCCATCAATCGGTAATCGAAGGATGCGATACACATCCTCCAATGTGATGGTCATCTCTCCAGTCGGGAGATGGAACACATTGGTCACCGGATCCCATCTCTCGATGAGGGCGACCATCAAACTGTGATCCCTGTCAATCACTCTGTATCGCTGGACTCCGCCGAGTCCCACCTCACGCATGATACCCCACTGCGCTGCGGACACGTGTGGCCGCATCCGTCTCAACAGCGGGGGCATCCTGTCCCGCATCGTCAGCTGCTGACGTGCCTGCAAAACCAACTCACTACATTAGCCCTACTCTTTATCACAACATCTACTTATACCCTCTACACCCACCTATCTTACCCTAAAAACCTCTACGATATCCCCCTCCCTCTTCACACCCAAACAACAACCTAAACCATACCAAAACACTCAAACAATACCAAAACACCTCCACCACAACCCAAACCATATCAACACACCCAAACAATACCAAAACACTCAAACAATACCAAAACACCCCCACCACAACCCAAACCATACCAACACACCCAAACAATACCACAACACCCAAACAAACAACCCAAATAATACCAAAACACCCAAACAACAACCAAAAATTCAAACCAACAACAAAACCCAAACCAACAAAAATAAAAATAACTAAGGACCGGTACCGGTCACTTATGACCGACACCGGTCCTCTTCACCGATGCCAGTCACTCACAAAACTCCGTCCACCAAAAATTTCATGACCGATGCCGGTCGCTTAGCGACCGACATCGGTCGCTGTAAAATTCTGGAGCCGAACCCCGCGCGCCCCCCCCCCCCCCCCCCTAAATCCATTTTTTCCTATTTCTCCCTCTATACCCACCCAAACACCCTAAAAACCTACCCACCCAGCCGCCTTGGCCTATTTAACCTATCTACCCTCTCCTTTTTTCAAATCATTTCCATTTATTAATTATTTTATCAAAATCTAACATTCCTACCCAAAACCCAAATACAGCATAATATACTCAAATCCACACAATGAGGGGTTTCGAACCTACCGGTACGATGACACGTCGTCGTGGTGGGATGGGTGGTGGTGGTCCAGCTGGTCCAGCACCTCCTGCTCCTCCTGGCTATGCCATGGCTCTAACTCCCCTCTGCTGGGTCCTCCACCAATCAACTGCTGCCTCCTACTCACTCGGGCCCACTACTCACTCACTCCTCCACTCAAATAGCGCCACCTCAACCAACAAATGCTCCAATCTCAATAATCCACCTCAGACAACTCAAATCGGTTTTCAAATTGCAAATGTGACAATGACAGGCCGTATTTTTCTTTTTATAGGTTTTTGACCTATAACCGATATCGGTTTTATTATGCCCTAAGGAACCGGTATCGGTCCCCTAACTAATATCGGTCATAGATAATCGACATCGGTTTTATTCCAACTTTTCCCCCAATTTCTACCCCTATTTACTAATCGCCCTTTCTCACAAACATCACCTATATCAACCTTTGCTGCAACCCCTTTGTTAACCCATTTGGCTTGACCCAAGGCCGTAACCAACCAATTTGGCCCGACCCAAGGCCTCACCCCAACCATTTTGGCCCGACCCAAGGCCGCAACCCAACAATTTGGCCCGACCAAGGCCACAACCCAACAACTTGGCCCGACCCAAGGCCACAACCCAACAACTTGGCCCGACCCACGGCCCTCACTCATCAATAAGCCCCGACCCAAGGCCGTACCACTTAAATACCTTGCCCAACATCAACAACATACACTTTTATCCACCCATCATGTAACTTTTGTTCACTCGAGCTCACCTGTTCATGTTTTAGCATGATTAGGGTCCTTGACTTGATCTGTCGACCAACTTTGCCTAGACTTAGACCGTGACGTTTATCTCAACCAAACCAACCATTTGGTACTGCCGAACATGCCCAAACGTTCCTGTACCTTACCCATTATATACCCTGGAGCTACTTCCTATGCCTTGGATACCAGGATTATATCACCCTTGTTTGGATAAACTATCGACCTTTGCCTATGCATTGCTGGTTTTCTCGTCAAATCATGTACCCTAGTCGCACTAATGCATTTCCACGTGCGTCTGCTTCTTTGGACCTACCTCACCACCTCACCATCATCTCCACACCATTTACCCTTTATCAACCCTATCCCTGATTTCACGCTATCTCAATCTGTGATAGATTTGAGGGGGATTACCTATACCCTTAACAGGGGAAACCACTTCATATTATTGTCCATGCAGCTTTACAAAACAAACTACATGACAATAAGGGGCTAATGTAGACACCAAATTTGTGTCTTACGACCCCTTGTGACCCGCATCTCATTTCGCAACCTAACCTCACCACCTAAACCTTACACAATTATTTATTAATTATCTTATAATTAATAAATCCACATCGCCTTACCTGCCACCTCATTTTGCCACCTCATCATGACCTAGGCCTAACCCTAAACTAATCTAATTAAGACCTATAACTTGGTCTACATCCACACCCATGACTAATGACCCCTTTCTCGCACCCAAAACCGACCTTCTAGTCACTTGACCAAGCCCGCAACTAATCCCTCGGGAGAAAAGGAGGGAAAGTTGGCTATTTTACTAAAAATAGCCCACTTTGACCTGACCGATACCGGTTCCTACTCGACCGCCGTCGGTTACGTAACCGCCATCGGTTCCCTGTAAATGGGCTCCCCTAACCAGAAACAAAGGTCGAAGGATTTTTGGATCAATCAGGATCATCAGAAGCGATAAAAAGAATCTAGATTTTACTTGGCCAAGAGCAGAGACAGGTGAAGAGACAAGAAGAGTTTGCAGCGAAGGAGACCAAGCCCAAGACTGCAACTGAATAACCATAGCCCTGTGATACTCAGCTGATCATCGGGAGGGAGGTATCTCATCTCTTGCGTGCCAGGCCATCCTACCTGAGTTCTACCTTTGTCATTACACTTCTTGGACCTGCATCCTCGTCAATAACCAGTAAGCTGCATCTTGTGTGTTCTCTTTAATAATATTTCTTAGACTTTTGAATCACAGTCCGTCATAAATCCATTCCTAGATCTACCACCCAGCAACACATTATATCTAACTATCATTCATTTACCTCTCATCACCCCGTTACCTAATCCCACTCATATACTAGCCTTACAAACAACACAACCACCCTACAACCGACCCTCACCAAAATTCCCTAAAACATAGCCCCCACCGATATCGGTTAGCAGTAACCGGTATCGGTTATTGTGACTCAAAACCAGAAACCAGCCTTTCCTCCTACCTGTTTCAACGAAGCAATTAAATTGTTATTTTACAATATTTCATGTTAATTTATATTAGCAGGGGAACTGACCACCTTCGAAAGGAAGTTTTATATTTCCTGGGCCCAAGGCAGTTCCCTCATTTATTGTCTAATCAAAATCTTGTGGTCTTGTGTTCTTATTTGCAGGTAGTCCTTCCAAGACAAAAGGGAGTTCTTCGCAATCAACCTGATCTCTCTCTATGGTACGCGCACACCATCTCGACATTCAACAGGTATTCCTCCTAGCCCTAACCCTTATCTGTTTCTAAAAGGAATGAAAGGATAGAAGCAACTCTATTCCCAAAAAGCTGAAACATTCCGCGCAAACCAGGGATAAATAACAGACAATATATAGACTTGACTCATGCACAAAGGAAATGCACTAGGATTATTCATATGAACACATATATGATTTAGAACAGAGTCTTATATTCATATTGATGAGTTTAGTAACCACATTATATTCCTTGAGGCCATAATAGACCCATATAGCAATGTAGAGAAAATTCATGCATCAGAACTACACTATGTCTTTCACATTACAAAGATGAATATAGACCCATCCCACTATACATGCTATCACTCCTAATTTTAACTAGTCCCAACCCATAGAATCCTCCATAAGATCTTTGCAGAGCTTCATCCCTTTTCCAACACTTCTAATCTCTTAGAATGACCCCTTTTCTAGTCCAGTCTTTCCGTTTTTTCCAATATCTGCGCACCTCAGTATATAGCTTTTCTGCCTTTATTACCATGCCTTCTAAGGTAACAGATCAGTTGTTAGGTGTCCAAGTGGTCCTCCCATGGAGCATGTCTCCTTTAATCTGAGCTCTCCAATCTGTGAAACGATGTTCTTCTGGAACCTTCCATTACATGCATGGAATATTCCCTTTTTGATCCTACAGCCGCTAGGATGGCACCTTATCCACTCTACATGATTGACATGTTGTGCATCAGACTCCAACCTTCTCTTCTTGTACCTTATATTATCAACTACCTATATGTAGGACCTATTTAAAATGTCCATATATTATTTAACTACACATTTTTCTTCAACCTTGAAGAACATAAGGTTTGTTTTAGGAACAACTTATGGAAATTCTTCATTTTCTGGTTTAGGTGCGCTAGTGGAAGGCTCATATATTGCATACTGAATCATATAAGATTGTGTGCGTAAGGCATTGGTACAGTTATACTAAAAATGAGGAAAATTACAAGGAAAACACCACTTTGTCTCTTAGACCATGTTTTTTTGTATTATAACTAGTGTTTTTCTTGCACTAGGCACTGGAAGGGGTTGCGCATGAGGAATTGTTTACAATGGAAGGTGCAAATTGGTCTGCCATTTGTCATTTCCTTGGTTCTGACCATATCTCTGAATTGGGTATTGATTTTTGAAGGGATGATGGATTTGATTAAATCTTTGATTAGAGTTATTTTTGAAGGATTTCACCTACTTCTTTTCTAAGGATATAACTTTATTGGACAAATTTCTAATCAAGGAATTCATTTCTTCATCTTCTTTTTACTACGTGGGAGAATAGAAGGTGGAGGTGGTAGGTTGAAAACTATTCTCAGGAATGGGGGAAATATAAGGCTAAGGCACTAGAGGGATTTTAGGAAATAGGGGTGTCGGTGGTCTAGGGGATAATTTTCCATCTTGAATTTGATAATTTTCTGCCCTAATGGCTATAGCAGAGGCATCAAGGAGTTACATGCCACCCAGAGACTATATCATTACTACAATGTTAGAATTCAAAGATCTTAAAAAGTAAAGGAAAAACCATTGAGGGGTTGGTCTTAAGAGGGATAGAATTCTATCCCATGTTTTCTAAAACCTGAAGTTGAAATCATCCATGAGCTCATTGGGAGATATCTTTACAATTTTGAGTTATTCTAATAAGGAGATGTTTTCAACTTTCTCCACAAACTAATTGTAGAGTATAGTGCCAAGTCGAACCCAATTAGTCATAGAGGTAGGTCTTAAGTTTCTATAGCATTGAATTTCTTTTCATTTGATTGAAGATGTAAACATCCTTACAACTAGATCATCTTCTGTAACTATATGAATAGAGCAAACATTTGTAATATCTTAAATGTGCTCAGTAGGGGTAACTTGATTCTCACTAGTGAAAAATGGGATACTTTTGAGTGAAACCAGTGGTATATCATGTTGCACAGAAAGGGCTAGAGGACTGCCACTGGTGAAGTTGACAAAGGGAATATTCCTATGTGTCATGGCTAGAAAGGGTTTGAATACCCTTGTAGATCATGTGAAAGTTCTAACATGAGGAGGAGTACATTGTGTCATGCGCATGGAAGTTGGAGATGCATGTGCAATGGTTCAGCTATTTATTATTCATGGAGACAATTGGAGATATTTAAAATATCCTTCAACTATTGTGATTTGTCTCATGTGTATTCTTCTCATGAAATAAGCACATAAAATTTTAAAATCAGTAGATCTAGATGTTGAGAATCACCAGATGTGTTGAAATGAACCTCTAAAGGCTAGAAATCACTAAGTCATACACTAGAACTTAGGAATGATGAAATGTAATATTTAAATGCTACTTGCACCGGGCATGCCAAAAATTGTTGGATCTCAAAATTTCACCCGTCTTGGTTCAAGATGAACTGGGGCTTTGAGGTAACATGAGACTCATCTAATAATCTACCAAAGAAATCCTTTTGATTATCTACCATTACGTGATACTTCCCAAGACCCACCGATGGCAGAGCCTGCTCCTATAGTCAAGCCTCCACCTATGGTGTCACAAGAAGTACCAAGTAAGGACCCTATCCCACCTATTTCTGACAAGATGGCTTAAAATAAATTGCCATCGCATCTAGATACATCTTCCATTGTGCCACCACCACAATATTTTTGTGGAAACTATTCTAATCCTAGTTGGAACTTTTTAAATGAGATAAATTCCATTACATGTAAAATATATTTTATAGAACTCATGCATACCTCATCTTCACATCAAATGTTTATTCTAAAATAGTTGCAAATATTTTAATATGCTTCTTGTGTAGCCCCAGAAATACCTACCATGTCCCGAAACCTAGAAATCTACCACATAGAAACTACAAGATCATCCTTACAACACTCATGACTAGGTTTTTTATCCTTGGAGTTTGTGGAAGATGAAATGATTACTATGAAGTCCTATTTCGTGTGGATGACCCACCTTTACTCATCAGTATTATTATTCATTATGCGCAAGTGCGTAGGTTATTTATGGATGAAGGATCATGGATTAACTTAGCATATTCCTCCCTAATCAAGAATCTTGGTTATTTCGTCAATTACCTAAAGACTAATCACTTGACTTGTCATGGCTTTGAAAAAACCAAAAAAAAACTATAGGATGTATCTAGTTACCCATCATAGTTATACCCAAAATGGTCTGCACCAAGCACATTTTTCTAGATCATCATCCCTATTCCAAACTATTATTGGGCCAACCATAGACAAATCACATGTGTGCATTCACATCATATATTTATCAATGTTTTAAATTCATCCCTAATAACCAAATCTTTAGGCATGAAACTGATCCCAATCCTTGTAATGTCCCAGTGCCATTCCCTAATGAGCCTTTCCTAATGCCAACTAATCTTAATATCTAAATTATTCCCTACCTAAAATTCTTTGATCTTATGTCCAAAATATAAATAAACTTAGTATATTAAAATAATGACTAGCCTAATTATCTTCAAAACATGGTAAAAAAAATAGGTTACTTGATGAAATTGTGTATTAGTTACCTCTAGTTCTTTTAAATCACGAATGGCTTTGGCCTCATACTATTACGGAGGAGATGATGAGCAATGCATCGACCTCCAATAAATTAGAATATAATGAACTATGAGTCATGTAACTCTTTTCTAACCACCCTCCCATTTCTCCTAGATATTTTAACAAGAATGATGTTTTAGCTAATGAGGAGATGAATGATCCTAAAATGAAATGGATTTTATTCGACAAGGATTACATTGTTTCACAAGTCAAGTCTAGGAACCTTATAATTAATGCACTACCAATGTGCCTTGGCCCAAATAGGTTCTTCTCGACTCAAATATAATACCATTGACATAACCTATGAGCCCTTCATCTACGATACTAGAGATAGTGAGGATGAGGAAGAAACACTTCCCTGCATTCCTCCCTCTAATCAACCACTTCTCGATACTCCTTGGGTCATCAAGAAAATATCTAATTATGCTTTATGTCACACTCCCATAATAACTACGCCATCCTTAAAAAATTCTAATCCAACATCTATGCTCAATGCTAGTCCTAGTGCTCCTAGCACAACCACTATTGATCTTGCACCTAAAGAGGTCACCTTTGATGTCAAGGTATTATCTGTAAGATAAACCAAGTCTCAGCAACATAGAGACAATATGTGTTGCATACGCTTGAAAATAGACATAGAATACCATGAGCCTCTCTCTACCCTATATAATGATGAGGCTATTATAGAACTCATATATGTGCAGGAAAATAAACTCCCTCAACATCATCATAAGTTGGGAAAATTCTATATGAAACCTATGTGCTTTGATGATTATGTCACTACTATTGATCCTAGTCAGGAAAAAGTAGCCAAATTACCTGAGGCCCCATATCATTTCTAAAATGACAATGTTATGTTGGATGAATTGACCATTAGTTTACAACTTGATAAAAATCCCATGCACATTGTCATGCTTGGTGATTTATTTCCTCACTTACGTGAGTGTCACATAGAAATATTATGAAAAAATAAGGAAGTATTCATATGGGGATATGCCGATATATCTGAAATTTATCTTGAAATTTTATCCTATAACATCATCACTTATCCAAGTGCCACACCCATTTGGAAAAGGATAAGGAAGTTACCTAATAAAGGATTTATGTCATAAAGAATAATCAATACTCTCAGACATGGAAAGTTCATTCATATTGTATACTATTCAAAACTAGGTTCCAAGATATCATCCTAATACGAAAATAAGGCCACCTTGGTCACCTTTATTTTTATTGACTTTAGAAACCTAAACCTCATTTATGTGAAGGATAATTTTCCTTTACCCTCCATCGTTTCCATCATCGATGCCACAACATGGTACAAATTTTTATCTCTTATGGATAGGTTCTTAGGGTATAAACAAAATTAATATTTGCTCCTAAAGATCAGCATAAGATCACCTTCACTATAGAATTGAAAACATATTAGCTACGTATAATTATTATCTTCTGGATTAAAAAACTGTTGGTGCACCACATATCAACGTGCGAAGAAATACATAGCTTTCAAGAGCTCATAGTAAAATTCATTGAAGTCTATGTCGATGATCTACTCATCAAATCCCAATGCACTAATGATCAAACTCCTCGAATATCGATGCAATCATGATCATACTCATGACTTGGACATTACCATAGGATGCCTCTGCAAATACAAGGTTTTCCTCAGTCCTGAAAAATGCATATTTTGGGGTGATGCGAGGAAAAAAATTGAGGATTTTTAATATCTAAAATTGTTATCGATGTCTATCCATAAATGATTAAATCTATTCTTGAAATTCTATGACCATCCTCTAGTGAAGACATACACACTTTCCTCAAAAAAAATTTGGGGCTAAGTGTTGATTTTTCCCTAAGTTTAGCTATCGTACCCATGCCATAAATAGTCTCCTTAAAAAAAAAACTAAATTGGAATAGAAAAAAAACTACCAACAAGAATTTAAAAATATGAATCACTCTTTTTCCTCATTAGCAACCTTACATCATCCTTTTCCAGATCAACCTTTTCTACTATATACCTCTTTCACTTATGTGTCCGTTGGGGCTATGTTGGCATAGGTAGATGAAAAAATTCAAGGAGCGGGTTACTGTCTATTATGTTAGTCTAATCCTTACTAGACTATGAAGCATGGTATACATCCTATCGAGTGGGATTGTCTTAGACATATATTAGGTAGCTACATGAAGTTGCATCCCTACTTGTTGTATCAAATCACCAGCTACATTATGTCATATAAATACCTTATGATACTTCTTATCACATGTTATCCTCCCCATAGGATAACATTGAGAAGTGGATGGCACTTCTTATGATACTTTGACCTCTCATATCATCACATGAACGTCTAGTAAAGGGTTGAAATTCATAGTGGATACCCAGTTAGATTTCCACTCCCATATCTTCTTCTCAACCTAATTGTAATGAATTTCCCGATGAGGACATCATCCTCATTAAGGGCATAAACACCACCATTTTCATAAAAGACTAATATTATAGCTTTATGGTCATTCTTAAGGCACATTCCTCCGACGCAAGTGTTAAAGTGCTTCCCACATCAGAAATGAAATAAAATGCCAAAATAGTTGAGGAGATATCCATCAATCTCCATAAGGATACGTAGATGCTACAATTTGATGGAGGAAAAGTTCCTCAAAGGAGATTGGAGCATGGGTTGTGTTCTCACTAATCACTCTTGATCAAAATTTCCCTCTTTCGTATAGAATTGAGTTTAAAATCACCTAACAAAATGGCAGAGTATGGGGATTTTATCCTAGGAATATAGGATGCTTTAGCAAAGAATTTATCCTATGTTTATGCCATGAGAATTCTCAGTTAGTGTGTTGATGGGTTAGTTTTGCATATAAATGTTGTTGTCAAAAACTTAAATCTTATTATGGCTTAGTCAAGAAATGGACAGCACTCTTCAGCTCATTTTCCATTGAATCAATACACTAAAAATAAAATTCCTTGGCTGATTCTTTTGCCACATGTTCCACTTAGTGTTAGTCATTATTTCATTCTCATGATGATGCTCTTATAAAACAAATCCCTAAAATCCCAGCTACTTCACTTTCTATGAAAATTTAGAATGTTTCTCACATTGAACCATACGACCCTGTACAGGACCTTGTGTATGTTGATAGTTGTCAATTCATACAATGTTAATCCTACCTAAAAGGTATTGACATGTGAATCTGCCCATGAATACGTACAACTGATCTCAAATACGTACTTAAAGATGACATCTTATACTACCACAACATCAAAGGTACCTTACTTTGATGTGTTAATAAATATGAGGTTCCCATTGAATTAGAGGAATCGCATGGGGGCACTTGCACTGGCCATTATAGTGGTCATGCTACTACACGAAAGTGCCTATGTATGGGTTACTATATAGCTATACTAGAATCTAATTCTCATCCCTTTACCAAAATAGTGTCTGTCCTTGCCAAATTTAAGGATGACTTCATTTAATCTGCTATGGTTGAGGTGTATAGCTACCACTATCTCCTTAGCCCTTCAACATATGGTTATTGGATTATATTAGGTAAATTTCCTTCATCTCACGATGGTCATGTCTTCGTTATTACAAACATAGAAATATTTTTCTAATTTGGTTGAATGCATTTCCTCTCACAAATATGTCTTTCCTTACTACATCCAAATTCATCCTCAATCAAATAATTTTATCCACTTTGGTAATTCTACATACCCTCATATATAACAATGGTGGGAGATTCAAATGAAAATAAATGAAGAAAATATGGGACTAACTTCAAAATCATACATCAATTATCAAAACCATATAATCTACAATGTAATGGAAACGATGAGTGTACGAACAAAATTCTCAACAACATCTTACAAAAGATGACCCAAGAATCACACATAAATTGGCTTACAAAGATATATCCTACATGCTATGGACATATTGCACTAGTTTCCATGGGGCGACTGGGGAAACACTATTTTCACATACCTATGGAGCTGAGGCAGTCCTTCCACTTAAGGTGGAATTCCATTGACTTTGAATTTCTCTTCACGATATATTTCCAGATGAGGAATTTTGTGAAGCACATCTCCATTACCTTGACCTAATAGAATAATGACATGAAAAAACATACAGTCATGAATAAAACATAAACAATGCCTTGCCAAACCATATAACAATTATTCGTCTATGTACTTTTGACAGTGTGGGTGAACTTATTTTTAAACTTGATTATACACATGAAAAAGAAGGAAAATATGCTAATAAATGGTGTGATCCTTACCTCATCAAATATATCATAGGTCCTAACACATATCTTCCTCAAACCAATGAAGGCCACATATTAAAAAAACCAACAAATAATAAATTTATGAAAAAGTTTCATGCATGAGAGAACTCAGGAGTTTCGGTACTCAGCTACCATCTCTCACCTTTTTGTTCTCAAATTCACTACTTCGTCAAACTTATTTTATAATATTTTGGCTTTGTACACCCAATCTTTCCCAATATATCAACATGATATTATGCACATCCTCACTTAGGATCAAGGTATTTTTGTTGATTTTTCTAATTACATTATAGAATTTACCTCATGTTTTTTTCACCTTTTCAGCATTGTTATATTCCCTTTGGGCTAATCATCCATCTTATATTTATTTACATGTTCAATTTTATGATAGTCTTTCTTTGTAGCTTTTACCATATGGGTTTTTTCTCTTTTCAGTGTTGCTACCAGTCGTTTGGATATGACACTATAAAACTATGAATTTTCAACACCATACCATCATGAATCTTAACATCACGTTATCACAACATCTATCCCATGTGCCCCTAGCTAGGTGATTTATGTCTTATTTTAGTGATGATGCTCTAGTGTTTCCTTTCAGTTTTACTTCTCCAGGGTTCTTACAGGATTGATTGTGCATGCACATGGCAAGACAAACAACAGTATTAGGTATGAATTGGTGGGTATATTTCATTTTATATAGTCCTTTCATCATTACTTGCAATACTTAATTTCACTATTAGTATTACAGAATGTCTTTTTCTATTGACCACACCACATTTCACTATTTTGACATGCATTAATCAAGAACCAGGGCATATGTATACACCTATTTATTCACTTTTATTTGTTGGAATGCTATGTTCTAGGTGTTTTCATTGATGTAAAATATCATTAATGATAATGAGGCTGATGAAGTAGACTCATAGTATTCTCATTAGGTTGATGACATGGAGGTTCAGATGGTTTCTTGATGATATGATGTGATTTAATGAGATTGGCTTGGTCTTGCAAACCTAGTCAGGTGACCTAACTAGCCTAGGTGTTGGAACATGATGATATGAGTTTCTTAATGGATTGAGGATAATGTTGGCAGTATGGAGAACATGTTTGGAGAGTTTTTAGCCACTCACATGATTTGTAGGGTACAATTATAGGTTGAATACCTATTTGTAGGTGTTCATATGGACTCATTCAAGGCGCTTGGAGGTATGAGGATGAGTTACAGAGCCGTGGGATCTCATAGAGGAATAAATGGATGTCATACATATAGTTTTGGTTATGTAAGGAACTTTTGAAGAGGTTACACGATGAGTTATTGTGTTGGTTTAGTTGACCCTAGCCTAAACCATGTAAAACCCCAAGGGCTACTCATGTAAATGAGATGGGATAAGAAGATGCATACCTATTTGATCTATGATGATGATTCAAGATAGTTAAAAGGGGTGTTATAGAGGTGTGAGAAAAAATTGGAGTCATTCTGAAGAATATTTTGCGAGTTATGTTATTTTCAGTGAAACAAGATCAAGAAGAAGGAGATTTATGGCTCAAATTGCACATTATAATTCTCACCATGAATTGTGTGATTTTCATGGTACCTTGTGGCTTTCAACGATGATTTTGAATTTTTGAAGAATTTTTTTAAAAAATAATGATGTCATTTCATAGTCAAGTTTTTATGAACGAATGTTAAGAAGGTAAACAACATTTTATGAGCTTAAAACCCTAGCTCAAAAGTGATAGGATATATTTACTTAATAAGTTCCTGTAATTGATGAATAGCAATCATATGATGATTTAATGATGTATAGGAATCCTCTAGGTTTCCAGAAAGGTATGGTAGATCATGTGGTGATGAGTGGAACCCACCTGAATATGAAATTTTATGAAGAAGTCATGTTTGGGACAAGGTTGTCCAAAGGAGTTGCAAAATAAATTGACATAGTTTTTAGTATGGGTGTTTTTATGTATGTCCATTATTTTTTAATATCATGGTGGTTCTTCTAAATACAAAAGTATTCCCTATTTATGAAGATTGGTCATAAGGCAGTTTTGGGGTAGTTTTAAGAAGTTTTTTGAAATGGACTTGGTTGGAGGCCTTCCAGTTGGATTTTGAAGGTAATGTGATATCTTGTGGAAATAGTATTTAGATATATTTATAGTTGTATACTGTTTGTATTTTTTTGATGATATTTTATAGGTCATCAATAATGATTTTTAGAAAAGAAAGTTTCTTGTTTCTCAAGACATGATTTCTTTTGCTGAAATATTATGGTAGATGAGACATTATATAGATTATTTGATGTTTTCTATCAGTTTCAGAGTGAAGAGGAATTAATTTTGTTCCTATTGAAGGCATTTTAAGGTATTAGAAGTTGAAAAATGGTGCAAAACACTTGATTTTATAAAAATAATTTCTGGGAAGCTAAATTTGGTGAAGAGGAAAGTTGGTTTGGTTTGAACATATGGATGTTTCTAGAGCTATAACATACATATATGTGATCTACATGTCCTAAGGATTCCAATTAGTGGTTACATTCCATATTTGAGATGTTTTGGTATGTGCTTGAGGCCCAAATATGAAGATTGGTTCTTGGAACAAACTGTTTGGTGAAGGATATGATCCTTCTTGAGTGTGATACAAATAATTTGATTGGTTAAACATAATAAATGAACAAGAATGATTTTTAAATGTAATATTTCACATGTATGAGGATTTTGGAAGCTTCAAAAAGCATGGTGATGGTGTTTGTGGGTTTTTCTCATCTAGGTGACGAAGGTTTGTGCAAGGGTTTGAGGGTTATGAGTTGAATAGGTGATCTCCATTAATTTTTATAGAAACCATACATCATATATATTCATCCAAAGTTGATTTATTGGGTTCTTTATTATATTACGGGGTTGTAGTCTCCTTGTGGAGTTGTTGTTTCATTAAAATAAGGGTTGGTGATCCTTTTAGGATTAGTGCTCTATTAAACTAGGGGTTAGTGCACCTTGTGAAGTTGGTTCTTAACTAAAAACTTTTTATTTTAGTAATACAGCCATAAAATTCAATGGGTTTTCTTTCTCTTGATGGTTTTCCCCTTATATCTTGTGTTGTCTTGTCTCTTGCATGGTTATGTTGATTTGATTGAATCCTTTGCACACATTAATGAATGGATGAATGGTTTATGGTTCAAATAAGAAAATCCTAATTTTTTATAATTTTTGTAAGGATTGATTCATGTCCCATTCTCAGTCCATTGTGATTCCAACAATTGGTACTAGATTAGGTCCTTTTGGAGAATTTTTATCACTTGAAAGGAGATCCTTTAAAGCAAAAAATGGTTAGTCATCAAATTGGCTCTTCTACCAGTAAGGCATCATTGTTTGATGGAGTAAACCATTATTTTTGGAGTCGGAGGATAAGGACTCACATTATGTCATTAGGGTTTTATATTTGAAAATTTGTGGAGGATGATTATACTGCTCCTACTACTCCACCAACTAGTAATGCATACATGAAGTTGTGTAGTGATAATTCAAAGGATATGAATGATATCATGTGTGGTTAGCTGAATTTGAGCTTGTGAAGGTTATGTATTTATAATCAGCAAAGGATTTTTGGGAGAAAATTTAGGTCCTATATGAAGGAGACTCCAAGGTAATAATTACTAGACTACAAACTTTTAGAAATCAGTTTGAAGGACTAAAAAATTAATGATATTGAACCTATTGCTGCATATTTTCTTAGGGTTGACATGATTTTCAACACCATGAAAGGATTAGGAGAATATTTTATGGGATAAGTTGTATTTCAAAAGTTTTGAGATCTCTAACACCTAAGTTTGATTCCACAATGTCTACTATTAAACAAACCAAGGATTTGACTACTTTAAAATGGATGAGTTGCATGTAACCCTTACTTCTTATAAGATGAGAATTTAAAATAAAACACCTATCAAGAAGGATATAGCCTTCAAGGTTAAAAATAAGAAAAAGGACAAGAAGACTAAGGTTGATGATGCTTCTTATGAGTTGGATGATGATGAGTTATTTGGCATGGTTTGTAGAATATTGAATGTTGGATCTCATAAGTATAAATATAAAATTCATTTTAAATGTTTCAATTGTGGTAAAGTAGGTCACTCTACCGCTAAGTGTCCTCGTAGGTATGAAAAGAATAATCAGAAGTATAGTAAAGACAAGAAGGATTTCAATAAGTTTGATCACAAGAAGAAGAGTTCTTATATAAAGGAAAAGGCTTATTCCTCTAAAGCAAGTAGCTAGAGTGATGTTTCAGATTTTGAATTTGAATCATAGCTATGAGGGGTTAGAGATGAGGTTTTTTTCATGACTAATTATGCCTTGAGATCTAGTAGTAGTGGTTCTACATTATTAAGTGACTTCATATCATATTCTTACAAATATTTTGAAGAAGAAGAAGATTCCATTGAGAGTGAATTGGTATATGTCCAATATGAATTAAAGCATGCTGAAAAGAATAATAAGAAACTAAAATATCAAGTAAAATAATATGAGAAAAAGATTCATGATGTAGAGAAGAAGAATTAGGTTATAACAGAAAATATTGATGAAACAATGAGAAACATAGAGATGCGGATGAATACTATGATTCTAAATCTACAATGTAAGGAAGAATAAGTTGAACTTATTAAGAGATATTTGTCTGATGCAGTCAACAAGAAAAGATAATTTCAGATATTAGAGAAGAGTACCAAGGATCTTGATGATATTATTAGCAAAAACAAGGAAAACTTCATCAATGACAATGTGAATACTAATCCGATTAAGAAACCTAATGCTTCAAGGTATGAAAGTTATTTCAAAGGTAATTGTTTTACTTGCAATGGATTTTATCATAGGGAAAATGAGTGTAGGATGTATTCTATAGATGGTCACCCTTAGAGGGATAGTAGAAGTGAGAAATCTAATAATTTAGTAAGCTACTATTTCCATGAGAGAGGTCATGATGCTAGATATACCTAGTCAAGGTAAAGGCTACACAAGAAAGCGTTCAGTTGTGTGTTTAATTTGCAATGATGTTGGTCATGTTTCTAAAGAGTTTCATCATGGTTATGTAACGTAATATAAGATATTTCAAGGTCCTAGTTTGAAACAAAGAGGCTTTCAAGGTTATATATTGTATGTTAATATTCAAGGAAGGATATGGGAGCCTAGAAGGATAAAAAATGACCTTCTAAGAACTGATATGGTTTCTAATCAAGGTGTTTCTTAGTTCTTAGATCAGAAAAAAATTGTATGGAATTGATATTCATATGTTCAAGAAGGCTTGGGACTTATTCAACTATTTCCTCTAGATCCACCATGAAATATTGTCTCTACTAAGTTTCTTAGAGACATAATGATCCATATGAAGCATTAGAGAAAGGGGAAGTTTAATGTTTTTAGTATGAAGTTGTATATATCTGTTAAGGTATGTATTCATGATGGTAAGGTATGTATTCTGATTTCTTTGGTGTTATTATGTTTTGAAATTTGTATGTGTTGACAGTGAAGAAGTCAATCTAAGGGTGATCAGTAAGCTTTTGAGTGTATATTTGTCTTGATATGGAATAATTGTTGGTTGAATTCCTTGAAGTTTTGTCATGATACTTTAATATATGGTTATGATTTTTTTTTAGTTACTCTTAATCAAAGTATGAATCATTTTATGAAGTCATTGGTCTAAGAACACCTAGGTAAGTCTATGAATGATGCTCAAGGTCTTGTATGAGAAAAGGTTTATCAAGAGAAGTTAAGTATCTTAGTATGAGTATGAAATGCTGTCAATATGTCAAATATCCATTTTTTGTAAGTGTCTTTGGTGTAAGTTAAGGTCTAATCATAAGTACGAAGTCATGCTATGATCTTAAGAAAATAATATGTGTCATTGTCTCAGTCAGCTAGGCATATCAAGTTATGTATACCCCAGGTTTGAGAATTAAGTTTTGTTGATCTTTCAATCTTGTTGTGTCATAATGAGTAAGTGATCCTTGTTAAGTTAAAATTCTATAGGTCGTAAAGGAGGTTTTCAATCCATATCAGGGAAATAAGTCTTGTTACTTGTATAAAATCAATTCATAGTGATGTCATGTATATATTCCTAAAAGAGAAAGTTGTCCTAAAGTGGCTACAAATTTTTTGATGATATTTTGAAGTATTAAATCCTTAGAATAAGTGAGATATTGTAAAGGGACTCTTCTCGGGATATGAGAAAATCCTAACCTAGGGTATATGAAAAAAAATCCATAAAATGAGATGGAGTGAATGGAACTATATGAAATTTTCACCATATGTTATAAACATGACAAGGAAAGAGATTTGAAATTTTAGGGAATTATGACATTGAACGGTCACTCATTTTCTTTCCAGTCGAAAATAATGCTATGGAGACCTAATTTAAAATATCAAATTCTAAACTGGGTCAAACTTTTCAAAATACATGGTACAAGGTTGATGGAGATGATAAAATGATCGAAAGGGTACTCAGAACAAGTATGGATTGCTTGTGAAAATGTATGCATCAAAATATAGGAGTGGATTTCTCATGAAGCATGGATAGTAGTCTGTGGAGGCATATTAGAGAAGATAAAGTGGGATAGAGCCTCTTTATAAGCAATTTGATCTTCAAAATAAGTTGTGAGTCATTGAATGGATCTTGATAAAGCTAATAAATAATTTCAAGCTTTTGTATGATCATTTGAGGTCAAAGGAAACTTTGTAAAAGGATTTCAAAGACTGAGAGTATTTTACTTTAATAATGAAGTTTGGATGAAATCACAAGCTGGATTAGGATTGTGGTTATGTCTTGAGGTAGTTCATGGTAAGATGATGTAACTCATGAGATCATTTTCCTCTCAGAGGTGGTCAAGGATGATTACCTAAATCATAAGCTTGTGCAAAGTTAATTCAAGAAAAATATTGAAGTAAACTTAGAAAGGTTAGAGAATGTCAAGGCTTTAGTTGATGATTGATGTTTACAAAAAATTCAATATGACTTGTCTCTTCCTAGGCATCAGGGTTATATGAGCTTGGTGTGTAATATGTTCAAGCATTAAATGTTAGAAATTTTCTAGAATGGTCAAGTATCACATATGCTGATAATAGAGGTAGCTAAATGGTTTTGTATGTGAAATGAAGACTACAATGATGTTTTCTCAATTAGAGAATTTAGTTCAAATTCTCATATAGAGAAAAAGGTGTTTGAAGAGGTCTAGAAGGTGGTAGGGTAGATATTTTTCAATATTTTATGTCTTCTTGTTTGCATTCTAAGAAAAATACATCTTGTATTATTGACTTCATAAAGGTAGAATCTAATGTATAGGGTGTCTATTAATGTTTATATGATAAAGTGAAGTATTTTGATAGACTTGAGAAGTTGGTATCTTTAATTTTAGATGGATATTGCACTCTAACAAATCTTTGTAGGTTTGTGAATAAGGAAATGGCATCCTACATGTATGTAGGTGATCTCTAAGTAAGGGGGAGCATGATTTTCCTCTCTAGAAGGTGTTCCACAAGGCTATAAGGAATGTAAGGCATATTTCATGATGATATGTAGGTACTTCTCAAAATAAGTCTGTGATTGACACTAGAAATTTGTAATAATAGGTAAAGAAGAGTTAAATAACTGAAAAGTTGATTTGGGACAATATATAAGTGTTTGATCCTCCATCAAGGCATCCTTACGAGGTAAGAAGCTGAATATTTTCACTTTATAATAAAGTGGGATAATATGAATTTAGGGTGAGTCATAAGGAGGTGTGTCATAGAGTGCTTGTGATTCTATGAATTTGAGAAATTTGTCTAGAATACACTGAAAAATGGTCTTAGGGATTTCAATCCTAAGAAATGTTGGAAAGATAAGGTATGCAAGAAACTATCCAACTTTGATAAAGACAAGTTAATATAGGATAAGAAAGAGGTAAGTGTGATTTTTTATTGGCACATGAATGAGGTGTGCTCATATTCCAAGGACTGATATAATGCTCTCATAGGTTGAAAGAGGTCAATAACAAAGTACAAGGTGAAGAAAACAAGTTATTGAGTCCTACTGATGATGTTGTGTGATGCTTGCACTCAAGAGAAAGGTAAGAAATATGTTTTTAGCTCTGTATTATCATTATTGGCATGTGTAGGGGTTATTTATTCTCTTTCACAGGGGGATTATAGTCATAAATTCTTTGAAAGAGGTCAAAATTAGAATTTTATGAGAAATTACTAGTTTGTGAGTTAGTATGAATACTTTAGTTGATGTTTCTAACAAAGAGATGATTCTATGAAGATGAGAATGATAAAGATCATGGAATTATAGGTATGCTCTATCATTAATGTAAAAAGGGGGAGAATATTAGGTAGTTTTCCATCAATGACAAAGGGGGAGAGTTTTGGAATGTTGTGTTCTAGGTGTTTTCATTGTTGTAAAAGCTCATTAATGGAAAAGAGGTTGATGGAGTAGAGTCATAGGATGCTCAGTAGGTTGATGATGTGAAGGTTCAAATGGTGTTATGATGACATGAGGGGATTTAGTGAGATTAGCTTGGTCTAACAAGGCAAGTTAGGTGACCTATCTATCCTAGGTGTTGGATCATGATTATTTGAGTTTCTTGGCAGCTTGAGGAGCATGGTAGTAGCATAGAGAGTGTTTAGACACTCACATGAGTTTTATGGTATAGGTACAAGTTGAAGACCTAGTTGTAGGTGCTCATCTAGACTAATTCTATGTGTTTTAAGGCATAAGGACAAGTTGCAGAGACTTGAGATATAGTAGAGGCATGAAAGGATGTCATACATGTTGTTCCAGGTATGTTATGACCTTTTGGAGAGCTTTCATGATGATTTACATTGTTGGATCAGTTGACCCTAGCCTAAACAATGTAAAAAACTAAGGGATCATCATGAAAATTAGAATATGGAGACCTATTTGAGATATGATGATTATTGGAGATAGTTTGTAGGGGTGTCATAAAGGTGTGAGAAACATTTGGAGTCATTCTAAAGAATATTTTGCAAGCTATGTTTTTTTTGGCGAAATGGGGTTAAGAAGAAGGAGATTTCCAGCTCAAATTATACCTTCTGATGTTCACCATGAACTATGTGATTTTCATAGGAAATTTTGGATTTCCATTATTTTTTTTGTTGACTAAATAATTTTTCACAAAAATAATGAGGTCATTTCATTTTCATGTTTTTTATGAACGAATGTAAAGAAGGTGAACAACATTTTATGAACTTGAAACCCTAGCTCAAAAGAGGTAGGAGATATTTTCTTCATAAGTTCCCATAATTGATTAGTTGTGCTAGTATGATTAATCTATGATGTAGATGACTCCTCCAATTTTACATAAATGTATGGTAGAACATGTGGTGATGAGTGGACCCCACCTAAAAATGTAAGTTTTTGAAGAAGTCAAGTCCAGGACAAGGTTGTCCAAAGGAGTTGAAAAATAAATTGACATTTTTTTATCATGGGAGTTTTTATTGATGTAAATTATGGTTTTAAATCATGATGGTGCTTCTAAATGGAAAAATGTGCCATGTTTATGAGGACTGGTCATAAGGTAGTTTTGTGGTAGTTTAAAGTAGTTTTCAGAGATGGACTTGGTTAGAGGCCTTCCAATTCAAGCTAGAAAGAAAATGTGAAATGTTTTGGAAAGAGGATTTATAGATATTTATAGTGGTATATGGTTTGTGTTTTGGTGATGAGATTTAATGGTTCATACAACATGATTTGTAGAGAAGAAAGTTTCTTGATTCTCAAGACAAAATTCCTTTTGCTAAAATATTGAGGTAGATGAGGTATGAGATGAATTATGTGATGCTTGATATAATTTGGAGAGTGAAGAGGAAGGAATATTTTTCCTATTTAATGAATTTATAGGTATTGAAATTGGTAGAAAGGGTGCAAACTGGTTGATTTTGTATAACTACTTTCTAGGCAGCTCAATTTGGTGAAGAGGAAAGTTGATGTGGTTTTCACATATGGATTTTTCATGAGATATAACATGAATGGATGTTATATAAAAGTAACAAGGATTATAATAGTGTTTACATGCCATATATGAGATGTTTTGGTTTGTGCTTGAGGCCCAAAGGTAAAGACTAATTCCTTGCAACAACAGTTTGGTGAAGGATATGAGCCTTCTTGAGTGTGTTATGAATAATTTAATTAGTCAAAGATAATGAATGACCACGGATGATGTTGATATGTCAAATTTCACATATATGAGTCTTTTATAATATTCAAAAAAATGGTGATGGTTTTTTTCTCATCTAGGTGATGAGGGTTTGAGCAAGGGTTTGAAGGCTACGAGCTGAATAGGTGATATCCATTAGTTTTTGCAGCAACAAGAAATTATATATATTTATTGAAAGGTGTTTGATTTGGTTCTTAATAATGTTATGGGGTTTTATCATCCTTGTGGATTTTTTTCTTCACTAAACTAGGATTTGTTGCTCCTTATAGGGTTGTTTCTCTACTAAACTAGAGGTTGGTGTTCCTTGTAAAGCTGGTGCTTCACTAAAAACTTTTTATTTGAGTAATATAATAATAATTTTTAGTGGTTTCTCTTTCTCTTAAGGGTTTCATACTTATTTCTTGTGTTCTTGTCTCTTACATGGTTATGTTAATTTTATTGAATGCTTTTTACACATTAATGAATGGATGAATGGTTTATGGTTTGAATTAGAAAATATGAAATTGTTTAAAGTTTTTTAAGGAATGATTCACTCCCCATCTCAATCAATTGTAATTAAAACATTATTCTTTCATATATATTAGTAACAATTTCCTTTGTTGAGATAAGGTTCATTGATGTATTTATTTCGAGAGAGGCTTCCTTAAGGGACCTACCAGGAACAAGGAATGGTTATTCACATAACCATTATGGGTTAGAGATAGTACACATAGAAATTTTTGCTATTTTTTTCCTTATTATTCCTTGCACTAGTTATCCTTGTCCTCTTAGATCTCATGCACATTACATTCACAACTTATTACAAGCATTCCACCACTTTGGACCTTGTTTATCTACATCCACTATTTATGATTCACTACATTTACTTATTATGACACAATACCTCTTTTCACTACCCTTGGCTGACACCATCACCCTTGGATGATGATGTTGGTGTTATGTTTCTCTTGGCCAAATCCATTTCCCATAGATGATAAAATCCTATATTTTTGAACTTCCATTTTCTCTACTCTTTTTTTCCATCTTCACATCTGGTCTCCAAAATATTGGTTCATCTTTCATATTTATGAGATCAGATTAGATACTCATCTTCTTGGATGGTTGTTTAAACTATTAGGTCACCTATAGTGATTCTAGGACAGGGATGATGTTCTCCTTTTCCACCTAATAATGATTCTCTCTCAGTGTGCTACTTATTTGGAGAGATAGATGCATCCATGACCACCTTACAGGTACAAGTTGAGTGCTCTAGCCATATTTTTTCATTTTACACAGAGAAGTCCATTTCCTTTCCTCATTGTGTTATGCTAGCTTAGTATTACATATGTTTGGATGCTAGTTAACATAATACTCTTATTAATCATCACCTTCTTAGCTCTACATCACCTTCACTTCAATAATATTGTGCATGCTTGTTTCATTTACTATTGACCCATACCTCTTCACACCCAACTACTGATATATTAGTAGGTTTCCTTCCTATGTCTTCACTTTGGGCCTTAGAAACCCTATTTTGACCTAGTGTAGGGATTACTGCCCTCTAGATATGTGACCCTAATGCTTGATGTAGTGCCTTTGATTCTACCTCCTTGTATACCAGTACAATTATGTTTCCTACTTGTTTCCTCGATACCTTTATAGTACAGATGGTTTATAAGTGTAAGTTATCAAGACACATATTTATCTTGCATAAAAAAACACTAAACATTGGAAACTATACCATAAAACATCTTACTTCAATGCTTGCTAATTCTAGTGCATGACATGTAGATCATTTTGTGATCTTATTTCATACACAAAGAATTTTTACTTATTATGTTTGTCTTCCCAACATATATCATTACTCTGTGTAGTTTCATAGTGCATGGTTGATTTTCATAGGAATTTTATGTCCTCCATTGAATCCATTACATGTATCATTTCTTGGGCCATCATTTCAACCCTTTTTGTATACCTCAAACATTTGCGTATTAAATTTGGATAACAAAAACATTGGTATAATTGTCTTAAGCATTACTTGTTTAAGTTTATTTGATTGTGTTTTTTTTTTTACTTTCTCGTATTACATTGCTTATGTATTTTGCTTTAATTCAGTCCTTTAACATTGAACAAAAATCATTATTATGACTTTTTATGTCATTTTACCTTTTTTGTATGCTTATATAAAATAAAATAGTACTTCTGAGCCAATATGGTGTTTACGCTACACTACAATCTTCTCGTTCATCCTCTGTCATATTTCCCATTGTAACTAACATTCCTTCTCCCTAACCTTTTCTATTTATTCTAACTTGTTGCAAAAAAGTATTCACAACAGGTTTCTTTTACCTCCCTCCCTCCCTCATATAACTTTATTAATGTAAGGGATCTCACTCAATCAATCAAATTGAACTGTGGCCAACCATGACAAGTTAGCATCCCTACCACTGAGATGAGCCTTTTTTACCATTATGGTCATTCCTATATTATTTTTGGGTGTCAATCAACCTCTTCTATCACCCCATTAATGCTCTAGGGGGCATCTTCGATCTTACTAATTCTTCCTCTACCCTTACAAAACATAGCTTTCTACTATCTTTGAAGTGGCGTCACTCATTCTACACCACATCAAAGAGGGGAAAATGTAGAAACATAAATTCAATTGCACAATTTCAATATTGAAATTTCACTATTTGTCTTCTTTACTGTCATTTTTCTATAAGTAGTGATTTTCTGCTAATTAGGTAACATTCTTGTTCATCTTGGTCAATTAACAAAAGTTCATTAATTAACTAGCATCATCCCTCATCCTAGATGCTAATTAATGTCAGCTTATTAGTTATAATCCTCTTTTAATTAATTCATTAAATGTTATTAGTTAATTAATATTTTAATCTCATATTTAATCAATAAACCTTATTATTGGTTAAATCCCCTCTCAAACCCTTTAAATTCTACTAATCTCCCCATAAATCATATCCAAATGGATTCTATAAGATTAGCTTGGCCCTTTAATTAATCCTAGTTGATTAATTAAATCTCCCCAAACTCCCACAAGTTTCTAATCTCTAATTAAATTTTTCTAATCGTACTTACCCCTTTATAATTCTACATTCCCTTTATCCCACATTTGCTAAGTTGTAATATTATCCCAATATGGAAAGCTATATAAGAAACCTAGCACACCTTGTCCAAACTTAAAACCATGTCCCTAACAAACATTATACTTAAGAAGAGAATTTCAAGTTATTGGAAGGCTTGTTAACTCTCCCCATTTTCTACTTACCAAAGAGTAGTAAGAGAAGATTTAATAATGGAAATTAAGCCATACTTAATGAGATATCTTCCTCTTTTTTGAGAAATCCTTGATCTTGTGTGGTCTACATTTGGCTTACTAAGGAAGTATATACAATCCAAAGAACATCCAAATATCAAAGGGTGGTTTGCATTTAATGTTGAGTTCATGTTTTATACAAATTGATTATCTTTCCTTTTTAGTTTTTCATGATGTATTATCTTGAATTTAACTTAGGATCTACTTAGTGTTAGGTTATTTTAATTAAGCTAGTCTAAAGTTTAGCATGCATATAATTTACAAGCCAAAATTCATCAATTGTAATATGGTTCTTATTCCTCCTCTCCATCTCTTGATTCTTCTCTTCTCCTACATAGTCCTCTTGCACCAAAAGTTTCATCTTATCCACTTCCAATTAACTTTTCTTCTCCTAAATTTCCTCTTTTTGACAGCCATAAATATCCACAAGAATATCTTAGATCATTTCATGCTGCATTCTTGGATTATGCTTGTGATGATACATTATTGAATAATATTTTTCCTAAGAGATTACAAGGATATGATTTACAATGGTTTTTTGAATTTAATTTATAGTATTTTAAACCTTTTACCCTCTATAAAATCTATTTTTGGCCCAATTTTTTATGAATATTTGAACTACAATTTTATATGCATAAATGGACAAAAGGAAGCAAGTATCTAATGAACATCTTAGTGACTATGTTTTGCGCTATAATAATAATCTTTGTAAAATAAATAACGTCTTTGCTAAATCTGAATTGTAAGATCTATTTATCTAAACACTATTACCTCATTTGTAACAATGTGTGATCTTTGATTCTTTTCATTCTTTTTTATCATTTATGTCATACTCTTAAAGCACTTGAAAATAAGTTACTTTATATAAGAAATCTTAAGTATGGTGATAATACTTCCAATTAATTTATTAACAAATTTCAAACAAAAATCCCCTATAAAGGAAAGTCTTGTGAGCCTAAGTGTACTTTAAATGTAGTATCCCAACCTACAAGCCTCGAACTATAACCTATAGAGTGCACTTTTACTAGATTGTCATATCCACCTTGTATGTTTCTTCCACATCTCATGGAAAGAAATGTGATTTCTCTTCAATACCATCTTGAGCTAGATCCTAATTGTCATCATGTCAAGGATTTTGATGAAAATACACATCGTGATTATCATATATGTAATGAATATTCTATTGATAGATGCTTTAGGCTTAGAAATTTGATTGAAGATTTTATTGAAAACAATGACATTGAGGTACTTGAGCCTAATGTTTTTATTTCTAAAGTTAGGAATGAAAATAACAAGCTTAAAATTTTCAATGACCCATTACCCAAATATGAAAAAATAGCTCTTGAATATTCTTCTTATCATACTTACTATGTGGTTCCACCTCCATCATTTTCAGATAATCCTCTTGGATTTCTTGTTAGTACTACTGATATTCCTCTATCTGTTATTACTTTTACTGATGTTTATTTTCATGCTTCCTTTTCATCACATAGATTGCACATTGATGCTTCTATTGGTACTCATGTTGTTAAAAATGTTATAGTGAATCCTAATTTCAATCATAATGCATGTTATTTATCTTTCTTGCGATCTATTAGATTTCCATTATCCTAGATGAAACTTAGATCACCTACTTGTCATGGGTATGTGGTTCTCCCAATAATTGTTGGTCCTATTACTATATCTTTACCTTTCTCTATTGGATATGAGCTTATGAATTATGCCATGGTATTAGAAATTCCTTGGATTAGGGATTCCAAATCCATCCCATCCATAGTTCATTTATGCCTTAAGTTCATATATGATCATCATGTTGTCACTATCAAAGGTATCCCACCATAAGCCCCTTTATAATTGGTACCTCTCACTATCACATCTTTAGTTGTTTTCACTAATAGTACACCTACTTATATACATATTGATGATAGCCCCATAGATTTAACAAATACTACTCAAGAATGTAGATCTCACATCATTTCGTGTACTACTTCCAAACCTCCATCTAAATCTCCTTCGTAGGTGACTTTCTATTATCACCCATGATGGATACATTAGTTTGATAACCCTCCTAATAGATATAGGTCTACACATAGTATGCATACTATACATAGTACATCTAAGCCCACTTCATGGTCTCATTACCCACATGCACAACATAGTATTACTCCACACATTTTGACACATGCACTTTCACATGGAACTAGTTCTTCTCTCACATTAGTAGATAGTGGGTCCTCATCCTCTATGCTCATTGGATAGATACCTATGACATTCATACTTGGGGGAAATACTATTTCCCCCTCGATACTCAATGACTATTAGGAATAATGTAGTGTTCACACTATTATTGTAATTATTCTCAAATGAATAATTACGTTAGTAATTATTCATTAATGTTTAGCCATATATATTGTTATAACCAACAATATATACACACATATAACTTTTTATTTGTTAGAGGTAGTTAGTATGAATTTCTATTTATTAGGAAGTTGGTTTTCCTATTTTATACTTATTCCATTTCCATGTCAAAGATCAATCAAGAAGTGTGAGTGCATTCGGGAACTTGGTGGAGGTTATTCAATTATTTGGCTATTATCATATCTTTTGTGAATGTGCTCATTCTCTTCCATCTATGGATTCTTGATTAGTCAATCCATAGATTCTCCTTCCAAATGTGCGTGCTCTTCTATATCATGTGGTCATCTACTTGGAAAATATAACAAAACAACCTTATGTATTAGAGCTCCTCTTATTTACTCTCGATCAAATATATAAGGATCCAGAACTCATTAGAGTATATGCAGAGTGCTTAAGAAGGCAAATGCAAGAGGTAGTTTTTGGTCATTATAAAGCATTTGGAATCATTGATATACCAACATGTTAAAATTCATGAGTGCATTAAACTTAGATATGACATCTTCAAGTATGAATTATATGCATTTCCTCATTTGATCACGAGTTTCATGCCTCTATCTAGAAGTTCTAAATAAAACACTATCAAAAGTAAAGATTCAATTGCTTACACTACATACATATTTCCATCGATCACTACTAGTTATCACCTTTGATTATAACATGATTTGATCACCTATGAGACGTTTACATCATGATAATATTTCTACTTTTTGCATTGGATCTCATATATCATGAAATCAATCCACACCGAGATCTTCACATGGAATTATTCTTCATTAAACCTCTGTTCAATAAAAAAATCATTATGAGAAGGTGTTAATACCAATTTAATTTACTGCCTATAATTTTTTACTTAAGTTCTACAATGGAGCGGGAGCAGGATTCACTGGAAATTTTAAATGAAGGAAATGAGTGGGAATCTCCACTGGGTCATACAGAGAATCGAAATGAACAGATTGTGCCCCAAGTAAAAGATAACATGATTGTTGAACCCAAGGACAAGGAAAAGGATGGGGTTGCAAGCACATGGGCAGAACGTTTGGTCGGTAAAATCTTGGACAAGGTTATTTTGGAGGGACTAGAGCCATCAAAATAGAAAGGTAACTTATCCTTTGAAGTCCCTGAGATTCTTTTGGCTAGAACAAAATCCTCCATGGAAGGTACTCTTTTTGCTAAATGCCTTGGATCTAGATTGAATATTGACTACTTTAGGGGTTAGGTCAAGAGATGTTGGGTGTCTAATGGAGCTGTGGAAGTTTCATCATATGCCAATGGTTTCTTCTAAGTCTCATTACCTAGTAAATATCATGTGGCGAAGATTCTAGATGAGGTCCTTGGTTTATTGGAAAATATCATGTGGTTGTTCAGAAATGGGAACTAGCTTTTAGTCCATATCTGACGTATATTTCTGAGTTCCCTATTTGGCTCAACCTTCCAGGATTACCCCTAGATTTTTGGGAGTTGTAAGTCCTTATTGGCATTACTAAAATCTAGGGTAAGCCAATAGCCTTAGATCATGTCACTAAGGCTAAATCTAGACTCACTTATGCCAGATTCTATGTCATTATGGGTCAAGATGCTTTCTTAGAGAGTAATATCAAACTCTTGACTTTTGATGGTGTTTGGATGTAGAGATTCGATTATGACCCATCTCCCTTTGCATGTATAAAATGTAATTAGGTGGGTAACGATCAAAGAAATTGTCCTCTTCACAAGAAAAAAATTGATCCCTTAGTTAGTCCACAAAAGATAACTAATAAGGAGGAAAAGGAATGGAGGTTGAATGGGAAAAATCAAAAAGTTGTAGAGATAAAGTATCCTCTTAACATCCAGAAGGAGGTTAAAGAAGTGGATCCCTCAGTCCAACATAACACCCCTTACAAGGAACTTATTGTCTCCAGTTTTCATGAAGTCAATGACTTTGAAGCTGAAGACAAGAATGAAAATAAAAATTTGGACTTGGAGGAGGTGGTTCTAGAAATAGAGGAAGGGGCTAGCCAAGATTCAGAAGGTAATGCTTGTTCTCTACAAGTGGCTAGTGGCCCTTTGCTGGATGATTTTTTTTCCATTGGTCAGAGCTCCTTTGGTTAGAGACAAGAAGAAATACTACCCATGTCTAATGTTTTCAAAATTCTCACAAACTATGTTACTGATACGTATGATTTAGCGATCTCTCCTAGGACCCCAGTAAGTAAATCAAAACCTGTTATGCGAAGTACCTCTAGAGATGATGTTGGTAAGGACTCAACTCATAAAGGTAAGAAAAGTAATAAGGACTTAAGGGAGACTAACTGTAGGAGGGAAGTAGATGCTGGTATTCAGAGTACTTTGGGGAAGTTTCTTCTCTGAAATAAGAAATGTTAAATGATCCTCCTCTCTTGAACTATTAGGGGTTTGAATAACCCCAGTAAACACATAATTGCTAAGGATATATATTTTTTTTATTAAGGGAAAATAGTTTTGAAGGGACTATACCCTGTATACAAAAGGGCTCAAAATCTAGATATAAAAATGAGAGAAAAAGCCCAGAGAGGGGCAAAACAGCCAGCCAAGAAGGCTCAACAGCTAGAAATTACAATAAAGGTGAAAAGTGGATCAAAACATATAGAGATCCAAAACAATGAAGACAAGATCAAAAAGAGACCAAAAGAGAAACAGAAAAGTCAGCTCCACTAAAAAACAGCGCCAGAACCGCCTGACGACAGCCAGATCGCAGCCAAAAAACTGTAGCACAACAGCCCGCTACTTGATGGCTCTGTCTATCTTGGTCTTGATGGCTTGCAGTGACATGAGAAAGGCAATGGCCGTGGCCTCAGAGGGGTCCTTCATGTCAACTTGGGAGATTGCAATGTCCCTATTCTCCTTAGGGCCCCATATGTCTTCATTGATTCCACTTAAACTGCAAACGCTGTGGACATGTTGTTCAATGAAGTTATAGATGCTTTTGAGGGCAGATAAAATATAGTCATTGCGGCTTTTGGCATTCCCCAATCTACCATCAAGTGACTGCAGCTTCTTGAAGACTTCATCAAAATAAACTAGATATTCTCATGTTCCAAGAAACCAAAATGAAAATAGACAAATTTTAAAAAGGTGGGGAGACAAATTTGGAAAGAAAGTTACTGGGAAGGATGTAGCTCCTTCCGAGCCTCAGGAGGTATTATCACTATGTGGGATCATAGAATATTGCATGGAGTTCTAATCCTTTCCTCTCCTAGACATGTGGTAATGAGTTTCATGGAAATCATCTCGAAAAAATCTTGGTATGTTTCTAATATTTATGCTCCAAATAAACTCAGTGAAATACAGAATTTCTAGACAGATCCCTCTAGCTTTAGACAATTGTTTAAAGAAAAATATTGGATAGTTGGAGGAGACTTCAATACCCCCCTTTGCCTAGTGAAAAGAAAAGGGGTTTGATCTCTTATTCTGAAAGTATGGAAAATTTAGTTGACTTCCTGGAAATAAATAGTCTGTTTGATTTAGATTTGGAGGGATCCAAGTTTACTTGGGTAAACAAAAGGACGAGAACTGAGATCTTTCAGATTAGATTAGACAGATTTGTGGTGATTCATCTTTGTATGATAGATCAACTTTATTCTCTAAAAACTATTCCCAGAATAAGCTCGAATTATAATCCCATTCTTCTCGATTAGGGGATGAATCAACCAAAAAAATATAGACCTTTCAAATTTGAAAATATGTGGTTAGACCTCCCTGATATTTTCAATAAAATTCAAGAATGGTGGGATATTCATGTTCATGGGGTTGCTAGTTTCAGATTGTGTTTTAAACTAAAACACATCAAAAGTAACCTTAAAAGATGGAATAAGGAGACTTTTGGAAACATTTTCCAGGAAAAAAGTAGAATATATAAAGATCTAAGAAATATTAAGGAATTTATGGAGAATGATGGTCTTAACCCTGTTCTCAAAGATCAAGATCAAAAACTCCTATCTGAATACCATGAGATTATGGCTAAAGAATAGGTGTATTGGAGACAAAAAACTAGGGTTAAATGGCTTAAGGAGGGGGATAGGAATACTAAATTCTTCCACTTCTCTGCTACTTATAGATCTAACATCCTAAAGATTAATGAGATGAGAGGTGAGAATGGGGAGACCTATATGAATAGTAGGGACATCAATGGCATTATAATAAATTACTTTAAGGGGCTTTTTAAGACAGGGGCATAGTTCAAAGGAGATGGTTCAGAATAAAGTTTTGGATCTTTTCCAGAATGTTATCACCCCTTTTGAAAATAGAGATATCTTAAGGATCCCCTGAGAGGAGGAAATCCTTTTTGGGATATTTGATATGGAACCTGATAAATCTCTAGGGCCGGATGGCTTCCCCACATTTTTCTTTCAAAAATTCTAGGAGGTGATAAAATATGAGGTCATTTAAATGGTCCAAGAATTTTTCAACAATGGTCATCTTTTGAGGCAAATGAATAACACTTTTCTTGTCCACTACCGAAAATTGCTGGAGCTAAGAAGGTTAAGGATTTTAGACCTATAATCCTATGTAACACCAGCTATAAAATTGTGACTAAAATCATAGCTGGGAGGATTCCTATGGTTCTTCCTAACTTTATCTCTAGGAATGAGGGGAATTTTGTTCCAGGAAGGCAAATTACATATATAATTATTATGATTCGAGAAGCCATCCACTCTATTGAAATCTCTAAAAGATCAGCTATGTTTCTAAAGTTGGATATACATAAATCCTTTGATAGGATAACATGGTATTTCCTTCAGGCCATCCTATTAAAGGTTGGTTTCGATAACTTCCTAGTAAATATAATTATGACCTGGATATCCACTGTCACTTTCTCGGTTTTGGTCAATGGAAAACTGGAAGGTTTCTTCCAAGCTGGTAGAGGGCTGAGAAAATTTGATCCTCTTTCACCTTTCCTTTATGTCATAATGGTTGAATCCTTGAGTAGAATATGTCAACTAGCCATAGTTTCCAACTGTATCTAGGGTATTAAAATCTCTAATGGTCTTCCCTTTATCTACCTCAATTATTTTTTGGATGATAAATTTATGATGGGTAAGGCCTCTATCCATGAGGCCTCAAATTTTAAGGTGGTTTTTAATGATTATGAATAGGTTTATGGAAAGATGGTTAATTTCCATAAAAGTTTTGTTTTTTTCATTAATGTGGAGAATCAGGTTCAAGCTAGATTAGCTCGCATCCTGGGGTGTAGGATTAAGCATTTTCCAAATTCTCACCCAATCCATAAGAATCCTGAATTCGCAATCTGGAATGCTCTGCTAGAAATATTTAATAGTAAACTCTTGTCTTATAAGGGTATCTTGCTCTCTCAGGATGGTAAGTTTCAACTGCTCCAAAGATCCCTTCAAGGAATTCCAATTTATGTGATGTCTCTTTTCATGTTCCCTGCTAAAATTAAGGAAGCCTTATATAAAATCCAGAAGAGGTTCCTCTAGATGGGATTTGGTGAGAAGTTCAAATTCCCTCTTGTGGCCTGGGATAAAGTCACAAGACCAAATCTTTGTGGAGGATTGGGGTTAAAAAATATTTCTCTTATGAATGAGGCCTTAATTGCCAAGGCTAGTTGGAGGAATGCTAGAGAGGAATGTATTATAAAGATGAAATACTTGTAGAATATAGGTAGAATGGAATCCTTTTTTAATCAAAAAAATCTCCCTAGAGGGTCTCCTTTTTGGAATTCTTTTGTGTCCTCCAAAGAAATCTTAACCAAAGGTACTATATGGGAGATTAGAAATGGTTCTAGAATATATTTTTTGTATGATAATTGGATTGAGGATCCCCCCTTAGATAACTTGGAAATCTTGAAAGGTGTTGCTCAGTTCTACAAGGAAACAGGAAAAATTTTGATTCGGGACTTTTGGATCCAGGAAGATTATATCATATAGGAAACCATTGAACCTCCTCTGGATTTTGATAGTGACATCCAACTCTTTCGGGATCTCAATAAGAAATTAAGGTATTTCCACATCCCCATGTTCTAAACCAAGGATTCCATCAAATGGAAAGAAGAAGAATCTAGAATTTTCTTGGTTAAATAAGCCTACATGTTAAATTTCAAGACTGGTTTACACAAGGACTATTGGTGTAAACTCTGGGTGAAGGATCTTACCCCAAAGGTTAATATCTTTTTATGGATAGCTGGCCAAACTAAAATCTTGATTGTGGACAATATTGGGAAAAGGGGAATGAAGATTCCTAATAGATGTTTTCTTTGTAGGAAGGAGGAAACTATCAATCATCTCCTCCTTCATTGCTCCTTCTCCCATGATGTCTTTGCTTCCATTCTGGATCTATTCAATATACAATGGACCTTTCTCTTGACAACTGAAGACTATTGTTTTCAATGGGAGAGTCCTTTCTATTTTCCCATTTTGATCTGGGCCTGGAATATTACCCTCCCTCATTTTTTTGGGTTTATGGAAGGCCAAGAATGACGGTTTCTTTTGGGATCAAAAAGCTCTTCTCTTGAAAGTTAGAAGATTTTTTTTGCTACCATAAAGGAAAAAATTAAACTCTTAAAAGGAAAATTCAAGAAACCCTGCCCGAAAAGTGAGTAGACAGTTCTTAAAAAATTCTCCCTTGAACCAGTGGAATTACACATACCAAAAAATAATTCTAGATGGATTAGGCCTGGGGAAAATGTTTTTAAGTTAAATTTTGATGGAGCTTCAAAAGGGAATCTGGGTATTTCTTGGGGAGGGGGAATTCTAAAAAATAGTGAAGGAGATTGGTTATTTGATTACGCGGCTCCATTAGGTCAGAAAACCACCAATATGGCAGAAGCTAGAGCTCTTATTTGGGGGGTTTTGTTGGGTAAAGAAAAAGGCTTCAAGGACATCTAGATTGAAGGTGATTCTCTCCTCATAATTAATGACCTCAATAATCAAGGTTCCATTAATTGGGCCATAAGAAATATCCTCAATGATGTTAATGAAACTTCCAAAAAAATTGTAAGGGTTTCTTATAATCATACCTTACGTCAAGGGAAAAAATGTGCAGATAAGATGGCTAATTATGGATCCACTAGTAATGATTACAAGATTTGGTGTAAAGATGATGAATTACCCACGGACATTAATCAAACCATTAGTAGAGATAGAGGGCACTAATTTCGATGATGTTGGCATGAGTGAGCCCTGAGGATGCAAAAACTTACATAATATCTTGTTTTCCACTATTTCTGTTAGTGTGAAAGCAGGTCTATTTTTGAGAAGTAGTAGAAAAAAGAGGAATTTCAGATTCGTGAAGATGGGGGTGATAGGATTAGAGTTAAACATGCTAGCCAAAGCATTGAAGATTTTAATCATCCTCTGTGGAACAAGCTTAGAATTGGGGGTTTCAGTAATTTCATAGCCAAATTACATGGTCATGACCCCACCCTATCAAAGGATTTTAGGAAATCTTGGAAAGAAGATAAGTTTGAGGTCAGAGGTATGGAAATTGAGGTTTATGAGTCCACCATTGACCTGGTGACAAACATGAAAATAGACAGACTTAAATTTTTTAAGGACATAACCCATAGAGAACATGAAATTTATTTGTTCTTCATGGGCAAGGAAAGGTGTTATTTCTTTACAGATGGTATCTCCAGGTCATGTCTTCCGAGTATATGGAGAGATGTGCGCCTTCAAATCATGAAGTATATCACTCTAGAAGGAAAATACCAAAAACTCTATACCCACTATATGACCCTTCTAAATATGTTCCGCCACAAGGTCATGGTGAGCATCCCTTTCTTCCTTTTTATGTCTCTGACTAACGCTTTGATGGATTTTCAATAGGAGAAAGTTGAGATACATTTGCATGAAGGGCTCATCCTCCTGTTGTTTGAAAATGGGAAATATGTTTTGTCCTCTTCTTTGAAACATAAGGCGTAAGAGAATGACCTCACTCTCGTCGAATGCCTTACTAAGATGAAGTCTTGGAAATGAAAAAATGTGGGGGAGGATTCAAGTAAATAAATGGGTGAGGAATGTCGTGCAGAAGTGAGAACCTTGAGAAAAAGAAATTGGGATGGTAATTTAAAGGGTTTCGAGGATTTGAGTAGAAAGGTTCAGTACTTAGAAGGGGTGCTTCAGGAAATGGAGGAAACCAATGTTGGTCAAAGGTAAACTATGTTGGATGTCATGAATGCTTCTAAGAAAATTTCCTCTATTCATGTGAAGTCCAAGAAGAAGTTTCTGGAGCTAGAGTACCAGGTCAAAAAGGTGAGTGATAAGTTGGAAGGGATGGAGGAGGACACTCAAAGAAGGAACTTTAACTTGTGCATCATTAGCTCTAAGGATGAGTTGGAGGAATATATAAGTGTCAAGGGATCTGAGGGCGACGAGATCAAATACATTCATGATGGTAGTCGTGAAGGATCTCTAAAAATTAGCTAGTGTTTCTATACTGTTGGCAGAATTTTGGTGAACTTTTGTTGTTTTGTAGTTTTGAAGACTGGTTCTCTTTCTCTATTTTTCTCTCTTTAGTACAAATTCTTGTTCTTCAATGTAATGAGTTAAGCATGTTTAACTCCTTTCTTGGAATTTTCCATTTCCTTCTTGTTCGTGGGTTTTTGTTCCTCATTTTGTAATGGCCCTTGGGAGTCTATCCCTGTTTCTACCTTATCTAATAAAAAACACTATTTTACCTTACCAAAACATACATCACTGATCTAAAATCATGCAAAATTTATTTCCATTAAATATCTCTATGCTACTAAATTTATATGGCACTCAACATATAATTTGTAGTCTTGTCAATTTCATAGCTTGCAAATTTCCTTTTTCACGTAAGTCTATATTATTGATATCAAAGATTCATATAATTCAAAGTCAAAATGTGTTATTAACTCCCATAGTCAATGTCGCGGTTAACAATCCAATATTCAATAAGAATTCAATGTCATTGTAAAATGTATTTCATAGTCTTCTTCAAGGTTTACTCGTATTAGTATTAAAATTCATTGAACTTCTATTTTTTTACTGTGAGTCTTATTTAGGTTTTAATTACATAGTTTTGTGATAATAGTCAAAATCCATGTGTTTTCTAATTTAATAAGACCATTGTATACCATCTAGGTTGTGTTATTTAAATTATTTTGTGTTTTCTTATATAGATTTAAGTGTCATAAAAAACAAATTATATAGTTGTTTTAAAATTCATATCGATGATTTCAGGATTTTTAATAGTAATTTTGTTAGTTGATATTGTGAGTCAGAGTTATAAAATTATCAAATTTTGTGTTATTGTAATAGTTTGAAAATTGAAAAAAAATTCCTTCCAGATGCATTATAACTAGAACACGACGTCTAATATGTAAAATTAAGCTTCATGTTCACAATCTACTGAGCTTTGAATGTAACACTAGAGGATGGAGGAAAATAGAGGTTAGAGGTCAACCAATGACCTCTCGTCAGTTTCCAACGATGAGGCTACATAAAAGGTTTAGTGGCATTTTTTTTCAGTCATGTGTGTTTCATTATGCTTCTGTTTTTAGTGTCCCTATTGCTATATGCACTTAATAAACCTCTTTTCAGAATTTGGGAAGGATTCATGTTTTCAAAAGACTAAATTTTAGGGAGTAGGATAATATTACAAGGTAAACTTGGGGATGGTTATCCAATTAGTACCTAGCTTGTGGATCTTGGAGATTCAGAATTTGCGCACCCTAGGAGGAAAGGAAATTCCTACATGAACCCAAAGAGGTAGTGAGTATTCCTACATAATTTGCCTCATGACTATGCCTTTACAATGGTAAATTGATAAACTATCAAGTTTGTACCTAGTCTAAGTAGTTCTTTCAGGAGGTGGGTCAACTTCTTCGAAATATGGTCCTTCACCGTGTTCACATTAAGGGGGTGAATATTAGCTATTAATAATTTTCACTCTAAGGGGGTGAATGTTAGGAATAATGTAGTGTTCACATTATTATTGAAATTTTTGTTAAATGAATAATTACACCAATAATTATTCATTAATGGATGGTCGTATATATTGTTATAACCAACAATATATACACGTATATAATTTTTTATTTGTTAGAGGTAGTTAGTATGAATTCTTATTTAATAGGAATTTGGTTTCAAAAATTTTTGTGGATATATAATAACCAAATGTAATGTACAAAAAATATAGATAATATATAGGATACATTATTATTTTATTTTAATTTGTACCAAATTTCGCAATGACACACTCTTGTTCTAGGTTCAAACACCATTTTTTAGGGTGCCATTACCTACATGAACCTCACTTTACACACATACTTTGGGGGAAACCTTTTTCCCCTACCCTATTCATAGTATTTCATATTCTCATACTTTAAAAACATTACTATATTGGAAAAAACAAAAAAAACATTAGCTTAAATCTTGGTTACATATATCCTTTTTTGTATAAACTAATTTAGGTTGATTTTTTCATATCATGTTACTTTTATTCATAATATGTTATATCCATTTAAATATACCCATGCACATTCAAATGGTACTTTGAGGTGAATGTAATCTTTCTATATGTTATCACATGATGCATGATTCTTGAAATTATTCTCTACCAGTCCCACTAAAGATCCTGGGGGCATATACCTTCCTTACTTCTCTATATTCATGTGATACCATTGAAATATATACTACTTTCATTCCTATTTTCAGCTGTATAAATTGTGACATTCTACCAATTTTTATAACATTCTAATGGGTTCTTCATGTGTAACATTATCTAATTTTCTTGTCTTCTATTCTTGTGTCTTTTCAATCATTGTTTATTTGATTTAACGTATGCTTAATTTATTGTGTTATTATACAACCTTGAAGGTATTGAGTGTATTTTGACATCATGAGTGGTGTACCATGTTTTCTGTTAGCAAAAACATTAATCGCTTGCCATGTTAATATGTGGTTCACTAGTTGCTATTACATTTTTTCATGTTTGTTTTTCATTAACACTTTATACTAAAATTTCCCGCTATTTTTCATGTTTCATGGTTGTTACCATGCAAATTACATATTCCCCTTGTAGAAGATCTATTTCATATGTGCACATTAGCTTCAATTTTCCTTATGTGGGATGTGCTCGCATTCATTTATCTAAATAACCCAAGTGGGGGAAATAATTGGGTGATTATTTTACCCTCTTAGTAGTATAGAAACCAAAATAGAATGACCCATAGAAAAATATGACCAAAAAAGAGATAATGAAATGGTTTAGAATAAGAATTGGGCCAAAAGTAGTGTAGGGAAAAAACAACCCAAAGAAGATAAGAAGGGTGGGCACTAGTGTCCCACCTGGGTGGTTCTATCTTGGGAAAAAAATAGGTACCTTATACGTTGAATATGTTTTCAATGACAAGTTTGATCAAAATATATGAAAATATACTCAGTTAAAGTTTACTATTTAGTAAAAAAGGAACAAAATAAATGACAAGTTTCATACTTTGAGAAATGGAACTAATTACTATTTTCCCAGTTTACATATTTTTCTTTCATGATAAAATAAGTAGTGCCACCTAGGGCATATGTAGGGAAAAAATATGCTTGGAAAAATGTGTTAACTGCGGCTAGTTTTTATTGGGTTTGTGACCATATGCAATCTCACTTATCTATGAGGAAGCATAAATAGATGGATGGAAAATCCTACAACTCTCCTAATACTCTTCCCTTAGTGACAATAAATGTAAATCCTTAGTGTGATGACATAATTCCTAAATCCTAAGTACATTCAAACCACTTTAGGAGTTGATCAATTTTGACTCTTCTAACCATCTCCAAGGAAACAAACACATAAGAAAAATTAATATCTCTTCTTGCATGACATTCAAGTGTATTATATCCTTAAATGAATTTTTTTCAAACACTCTTCAATGTTGATTTATCTATGTTAAATTTCAATTTCATATACTATGAGCACTGACTACACTTATCTTCTTTTGTAGGTTCATCTTTATCCTTACAAAAGGAAAAAATTGGAACAAGAAGAAAACACAAGACGGTTAGGAAAATACACTATTCAAGATACAAATGCATGCATAATTTCCACTATGCACACAAGGTAACCCCTAGGGTTCTCATCCCCTTTAGATTCCATTATACACATTTTAAAATTTCCATTCCACAATGTACACTCTTTTTATCTACTTTATGGTACCAAATATTCATTCACTAATATACAATGGGGGAAAATGTCAATATGAAATCATGAACTTAGTATTATTACATCACACCTCTAGTATGTCATTATATGCATTATTCCTAAGAAATAAAACTAGACATTAACAACATTTGTTTCACTTTGCATTTACATTGTTTTATATTTTTATACTTCCATCATGTGATTTTATGGAACTATCCCTTTACTTTTGGACATTGCACAATATGTGACCCAAATCAATGTATTTTTTTATCTTCAGAGCCTCTAGGACACTAGCATCTAGTAGGGACATTAGCGCCCAGGTGTTACTGTCCCCTTTAGGTAATTGTATCTTCTTTCCATCTTCTCTTATGTTTTAAAAGGCCACATCAACCATTATCTTTTCTAAAACTTATATTATCACTTTGGGTTGAATTTTTAGTTGTTAGTGATGAAATTCAAGCAAGGAAATCATACATATACATGACTTACTATTCTAAGGGGTTGGGAAATTTTGGGCCATTCATTCCTATCTACTACTTCAGAAAAGAACAACATTTAAGGATAAAATTTATGATGCATCATTCACTGCATAGGAAGGGGAAATTATGAATTCCATATCACACAAATCTTGGGGAAAAGTAGTTATAGCTTGCTTTTTGGTGTAACTGACACAAGGGAAACCTAGTTTCAAGGGAAAAATTTCTATCACACACACACACCAAAACTACATTGAGTCTAACATGTAGTGTAACGATCGGTGACAATCACAACGGGCTTGAGGCTCGTCTGACTCAATCATATATTTATTTTATTCCATTGAATGTGTGATTGAACCTTCTGTATGTATATAGGGTTTATTTTACATGTACAGGTGTGAAAATGAAACCCTACAAAAAATTCAAAATGATAAAGAGAGAAGTGAAGGAGAGCTTATTAAACCTTGAAAATATTAGATTTGGGCTCATATCCAAGAAACTAATTCCCAAGATAGACACTAGTGCGTGAGTGGTCCAGTCCTCTTATGAGCGATACTATCTAGAAGACTTGTAGATATCTATTTTCTAAATGAAGAATATATAACCTAAATCTAGGTTGGAATGATCCAACTTATTCCAATACCATTCTATCCCAGATCTAGCACAAATAGTGAGTAATCAGCTAAGTCAATCTCATCCTCTCATTTCTTATACTTTCTTATCATTACATTTTAGATCTTATATATTTACGTTATTATTTGATTGATCTAATTATTATTATTAAGAGTTAATTCTCATTAAATCACATACCCAAAGGGAATATATGGAGAAAATAAACCAAAAGACAACTCATTTTCAAACCAAAAAAAAAAATCTAACAATAAAGAAAAACTCTGATAAGGAGCATACAAAATTAATTTTCAAATACAATAAGCATAAAAACCAGAGTTTGAGGTGTACCTCATAAAATTAATATGATTCTAAGATTTCAAATGAAATAAAAATATTTCTAAAACGAATCCAAGATCTCTAACAAGAATCCTCTCCAAAAGATATCCAAAAACAAAAAAGAAGCTAAAAACCCCAAACCTCCAAGTTAGAGGATAATAAAGTAAAAAAAATCCATAAATTCAAGCCAATAATAGTGTGACATGTGTCAATCCTCCACATAAGGCTCAAATTCACACAAGTACTTCCAAAAATCTCTTACAAAAATAATAAATTAATTAATTTCGAAAACAAGCCTTACAAGTCTCAACATGGGACAACTTACACTCCATTCCCAAAGCATACACAAGGTCCAAAAACAATACACTTGGGTGGTTGAAAAGGGGTCAAAATGGGGGAAATTAGGCATTATAATCCTTGGAAATATCTCACCAACCCATAATCATGGTACATAGGGATATTTTAAAATAAAACGTATCCTTTAACTTTCCTTACACTCTAACAAATCACTTCTTTCCCAAAGGCAAGTTTTATGGAAAATGTGGCCTTTAAAAGGGGTGGTGGATCCACCTAATCCATGATTACGTGATCCTAAACCCAATCAAAATTAATTTAACCAAGCTAAATCAACCCATGCAAGTGGGAAGTTATTAGATAAATAAAAAACCAATTAAATAGAAAAAAACAAGGGGCTAAATCAAATAAACCCAAGTGGGAGAAAAATAAGACAATATAACTAATAATCAATAAGCATATACTAATGTCTTATTTTCCCATTTCCAACATTAATCAACAAAATAAAATCACAAAGGGGACCAAAAAGCAAGAAAGAGTAAATTCAAATTATAAGGCCTATTGTGTCACATGAAGGTGCATCTTCTGAAACCCATGTTATCCTATAGTGTGAAATTATTTCCTGCACACTCCATTTAAAACATCATACCTAATCAATACAAAATTATAAATAAAGTAATGATCCATATATCAAATAATTAAGTCAAACAAATGCTAACTAAATAAATAGTTACAAAATCTTCCATCCTTTGTATAATAGATTAGAAACCATGTTAATCATCCATGAAATATTTCATAAGACAAAATAATAGACATGTGAATCTCCAAGTATACAACATCTATAACCATCACATTAAAGTTAGATAATAATGGTAATAATCGTGAATTGATCTCATGGACTAAATACAACTATCTTGTCATGACAAGTTAACATATAATAAATAATGTTACTAAAAAATAATATACATCCTAATCAAATAACCATGTTAATAATTTTTTGAATTATCTCAACTTGAATAATTATAACAAGTTAGCATAATCATAGTATAGAGAAACTGGTGGGCACTACATCCCCCTCCTAAAACTAGACTTCCTCTTTGAAGTCACTAGAAGAGGTAAGAATATCAATCTCTCAAAGGTGTCACATCCTCCTATGAAGTTTTTGTCTCCTCATAACCCCATTGAACCCTAAATTGGTCCAACATTGAGTGTATTTTGGAAAATGAGAAAAATAATTGAGAAAACTGAAACTACCAAAAATGTTCATCAACATCATCATCCCAAATTTCCCCATGAGTTTCAATATAATTGGATTCCCACCATAAATATTACCCCTAATAAAAATAATAAGGGGTGATGAAAGGGGCATAAATTATCTTTTTTTAGAAATGTTGAGAATTTATGCACACATGATGTACATGAAGCCACTCGTGAGCATCACATATACCAAACAAGAAAGATAAATTTTCAATTTAAATAAATATACACTTGCAAGCTTGTACTCATCATTTACAAAAATTTCAAATTACTCACATGTCCCTCAAACCCGCACTTTTATATGTAATCTCTAGATAGGGCTAATAATGTAGGGTCACATAATGTAAAACATAATGAAAAGAGGCAATGACTTGATTTGACAACATTATTACAAAGGTGCACCTAGCACACATTGGAAGTACACCATATAATACATATGTATCATCCATATAATCAAAATATTAAATTAATTGTGTTCAGATATCCTATGTCACACTAGATAATAGATTCAGAAAACCAAGCAACAAGAATAGTATGATTTTTTATTTGTTTACAATTTTATCAAATTTCAACTATGTTAGTCCAAAAACTACACTACAATAAGCTGATGATACAGTCTTCATTTATTAAAAAACATTTAGCTAATATCAAACTCAACATAACACACTAAGAATACTAATAAGATCACTAAATATACTACTACTCCCATAAGAAAACTTTAATGAGCTAGGTGGAATATGTATCTAAATGGGTTCCTATACTAGCAAAGTTCTTAGGGAAATCATAACATATTTTTGGAAAAACACAATAACATCTTATCCTTTCTTATCTCCCAAAGAGGTCAAGAGCACATGAGAGACATTCCCTCCAAAGAGAAAGGAAAAGTCAACATATTGTATCAATATCCTTACCATATGTTTCCTAAAACTTGTCTAATAACTTATGTCACCAATCAATTACTAAGTCTAAAGCGAGGGTCTTTTGCTCAAAAATAAAGGTATAAGTACACTTTCTAATAAGGAACTCAAGTTTTCAATCCCATTGAATTGTAATAATAATGGGGCTAAATTGGTCAAATATGACACCAACAACCAAAACTCACATTCCAACTCCAAAGATGCATTTCCTAACTAGAAGTAACACTAATTTGAAGGATGCCATCATGTAAGGTAGGTGGGAGGATTGTATACTCCTAAATTTTAGCATTTCATTATGTAGATCCCAAAAGTTCATTTATTTCAAGATATAGGGGTTTTCAAAGTAATAAAAACCTTATGCATAGGTCTCTTAAGAAGATAGTAACCAATGGGATATCCAAAGTGTAAATTGATGAATCTTTATATCGTACTCATTATTTTTCCTTTTTCTATTAAAATAAGATAGGATAAATACATTCACAAATTTATCTTCTAATGAGTATCAATATCCAACCATGTTCCACTACCACATCTCAAGCCACAAAGTACATGACCCCTCCACAGATTTTCTGTGGTGCTTAGATTGTGAGAAGTTGATAAGTCAGAAGTATGCTCCATCCAATGGACCAACAATAAATATGGCTTCTGTAAGTTCTTCTTCTGTCAGTTCTTCTACTTCACTTCCATTAACTGATCAACATGAGTTGATTTCACCAGATCAAACACAGAAAGTTGTGTTCTGGTATCAAAGAACTGTTAATAAAGATATAGAGCCGTCAGAAAGCTCTAAGATGCTGAATTGGACAAATAAGGCCGTAAAGGCTGTCCATGAGGAAACTGTATCTAACTCTGAGAAACTTTCAGAAATCAATAAGGTTTTAAAAGCAATAGAGTTGAGAAAAAAGGGAGATTCTACATCTGCACTCAAATTGCTTGCTGACAGAGTAGATACATTAGATAAATCAGTAAAGCGGGTAGAAGCCTTAGCACAACACAATCATAGGATTGTCTCCTCAGATTTGCCAGATGTCATATCTCAGAAGATTACTGATTTGATACAGCCACTAGTAGATCACACTACTAGTCTGAAAAGTTCTATAAATGTCCAAGCATCTCATACAAATGAGTTAATAGAATCAGGAATATCACAGTTACAGGATGAGAATGAGAAGACTCATTCTAGAATTGATGAGATCCAAAAATGCTTAACACATGAGCTACCAAGCATTATGCCAAAGCTTAAAGAAATAAATACTAAGCTAACTCCTCGCAAAGAAGGAGATTGGTCTAAAGCAGTGTCATGGTCTGACGTAACACAATTAGCTAGTCCTTCACAAAAGAAATCTTACAAAGAAGTGCTTGAGGAATACAAGCCATTATTTTTTAAGGACAAGCAAGTGAACATGCTTAGTATAGAAGGATCTCAAGTGACACATCAAGAAATTCCTGAATTTCAGCCACAGCCTCCAGAATATCAAAATCTAGCTTTTGATGAGCAGATGGGAGAAAGTCCATCTCCTAGAATTCAAACGCTTCAACCTAATTTCTACAAGGTTGAATGCAAATCTGTTCCTGAGATTAAAGAGATTATACATTCAATGATTGGTTGGGGAAATACCCAACAAGAAACCTATGGTAGAAGCACAAGGAATATTGCCACTACAATCGCCAATGGATTTGTTGGCATCTTAAAGGAATGGTGGGATCTTCTTCCCAATAAAGAAATGATTCTTCAAGCAGGCTATACCGGTCTAACAGCAGCAGTCATCAAGGAATTTATTGGTAACATTGATGACGATAAAATGATGAATACTGCCATGTTCCTAAGAGCAAGGTTATGTGACATGACCAGAGTCAAGGAATACCAGTGCTTCATGCAGAAGCTCTACTATAGCTCTGGCAACATAAATGACGAGACTATGCGTCTCCGCTACATTGAATCATTTCCTCCATACTTTGCCACTCAATACAAAAAGGCAATGCATGGAATGCGCACAGCTGAGCTTAGTTTCGGTGCGATAAATCAGATTATCGACCAAACTAATGCAAAATTATGCAAAGACAAGTGGGAGCGTAAACAAGCGCTCAAGCATCAAAAAGCATTGGGCAATGTTTTCTGCGAGCAGTATTCGCTCGAGCCCTTTGGCTGTCCCGATCTGGAAATCAATCCCTACAAAAAGAAGTCCTCCTGTAAAGACTGTATTTTTTCAAAGGGGGAGGATCCGGGTAGATTCAGAAAAAAGTACAAAAAATATAAGAAGTTTAAAAAATCCAGATTCAAAGACAGAGAGCCAAGCAAGAAATATAAGTTCAGGAAATACAAGCATCTCAGCAAACGTAGGAAATTCAAGCCTACATGTTACATTTGTAAAGAGGAACATTATGCCAATAAATGTCCTCACAGGAATTCTGCAAAAGGTAAAGCTAAGATTAATGCTTTATCTATAAAGGGTATCAATGATGAAGAATATGCATTTGTATCTGATTCTGACAGCTTTTCATCAGATGTTTCATACTGACATACCCAAAACAATCCTCACAAGTCATAATGATGGTATTGATGAAATTTAAGTTATGTAGCCAAAATCTTGTTTTTAGCAGTTCAAGGGATTCTCAATTCTAGGAAGCATAAAATAGCTATAGAAAAAACCTAAATAAAATAACCATATTAGTGGATACTAAATCCATCACTTCCATCATTTCTTAATTAGTGAAAAGTTAGGGGAATCGATAGAAATATTTTCAATAAGGTAAACTTGTTTTAGATATACTATTCTGATAGGTAAATGTAATATTTAAAGGTCACTTTTGCCAAAGTTACTTATAAAGTGGGTTAGAAATTAGGCTCGAATAATATATTCTTAAGAGATAAAAATTTTCCAACTCATATTCTGAAAATTTATAGCTATGGAAAAATGTTTAAGATGATAGGTTGTGCTAAAATAGAGCACAATTATTTTTTTCTTGCCCATTTCAAATAGATTTTGTAAGGTCTCGTATTCACTAAAATATGCACTTATGACTATTTAATTATTCATATAATATGTTGTTTTATACATGATTTATAACTATGGAAATTAGGCACCAATGATACCTCTTTGGTATTTTTCTTGTTTTTTTTGTTGTTCTCATATATTTTATCTAAAATCTGTATATTTTTGGTCAATTCACATGGATCCCTGTCCCTGCCTTTCATTCTATTTCTATTTTCTTGTTGTAGGAAAGTACTGCACAAACAGGACAATAACACCCGTGCACTAAAGTAATTCTAGGTGATTCTATCCTATTTGTTTGATTTTCTCTTTAGTCAGTTTGCTTTGGATTTGGGTATTTTCTTATCTCCTTTTCATGACCTAGGGTGGATTTGGTGTCAATATGTACTGAAATTCAAACTAAAAACTCATATATATATACACAACCTGCTAACTATTCTAATGGGAAATTAGGCTATCGTTTTTATGTCTACCACATACATAAGAACAACACAAGGGACTACATTTTGGGTTGTATTTTTCACTGCATAGGGGGAGGCTATTTTAAATTCTATATCACACATTCTTACATTGGGACAAAGTAATTATAACCCATTATTATTTGTGTGACTAGCACTAGGGAATCCTAGTTTAAGGGACACAATTTTAATCACACACCACAAGAACTATATGGAGTCTAAAATGAAGTGCAATGATATACAATAAGATCACATTGGGGTGACCATTGGGGTCAATATGAATCTCTCATATGTATTTTTTATTCATTCTAATGAGAATTTGAGTCTTATGTATGTAGAAAGGGTTTTTTTAGGAAAAAATGTGATAGAGAAAGAGTACAATAAACCTGAAGTGACCTAAAACAATCTAAAGATGACAAAGAGTGACATAGAAAGAATTAAGACCAAATACACTTCATAAACACCAGCACCCAGAATGGATGATATCACCCAAGTGGCCCTGTCCTCAATCAAGTTCTCCTCTCCCTAAGATTGTAAAATCCTAATTTCAGAAATTGAGGTTACATAGGCCAAAATATACCATTCTAGATCATTCTTCAACCTAGAATTAGTTCAGACCCATGGATGCAAGCCAAGTAATTCTACTAACACTATGTATCACTCTTGTTTATACTTCTATTAGCTAGATCTTGTATGTTACTATTATTTTATATGATCAGTAGTGTCATTATCTTATCTTTAGTTTTATTAAATCATTTGGTGAACCCATTTATTGATCAAACACATGCTTTCTATAGGATTCTTTATTTTTGTATATTTCACATAGCCTACCAAATTTTTTTATGAAACCATCAATAAAAGTATATTTTTCCTAAGTACGTCACCATTCCTATGATTGTTATTCAACGTTATTTCACCAATGTTGAGGATGAAGCCAATTTCTATCACAAGTCTCATATTACCCCTACTTAAAATCCTACCATACCTCGTGTGTTTACTAATATTTACAACCCTAGCCTTGATGTTGTATTGTTACCCCCATAGAGGCCTCTAGTGTTCATGATTCTAATAATGAGTATATTTCTACTAATGATACATGTGTTGAGGAAATAGTAAATTTTTTGATAACAAAGGCCTTTTTAATGATGATTATCTTTCTCTTGAGTCTCTTGATATTGTCAATTATATCATCTATATATCCCTATCCCTCCTCCTCCTCCTGCTTCTACTCCTCCCCTTAAATATGAAATTTTTTTTGGGACTAATCATGTTGAGGCTGATATTACTATTTTAGATCCTTCCCCTCCACATTCTACTTGTAAATTGACCATTTTGTCTAAAGAGATATATATTTCCTTCTTCTCTTACATGCATGACTCCTTCTATTACTTTTTCTATTATTGTTTATGTTCCCATTAATTCTCATAGTTTGTTATAATACGATTTTAGTCATGATGCATGTATTAATACTCTTGATGTTTCTAAATATAATTTACAAACTCATGATGATGTTAAGGAAAATTTACATGTTGTTTGTTCTCCCTCTTTGGTTGATCTTGCTAATCATAAAGTCTACTTCCAACCTAATAGTTTCCTTATGAATTTTCTTACAATGGGAAAATACAACCCTTTAATGGGCCCCTCAATGTGTATGTCATCCCTCCCCAAGAAGTTATTTCTCTTATGCATGTTGTTATTGTTTTACAAGATAAGATCCATACTCTTACTCTTCAAAGTAGGACCTACTATATTATTACTAATAATAATTCCCTTCATCGCAATCCCATTCCTAAGAATATTTACAATTCAACCTTTCCTAAGGGTTTTTCTATGCCCAATTTCTCACTTTTTGACGAGACATATAATCCTTATTTACATCTTAAGGATTTTAGATTAGTTATGGTTTCATTCTCTATTAATAGATTATTACGCAAAGCTTTTTCTAGTAGTCTTACTTATATTACTTTTCATTGGCTTCAAAATTTTCCTAGTGGATCTATTAGTACTTATCTTAATATGGAAGAGGCATTTCTGAGGTAGTTTATTTCTAATAGTTGTCGTAAAGATACATTTGAGAATTTAACTTATTTGCATCAAGGAAAGAATGGACCAACTCAGGATTATATTTTACATTTTAAGTCTTACACGCATCATTTAATTTTTCATCTTATTGATCTAGAAATGCAAAATATCTTGTCATGGCTTAATTCATGCTTTAAAAGAAAAGAATTTGTATGATACTAATTATTCTAAAATGTAAAAATAATAACGTCATATAATGCAAGTTTTTATTAAATAAATGAACAATGAAATACTGAAATAATACCCAAGCAACTAAGTAATGAAATTATGAAACCCTAATATGAAATAGGGTTTGAAGAGAGTTAACTAATTCATAGAGGTTGTGGGATTTTGTCACAATGGTAACCAGTTGAATAGAGATGGAAGACCATCATAGCGAATCCTGGAAATATATTAATCTAAAAGATTTGACTAGAATGGGGTGCCTAGAGAGGGATAGGGGAACCCATGGGCACACTGGTCTTGTATTTTAGTTCTCTGATATGTGTGGATGCTTAGAAAACTTCATCTAAGGTGTCACAAGAGGTTCACACCTATTTTCTTTTGATCACTTGTTTGTTATTTTAAGATTTCTGAGGTCATTGTAAAACTGCAATGAAGAAAGCACATGCAAAACCCTCAAATAAACATAAAATCCTAAAAAAGAAAGATAAAAAATGAGGGGTTAGACTGTCCTCATCTACCATAATGGTGGAATTACAAATAATCATTGCACTAAATCTTAGACCCAATGTAGTTCTATGTGTGTGTGCGAAATTGTGCCCTAGTTTTCTCTTTTACATGTCGCACTTGAAGTAGTGAGCAAGTAGCTAGATGTAGAATGTAAATAATATGTACATGGAAACAATAGACTCCCCTCCTATGAAGTGTGATGTATATGAACTAAAATATGTCCCTTGTGATGGAGCTAGATGGATGTAAATGGATTTATAGATTCCTTTGATGGATGTAACCTTAGGTGGAGATAGTATATGCTTAGTTTTTGGTATCTTATTATTATCATATAGCTTTATATTTAGATGATTCATTTACTTCAATTTCATAATTAACCCTAAAAAGGCATAGTACCAAAAATATAAGATGATAAAATGACTAGAAAGGGCCCAAAAGGTGTGAAAAAAGTACAAAGAGGACAAGGGTGTGTAGAGGGGATGGGGGTGCTTGACATTGGTGTCTTGGCTGAGCACTTATGTCTAGAATGAAAAATGTTGAAATTTGAAAATACATATTGAGCAAGTAAGAGTACAAGACTGAAAGAAAAATCATAAAGAAAAGAAAGGTGGCCAAATACATGGGTTGATTAGTACTTTTCTTACTTATGAACCATATGAATAGTAGTATGTGATCGGGACTAGATAATCACCCAAGGTGTGTGATTTTGTGCCTACATTTAGCCCCAATTTATGTTGGTGAGAAGAATACTTGGTACAATAAATTACATAGAGATGCATACCATATATCTATTTAGATCAATGTAAAAGGTGTTCCAAGGGACCAGATAAAGCGTAGAGTGATAAAAATATGGAGCATGGAGACTAAAGATGAAAAAGTGTAAAAGGTGATGAAAATGAACCTTAGGTGGAAACTCATGTGTGAATGTTGTGTTATACATGTTATTGATGTTGGATACCTTCTTCCCATATGAACGGACCTAAAAAATAGAATACAATCAAGTAGTCAAATACGCATGTATATGTATAAAAGGCATCTAAGGAAGTGTGTAAAAGAAAATGCTGAAAATGTGTAAAAAGGAACATGTGCACCTGATCCATGATAAGAAAAGAGTGTAGAAAGGATCCTGTGGATGATGTCGATGTGCACAAGTTTTTCAAGCAATCTCACACCAAAGTAATGGAAGAATTGTAGGGAGAAAATGTTTGGTGTTGTCTTCCAAAATTTAACTACTTCTTGTTATATAAAACACCAATGTAGATGGTGTGTATGAGTGCTAATGACTTTATACCCTATAAAATATGATATTTATGGATTTCTTTAGACTATGATGAACTACTAATCATTGTGTGATATGTTCCCTGGTCTCGGGTAATCTAGGTAAGGTTGTTGTTTGATATGCTCCCTAGTCTTAGGAAATCTAGGAAAGGTTGTTGTGTAATGGACCCAAGTCTAATTACGAGCCCCAAAATCTGAAAATTATACTATACCAGTAATGTGTTTTGTATAATCTATATGTGGTGAATGATTCACCCAAATGATTCCCCCCTCATTTGGGGTGCATGCAATGTCACTGAAGAATATTGCAGCCCAAAGAAGGACCGACTACTGAAATTGTGCCCTGCATGGGGGAAGGGATGTACTTGGTAGAAACCAAGGCACATGTAAATAAGTGGCTAGGAGACAATTTTTAGTGCAAGAAAATACATACATGCATGTATAAGATGAATTTTAAGCTAAAAAAACAATGTGTAAGATAGAACACAAGTAGAAGACAATGTAGACCATGAAAAGTGTTTTACAAACATGGGACATCACTCACAATTTCACAAGACAATCAAGGATGATAGAGCCAAAATCATACAAGTGTGCACACAAGAAAAAAGGAAAATACAATTATAAATGGCATAGAATAACAAACAAGTATAAATAATATAATAGATAACCATGGTGAAAAATATTCTTGCAAAACAAATGTGACAAATGAAGCACCCGTTAGCATGTTAGTAAGATAAAAAGTATGCCAAAGAATATATAATCTGATAAAATAGTATGTTATGAAACATTCCCCTTGATGGAGCCCAAGATGAGCTGATATAGATATCCATGGATACAGGAGAATATGAGGTTAAGTCTAGCTACATGATAGATTTTGAAAAATTGGAACGCAATCCGTTATGGAGGAAATTATGAAATAAATACCTTATTCCGAAAATTAATATCTTTTTTTGGGAGTTAGTCAAAGGAAAGATATTAATTGTGGATGGGCTCAAAATAAGAGGTATGATCATTATTAAAAGATGTGGACTATGCAAATCCAATAAATAATCTATTAAGCATCTCTTCCTGGAATGGCCCTTCTCATTTCAGGTCATTAATTGAGGTTTTGTGTATCTTTAAGGTGCATATGGTTATATTGGGAGATGTGGTACTTTTTCCAGATCAATGGAGCTTCAACTTCTAGAACTCACAAGTAAGAGAAATGTGGAAATTAGCTCTACCTCATACTCTGTGGGGGATATGGCTTGAATGTAATAACAAGATATTTATGAACAAGTCGTCTTTGATGGTGGAGGTGATTGAAAAAGTGAAGCATTCTATAAGAAACAATACTCACTTTATAAAACCCAAACAAGCCAGAGGATATCCATAGTGGGAGAAATAAATCCTTAGGAGTATGGATCTTATTCCTAATAGCCCTATGAAGAAGAATGAGGAGGAAAATGTCAAATGGTATAAACCGCAAGATGGGAGATACAAGCTTAAGTTTGATGGCTCGACACATTTACAAGATAATGTAGTGGGAGGAGGAGGTATTGTGCGTGACCATAATGGTAGATGCATTGGAACTTATGTGGATCCCATTCGTAATCAGTCAAAAAATTTGGCTGAGGCGAGGGCTATGATATGGGGTGTTAGGATGAGTAAAGATTTGGGCTTAAAAACCATCATCATTGAAGGTGATTAAATTTGTGTGATTAATTCCCTCGAGGAAAAAATAAAGAGCGGTTGGAAGATCAATAATTTAATCATGGAGGCTCATGGTATTCTCACATCATTATATCGAGTGGATTTCCTCCATACTTATCATGCAGTAAATAGGCTTGTGGATGCGTTGGATGATAAAGGAACTGACATGGAGGACTTGGTGACATGGCTAGGGACACATATACCCTGGGGTCATATTAAAAATCTCATTAATGAAGACACAATTTAGGAGGTCGAGTAATGATCTATCCCCTAGCTCCCATGCTTGGGTTACTGGAAGAAATTTTGATTTTGGGAATATCAGCCATATTCATTCCACTAGTTGTTTTTTCAAGTTTATCAAGACGAGCTGAGAGGAATTTTTTTTTATTGAAGGCTACAGTGAAGAAACCATGGGATGAGACAGATTCCACACTGAACCAACTACATTTCTCCATCTCAAAAATGTTAATGCACTTTGGAGGTTGTTGCATAAAGGTGGCTTCACTCATTATATTCGCAGGCTAAAACGTAATGATTCGTCCCTTTCTATGGAATTTTCTATCTATTGAATTAATGGGAGTTTAGTGTTTAGAGGGGTTCAAATTAAGGTTACTAAGGATTCCATTTATGAGATTACAGGTCTCAAAACTGATGGCCTCAAAATTTATAAGGATAAAACTAGGAAAAAACATGAAATTGCCACTTTTTTGAGACTGGGGAGAATATCATTGCCTATGATGATGGTACAACCCATAATTTCCTACCTGATAGATGGGTTGATGTTTGTTTGGTTGTCATGAAATATATTACATTAGAGGGTAAGTTATATAAGATCTTTACCCACCATCTCTCCATTTTAAATTTCCTTCATAAAGACCAAACTATGAGTTTAGCTTATTTTATCTATAAGTCTTTGCTCTCGAATATTGAGGATTTTAAGAAAAAGAAGGTGTAAATTCCCCTCCATCAGGGTTTGATTATGTTTCTTGTTCAAATAAGTAAGATTGTCATTCCCCCCAACTAGGTAATTCCAATGACCATGATTCTGATCAGGAGACCTTGGCTTTATGCATCAACTGTATTAAAAATAATAAAGAAATGGATCCTTCTGAGGGGGTGGCCGATGCTTTGTGCAATTTGAAGAACGGTATTAATAATTTGGGTGAAATTTCAAGTAAAAGGGATCAATATTTGGTGGATTGGGAAGCCATAATGATGCGAGCTGAATCCATGACTGACATCATCCTTACTTTCAACAAAGGCCTTATTCAGGAACTGAAAGATTTTCATCACAGGATCAAAACTCAAAACAAGTTTATAAATAGTATAAAGGTGGATTATGTGATGTAGGAACAAATAATTTACATATTTTAGGAATATGTGGCTAGGGAGGAGGGCAATCCAACCATGTAGATTACCAACAGTGAGGATACAGATATAGAGGAGAGCTTGGGAATGGTGGCTACATCTACCTAGGCCAAATACAAGGAGGAAGTTAATGTGGAGACCCAGGCTGAGAATAAGGAAGAGAAATGTCCTAAGTGGTTCATCATTAAGGTCATGGGAAGGAAATATTATGGGCCAAGTACTAGGGGTCATAGAAAATCCATGAAGAACTAATCATTGGATGTTAGCTAACCTTTTCTTTCTTGTTCTATTGTTATCTCCTTTGTCATACCAAGTCACAAAAACTATTTTTTAATATGTAATCTCTTTAAGAGCTTGGCTTTTTTTTTGTGGTTTACCACCAAGTATGTTTGGTTTACCATCAAGTATCTTGTCTATTTTTTATAACTGGCTTCATTTTATAAGGGGTTTTTTGGTCCACGGTTTAAAACCAAACTTGTTTATCTTATCTAAAAAACAAAATCAAATAATAACACTTGTAGTATACGAAATTGGATTCCCCCAAGAGCTATTGTGGGACTGGTACTAGGTACTATGCCAAGCATTCATGTTATGTGTAATGGACCTGTATAATATGCGATCACAACTAGCAAGCAAATGAACATGCATGTGTGTATGATAAAGATAATGACATATAAGATATGTATCTATCATGTGTAAGAAAGTGAACATGTATAATTAAATGCAAACAAAATTAAATGTGACCAAGATATGCAAAATGTTGTGGATGGATGGAATGAAATGCAAAGTGAGTGATAGGAGTTGCGTGCCCCCCCCCCGAGTGGATGGAAATGTATGAAATTATGCTCATTTATTTATGCCCCCTCAACAGTCAAGAATGAATCGTAAACAAGAGTGCATCATTTGGAAATGGCTCAAATGATGTGCTATGTGTGATGTGATTTGATGAATGTGTAGTGATGATTTAGCCTAAAACATATATCACAACAACATAATGGAAGAAGTGATGATTTATCCTAAAGTACATATCACTAAAGGATGTTAGAAGAAGTGATGATTTAGTGTAAAGTGTATATCATAAGATGATGTTAGAGGAAGTGATGATGTATCATATGGAATATATAACTAATATAGGAATGTCACATGAGAAAATTATTGAATGGTTGAATGTGTGAGCGTGATGAGGTCCATTTGATTTGTAAACCCTCAATAATCAAGTATGGAATGAGGGACTAAAGTGCATCATAGGGAAGTGAGTGTAGTGCATATAATTAGATGAGTAAGATGTGTAATATGTGTAGTAGATGTGTTGATGAGAAATCATCATGTGTAATGTGTAGTGTGTAGTGTGTAATGTAGGATTTATAGTATATAAGGAAAGAGGCGTAGATGAGATAAGATGTGTGGATGCATAATAGTTGTAAGACGTAGGACGTAAGATGTAAGATGTAGGAAGTAATATGTAATATTGTGTGTACAAGAGTTTAAAATGTATGAAGATGTGTAATGTATAGTGTCTACTGTGTACTATGTGAGTTTCATGTGTATAGGATTCCCTCAATAGTCAATGATCAGGGGAAATTTTTCATCGTCAAAATTTCCCTAAACTTTCCTAGACCATACCAATGTAGTAGAGCCTTCAGATATCTTTCCAATGACTATAAGAACATGAAAACCAGATACTCTGAGCTCAAGTTATGTCCAGTCAAAGCTTAGTCAATAGGGACGTCAGCTTTGGTCAACATGTCAACAAGTGGACCAATGACAAGGTGACACATGGCAACTAGAGACAAGGAAAAATTAATGGTCTTGTAATTTTTTAAAAATTAGTTCCATGTTATAGATCTCATCGTAAGCTTTCTGATGCATTTTAAACGGACCAAATCTAAGTTCGTATGCGAAAGATATGCATAGTCAAAGTTGTGGTCAAATGATGATGTGGCACACTCTAACGTGGACAAATGGCATATTATGGGCGTGACACTTGGCAGGTTTTTAGTAGTTTTGGATTAAAAATAATAATAATAATATTTTATTTAATCCATTCCATGGTAATAATCCTAATCCCATGGGATAAGGAGGATTTTGTGGACAAAAAGCTATTTAAAAGCTTATCTTATCCCTTTCCCACCAAATGTGGGGTCAATGGCTAAATTGGGCACCTAAACCTAAGGAAGGGGGATTTGAACCTAGAACCTCATCTAAAAATATAAGAGGCCTTATCAACCAGCCACCCTCTTGTAAGTGGTATAAATTAATCTCACTTGTATTTGTAAAAACAAGTGACAGGTCTGTGTCAAGCTAATAAGCATGCAGTTTTGGAAAAATACAATTTTGAGGCACTTCCACTCAAAAAAATATCTCGATTTATATATGAAAGTTTCTCATAATTTCAAGATGATCACGATGGTGTGATCATTTATCCAATTTGGAACTTTTTTGATAGATTTATTTTCTGGTAAAGTCACATAAAGGTGTAGATCCAAAGGGAGACACTGCTGCAAGTGGATCAGGAAGGTGAACGACATAGGCTGAGCTCCATTAACATCCTTCAAAGGTCTGAAACATAGTTTTTTAGGTTTTTTATTTATTATTTGTTAATTGAAAGGTTATTTTATTTACATATTTAACATTATTAATGGATCGGTTCACCACGAACTTGGGGACATAGGAATTCCGAACCCCGTAAACGATTTGGCTAGTGTTTTAATTTTATTTTCAGTTTTTGATATTTGTAAGTAAGTTAAATACAAAATATGAATATGGATGCAACTATAATCAGTAATTAATAAAATTGGAAAATCGATTAAAATCAAGAAACAATGATTTTTGGGGCTTCGATCAAATAGTGAAATTTTGAGTAAATTGCAAACTTAATTTTAGTTTGAATTCAGTCCTAAATCATATTTTGATTAGTTTTTGGAAGTATACAATCCTTTTAAGTTGATTAAAATTGAAGATCCTTGAAAGCGTTTAAAAGTGGAAAAAAATAAAACACCCGTTTTTGGATCAAGTTTGGTATCAGAGAAGTTAGATTTCCAGATTAGCTTCTAATTGTGTTTAAAATTTTGGCTTTAGATTCAGTATTGATTTCATTTTTCAGTGTGTAGACATTTTGGGGCTTGTTAATCTTATTTTGCAGTGTGTAGTTTTTGAAGTACAGGTTGTGTTTGCAGGAACAGGGAATCATGGGCAAGTCATCCAAACAAGAGCAACTGGATGAGCTTGAATCCATAAATTGCCAACTCCAGGAAGAAATTTTTTTCTTGAGATCTAATTTATATTTCTTGGAAGAAGAAATAGTGCAGTTAAAATCTGAGCCACAATCCTCTATAACCAAGAAAGAGGAGTATGTTAATGAGATGCTTGCATAAAACAAGAAGTTGATGGGCTTTGTTAAAGATTTGAAGGAAGAAATACGGACCAAAGATGCCCTCTTGGCAAAGCTGGAACAAGGTGAACACAAGAAGGAAATTCCTTCCAAATCAAATGCAGGTACTATGATAGAATGCACTGTAAGTTGTTCACATTTTAATTCTTCCTCTCATTTAGTTTTAGATATTCCTTTGGGTCAGTTTGAAAAACACACTAAGGGAATTGGGTCTAAACTAATGGTTAAGATGGGATTTAATGGAACGGGCCTTGGTAAAAATGGACAAGGTGATGCTAACCCAATACAGGTAGAGGATCAGCCTCGGTTTGCAGGTTTGGGCTACTCTAAAGTGGGAAAATGGAAATTGGAGAAAGTTCCAAAGCAGCTGAAGGAAGACAAGCTTCCAACAGCCAAGGATCTACACCACTAGAATTGCAGGATTCCGCCATCAGGAGGAACAATGAAAGGTGTAAGAAAATAGGTAAACAGAGGTAGTCAGATTCCACCTCCTTCCACTTACACTAAAAATAGCACTAAGGGGAAAATCAAATCCTAAAACTTCTTATACACTCTATTCAGTGGGAACAATATAGCTTTGGTAGGCAGAAAGTATGCTTTCCCTTGCACATTTTGTGAAGGTACTAATCATTCTGTTGCATATTGTTGGAAGAGGAAAAATTTGATTAAGAAGTTAACGCCTTTTGTGAATGATAAGGCAGGTGCTAAAGACCAATCTCACCAAGGAAAGGCGAGAAATGGCAAGAAGGTTACCTCTCCTAAACAGGGGAATCATTCTCGTAGACAGAGTTCTAAGAATAACAAAAATGGGTAAGACTCCTAAAAACAGGGAAGTTAAATTTTGTTCCCATTGTAATAGGAATGGTCATGATGTTAAGGTTTGTTGGTTTGTTCCTAAACAGTGTAAAATTGGAAAGTTGTTAAAAAGGAACAGTATTGTAAAACCAACAGTGCTAAACCTAACTCATGTAAATGCTCATTGTGGCACTGAGGAGGTAAAACAACCAAAACGGAAAAACCCAAGTAATTGGATGGGCAAAACATTCCTCAAATTTATGTTTGCATTACAGTAACTGGTGATAGTATGCAAACATTTTCAAAGCTATAAGGGTTTGATCCTATGTTTTTATTTAGCTTTGAAATAATTTGGAAGTAGTCTTAAAGAATATTTGACATATAGGTTCATCATACTCATATTCATCTTCTCACATTTTGGTTGGTTATTCCATTTCTGAAAACAATATGCATGGATATGGGCATCGTGAAAAATTCTATTTTAAAATTTGTAGTTTTATAGTGTTGTCATTTGTGCAAATTTAGGGATGCTTATAAGACCCATTCGAGCACCTGTTTGATATTGTAATAAATAGACAAACTTGTTGTATCCACATGTGTTATTTACACTAATTATAAGATCCTTATTTTGGGAAAATTTGATTTTTGTAACTATCATATGTGGTTGTAATTATGGTGTAAATTTATTACAGTAACAAACTGGTTTGTAAAGGTACCAGGTGATCATTTTACAGATTATGGAAGTTCACCAATTTGGGTAAGCATACAGTTTATAGTATATCCCTTTACAATTCACTGTATGGATAGAATATTTGCATATTCACATATTCAGATTTTGACTATAGGCATTTTGGGAGTTGATGGTTTAATGATTCTAAATAATGAATATTTGCAGTTGTAATCATCATAATCACAAAGTTTTAGTTGAACACTAGCTTCTGTTATAGGTGGGTGTTATTATCTTACTTATTATTTGTGATGGCGATACAGTGTTTTTGGTACATTTACATTGATTCAGTTGTTGACTATAGCTATTTTTTGGCGTTGATAGTCTATTATATTATGGATAGTGAAATACTTGCAAGTGGTTACAGTTTCAGATGGGCAGTGGGCACTAGCCTAATCGTGGGCAATTTAGATGTCTTGTATACTGATCCATGTTATGGAATTGTAATTCTTGGTAATCGGCCGTATCACAAAGTGACAGTTGAACACTAGATTTCCATAATAGAATGGGTGTTATTATCTGGTCAGTTATTTGTGATGGCATTACAGTGGGGAATGGCAGTTCACAGTTGTGCGTAGAGTTGACAGGGTTGCAGCGTTTCAGTTGAACACTAGCTTAATTGGGTGTTATTATCTGATCGGTTATGTGACTAGCTAATCAACTATTTGCGTTTATATTAACCTATAATGTTATTTTGGGTTCTTGTATGTGTTTGTGCAATGCAGGAAGAGATAGCATGTTTTCGTGGGTTGATACACAGCTTTTTGTGGACAAAAAGCCTTTCTCAGTGGGGAGGTGTGATCAGGGGAAATCATTAGTGTCAAAAGTTCCCTAAACATCTCTAAATGGTGTCAGTGCAGAAGATCATCTCGAGAGCTTTCCAACGACTGTGAGAACGCGACAAACCGGACACTCGGAAGCTCTAGATATGTTCTGGTCAAAGTTCGGTCAACATGGAAAATCAACTATGGTCAACTGGTCAACAATTGGACCGAATCGCACTGTGACACGTGGCAATTAGAGACAAAGAAACATTCGATCGGATCTCGCTCGATTTGCCTAATCGGGAGATGACAAGTGGACTACAGGATTATTGTCCTAAGCTTTCTGACGTATTTTGCATGGGTCGAAATCTAAGTTCATTTGCGAAAGATATGCCACTTCTCAAAGTTGTGGTCAAATATATATTACATGTGTCTACACTCTAACGTGGATTAAATGGCAAATGCATGTGTTTTTACCACGTGGAAAGTGGTTGTTGAAGCGGTTGTTGGATTTAAAAGGACCATACGTAATTATTTTATGTAAACCCAACCCGTCATCTAGAAGGAGGATGAAGCGGCCTGTGGGGACGGTTTTTTCCACCACGTGGTCTTAGGCGTGGAAAGTGCTATAAATAAAGCCTCACTTGCTATTTGTAAATACCACCGCTCCAGTCTGTGGGAAGCTAATCCCAGTAGCCAATCCTTAGCCGCGCCAAATGGAATATTGATGCACATCCACTCAAAACTAAATCTCAAGTTATACATGAAATTTTCTCAAAATGCATCAAGCCCATCATGATGGTGTGATCATTAAACCCATTTGTTATGCATTTTGTGATAGAGCTAAAGTTAGTTAATAGCCTTAGGAATATATTTTAGATCCCAAAAGGATAAGCACTACTGCAAGACGGATCAGGAAGGGGATTGGACACAGGCTGACCTCCCATCCAAAAGTCCTTCGAAGGTGCCTAAACCATAGTTGCGCCAGCTGTTTGCAAACAGTATTGGTTAATTTGGAGGTATATTGTATTTGACATGGGAGGTAACAGGTCTGTGTAAAGAGCTCAAGGTTCACCACGAACTTGCAGAGAACGTAGGATTTTTGAAGGCTCGTACACTCAGATTTGGGCTGTTGTGTTCTGAGTAAAAATATGAGTTTGTAGATAATTCTGAGTACGATTCCAACGATATAAAGGTTTGATATTTTTTGATGCAACTATAATCAGTAACCTGTTAAAATTGGAAAATTGCTTTGAATCAAGAAACAATGATTTTAACAGGGATCTTCAAGACAGCCAATAATGGAAATTTTGAGTAAATTTCAATGCACTTCTAGTCCGAATTGTGAACTTGGTCCTAAACATGAAAAATGTTCAGAATTCAGATCTGATCTCAGAAGTATACAATGATTTTAAGTTGATTAAAATGGAATGATCCTTTAAATCTCCATTTGTAGGTGGAAAAAAATCTAACACCAGTTTGCAGATTAGATCACATTGTGAAAACACTGTAGGAGCCACAAGAGTGCATTCATTGGGTACATGTTAATGCTAGCTATTTTTCAGAGTTCTTGGGACATACTAGATGCAGCTCATGTTTCAGGTTTTGATATAACATTATTGGTTGTAGAAGAGAGGGGAATATTGTACTATGCCCAATTCAAGTATACATTAATGGATCGGTGTCAATCAATGATAACCCGGGGATGCGTGAGGAATTCCGATACCCCGTATATTACAATAGTCTTTTGTTGATCTGAGTCTTTTCAGTTTTTTTTCTGATTATTGTATTGTATGCTATAAATAGTTTTCCGCACTGGTCGTATGGATGCAAAATGAATCAGAATGCTTAATGTAATATATAGTGGATGTACAAGAATTACTGTAAAATTGGTTAAGATGAAATCACGTTCTTATTGTAATATATCCCTAAACAGTAATGTAAGAACCATAAGAACATGAGTGCATCATCAGGGGGTAATGTGACAAGATCATTACCTACTAATGACCATGCTTGCATCAATCAGATGGATTGCATGTGTAGATGAAGTAACATTATGGGCATGCTAATCAGAGACATGTAAAATTGTCATGAGATATTATTGACGAGAATTTAATTTGATGAAGATGAGATTGAACTCCAAGAGCTTTCAGTGATGGGGAGGAATCTTGAATAGTAGTAACTTATGTGGCTAGTAGGCACGAGGATGAAGGGAAAACTTGATAGGAGAAGAAGTTTGATGCATTGTGAGATGGCAGCCCTGTATTTTCAATTGGTAATGTTGTAAATAGTATTAACAGGAGGTGGTTCTATATTAAAAGACCTGAGATGTGAAATTTCTTAAGAATTGTCTGTTAATGGCAGGTAGTTAAAACCATTATCCTTGATTGCGTGGTTCTCAGATTCGAGGTAGATGCACCATAAGTATAGTGTAAAGTCATTGAGGTGAATTGTTTTGTATATTTGCATTTTGTAACAATTTGGGTTTGCCCAATGAATGAGATAAATCCTTGGCAATTGTTTTTGTTGGTTTGATTAGTTTTCTCCTGGAGGGTTGAAATCATTGAATCCATTATCTCCATTGGTTTGACTGATAATTGGCACTTGGTATGACTACCTTGGTATTACTTGCTAGGCACTCGCAGGCAGTGTCCATCCCCGAGTAATGGAGCTGATAGTAAAGTGCTCAACTTTAAATGATCTATGTTGTTCATTCAAAAATGTCATCAGTCTTAGTAATGTGTTCGAAGTTTTCTCTATCTCCCTGTATTGATGTATGAAATATGGGGGTCCTTTATATTGGTACATGTCCAGTAGAAATAAAATAAAGATCCTTTGGTAGAAGGATCACATTACATGAGCCTGAGAATTTGTTTTCCATTCCTCTATCCATGTGAAAGAATTTGTAACTTGAGAGATTTAAATTTTGGTTTTTTTCCCTAGCCTTATATTTTTCGTGACAGTCATGTTTTTTTCCCTATCAATTTTTTTCCCAAAATCTGTGGATTAGATGGTGGATCACTTTCTGATTGGGTGTGGCATCAAATAAACAATAAAAAATAACACTTAATTGGTGCAGAGGTGTATCTCAGTGAAGATACATGGTGTCTAGGGCCTTTTACAGAAAAACTTAGAAATTGGCCCCGCGGCCCTGATAGAATCTTGATTAGTTATTTAACCAATAAATAAAGTGGCAGGGAAAAAGTCTTAGGATCTATGACCCCGAAAAAGATGATATACCATGGTATTTTTTCATGTTGCAAGCGGAGAGGTGGGGTTCGCCAAAATGCATTATGCTAAAACTTAAAAATAATAGCCCACTTCTAACTGCAAAGCTTGTCCACGTGGAGGGCCGGAGCTAAATAATGAAATTTTCCTTTGGGTCCTACCTTAGGAGTTGCACTAAGGAGACACGTGGAGGTTTGTGCCAGATCCTCTCTATGCTTAAACTATGGTTCAAGAAGAGCTTTCTAAGGCCTAGGATTCACATGGAGGTGCCTGCACTTGTGTTGGGACCTGCCCTTGTACTTTAGTTTTGAATAGATAGTGTTGAAGGGACATGATGGAGGTTTCTGCTGGGTCTTCCCGAAACTTATAATTTTCAACGGATGATGAAAATTTGACTCGGACCCTGGGGCACTTGGAGGTGCCTTCTACTGGGCACCCTTAAACTACCTTCCACAACTTTTTTAGACTAAGACACTTGGTAAACCCATGCGTTGATGCTTAGAGTCTTCACTTTTGGGCACCATATCAAAAGTGTGCGCAAAGAGAAATATTGAGGTCTCCAATGTGACTTTTATCACCATATATTGCACGGTAACATTTTCGACGGCCAATGTAAACTTGTCATGAAGACCCTAGGAACGTGGTAAAACCTTCTACTGGTCCTTAAACTCTTTCAACAACATTTTTGAAAACTGTAGACACGTGGTGAGCCTATGCTGTTTTTAGAGTCTGCCATTTTTGGTGCACCATATCAATTAAGTGCGCTCAAAGAGACATGTGGAGGCTTTCACTGGAGTCCTATATGTTATAGTGATACTGTTTTTAATTAGGACAAAAGGCATTTTCTCTTGTGTGTGTCAAGGCTTGACAGTAACGAGAATCTTGCTACATCGTTTGAGGTCCCGCCTCTAAACTTCATCTTTGCAATTGCACCAAGGATATATGCCCCTCCTATGGAGTGTGATCCAGATGAATCCAACCTTTATCACTTGTGCTGGAACTTAGATGGATCACAACATAGGTATGCTGGAATAAATTCCATGTGATAGATGCAACTCATTAAATGAGAGGTATGCATATGCTTAGGTATCCATGTGAGGGCACTCATTATGATCACAGGTAACTTTATCTTGAGGGTAAAAAGGATCTTATTTTCAGATCCAGCTATACTTAGAGCCACCTAAAAGGCTGATTACCAAAAGGGGATATTATATGCACAATATGATTAGATAATGATCCAAAGAAGGACTATCACAAAAGCTATAACATGGCAGTCACAGGGTGCCCATGAGTTGATGGGTTTGAGCCTAATGTTGATCAGTTCATGATTTGTCCACTTGGTAGCTTCAGGGTGTAAATTTGTTAAACATCACTTTCTGAGACAAATTGGTAACAAGTAAAAGTGCATTCCTTGAATATTATTATCTTGGGGGGTAATCTTGGATGTAAATTGAGTGTTATAAAAAGCATGCTTTAGTCATGTAAGTGTTGGGGGTTGAAATCTTATGAGAACCATTTGAAGAATAGCCCATCTGATCCTGAGAGACCATCTGAGATTACCTATTAAGTGCTCTGATTGTATGTCTACAGATTGTATCATCTCAAGTATGGTTACAAGTGTATAACCATTCACAAGATCATGAGCATTTTTCAAGAAATAATTCCCTGTTGATGAATCTATTCAACTATTGAATTACATGCTTGTAGTTAATCTACTGGGACCCCCATGCGTAGCACTGCTTCTAGTTCCTAGAATGTCTAACAAATAGTATTATCTTCCATCCTATTGCACCACCTTCATGTGTTACCAAATCCCTCATGAATCACACTAATGCACACCCTCGACCCTATACATAGGCCTTTACCTGGCATTTGCAATTTCACCTACAAAGCGTGAGCCTTCATCCCATAATGAGATAAACAATTCTAAAATGCCACATAATTATTATACAAACCTTTCTGTTGATAAAGATTGTTTGTAACCCTTTGAGTGTATCTTAGGCATGAGGAACTAGGAGTCATCCTCCTAATGTGTTAATTGAAGTAATCATAGCTCCAGCCATTCATGTTAATTTTCATGTAGATTGATGTGAAACTGTGCAAATCTGGGCCTCCATTGACGCACACCTATCTTGTTCAAGTGAACATCTTTAGCTATTCTGAAGCATTGAGGTGTCATTTAGTTTTCCATATTGTTTTGAAGGCTCTCAAATATCTGGAAAAATCAAGTTTATTCTCATGTTTAATCTCACCACACACTAAAATATTCGAAAACAATGAATCCTAAATGAACTACCCCTGTTTGCCTTATATGTCCACAAATGAATAAGTCTCTTACTACCAAAATATGCATAAGCAATCTTCCTCACTTCTTATTTGACTCCTAGTGGGTCTTGAAGGAGTATCACTTGTCATTATTAGATTCACATTCTTCTAGTGTTGCTACAATCATTTATAGTTTATCTTATGGCACCTATACCTAGGATATCACATTCGTTGAGTCACGTGTGCATAGTTGTCACCTTCTCTATGACTAGAGGCCATACATTCCTTTAATACTATACAATGTCATGTTTTTCCTCCACTAGTATGAGTATTCACACATTATAGCTTATTTATTACCTATCTTTATCAAAGTTTTAATCCATTTTAAACACACATTTCTATCTATATTGTTTTATCTAGCATCATACTTCTAATTTCATTTTAACATATATTTTACTATTCTCATCACTCATTAAATCATCAAAATACATCAGATAAGAAAAACAAATTCATATAACTCAAGACCAAATCATCAACAAAATTATCACCATACATACATACATATTTATGTATATCTCAAAAAAATTTACAATAAAAAAAGATAGGGTACAAGCCCTCTATATACATCTTACATCCTCCTCACTACTACAAGCTATAACTACCCTAAAACTAGATGTAATCCCACTTGGTATCCAACACTGAGATCCCAACTGATGATCCTTTATTATCACTCATAAGTTTGTTTCCTCAGCCATGTCCTCCACTTATCATCCTTGGAGATCCACATATGTCTGAAACATACTCTGTGTGAGGCCACCTCCTTCGAATAGCTCCCGCTCTCGTGCTAACTTTTTCCTTGCCTCATCTTACTTGAACTGTAACATAGTACATGTAGAGGATGCTATGGTCATTAGATCAAAAAAATATGCATGCTCGCTAGTAATATGATCAACCTTCTCCAACATAGCTCCCCTGAAATCTCATCTAGGGACACATTGTGAGTTAACATACATATCAACATATCTACAATCATTCACCAATATTCATCACCTATAATCATCCAATATTTATTAGTATTCAATCATCATAAATACCAATATCAACATTTATAAACTCAAAAATATTACAAACCAGTTCTACTTACATTACGCAACTGTCGATGCTATGACATCATCCTCAAGAGAAATTTTTCATGCTCTCTCTACCTCTCCACCCCTATAGTTCCACCTAGAACACCTCCATCCATATCTATATCCACTAAATATAATAACACCCATCGGATCTCCTCCCACCACCTTATATAATATGAGGTACACCCCGCATCATTGTATCTACTCACTATATTTGTATCCCTCTCCTTAGCATCATTTAACTATAAATAATACATAATAGGCCTTGGAATAGATCATACCCTCCTTGTTGATCAAATAGATCTCTTCCATACATATGGATATGGGGAACATCTTGTGCAAGTCCAAACTTTATAGATACTCACTCATATTGAAATAAGTCTATCACCCTTAGTAACTTATCCTAAAACCACATGGTGCATAAAATGCACTAAAATTATATACCATCATCTACCCACCTTCGACATTCCCTACATGGTCTCAAAATAAGGGCTCTGGGATCCATCCTATCCAACATCGACCTATAGGTCGTAGTATCAAACCATCGGCTTCTTAGACCCACCAATATAGTTGTAAAGATCTTTATCCAACCCCAATCTGCCCTTGAACCACTCAATAGTTACACAATAGCAATATATTCATATGCCTACAAATGATATAAGGAAGTGGATCCTATAGCACCACCATGGTCCTCCTGTGTAAAGTGATGCAAATTTATCTACAAGTGTGCCAACAAACACCTACTTCATGCCTACCACGTTTCATACCATTTAATACTCTGGAAAATGTCATACATCCTATATGAAACAAAAACACTTCCTCCATACACTACCACAATAGATTCCCATGTTACTATAACAAAATTTTGCAATCTTGGAACACCTAATCTAACAATGTCATCTAGCATGATCAATTAATCTACACGTATCTATGACCGTGTAAAATTCTATCTTGTAGCCCTTTCCTTCCTCTATGTATCTCCTATGGCCATCACTTGTACCCTCTCTCCCACAATTAGTAACCAAATAATCCTTTCTGCATCCTACAATGTCACTTTCATCTCACTAATGGGTAATTAAAATGTTCAAGTATTTGTTTGCCACCTCTCATATAAAAAAATCATCACATGCATATTATGAGGTATCTCCTCCAATCTAGTGATGTGCCATATCCTAACACTTTCTAATACATCCCACTCCTCCTCTAATCCCAATGTCAATAATATGGATAAGTGTTTACCTCCATAAAAAATCCCTTGATTTTATATCCCGTTACACAACACTAATAAGACAATAAACAAAACAATTAATAATGTCAATACAATAAACACTTAGTACCAATGCTACTCAATATACTTGGACAAAATTGACCAATATCTAAACACTAACATCCAAAAGTGGGATGTTAGTGTCCTAATCCGTATAATACTATCCAAAGGAAAAAACTGGTCCATCCAACACTATCTTGGACACAAACACCTGGACGACTAAAAATATCAAAAATGCCAAAAAAGATGTAATAATGCATAAATTATCCTAATTTTATATGAAAATTAATTCACTTACCATCCAATTTGTAGTCCATATAGAAATAACCTCTATCACCCTCTTGAACCTAGTCAAGATGGCCTCTCATGCACACGACATTTTTCTCACTCAGATCTCAACTCAAAATTCTCAAATTTACAAATGAAGTTCCTTTTAACTTTTTCACCTCACTATTTATAGTAAAATATCATTACCTACTATTACTATAGTTCATATACTTTCCTCTATGATAACTAATTCCTAATTATTATTTCTTTCATATCTTTTTCATTGTTTGTCCATTTTTAGAGCCTCTAGTGACATAAGAGCCATATTTTTGCTATCTTATATAGTAAACATTTCCTCACATGCATCCTTAGGATTGGTTATATGACAGTCTCACATAGCACTCCATACTATATTACTCCTATAGTGGCTCCACATTTCCCTCTAAGAAATTTTATACCATTTCTTTTAGCTTTAAGCTCAATGATTAGATGCTCCCCTCTTCACTAAAAGGGAGGAAAATATTTGGGGTATCCTATCACCACTACTTCAACAATCTAAGAAATTTGTTCAAATATAATCATACCACATTCTAAGAAATCAAATAAAATATTCAAATCCTGTGAATGTTATGTTCCAAAATACAAAATTCTAATCTATTCCAAGTAGCAACGAATCCACATTTTCACGAATTATCAAAAATTTTCCCTAAAATGACCTAATCTAGGGGAAATCAATCCTCAAAATCATTTTTAAATACAATCGAGTTAAAGAAAAAGCTATTTTCCAAATATATACTAGTAGTTTTAGATTATACTCCAAGTACAAATTTTTCCTCCCAGATGACCTAACTTGGGAACCAATCCATTATATTATAAACTATTTTTTAATTTACTAATTCGTTACACTCTTACATAATAAAGTGGGGGAAATGAGATGTCATTTCCTTTCCTATAACACATTACGAGGGTTTTTGGGACCTAGTACGCAAGTTACAAAATGGGTTCATATTGCCATATGCATCGGTAAAACCTATTTTTTTTAGAAAGTGTCATGGTGGAAAGAAAAACAGACCACTCTCCCAACAATATTTCTCTATTACCAGGATTCTCAAATCCTTAGTTTAGTACCAAGAGGCTCAAATCTTTATAAGATATATTTATTCAGGAATTGATTGTAGACACCTAACTTTGGTATCTCTACCCTTGTCTGCTAGTGTGTGCATATTTTGCTATGGTCCTATCTAGGACCCCCTTTAATTAAATCCACCCCCTTAAATATTTAATAAAATTCCCACTTATTATCCTATTATCATTTAATTCTTATTAATTCACATTAATTAATTAATTCCAATTAATTTATTAATTAATATCCATATCCCTTGATTTTCCCTAGTCAAATTTCTATTTAGGATGCTTTTATCCTAAATATAAATCCCTGTGGATTTTCTACCCATTCCTATCTTCTAACTACCCATGATTCATCCCTAAACAACTTAATCCTACACAAAAGATTTAAAGTGCTTTTCCATCCTTAAAAACATGAAATCCTAACCTAAAGAAAAAAATCCACCCCATTGGGGAAACTTTCCCCGTGGTCGGCAGCGACCCAGCTTAGTAGCCATCAACCCTATAAAAATAAGTTATTTCTTTCCATGATGATCAGATACATGCAAATATTGGATATTTCTTATGACTTGTGAATTTAATCTTGTTCCTGAGCATTCCTACAATAGTTATAGACCTTTTGGACCTCCTTGGAATGTTCTTGCATTACTTGCAATAATCCTTCATTTATTATTATCCTCTTTGTGTTGTTTTACTTCATTATTTTCATATTATCATCACTTTTCTTGTGTCTAATGTTTTGTATGGATAAATCCACTTCAGTAGCACCAAGAGATCCATTAACAATCTTCTCTTCTAGCTTCCTTACTTATATGTTTCCTTTTCAGCTTGTTTTTCCTTCAGCTTTTCTCTAACTCTACTACAGTCGATGTAATCCATCTCGAGTCCCCGTTAACTCGGCCCTCTACAAATGTGCTTTCTATTTTCAGATCCATCCCTAACCTCTGCATGTGTTCTATATCTACCTCATCTTTCTAAAACCACCATACCATCTCTTTTTTGTATTAAAATTAGTCTATTTGTATCCCAATCGTAGTCACCCCACCCTAGTCATTTTTGACCAGGGTCCTAATTCTAAATCTATCCTTTTCCAATCCTTCCTTTCTACCATTTTCTAGTTTCTTCTCCCTCAGATTCATCCTACATGTTAACTCTAACATAAAAAAACTTTTTTAGTTGACATACCACATCCAGATCTCGTAGGGTTTACATATTTTCTTGTTGTTCAGATCTTTACTCCCATGTCATCGTTGACCTACTTCTACATGGTCTGGGTCATAGTCGATCCAGACCAAGTATCATTTAATTTTCATTTATTTATATTAAATTAGTATCTAGACCATATCTCAATTACTTTTAGATTTATTAGTATCTCTATTTCTGCATGAAATCTTCTTATTCATCTTTTACTTCTCTTTTTCTTTAAAACATGGGTTGACATCTACAAAAGGAAAGTCACACTTCTTAGAGCTGTCTTTGTTAGAAAACCCCTGTATATCTTATCTAACCATTCTTCTATTTAGACACTCTTATTTGTAGGTTTATCATCTGTAATAAGGATAAATTACTTGGTGCCCGTCCATCCATTTATATTGCACTTCTGAAGTACTATAAACTGTCCATGTTCTAAGTTTCTATTTTATTTAGTAGCTAGCTTATTAATTTGAATATGAAGGAAAAAATTGGAAAACATTCTTGGTACACCCAGTAGGACCACCCCGTAGGTGATCCTTTTTTGTTTCTTTCTATTTTTCTACTTCTTTTGTCTTCTACTAACACTACAGTGTGAGGCCCTTCTTCTTTCTTTTTCATGTTAGTTTGGCTGCGAGATTACTCTTCCCACTAAAGTTCAAATAAAAAGGAAAAGCTATATTCATGTATTCCTCATTTTTTCCCATATTTTCTCCTTGATCGAAATATCGCACTTCAATTTGGTTTTAAAATAAACTTTCATTTTTACATCTTGTTTTCTCACATAGTTTAAATAGGGGTTAACTTGCTACAGCTCACAATCCCCACACACAACCTAAAACTCACACATTCAAATCAACACATCAAAAAAATATCCTACCTGGTAGACTGATCAGGATCTCATCACCTAAGAAGAAACCACCTAAGACTCTCCCAAGCCAAAAAAATCCTAAAATTAGATTTAGACTTCCTTCTCCTAGGTACCCCATTATCCATTCCCTTTTCTATTTTTCACATTTTCTGAATTAAAAACAAAAAAAAATTATCTGCATGATTTTCTAGATTTAAATATGGAACCAAATTTTCCCCTAAATATTTTTGTACAAACATGTACAATGATCAATATCTCATCCTTGTCTCCTTCTAGCCCCATTCGTGCTCTCCTACTCTGTAGATCACGCCAACCAATAGATCTTATTCCATCCCCATTTCCTTATACCATCCATACTCCACTTGACAACACCATCACAATCACACCTATTGAAATTCACATCCCTCATGTATTAGATCTTCCCATCCAATCCCAACCATCTTATCTTGTTCCTTCTTCCCAATATCGTACATCCCCTCAACCAATACAATCTTCACCACTCCCTGACATTTTAAGACAACCCTTTCCTAACCCACCACCAACAAACCCATTTTCACCAACCACACTGAATAAATATAACCCATTCTCAATCATCACCATACATTTGAAACATCCTATCTTATCATCACCTAATCTCATCCTTGATATTATGCCCACAGTTCCTTAGAGAGATATCCCTACATCAACTATATCCACCATTTCCTTACTTACCACCTTAACTTCCACTATTTCTCTTATATCTACATCTAGTCCTAATCTTACCACATCTGCATTGGCTTCGACTTCACTCACCTCTTCACCCACACCTATCCTACCCCAAATTACTATGACTAGCCCATTATCCACATTTATCCCAAACATACCCATCACTACACTTATATCTACTATTCCAACAAATCCACCCATGTATGTATGGACATAATTATCTCACATTTATTTACCCATTCACATCTCACCTTATTTACTGCACTCTTCCATAGATAATATTCCCACATCCACCATTTCCACATCTACATCTACTATCAAACCAATCACACTTCCTCAATCTAGAAACATATCCACAATGCCTCCTAAAAAACCTAAAACAAACATTGATGGTATTCATACCTCTTCCATAACACCCCTCATTTCCACATTAAACAATTCAAAACCTATAGCAACTTCTTCTTACATAGAATTCATTAACCGCATGATCCAAACACCCCTTCTTCTACCTAGTATCCACAACTATGCATGTCATCAATTCTACACAAACATCTACCTCATCCACTTCATCCGATGTAACTCCCCCATCAACACCTATTCCACCATTACCCATTATACTATCCATAGAATCAATCATAGTTCCTCTTTTTGCACTTCTACCTACACCCACCACATTGACCATCATAGCCAAATATCCTCCATCATCATTTTATCCTCCCACATCCTTTGAAGAATATTAGAGAGGAATATAACTTGCAACAAACATAGGTGACCCTATTGTCTCATCTACACAACCAGACATTTATTCACTTCCTTAGACAAAATCATGAAAATATTTCTTCCCCCATCAGCCACAACATCACCTTCAAACCCACCAGTCAAAATCATTGTCATCCCCTCCAAGGGTACTCCCTCACAAAATTTTATCCAAATAACTCTTATAACTATTTAGACAACTTACATATATATTCTAGCTAAGAGATCCTCATTACAAGCCATGCGCACCTAATCTATCTCCTTGACACATTCATTTGGTCATTCTTTCCTCGCAAACCCTTAAGTGCTTCCCCTTATTCCTTTCCATTTTCCTTTTCCTTTTTGTTCCAGTCTGACCTTGCACACATCTTTTGCACATTCACCTTCTTCCTATAATCTTTTCATCCTGTGTGTGTGCCTTACAATTGATTCAATCAGCTAAGTCCCTGGCCCTCTCATGCACCCCGCACATTACATTGTAATAGTTTTTCCTTGACCATACATTCTTCACTGACCATTTTTCCCAACTTCCTCCCCCCCCCATGCGCATTGTGCGCGCATTCCTTCTTCCTTATTCCCACACCTCATTCTTCTGTACACATAATTTTGCACCCTCCCTTGTACCTTTCCATGCCACATCATTCTCTGACATGCTTAATTATGTCACAAGAAACTTATCAAATCTCACCAACAGGGAGCCGATTCTTACAACAAATCAATGAGTGACATGTGGCAGAAAAGATGAACATTTGCATAGTTGGCCATATTTTCATTCAATATGCATGTTCCACATGTCTTATGTACGCAAGAAGTCCTAGAAAACTTATGACAACCACATATTTTACTACAGATATCTAAATAGTGTGTACCTAGTCTCAATCGATAGTTGTTGATGTAGGCTATAGTGCTAGACATTCAAATTTAAATTCTCGGTGGATTTGGTAGGTGAGAAATGGAAAAACTTATTTGTGGACATTAATGAGCAGATCTGATTTCTCTAACGAGCCTATTTAATTTGATCTACCCTCTTTCCTTCTCCAACACACCAAATAGACTTGGGGAAGCACATTTTAATGATTACGGGTGGATTTACAGGAATTGAATGCTTCTTTGTTTTATTTCAAATTTAGTTTTTCCGTCCTTCTTCTCTTCTTCTTCCATGAATTCATCTATTAATGTAAGAGTTGGGATCATTATTAATGTTGGACATTCTGCATCTTTACATATTTTGCTAAGGAATTCATATTTTCTATATTTTGAGTCGTAGACCTCTAGATCTATCTCATGCATATGGATATCAGCCTATTTCACCATTATAACAAGCTTTGTGCATTTATGGGAGTAATGGAAGCATTTTTGTGACTATTCTATGTCCTAACGTGTTTGTATTCCTTGGTCTTGCCTTTTCTTTTGCATTGTGTGCTTATTGTGTCATTATATGTTCCTTATAGCTCCTTTTTTAGTTGTGTTCCATGAAACTGATCTAGTAAATACGTTTTAGTTGTGTTACACGTGCCTATCCTTCTTTCACACATTTCCCTTTATTTTATCTCAGAATAAATAGTGTTCATCCCTCTTTTTCTGGTGCTATCACATTTTAGTATAGTTACCTTTCATGTTATCCTTCTTCCCTGGTCCCTTGGCATTATTAGCTTAGCTTTCCCTTTCAACACTAGGAATAGAATTAGTAGTATAAATAGATAGAGGAACCGGAATTCTCTAGAGATCCATCTCAAGTGTGCAAGGTCTGAAAACTTGGAGATGGTTCCATTGTTGTCTCAAATGAATCGATCCTTCCAGATCTAAGACACAGGTGTAAGTTTGACGACCAATAGTTTCTGGCACGCCCTTGGAGACCAGCAGTGAAAGCTTAAATTTCATATTGCTAATTTCTAGTGTGGTAACTTAGTATTTATAGCCTTTGGAGGCTTATTTCAACACATCTGGTGACTCCCAATATTTCAAGAACTCTTGTTTTGCAGTCCTGAGAACCTTTTATGAGAAGATTACTACAGCTGAAGGATCCTTTAAATACTTCTAGTTATTCTCAAGAAACACATGGAACAAATATTCCGCGCATGGATCCCCATCTCTAGCGTGTTGTGTACACTCTATTCCTCCCCAAAATAGATAAGTGTGTCCTACCATGGCACTTCAAATTCCTCATCCTCAAGGAAATTCACCAGTTTCATTAGTGGAAGCCCATTCAATCTCAATGCTCAACCTGATATGCCAGCGGCCGTACTCAAAATTATTCCATTCTTCACATGAGAAAATCAAGTCACCCTTATTGAACACATTTAAGATGTGGCCAATGTATGCTCTATCTATCTGATTACACATGATGATATTGTTCTCAGGTTGCTCGCAACCTCTTTCAAGGGTAAAACACTCCAATGGTACCATGGCCTAAGACCTACATCTATTGCTACCTGGGATGAGCTTGGAATAAATCTTTGCAATTACTTTGAAGATAAATTAGATAATTTTTCACTAGTGGAGCAGCTGACTACAACAAAGTGTGTAACCAACAAGCAGACGACTGATTTCAACATCAGATTCAAAAAGACTTGGGATAGAATTCCTCAATTGGTAAGTCCTATAGCCTAGCATGATTTCTTATACTATCTAAGGGCTTTGAATAGTGACATTTCAGTCATGATTCAATCCATGGGAGGTATAACCTTACCTACTACCTACTACATACAACATTGCAATAAGGGCATAAAATAGTCTCATTCAAGCTAGTAAGTTGGCACCTAGACCTCCTGCACCCTTATTCTCATAGATGTATCTAGTGCCCTATCTTTCTATTTCTCCAGTTCCAGTGTAGAGCATGTAACCAGTTGCATCTAAATCCTACTCTAATGCACAACAAAAATAAGATGATGAATTGAACACCCTAATTAGAAACTTTTCCAATAAGGTTGTATAATTGGAGAAGTAGTAGGTGCAAGCCTATAGAGGTAGTTCCAATCAGGCACAAGGCCAGAGAAATCAACCTTGGAGAAATCAATATGGGAATCAAAGGTACAAAAAAAATAGAATAATGGTAGATGGCATACTAATGCACACTTTCCTTTGTAACTTATTCCTCCTACATAACCTCTTTTACTACCCAACACAATTTAGGTATTTATCCCAGTCCATAAAAACACGGTGCAGGATTCTGAATGGTGCTTTCCTTGCAATATGACTCATAGCCATTATTAATGCACTAATGTTGCACACACATAATCCTACATGATTTAGAATGCTTCCAGTTTTGAGCCTTCAACAAGTGCACTAGAAGCAGATAACTAAGAAAGGATAGAAGCTTATCCAGAGGAAAATTTAATGTTCTTTGGCACTGAGGACTTCTGTGCAATCAACCAAGTTATAGAGGATACAAGCAGACCACATTCCCAAGTTACGGACAACACAAGATATAAGAAGAGAATTTTTGAGTCTGGAAAATAGGTCATAATTCCAAAAACACATGCATACCCTAAAAATGAAAAGGAAGTAGGCAATACATCCAGTAGTAAAAGCACTCAAGTTTCCACACCCGAGACTCTGCACAATGCTCCTCCGGAAGTGGCACGTACCCATCCTTTGGTAGGTCAAGCCTCTATGCCAGCTAAGGTTCCTACCTCTATACTCGAGAAACCAAGAAAGGATGTTGATGTTCCTCAAATGTGAAAGTAAATGGGTTTTTCATTCATCATTGTGGACTAGATGAAAAAAACAAACGTAAATGTTATAATGTGGGATGCCCTGACCATTCCATCCCAACATAACTTGTTGCATGAAGCTCTGTAATAATATCTACCAAGAAGAGGAGAAACAAGTAAGTAAAGTTGTTAAAACCCCACCCTTATATATGTCCTTGATCATAGGAAAACATCTTGCCCATAACTACATGATTGACTCAGGTGCTAGTACTTTTGTCATACCTAAGAATATTGTTGATGTTTTAGGTCTTAAGTATAGCTCCCTAACAAAAGGAGTCTTGAAACTTGATGGTTAACCTATCACTACCCTAGGAATCATTTAGTATCTTGAGCTAACCATCCATGCATGTACAAGTCTAACAATAACTCAAGATGTTTCAATCATTGATATTCCCCCTTTGTTTGCCTTATGTTTGTCAAGATATTTTACTACTAAAATGGGTGGATACTTTTCTTTTGATTGGTCTCATATGTTACTCAAGACAAGGTATGGTATCTGGTTTACCATATAAGCTGAGCCAATATTTTCCTATCATGTAGAGTCATATTTACCATCCCCTTTCTAATCCAACTGTTTAATCCAAGAAGTACAAGCTTCAGTTTCTAAAGAGAATCCTCTTCCACCTTCTATTCCTAATCTAATACTTTATGAGTTAGTAGAGAGGCACCATAAATTTGACCCATGTGTTGAATAAGTAGAAGCTTATCAAACTGGGATTTGTACTTATTGCATTCTTGAAGAAGAATCTATGCTTCCACACACGCTCAAACAAAATGAAGAGAAAATTGGTCTATGGAAGTTATAATTTTATGGATCCAAAAGTAGAAATGGCATGGGATCAGGAGTCATTTCCCTTAGGGATGAGAAATTCTTATTCACTCACAGGTTGTAGTTTACATGTTCCAACAATGTGGCGGAGTATGAGGTATCGGTGCATGGTCTGATTATTAATGAAAAGAATAAGATTAAGGCATTGTAAATATTTGGAGATACAAAATTGGTTATCCACCAATTCACCAACAAGTGCATGAAAAATAATAAGCTTCTCAAATATTATAAACACTGAGTTTGGGAACTCCTTGAGAGATTTTTTGTTCTAAATTTATAGGTGGTGCCACACAAAATTAATAGGGAAGCTAATCAAATGGCCATGCTTGGTTCATAGTTCTCTTTTACTGAAGAATTTTTCAAAGGAAACACTCAACAAATTAATATGGTGATCAGACCATCCATTCCAGATAACAACACCAGCTGATAAGTGTTTGACAGTGATGCATAAATCATCTAATTCATTTAGAATGAAGATTAGCTCTCATCAATCATGCAAGATGACTTGCATGACAACTATGGTGACCAAGTGATTCAACTGAAGTCTAATAAGCTGCCTAAAGGGTTGATCACCTTAGAGAAAAATTTTATCCCTAATGACGATTTCAAAGGTGAAGAAAAGTATATGTACACCACACAAGAAGAGTGCTCCCTAGGTGCACAAAAAGGAATTTTTTCTCAGTAAATCTTACATGCACGATTAAAAATAGGCCTTCATATCTCTCTGTCAAAAATACAGTGATATCTTCTCATGGGAGTATGAAGACCTCAAAGGTTTTGATCCAAGTATTGCTCAACACTCCATTGACCTTGATCATGGTATTAAGCCCGTCAGACAAAAGCAGTGACTAGTCAATCCAAAGATAGAGCCCCTCATGATAAATGAATTATCCAAACTCATTGAGGAAAAAAAAATTCCCATAAAGTACTCTACTTGGGTCACAAATCTAGTTCTGGTGTGCAAGAAGAATGGTGAAATTAGACTCTATGTTGATTTCAGAGATTTGAACAAGGCATATCTAAAGGATCATTATCCTTTACCATCAATGGAGTAGAATCTACAGACTGTGGCTGGCACGTAAACATTATCAATGTTAGATGGGTATTCAAGTTTCAATCAGATCCTGGTCAAGGAAGAGGATCTATCCAAAACGATGTTTAAAACTAAGTGGGGAACATATGCATATTATAATATTCCCTTTGGTTTTTCAAATACAAGTGTAATGTTTCAACGTGCCATAGACAGTTCCTTCAAAGGTTACATCAATGAGTTCATCTTGTTCTACCTAGATGACATCACTATCTTCTCAAAGTAAAGCACAGATCATATTGTGCACCTAGAGAAATTCATTGAGAGATGCAAAAAGTTTAGGGTATCTCTTAACCCAAATAAGTGTAATTTTTCTATGGCACAGGGAAAGCTTTTGGGCCATGTGGTTTCAAAATATGGCATCTAAATTAATCATGAGCATGTTTCACCCATCTTAGCTCTTTCCCTACCGGCACAAAAAAATTCTATGCATTCCTTCTTTGGTAAGATTAATTTTGTTAGGAATTTTACTCCTAACTTTACAGGACTGGTAAGGCCAATCACCCTGATGCTCAAAAAGGACATAGATTTCAAATGGATAGTAGAAGGAAATGAAATTTTTGACAAAATCAAGCAATAGATTACTTGTGTGCTAGCACTCATCAACCTGAATTAATCAAAGGATTTTATTCTTTATGTTTATGACACTAATGCAAGTGTTGTTGTTGTCCTAACACAAGAAAATGAACAAGGGCTGGAACAACTAGTGGCTTTCTTCAGCCAGACGCTGAAGGATTATGAATTAAAATATAGTCACATAGAGAAGTAGGTATTCACCATCATGCACGCACTCAAGAAATTCAAGTGTATGCTCACCACAAATCATATCAAGGTGTTATTCTCCCACTCTTTTGTTAGAGAATTCATCATGGGAGCAGAAATTAGGGAAAGGAGAGCGTGATGGGTGATCAAAATCATGGAATATGATGTGACTGTAAAATCCAAAAAGCTGGTAAGAGGTAGCATGCTCTACAAGCAGCTTCTTGAGGACACACGAAATGAATATAAGACTTCATTATTTCTTGATGAATATCTCCCATGCACAGAAATTTAGAAGAATACAAATCCTGGTGCACATGACTAGAGGAAGGACATGATCACATTCCTTTCCAAGGGTGAATACTCTCCTGGCTTAAACAAGGAAAAGAGAAGATATATGAGGTTACAATCTACCCCTTATATTTTTATTGATGGACTTCTCTTTAAGAATAATCTTGATGGAATGTTGTTAAGGTGTATCAACAACGCGTAGAATGAAAAAGTGCTAGAAGAATTTCACGATGGATTCTCTGGTGGAAAATTCCTTGCCAAGACTACAACAATGAAGATCATAGTGGCAAGTATCTTTTGGCCTACTTTTTTTGTAGATGCACACAAGTGGGTCATAAAATGTAAGTAATGTTCCCTCTTTATAGGTAAGAAGATATTGGTAGCGTTTCCCCTCCAACCAAAATCTAAGCAGATTAACCTTTTACACAATGGGGTCTCAACTTCATAGGTATGATCAATCCACCTTCAATCTCTAGATGAAAATGGGTGTTGATAGCTAAAAAATTCTTCACCAGATGGATAGAATCGGTCATGCTCAAATAATTAACCAAGTCAATCATCCTTGACTTTCTCGAAGGTATAGTCACAAGGTTTGGAATTCCTTAAACCATTATCTCTAATAATGAAAAATCCTTTCTTTGCACTAAAATCACTGATTGGTCTCTAAATATGGGCATCTATCTAAAGATTCCTTCTAACTATTAACCCCAAGGAAATGGTTTTGTAGAATTAAGAAACAAGAACATGATCATAATCATGAAGTGCACAATGAACATCAGCCAACAACATTGGCATAAAAAAGTCTCACGCGCACTATGGGAAGATAGAATCACAATTAAAAAAGCAATAATAAATTTTCCTTACAATATTGTCTATGGAAAAAAGGTTACCCTTCCTTTGATGTTGGAGTTAAACTCATTAGCATTTTCCTAGCAACTGGATGGAGCTTGAAGGTGCAAACCAAAGAGAAATTAGAATGACAGAGCTGGTTAATCTTAAAGATTCAAATAACTATGTCACGATCAAGATGGAACAACATTAGCAAGCAACAAATAAATGGTTTGACAGAAGGGCCAAACCTCAAGTATTAAAATTTGGGGACTTGGTCTTGAAATGGGATGCTGAAAGAGCTAAACCAGGTGCCATTCAAAGTTTGATGCATTTTGAAGTGGCCCATACATCATAAGTTCATGCAAGGAGGCTAAATCTTTCAAGTTAACTCATCTTGATGGAGGCACGTTTCAAATCTTAGTAAATGGGATCTATCTCAAACCATTCCATTAAGTTTTCTACATCATTATATATATATATATATATATATATATATATTAGAGTAATTTCAATTCCTCCAAGTGTGATGCACACGCATTATTTTTTGTACATAATTTCTTTCTTGTCTTGTCCTTCTTGTGCACGCTCTTCTTTTTCTTCTAGGTGTCGATATTGTTTTAGCAGTTTGCAGGATTTAGAGTAGAGTCAAGAAATGATCCATCAAGTGACTTCAAGGGTAGTTCTTCAAAGCTAAAAATCAAAATTTCATGATTACATAGTAGAATCCATGCATAATGGATGCTCTAGGCTACTGATCTTTCACATGTAAGAGTTGGGCTCATTGTTAATATTGGACATTTTGGATCCTTATGCATTTTTCTAAAGACTTCATATTTTTTGTATTCTGAGTCGTAAACCTCTAGATCTGACTTATGCATGTGGATATTGACCTCTTTCACCATTGTAACAAGCTCTGTGCATTTCTAGAAGTAATGAAAGAATAATTTTTATACTATACTTTTTCCTAATGTGTTTGTATTCCTTATTCTTTCCTTATCTTTTTCATTGTGTTCTTTTTGTGTCATTCTACATGCCTTACAACTCCTTTTATAGTTTCATTCCATGAAATTGATCTGATAAACACATTTTCATTACACTACATGTGCCTAGCCTTCTTTCACACATTTCCCTTCATTCTCTCTCAGAACAAATAGTGTTCATCCCTCTTTTTCTGGTGTTATCACCTTTTAGTATAGTTTCCTTGCATGTTATCCTTCTTCCTTGGTCCCTTGGCATTGTTAGCTTAGCTTTCCATTTTATCACTAGGAGTAGTAGTAGCACTAGAAATAGATAGAGGAACCAACCTTATCTAGAGATCTTCCTCAAGTGTGCAAGGTCCCACAACTTGGAGATGGTTCAATTGTTGTCTCAAATGACTTGATCCTTCTAGATCCAAGACATGGGTGTAATTTTGTGTTATCTAAAATAAACCCCTTGCTTATTTTTTGGCTAACTATCTTTCATTATATCCTTCCTTGTGTCTCAGTCAATTTTTTTCACTTTTTAGGAACTCAAAATTTTCTAGAAATGATCTCATCAGATAGAGAATTTTCTCACCTTTCCAGAAAGGTAAAGTTTTCCTTCTAACTCCTTGTATTTTGAAAGTTATGGCTTGACAGAGTTTTTGAGGAAAATTTTCCCGGGCCAGGTCCGCCACCAATGAGGAGGCGCCACTTGTCAGCAGAATGGTAGGTTAGTGGAGGTAAGTTAGAAAACTTTCCAAACGGCTTGGTGGGGGCGCAAAGAAAATTTTTTGCCCAAATGACCACGAGCCAATAGGAGGTCACCACATGTCCATAAGGTCAGCGGAGATTGAAGTGGCGGGGTTTAAGTTGGAAAAGTGGTCAAAAAGGGCGCAAAGGAGAAATTTTTCCCACAGGCCCACAAAGGAGAGAAATTTCTTCGGGTTCACCACCAATGAGGAGGTGCCATGTGTCGGTGGAGTTTGGAGGGGTGGAGTGATTTTTGGCTTCTTTCCAAAATTCATAAAAAGTGCAAAGGAGAGAATTGGCCCACGGGCCCGCCAAAAAGGAAAGAAAAATTTGGAGCGCCCCCCATAGACAAATCAAAAGATGACACATGTATGAAGGCCAGCAGAAGTCAAGGGTGTGGGGTGATTTTTAGCTTTTTCCAAAGTGTTGCAAATAGTGTAAAAGAAATTGTTTTCCCGCGGGCCCGCAAAGGAAAGAAAAATGATTCAGGCCCGCGCCAAATGGGAGGCCGCCACGTGTCAGTAGAGCGGCGGGGCACCGAGCATTTTTGGAATTTTTTCCAAAATTCAAAAAGTGTAGAATGGCTATTTGAACCCATGAACCAATGGGAGGCTGCCATGTGTCAACGGAGTGGTGGGGGTGGATATTTTTGGGAAATTTTTCCCAAATCCAACAATGGGGAAAAATTTTGGGTTTCGGCCCACCGACCCGATTTTTTCCCTAGGTTTTCCCTAAATCTTCAAAGGGGTATATATTTTGATCCAGAGCTCCATTTTTCTCAATTTTGGTGTAATTGGAAAGCTATTGAAGTCCTCTACATGATGCGATCTTCAATTTTTTTGGTGGAGTTTAGTGAGAGAAAAATGAGAAAATACCTCTGGCATGGGGAAAAGAGCAAAACCGACATTCAACCACCATTTTTAATGTAGTATGGCTTCCATTCTTCTCCAACATGGTCAAAAATCTTGAGGAATGAAATTTTAAGGGTACCCATGTTGTTTTGATGGATTTTCTCAGTGGTTGAATTATGCCTTTCATTTTTCTCGTGTTTCTGCTTCATGGCTCGGGTTTTTCATTGTTAAAAGCCATTTTTGGGCTCATTTGTAAAGGTTGGAAATTTTTTTATGATTTGCAAGATCCTTCCTTCACCCTGGCAAGTGAATTTGTGGAATATCAGACCTCTTTTAGGACTGCAACATGTTTTCTGCCTCCTTGTTGTAATGCACTGTATTTAAAAGATGGAAATGACAATGCAAGCTCTGTGAATGAATTGTCAATCCTTTCTTGTGTTGTTTTCTCTATCTTGATCCTTCATTACATTTTTAGCAATTTGTTCATGATCATTGTTGCATTTTTTACAATCTATGTCAATTTTCAGAAGTAGATGTTCACCACTCCTTTCATGTATCACCTTGTTAGTTTAGTTTTCTCTTCTTTTTCTCTTCTATCCTTGTCTCCTTGGTAGAATTAGAGTAGGATTTTGAGTTAAACCTCTGTAAATTTCATGTATACATCTAATCAAAGGGGTAGAGGAACCAACCTTTAATCTAGAGAGTTTTTTCCCATTTTTGCAAGTCCCACACTTGGGGAAAAGATTCCATGTTATGCAATCACACTGGATGCCCATTATCAAACTAGAAATCTGAGAAGACATCCAGGGGTGTTGTGAATTTGCACTAACAATTTGATGACCAACACAAAACAAATAAAAAAACATTAGTACCTTTCCACAATGGTCCCTTGTGCACCCCCATAGCAATATATACATTCATCCAGCCAATACCAAACCTACATCATCTATCTTGGGGCCACATCCATCTATCCTAGGTCCACCTACTTCATCATGACCAATCAACCAATCCAAATCCAAACATTCTGAATCCCTCCTAGGACCAACTCCTTAATCGATAACACTCCCATCCACCAATAATTCCAAACCAAAATCATCTAACCCTTCTTCTTCCAAGACACCAATCACCATCAAAACTGAAAATAAAACACCAAGATCTCAAATCAATCCATCCTCATCCTCGACATCTAAAACATCTTCCAAAACATTTCCTAACACATATATCAAATCCTATGTAGAATTCCTACAACATATACTCTAAATTTCCTCTATCACACTTCCACCTATCAAGGAGTTTGATTTAGACCATTCACATTCATCATGGTTTGACCCCCACTACATTTACACCTACCATCATACCCTGGGTCATGACACCAAACCATGTAAGGCTTTACGAACCATCATCCATGATCTTATTGAGAGATAGGACCTTATCGATGACTCTCCTTCTATGTCTACCATATCATCCATGACCAATTCGAATCCTATTTCCACATCTCCATCTATATGAACCACTAGGCCTTCCCTTTATCCCCCCCTTCTTCCCACACCACACCTCCAAGTGAGGGTCCTCCCCATTTCATCGATATAGTTTTCCTTGATATAATTTCCCTATAATCCTCGACCCTATACCCCATCTATATTTGACATCCCTTGCATAAATCCTATCCCATTTCTTCCAAAATCCACTAGCTCATCCTCATCTCTCTTACTAGGTGGAGCACCTTCCCTTTGTTGTTGATTCTTCCACATCATATTCTTCCTCACCATCCTATCCCCACAACTTCTTTAATGTTGGGTGACTTCATCCTAGGATCTATCTACTTGTGGATTCAATCCTCTTCATACCTGAAATTATCTTATCCTATCTAGCTCACCCCATCTAGTCATATAAGAAAGTTTTATCTATCATCTTCTCCTCCTAAGACCACCTTCGTGGCCATATTTGTGCTTCCCTTGGGAGCACCATGCATCGATCTAAGGCCCACCCTCATGGCCATATAATCTCATCCTAAAATTACTTTAGCAACTATTACTATTGTTTTCCCAAGAAAACATGTATTTACGTAAACTTCATGATCCTTATCTGACTTATCTCAACCTACCTAAACTCAAAATTTTCCCAACCAAACCTTTCCATCTATCTTCTTACCTAAAATCCCCTGTCATAGACAAGGGAGTCTCAATATTATTAATCCTAGATCTTTGCAATAACATCATTCCATCCTCACTATAACTGAATATTTCACTAATTGGGTGGAAGTAGTTCCCCTCACCTCAACCAAATCTGGTCTAATCATTAACTTTATCTTCCAGCACATCATTTTTTTCTTTGGCATTCCTCATAAAATTTTCATGGATAACATAAATTCCTTTAAAAATAAAGATCTTAACAAGCTTTGCGACTCATTTAACATCCAATTCAGCTTCTCTTCTCCATACTATCCTCAATCTAATGGCCAAGATGAAGAAACTAATAAAAATCTTTGAAACATTCTAGTAAAAATTGTTAATTAGTCTGGTTGTGATTGGCATATCCATCTCCCTTTTCTCTTTGGGCTTATTAGACTATCATCCATACTTCTACGGGGGCTACATCATTTTCACTTGTGTACAGTTTAGAAGAGTTCATTCCTCTTGAATTTTAAATTCCATCTTTACATGTGTCCCTTCATGAATTCATCTTTGATGAAGACTATCGCTAAACATGTCTATCACAGTTTGAGTTGTTAGATGAGTGCCACCTTCTTAATCTTGAACACCATCGCTTTTATCAAGAGTGCATCAAACATGCTTACAAAAAACACATCAAAGAACATAAATTTAATGTCAGTGACCTCATTCTAAAATAAAATAAGAATGTCACTACTCTAGAAAGGAGCCAACATGGAAATTTTTTCCCTAACTTGATTAGACCATACATTATCACACATAAGTATGGGTCAGGAACCTATCGATTAGCCTACCTTGATGGTAAACCAGAAGTGTAACCTTTTAACACATTGCACTTTTAACAATTCTACTATTAGTTTGTCTTCAAATGAGCTCTTAGTTTTATCCTTAGATCATCTCTTCATCCTTAGCCTCTTCCATCTTTCATCATAGTGATTTGGAATTATGTGGTCATTTGTTACTTTCCTAGATGTGACATTAAATATGAGCACCACGGCTCTTCTCATAGCATATTACTTATGCATAGGTTATCCCATTCCGGTGAGAACTCCAGAATCATTACATCCATCATGCTCTCATTCACCTATTGGAACCATACAAAGGGTCTAGGGGTGTCTCTTGTACATTCATTGTCCCCTCCTAAGTGGTCTACTTAGCTATTCCTAGATCTTCCCCATGTCAAAATCAAAATCCAAGGATGCTCCAATCAAAATTAAAAGAACTCAAAAATAGACTACTCCCTCGAAGGACAACTGTTCATAATAAAAAAAATCAATCAAAATTAAAATCAAATCAAATAAATAGACCGATCCCTCAAAGGATGACTATTCTATATATTATATTTTCCATCTATATTAAATATGTCTAAAGTATACCATACCCTTGAAGGATCTATAACACTTTTATCATGACATTGAAGGATTCCTGCATTTATCATCCTTCCATTTTATTAGCATCGTAATAAAGCTTCTTGCATTGATCATCTTTCTTCTAACATTGCTCTTTCCCCTTTCGCGAAGCTAGGGCATAGATTTAGGCAACACTACTTATGAAGAGCCTCTTCCCATGTACAAGCTACATCTCAAACCCCTTTGTCATGTCGATATTAGGTTTATGAGTCCATCCCATCCATGTCTCTTCATGATCTTTCCTATAACTAACTATTGTTGGTTACATTCTAACACATGTTTTGGTTGCATGTTCCTTGCGTTATTTGAATTCCCTTTTGTTTACCTCCAAATTTTGAATGAAATTAGAGGAATATTTTATTTGTACATCCCTTGATACAATGTAGTTTCATTCATACCTATAGGTACATTGTTTTGTTGCATTATTTCCTTAATCCTTTATGCATCTATCTCTTAATTCATGTTTAAATGCATTTTTGTTATCTCAATCACATATCAATCTATCTATCTATCATGAACATGTCAACATTTAATTATTTTAATCAATAATCACATCCAAATTACTTTTCCATCCACATCACATTCTATCCATTCATCTCATTACCATGCTCAAATTCAAAAATAATATGTAATCCTAATCTTTATCAACCATATAACAAATTCACATCATCAATCACCCATACATATACAAATCCAAAGTAGATATACATAACCATCGACATCATCATCATCACATATATCAAATAATCAAGATTACATAATACACATATACAAAACCACAAAAAATCACACACACACACAAACACACACACACACACACACACACACACACACACACACACACACACACACACACACACACACACACACACACACACACACACACACACACACACACACACACACACACACACACACACACACACACACACACACACACACACACACACAAACACACACACACACACACATCATAAAGTCTATCAATACATCGTCACCCTATAATGGGGCTCTCTCAAAGAAAATATACTATCAAAATCAATAAATTTAACATCAGAGAGCTTGAAATATTTCCCCTATAAGGAAATTCCATTTTTCTATCTATCGGCCTCATCACCTCCACCCTAGCCCTCTCCTCAATGCGGTCGGGCCACACTCCCAGATGAACCAACTCCACCTGTCACTCTTCTCTATAAATACTCTCAGTATTGGAGTGTCCTTGAAAAATTCCAAATCATGATCCCCTCATAATACTTAGCCTTTGTGGCTAAGGATTTGTATTTATCTATAGAAATCATAAAATGAGGTGTCATCTCTCCTCCTCCCTCTGCTGGCAATACCATTCCGTGTCTTGTGTAACTATGTTCCTCTGTTGGATCGCAATGTCTCTCTCAAAGTGCAACTACTCCAGCTCTGTATGTAATCAATCCACCTCAGTGGGCTCTCATCCATCTCCGTCTCAGCCACCACCTAGAGCTTCCTCTACCTTAACCTCATATGTATCCTAGAATTTATAAGATAATACCCTAGTCATGCTGGCACATCATTTAGCCTAGACTAAGTGCTCACTCAAAGCGTGGAAAGGTACCAGGTCCCTCTTTAGGGTTGTTGTAACATGATGTTAACATGATGAAGATAGAAACATGTAGATTCATAACTAATCCATCATTCTATAGTGTAAGCTACCCATAGATCTATGAAAGAACAAGTTTAAATAGTAACCATCATTGAATTAATAACATGCACTAATCAATTACACATAATGACACTCAGATTCAGCCAATATCTTCCATATATTAATAAATATAGAAGCTCCTTATAGTACTATCAATTTATACCAAGGTGCATATGGATCTGATACACACATTCATATATCCATAATCATACATATGTAGATCTCTCTGATCTCTCTATCTCTCTATATATGTCTTTCTACTATGCACTTAACATCATATATATAGGGTGGAGAATTTCCCTTCACCGCTTAACTACTCTAGAAATAGATCACATGCTATTGATAGCCACACACCATTTAGAATTATAGCCACACATGTAATTGCGCTATCTATAGTTCTCTTGTAGTCAATTGAAGTGACAATTCTACTCTTAGATTGTCTCCATACATAGACACTTTAAACCACTTCTTCAAATATAAACAATGCATGGTGCGCACATCTCTGTACCATTAGTGTGTTTTACACCTCCTAAAAATAGATCTTCATGTTCAAAATCAACTAATTCCTGAAATCTGACTTGCCTTCTGCGAGCGGGTCCTTCCTATCCTTTCGTGCCTTTGATCTTGGCCGTCTATCATGTGCAGACTCCTTGTGTGATTTTTGACAAGTATTCTTTGATAAACATTACCCCACACTAATCTCATTGTTGTCCCAATAATGGATATCTTCAAAACTTTGAAGTAAATAATATCAATGAAAGAATAAAAATGAAGAATGTGAAATAATAAATAATGTATATGAGGTTATTCAAGTAACCTCCTCTATATCAGTTGATAGCATCAACTCTAGATACTCCTCCTTTATTACAGCCTCCAAAACCTATCATTTAGTGAGTGCCTGTTCCACTTTCTCTGGGATTTCCACAGCTATGGATTCTAACTCATCTCACATGATTTCCCCTTTGTCATTTTGCATAACCAACACAACACTAGACATGGATCTCATCCTTCCTTCCAGAGGGTCCATCTTCTGGACAATAAGTTTTCCAAGCTATTCCAGCCGATTCTTGTGCAGCTCTTGTGTTGTTGTTAGGGCCTCATGCTTCTATTTTACCAATGAAAACCTTTCTACGTGGCCCAATGTCTCATCCTTCATCACTTTCTAGACCTCATTTTTCTCTTCCAAGGTCTTAATGTTGATAAGTGCCTCTAGAGCTATGCATATATTCAAAGCTTGATATGTTTTCTTCAATACTTCTTGTAATACCTGCAATTGACCTTCATAAGATGCAATATTTATCATCGTAGATGTTTTCTCTCATTTGGCATCTTGTTCTGATCTTTCTGGTGCTCACATATGTAGAGTTTCATCTTCGAGCACCAAGTCCACCAACTTTCCCACATAGTGTATCACTAAAGGAAATGTTTGTGGTACCTTGGGTTCCAAGTGTGGCCTTCCTTTGATTACAGTGTCCCTAATCTCCTCTGCGATTCTTATGAATACTTCATTCTTCTTTTGTGCAAAATCCTTCTCCTATGTCAAGTGTGTTATCTCTTTTTCCTTTATCTTCAGCTCTTCGCGTAATGCTCTGATCGTGGTGGACTTATCCATGTTTCTTCTAGCCACTTCCGTAGAAAATTTCACCAGTGCATTGTTGACCTACTCATCTGACATGATGGTAGGCTTTACCGTCATGTGTCTAGCCTGAGGTGCCTTCTTTAGTCACCTCGAAATGCATGAATCTTCACACACATCAAAGTCAGGCTCATCCATGTGGGTATGAATCGACCACGATAGTTACTTTTGTGTACACATAGTTTCCATATATTCATCCATCAAATCCCAACCAAATAGATCCTTCTACGTGATCGTTCTCTAGAAGTGGGTGCGGAAAATCTTTCCTACATCCTCTGCATACCCCATGGCTAGTGGAATGTGCTCTCCAATTACCCTTCTAGACCTCTTCTACTTAGGAACTCGATCCTCCAAATTTGGGACTTACGTCTCCATGTCCTAAATATCTTCTGTAGTTGTTTCCTCTGGTCCTTTCTCTTCTTCTTCCTTCTCCTTTGATGCTTCATCCTTTACTTCTATTTTCTCTAGAAATGTAGGAGATGTAGGTGCTCTCTCCTCGGAATCTTCTGCCCCCTCATTCAACTTCATCTTCCTCCTCTATGTGGTTGATTCCTTTTATGGGGAGAGTCGGGGTAATTTGCGCATAGTGGTTAGAGTAGCACCTTAGGTCCTTGTTATCCTAAATAATATTTTAAACATGTGCTCCCCTTGGACCGCATTCAAGTCTTCCTCATCCCCTTCTTGTGGCTGAGTTGGTGTAACAACGTGCTCAACTTCACTCTGACTTGTAGGATGTCTACTAACCCTATGCTCCTTGCCACCACTATCTTTGTGCTCCTCCTCATCCTACACTTTGATTTTCTCAGTGGGCTTAGGTGTCAAGATGTTCTCCATTGTATACTTTCCTTTGGGTGGTGCTGGAAGTACGAACTCACCTTCCACATATTTTTTGTTCTCCATATTTTTCTTCAACTAGAGATACACCAATGCTACTCCCAAATCTGCTACAACCAAACTTATTGGCTTGATATTCAGCACCTCTGAAATGATCTTCTCTATATAACCACTTCTGCCAGGATATACATACTTTTTCCTCAATGTATGGTAGTCACAGTCTACTTTATCTATATTGAATATTATTCTATCAGTAAATCTATGAATAGATTCTTGAAAATACCTTGTAGTGAATGCGTAGGATAACTTGCACCAATGGCTCCATACTCCATCCTTCATTAGAAAATGTGTGATGTATAAATGCTGGTATATAAAAAATTGAACGTGTTTTCCCACCACTATTGGTAGGTTATTTTTTATGTGTCACTCTTTTTCCAAATGCCACGCAGATCCTATCGTACCACTTCTCTGCCCTTTACTTGACTTCATCTGTCATGGTCCCCTTGCATAGGTATTTGTTGAATCTTTCAGCTGGGGACTTGTTCTCCATGGGGTATGCCCATATTTTATCCTTTGGTCTGTTTGGGACTCTGATTTCCATGAATACCAATGATAGTAGAACAGCCCCAAAGCTGATCTTCCCTCCTGTGTACACTTCTTTGACTATTTTCTCTTTAATATAGCCTATAATGTTGTAAATTGTCCTTTCCGACATCCTTCGCACCACATGCAACCACATAGTGTTTACCTATGACCATCGCTCTTGATCATTCAACTTGGTAACCAGGTGTGTTGTAGCTTGTACCACTAGATAGTTCTTAAATATTTCTATGTCAATTCAGGTATCCCAAATCCTGTTTGGTCTTTAAAATCATAGCTTTATCTGTAAGGTCACTTTTTATGTCTTCCCCTGTGGCCTTTAGACCTGTCACTGATGAAGAAAGCGCAGAAAAAATTCTAACTCTGCATCCTACAAAGTAGAAGCAGTCTTCGTGAACCTTGTTTATGAGCCATTGGTACAAGGGCTCATATTTCCCAAAATATCGGAGTTCATAAAACTGATATACCCTAATTCTCTTCAAAATAATTTCACCTGCATTGTCATATATCGGTATGTCATCTGTCGTGTGTTTGTTTGTTCTAACCATGAGTAAGGAATCGCGATCCTTCTTATTCTCCAAGGTCCTATGATTATATTCACTCACTTTTCTTTTTCTAATGGGTGAATCCCTCTCTTGGCCAACAATAACTCCTTCTAGGTATTGCATCTCCAAATTATGACTTTCGGGTGCCATCTCTTCTTCCTCAATGACTACCTTCTTCTTTTCTTTTTTTGCTACTGCAGATGCCTTCTTTGGTGCCATTCTACCTTACAAATTTATCCTCTTCACCCTTGTAACTCCGTGAATCAAACCCTAACTCGATTCAATTATGCCCTGGGTGGAAACCTCATAACCTAACTCTTTTATATCTCACTGCTTCACTCAAACCCTTCACCACCAGGGACACAAGCTTCTTATAGCATAGATCTGGTTTTCACTCTTTGTTTCACACCCTTTACACCTTAACTTGATCACTCGGCTCTTCACACTTGGCTCTTCTCGTGAATAATCTTAGTTGCAATGGTAAAAATGAATTCACATCCCTTATATATTTTTTTCAAATTTTGATTCATTTATTACTTCTCACCTACCAAATATCCATTCATTGATTGACCAAATCTATTCATTCTGCGTGGTACATCTTCGCACCTAGCTATAACCTTCTAGCACACATTCCTACCCTTTAGTCACAGACTTCTCTTCAGCGTGTGCTCCTACACCCAAGTACATTGTCACTACACCTTCTCCTGGTAGCTAACATGGCCTCCACTTACCTCATGTTATATTGTTCTTTCATTCATCACCATCCTTGGTTATCTTTGAGAAACAATCTTCTTTTGACTTAAAACACACCTGTAGCAGCTTATTCCTTTCATCTTTCAATTCTCACAATCTTTTTCTTGGATAACGAAAACCACCCCACACTAAAAGTATGTGCAGTCCTCTGCACATAAACATTCTTCATACAATAATTAGCTTCATGCGTGAAAGCGCGCTTATTACACTAACAACAAATAAATTGAAAAATCATAGCGACAATGAAAGAAATAAATTAAGGAAATACTCAATTGAAAACCTAAACTAAATGGCAACACTACCTTATGACAAACACCAAGAAGACTTATTTATAGTAGGGCTTCAACCTACTCCTATTAAAGTAATCAGGTAGCTGTGTTCCATCAAGTGCTTCTAACTGGAAAGCACCTGATTCAAGTATAGAAGTGATAACATATGGCCCCAACCAATGCACTTTGAGCTTTCCTAGATGACACAAGAACTTTGAGTCATAAAGAAGTACCATTTTTCCAATCTCAAACTTCTTATCCCTTATGTGTTTGTCATGCCATGCTTTCTACCTGGCATTTTCCTACTTTTGAATCCATTTTCCTATGGCTTGAAATTCATCTAGCTGAATCATCTTTGTAATACATTCATCTAAATCCTGGTCATTAGCTAGACCTCTAGCACATGAAATGTGCAAAGAAGGTAACATAAATTCTATAGGGAGAATAGCTTCAGCACCAAACGCCAACTAAAATGGTGTGGCCTTGTTCAATCTCTTGTAAGTTGTTATATATTCCTAAAGCACAACTGACACTTTGTGATCCCAGTCCTTTCTTCCAACATCACATATTTTTGTCAAAGTTTAGCCCAAAATTTTGTTGAAAGCCTCAGTAGTTCCATTGGCTTGAAGATGATAAGGTGTAGTTTTATGGTGTGCAACCATAAACTCATCTAATAGGATATTCATTGTCTCATTCAAAAATGTGTACCTCTATCACTTGTCAAGCTTAAAGGACACCCATATATTATAAGAACATTCTCCCATATAAATCTACTTGTTGTAGTTGCCGTACAGTCTTTGTAGGCGTTGCTTTTGCCCACCCTGTTAGATAATCTATGCAAGTAATGATATAGTGCAATCTAGTCCTGGGCATGGATGGAGAAATAGGTCCTACAAAGTCAATGGCCCATTTATCAAATGGTTATGCACTATTAATTGGTGTCAAAGGAATTTCATCTTTTTTCCCTAGTTTTCCTAGGTGTTGATAATGATCACACGCCTTACAATAATCTTTGCAGTCCTTATACAGTGTCTCCCACAATAATCCAGGAATTAAGATCTTCTGGGAAGTCGCATCACCTACATAATGGCCTCCTGCAATACCACCATGAGCCTCTTTCATGACATCCTTGAACTCATGCTCTAATCCATAGCAGCATAATACTTCATCTTTACCTAGCTTGTACAGGTCACCACTGATTAACATAAATGGTGCCGCGCGTATAGCAAGATTCTTCTTTTCCAATCCTTTCATTCCTTCTAGTTTTATACCTATTCGTAGAAAGACACCAATGTCTGAAGTATTTCCATGGGTGTGCATTGTAACCTATACAATTTTGCATTAGACATTGTTTCTTCAATTGTCTATGTATCCTCTCCTGAATTGATTCTAGATAAATGGTCTGGTCTTGACTTACTTTTCTCTAACTTTACCACAACTTTGAAGTCAAACTCTTGAAATAGGAGCACCCATCTGCATATGTGCCCTTGTAAAATGGGATTTTTTACCAAGTACTTCAATGCCATATGATATGTGTAAAACACAAAGGGTGTTACTAACAAGTACTGTCAAAAATTTTATAATGTGTAGATCATTGACAAAGCTTCACGCTTTGTAGTTGTATAATTCCTTTCAACAGGAGTCAGCTTCCTACTAGCAAAATAGATTGGGTGATCTATAATATCTTTTCCAAGTTGAGCTAACATAGCACCAATATCCATACTAGAAGCATCCACATGCACATGAAATGGTTTATCCCACGATGGAAAGCACAGAATGGGCGTGGTAGTAATTTTCTCTTTTAATACCTTAAAGCACTGCTACGGTTCTCCCCAACAAAATGTACCTTTCCCCTTCAGCAATTCTTGCAAGGGTGCAACAATTTTGGCATACCCTTTTATGAATTTTCTGTAATATCCTATATGACCTAAAAATATGCACACCTCACATTGACTGGTAGGTTCTTCCAGGCCTAAAACGACTGCAACCTTGGCTAGATCAACGAGCAAGCCTTCCTTACAGATTATATGTCTTAACAGTATCCTAAATGACGTAGCAAATATGCACTTCTTGATATTCAAAGAGATACTCAGTTGTCTACATCGTTCAAACATAAAGTGCAGATTGTCACAATGATCTTTTACAAGCCCATATATTGTCCAATCATCTAGGTAGACCTATAAGAATTTGTGAATAAAATGTTTGAATGCCTGAACGACTATGCGTGAAAATACAACAGGTGCATTTTTCAATCCAAATGGCATCACATTGTAGGAAAAACTACCCCATTCAGTAGTAAATTTTGTCTTTTCTTGATCCTCCTGAATGATCCTAACCTGATGATACCTAGAAAATCTGTCTGTGAATGAATATATTTGGTGCCCTACAACTCCTAGTATTTCCTTAGTGAATGGCATAGGGAATGGATCTGTGATGCATACAACATTCATCTCCCTGTATTCCACACATATCCTAATCCGTCCATCCTTCTTGATACTAATCACCATTGGGCTAACCCATTCTAACTCATCAAGGGGCTTGATAATTCTAGATTTCAGCATTTTATCAATTTCTTATTTCACCTTTTTATGCAAATTACGATTCATTATATACGGTCTCTTCCTAACTGGTCTAAGCACCATCCTTAAGTTTTATCTTCATTTCCCCAAGTGATTCATGTACATCTTTAATTTCATTATATACTCGAGGGAATAAGTCCATAAAATCCCTAAGTAACTTGATGATCTTTTCTACCTATGAGTTTGACCAGTAGTCTCCAATTATGACCTCCTTGGGCTCAGTACCTTCATTGTCTTCATGGGTTTATGGTAGGCATGTGGATCATTGTCTATATTATTTAATACCTCACGCACCCCATGTGAAAGTTCAATATCTAGGTTCTCAACTTCCTCATCGTCCACATTGTAGACCATCTTTCCTTTCTCTTTCTCAAGGAAAATGCACTCAAGTAGTTTGGATTCTATCTCTTCATCCTTTTCAAAAAATGCTCTGGAATCTGTCTCCCTGAATAATTCCTAAATATGCTCTTCTAATTTTTCACTACCTCCCATAGTTAAGTGCTTGAAAAATTTTAATGCCTCTGCTACATGAGGTTGAGTCGAGAAGTATCCAAATTTCTGGATCATACATGCAATCAACTCTTGTTAGTTCCCAGTTTCTCTATGTAGTCCTGCATATACATACCAAGCACATGTGCATCCTTGGAGTGTGGAATACAATCTATGCACCTAGAGTGAAGGTGGTAATGCTTCTTGTCCAACTGTTCAAAGTCTCTCACACTGCTGAATGTGATGCTAAATAGGTTGATCACCATGATAAGTGCAGATTTGCGTTGGTGCATTATTTCTTATAAACCTAGTGGACAAAGTTATTTCAATATCTTCCCAGTTTATAAGATTATCCCTATGGACTATTCACCAGCACATTGTTGTCCCACGCATTGTATATACTAACATATTCCTTCTCATAAATGGATCTTCCCACTGCATTTCCATGGCCTTCAGAAAGGTAGGAAGATCTTTTGTCCCTGTATACCAAGGTATTGTGCTTCCTATCCTTTGAATTGAGAGAATCCTATTTGTGCATGTAACCACGCTTTTCACCTTACGCCCTACCAATTCATATGTACCATGAGCCCAATTGTCACAAGAAATACTCGTAGTATCACTAATATAATGAGAATCCTCCCACTGAAGAATTCCTTCTTTTGAAGGCTTGTTGACCTATGGGTCCTTAATAACATATATATAGACTCTATTTAATTCATCTTCAGAGGATCAACATAGGGTGTAGACTTCCCATCTGTCAAAGGTATCACCACCCATTCCTCCTTGTTTTCGAATCTGACATACCCCTTATTGAATCTCAAGTCAGCGTTATTTTCATAACACCAAGGGCATCCACGTAAGGCTAGAAAAATGTCTGCGTTTGTAAGTGCTAACACCCAAAAATCCCCAATGAACTTGGCCCCTTGTATAGTGATAGATGCATCTTTCAAAACTCCTATAGGAGTGGCCTAAGTACAGTTTTCCATGAATAAAAAATTAGATGATGGATGCAATGGAGGTCTCCCATTTGTACCCATGCATCTAATGTCAGAAAAATTACTTTCATGCCTGTATCAATCAATATGTTTCTCAACAGCAACCCATCCACAACAACATTCAAAGTAATTTCTTTTTCATAGTCAATGCTATCAAGGGGAAGATTTGCATGCAGAATCTACCATTTGGTCTCAGGAATTGAGCACGGAGTGTTCCCTTTTAACCAACCTCCTAACATTAGAATAATGTTCTCCTAGTGCAACATCTTGCACACCTCCCGTAGATCATCAATATCAATTTGAACTATCTCTGAGGCTTTCTTTGCTCCTCTAGGTACTGTATCTCACCTTGAAGACTCCTTATCACTTCCATGGTATCCTGGTAAACTTCCTTTTGATGAGCAGGATCTGGATACCTAACATGCAAAACCTCCTCCTTGGTTATCGTAGGCTTATGGTGCAATGCCTCTCACACACGTGCAGCTTCATCGCGTGTAGTGATTTTTACTATCAATGCCTCAGGTCCTTCTATTATATTGGGCATCCATTGGTCTTCTACCACGTGTGGGATTATAACCATCCCGAAACCTTTGTTTTCTTACTTATGATGCTTACTCAGATGCTCATATAAGTCCAAACACTCTTCATAGCTATGGTTCTTCTCGTAGAAAGAACATTCATTATTCTAAGGACATTTGTGCCTGTAGTGGTAAGGAGATCCACACATATAACATATTCCATGAGGAAACTCTCCTCTTCCTCTACCACGGCCTCATCCTCCATATCCAACATGATATCCACATCCCCTTCCATGACCTCCTTCAAAATACCCCTCATTCCTGTCATAGCGCATTTGATTATGATCCCGATCTTGGTGCTCATTATTACCCTTAGAACTGTTTTTTATACTTGTCTGTTGTATTCCAATGTCTATAGCATCCTTGATTTCACCAGTTAACTGAAAATACTCAGTATCATGGGTCATGGACTTGCAAATCTTTCAAAATCAAGATACATTCTTCCTTATCATGTGTTGTAACAAAGGATAGTGACTTGTATCATGATTTAAATGAAAAATCTTACAATCTAGTAGTACTGAGCATACAGATTTGTGAGGGAAACTACCCTTGGTGTGACCTTCCATTTCACAATCTGTATACCAAATTTCTTAGCATGTTTCATGGGCTGAATTTGCTGATAGCTTCTCTAACTACTTTTTCATAGCTGCAATTTGTGCCTTTTAAAATTGCTTAACACCAGTGTCAATGCTCCTAACTGCCTCAACACATAAAGTTTCTTCCAGTGCTTCACGCGGATCCATGTATGTCTTATGTGTCAACACCCTCCTAAAAGGTATAATTAATCCTCCAACAAACCATTGTGCATGCTGGATAATGTGGATATCATAAGAAAACTTAGATAGAAGTGTCTTAAACTGAGAATCACACTCACGTACACTCTTTGTAGTGCCTTGCTTCATATCTTTGAGTACACTTATACTCTTCTACCCAAACTTAGGGATGTGGAACTCTTTCAATAAAGCATCCCTCAATGTTGCATAATCCATGCAAGTTTGATCAGGGTCAAACTTCATATACCAGCTGTCCATGTGCCCCTGTAATGTAGTAGTAAATTGACCTACCTTTCTTTTAGCAGTTGTAATCCCTTTAGCGTGCCACAAGATTTCACACATATGCACATGTTTAGAATCATCCTCTATACCTATATACTTCGGGAGATGAAGAGACATCTCCATATAGATATTATGTGGTTTTCCAGGCCTTGACCACCTAATCTGGAACCTCCTATGTTCCCTCTACATCCAAAACCACTAGATCCACTAGAACTAGAACTACCTATACCTCTTGATCCACCACCAGTAGGTGGAATAAGGCCTGTAGATGTACTCCCCTATGTTTTGATAGTATTACTATACATAACCCCTACAGTATATGAAGCAATTCCACTTCCAGAGGTGAGTACAGTATTCTATGTGCTTACATTATATGTAGATGATGTGCCCAAGAATGCTCATCCAGATGACATTGAAGCCATCTATACTACCATTAATATACTTGATCCCTAACTTACTCCTTCTTTCCTACTTCCCAAGTTAGTTAGTTTGTTACTTTTCATACTAGATACTGAAAAACTAAGCGCAAAGGCTAGGTCACCAGGTTAATTAAGATGCGCACATGGGGCCCAAGTAGTCTCTGCTGGTGCACTTCCATGTGAGGACAAGAATGGATCTCTATCATGATTTCCAAGATGGGGGAGTTCCTAATGCTCTGGCTCCACGTCTTCTACGTGAGCCGTAAATCCTTCACGAGCTAGCTCTCTCCTCAATGCCATACTTTCTACAACAGAACATTGCTTCTCTATTTCCCTCTCGCATCCCTCATTATACTTAAGCCGCCTTTCTTCCCTCTACTTTTCTACCACTAGGTCAACCATTTTAATACCAAACATGTTCCTTCCTTCACGTGTGGTGAATTTTAGCTAGCCATTGGTTTACTCTCCAGGTTCAAGGTTACTGTATGATAGAAAAGTGACATGCGAGGATGATAATCGGAAAGTGACTTTCCCCGTACCCAACATCTCGAGGTCATGCTGAGATATCTAGTGGTCTAGACTACACGTGGGATTTCAATAAGCTATTTAGGTAATCTTATGTCATCAACACGCAATAATGGGATCTATGAATCTAAGGTAAAGAAAGCCCTCCTAACCTGAACCGGTGTGATAGATCGTTTGGCGAGGATATCTTCTCAAAGGCTCTAATCAATATCAGGATCTGCCATGATCTGATCTATGGGTTGTAGAATACGTGGAATATAACCTATGGGTGCTTCGTATATGTCTCCCGACAAGGTCATGAAAATGGAATGGCTAAATATGTAGTGGATCTTTTGGTGTTTTATGGACAATTCTCTAGTCTAGTCAAGAAATCTTTAGCTTGATTAGCTGCTACGATTAATAATGATAGTTGTGTGATAATGTCTGGTGGGAGTGGAGAGGACCTAAACACTAATGTTCACAAACCAGCATCAACGTTGGATTGATTTGTAAGCCGTTTGGGTTGTGGGATCTTCGGATCATAACCATAAGTTTGTGGTTGTTGTTCACCTCCTATGGTCATGTGAAGAATCAATCCCTTCTTCTAATCCTGAGTATCCAATAATCATATGCCTTCTCGGCCTTTATGTTTAGAACTAAAATTTTCATGATTTTCTTAGAGTACCTAACAGTTGTTCTGGCAACTTGGATATGTAACCTAGTGTCTATATCAACGAGGAGGTCTCCTGCATCTGGCTGTGGGACTAGTGGATCACAACTGAATGTTTGTTCTCTTTCAGATCCTTCTACATTCATATAGATGTCTATCAAGGTAATTTATAATTTGGCTGACTTGACCAAAATGTATGTACTTTTTCGTCTTCTATGTTTAATCCCCTTAACTGTGAGATGATTTCTAGTAGGTCTGTTGTTGCTCGGAAGACCTGTATTATGAGATTTTGGTCTATGTCAGTTATTGCTACAAAATTATTTGGTTGAGGCATGATTGGCTCAAAAATGTATTCCCTAGGCTCCCTAGGTCCTGTGTTTTTCATACAAGATCAATATAAGCCTAACTCAAATGAAATAAACTAATTATGTGAGATATATCTACAACATATATATACCTCTATTTTTGTATTTTTAATAAGATTTTGAATGGAAATGAAATAAAAACTAATCTAATATATTTAGAAAATGACAACTAATCTAATAACAAAATTAAAACAAACAAAGTAGCCTGGTGTAGCTACTTTCCTGTGCAGTTGTGAGTTTATCCTAAATAACTAGATAGCTCATTAACTTAATTGAAACATTCTTGATCCTACCTCAGAAGTGAGGAAAGAATCATATCTTCTCAGAAACTATCAATTCCCACAGCTTCCCTGGCAATATCGAGAATGAATTTTAACTGAAATGAAATGTTTCACTATTCTATTTGATATATTTTAACTAGAACTTTGACAGATAGAACCTGGAATTTGTAGAATAGTAGCGAATCTAGTAGTGTATGAATTTTTCCCCTCAAAATGATCTCCTTATTTCTTCATGTTCACACAAATCTAGAAGAGAGTGTTTATGCTAGCATCAACAGAAGAAGGTATTCAAATAATGGTAGCTTTAGATATAGACCGAATATAATGCGAGTAAGAGAGGGACAACGCAAGAGACAGAGCTTGGCATATGTAATTCCTAGAGGGATTTATTGTGGGGATACAACGCATGAGTACTGAGAGATTCTAAATTCACCTTCTGTGAAGAACAAAACATACAAATCTAATGGATGCAATCTATAACTAACACTACTTTTCTCTAAACTAATTCGTATGGACAACTATGAACAAGATTGAAGCAAGAAGATTGAATGGCTTCTGAAAGCAAAGGAAAAACTAGCATGGATGTAAACATGAAACAAAATGAGCTCTAAACAAGAAATTGACAGACTAAACAATGGAAAATGAGAAGTTGAGAGGTAGTTTTGAAGGGCCATTTGCTTGAAAATAAGTTGGCTATTTATAGATTTCACATTCACCCAAAGGTGATTCCCATTAGAACTCTTTTACCATTAAACAATGGAGAAACACTATTCCAGGGGACATAAAACATTAATACGAGCTAAGGTGGTTGAGAAAGTTGGTGAAAGTTGAAAATTACGCCAGTCGTGATCAAAAGAACATGATGGAAAATGTGTGAAGGAACGCTGCCCTGAGCAAGGTGGCAGTTATAGGACTGCCACCCTGAGCAGGGCGGTGGTTACAGGACCACTGCCCTGCCAGGGTGGCAGTTTCGTCACTAAAGGGTAAAAAGATAAGAAATGAAGGGTAGAGGAATAAAAAAAAGCACATAGAACATGAATAAATCATTTGGGATGCTAACATATACTTTGTGAGCTTTTCTGGATCTGAACACCTTGCAAGGTGACCTGTATCATCATTGGGGCTTGTGTAACATCATTCCGGTTGTACAGTACCCTATAATTTTGGGTACGTACATATTTCCCTCTCAGAGAAGTATTTTAGCCATGAAGAGGCGTAAAATGATGGGTTCAAGTATGGAGGTCCCAAAATGGGAAGTTAGAAATTATACCTGACACGCCCGTGTGTCGAAATGTCGTCATCTAAGTTCCTGATACCTGCAAAATGGAAAGAAGAATCAAGTGTAGATAGACAAAGAAAATAGAAAAATAAATTCTAAATTAGTATGAGATGAGGACTTACCATTTGTGTGGGGATGAGAACTTACCTCTGTTGGCACTCCAAACCTACTAAAGGGGCACTCGAAAATGTGTCAAAACACTATGTATACATAAAATGGGACCATTTTCCTATTCATTTGCACATGTTGATTTGATACTTTTTGAGCTCTAGGACCGATGGTGACGGTTTTGAATGAGAATATAGTTGAAATGTTTGTATCCAGATAGCTATCATGCCTTCACAAGCAGAACCTCAACCCGTGAAATCTTAGGTTAGTTCTTCTTGATTATTCATTTTTGCACCCTAAATGTAAAAATATGAAAAATTTGTCGTGGGGGGGGGGGGTATTTTTAGAAATGTTAGTTTTAAATGTGTCTCTTAGGGGGGGTTCCTAATGGGTAGGATTTTTTTTTAGTCGAAATGGTCATTTTTTAGCATTTTCAAGCATTTTAGGGCAAGTGACCCATTTTTAAATGTGGGACAGGACTGCCGCCCTGAGCAGGACAACGGTTACAGGACCGCCACCTTTTAAGGTGGCGGTTATCCTCAGAATGTTAAAACAACATTAATTTGAGTTCATTTTTGCATTTCTAGCATTCTTACCTACTTTAACAAATTTTTTTAATGCAATCCTGATACTAACTTGCTCCTTTTTGCGTGTTTTTGTGTGTTTTGCAGAAGAAGGAAGAGTACAACAGATGGAGCCGAGAGAGAGAGAGTGATTAGCTTCCAGTAGTGCTAGATGAAATCTCTTAGGATGAGAAGGATACTCTTCAGAGGGCAAGAATATTGAGGATCGCAAGGGTCCCCAACGTTACCCCTACCAGTCACATACTGTGTGACGTATTTTATTACCGGAATGCAGATCGGAACACTTTCTGATTTCCAGGTGTCAGGGGTGAGTGGACTATCACCTTAAAGGATGTCTAATGTATTTTGGGAGTCTCGATTATTGGAAGGAGACTTTCATTTGATACAGCATCATCCAGAGCTCAAGTGACTCAGTGGGCCACTTATATGGGAGACACAGTTATCTCCACTTGTTTGAAGAAGGGGGTGAAGGTCCGTTCTATTCCTGGCTTTCCCATCCCTTTGATCTATCAAACTATTATGGGAATCCTTGCTTTGAGATTTATCAGAGACAAGGGAGGGGATACTTTACTCTACTGCTGGGCCCCCATCATCACATAGATTGAGGCACATGGTAGGATCTATGCCTGGGGAGACGATATACTTGGGACCACCTATCACGACTTGTACAAGATGGTTCAATTATAAGGACAGTTTTTGAGCCATCCGACCTTGGTTATGAGATGGGTCTATGAGTGTATCATCCCTTATGGGAGAGGCATAGAGGTGGCAGATCCCAGGGCCATGAGGTCAACTAGATGGACAGAGATGTCAGTGCTTAGAGCACCCCACCAGCCAATTACTTCCCTGACTACTGAGGATATGGAGGCCACACATTATCATTCCATGGCAGGGTTGTGGGGCGAGGATACCTTCATTTTGATTTCCTTCTCTACTACAGGGCATCTTGTGGACAGGATGGGGAAGGTAGAGACACACCCCTTTGATCGAGTGCCTCAACAGTTTGGTCTAGCTTACATTGATATGCTTCCCCTAGTGGTGCTAGTGTTCAGATCAATCCGGGAGGCTAGTGGCGGTGTTAGGGGTTAGGTTTGGACAGTTGTTACTCATGGTGTCCCTGTTGCAGCCAGGAGGGTAGTACACACTTGAGTGAGAGTCGGTGCTCCTCAAGCACCTTTACTTTAGATTACCATTAGCCCCGCCCACAGCAGTGATGACCCTATTGATATAGACTCTGAGTCTAAGGAGTTCACAGGGGGAGAGATAGAGGAGGAGACCAAGGACATAGAGGTTAGTGATTTGGGTGAGGGAGAGGATAGCGATCCCGAGTGGCATGACACTCAAGATATTTTACAGGCCAAGAGGACAGAGTACAGCGTAGAGAGGGTGAATCTTGTCTCAGAGGAGTTACATTCTCAAGACTTAGGTGGAGAGGACGAGTCTATGGTAGGATGCTATGCTGCCCCAGACATAGGAGGAGGACATCAGTTAGCGGCGGCATCTGTGGCAAGTGTTGATCCTAGTGATCCCTCTTGGAGGCATGGAGATCCGAGTGAGTTTTCACTCTTCTTTTAATATTTTTACTAGCTAGGATTGCCTTAGTTGCTATCTCTCCTTTTGTTCATCCTTGGTTTCATCTTTTGATTATTTTCTAACTTTTTTTTCTCGTTTGCTTGCAGAGACTGTTGATGAGTGGCAAGACTTGATTCCCCAGGTATGTATTGATACCTTGATGCTCCCTATGGAGAAGACTCGTTCTGAGCTATCCGCGGATGTACGGGAGCCTTTAGCAACTGGTCGGCATATCAATGTTTTCTCCCCCATTTGGCATGTGGCCAAGATGGTGACTTCCCTCCATACTGAGTTATCCTGGTATAGGACTATAGAGTGCCTAATGAGGAGCTGCTCTCATAGCGAGGCTACAGCTACCGTTCGGGACCGTGAGCCCTTAGTGCACTTAGAGCGCTGGCGTAGCCAGAGTCCTAGACATGGTTGTTTGCCTTCTGAGGGATCCCAAAGGGATTAAGAGGCCACTTGCCTCTTCTTGAAGTAACTCTTGTTATATTGTTTTATATGACCATTTTGTATTTTCTGGGCTCATTGAGCGTTTTGACCATGCCTAGTGCATGATGGCATTGTACATGAAACCTGATTATATATATGCATCTCTTTTTGGATCTAGATCTCTTTGTACCTAGATTTTTGTGATTCATTTTCACACGTATACTAGATGTTTATAAAAAAAATTATATGCTTTTCAGAATGTATGCAATGGAGAACAAATATCACAAATATTTTCTTTTTTTGTATTTCGTGATGCTGATGCATGATTATGTGGACACTATGTGATCTTGAACTTTAGTTTCTATAAGCAATTTTATGGTACTTCATATTGTTTTGAAAAAATGTAATGACGAACTGGTATGATGAGCAGATGCACTTTCCCCACTCCTAACTCCACGCAACTAGTAAGATGCGAGGACTCACCACCGAGAGCTAGAAAGGGCGCACGCTATGAGATGTGTTGAAATGGTAATGATGGGAGATAGACAAAGAGTTGGTGGAACCAAATTAGGACACTACAAACCTACCCTACTCAAGTGACTCCATAGTTTAGAATGCGACTTGCTTTACAGTTTATCTAGACTTAGATCCGTAGATGGCCACTTGGTTGAAAAAAACTGGTTTTCAGGGTTTTGAACTCTCTTAGAATTTCAGACATCTGATTCATTTGTTTTTGAATCAAGATTTCAAAGGTTTATTTGAACTATTTTCTTATGACCTTCAACGTTTACTGTCAAGAGGACCCCCTACACCTTGCCCCATGCTACTAGTAGGAAGCATGGGCTTATCACCATGGATAAGGCATAGGTGAGTAAGGGCATTCACATCCTTTCCCAACCGTACGTCACTAGTAAGAGATGCAAGCTCAACACCAAAGGTTGGTAGGGCAAGGAAATGTGTAAAAGTAAAATTTTCTATTTGATCTATATTTGACTTACCTACCTAAGAAAAATGTCAATATGTCCTTATTTCCAAAGAGATATATATACGGGATAGATGTGACACCATGAAGCTTCTAGAATAGACCATAGGCAAGACACCTATCCTAGGAAGAAACCAAAAGTGAGAACAAGCATGCAGGCCTTGGTATGGCTACTATTAAGACTTTGTCATATCTAGCTTTAATTGATAAAATGATTCTAAAACAATTGATGATGTGATGAAAATGAAGAAGTATGATTTGAAAGCTCCTACCAATACTATCAGAATTTTGTAATGAATTACTTAAGAATAAGTCCCTTGATCACCAAATTTTATGAAATGAGTGAAGAAAATGAACCTATCTAAATGAATATGTAATGTAGGTATAATTATACAAATAGTGTCGATGCTTCATGCGTAAAACCATTTAAGATGTAAGGAATTGACTTATTCACTGAATTTCTCACCCTCTAGTGTGCTCAAGAGATACGCAACATTACCATAGTCCTTTATGACTCGATATGGGCCCAACCATTTGGGCCGAAACTTTCTTCCTTCGCCGGTTTTCTTATCGCTCCGGCTGTCTAGTCTTAAAGCTAGATATCCTTCATATATTTCTCACTCATAGACATTGTTGTTATACTACCGGCACATCTGGTCAACATAGGCTCTATGCCACTATTTTACATTTAGACTAGCCTCATCTAGGATTTCTAGTTGGGAGAGGTGTTCCTCCCTATAAGATTTTTCATCTAGAATCTATTGTAGTGAGATGCAGAGACTGGGTATTTCAACCTCAAGCAGGAGAACTACTTCTGCCCTGAATACTAGTGAGAAATAAGTTGCTCCTATTGGTGTTATTATTGAGGTTCGGTGGGCCCAAAAGGATGGATATAATTTTAAAATGCCAATATCATTTGTTTTCTTTTACCATTTTGAGGAGAATAGCTTTCAACGTTTTGTTTGTCGCTTCAGCCTGCCTGTTGGCTTGAGGGTAGTAAAGAGAGGCCGTGTGATGGTTTATTTTGAACTTGCTATATAGCTCACGAACCTCATCATTTTTAAAGGATGTGCCATTATCAGAGATAATGACTTGTGGGACACCATACCTACAGATAATTTGGTTCAAAATGAATTTGGCGATCACTAAACTTGGTACAGTGGTGAGAGGTATGGTCTCTACCCATTTGGTGAAATATTCTATGGATGTGATTATAAAATAATGGCCATTAGTTGATGAGGGAGAGAATTTCCCTATCAAGTTTAGGCCCCACATGGAGAAGGGCCACAGAGTTGCTATTGGTTGCAGGGATTGTGCTGGCATGTGAATCTCGTGAGAGAATTCTTAGCATTTTTGGCACTTACGTACAAATTCTACAGAGTAGGCCGTAAATAGCCCATCCGATGTATTTTTTGAGTGGTGGCATGACCACCAAAGTGGTCCCCACATATCCCATTGTGGGATTCATGAAGAATCTTCTTGGATTCTTCTATGTCGACGCATCTTAGAAGCATGTCATCAAAGGCTCTACAATAGAGCACTTGGTCTAAAACAACATATTTAGTGGCAATAATGCGTAACCACATTCTTTGTTATGACGTGGCACTTTCTGGGTATGTATGGTCCATGATAAAATTGATGATATCAGTATACCAGGGACATGTAGAAATGGGGGGTCTGGTTTTGACAAATTATACACATTCATCGAGAAAGTCCAGATCTACAGGCTCATCTCCATCTAGTGGATTGTCATCTAACCATTCTGTAATGATTTGTCCTTTAACAAATTTTTGGTTTACAAATGTTAACTCAAATTCTCCCATTAGGGTTATGAAATGGCCAGCTTTTCTAGATAAAGATCCTTGTGTAAGAAATGTTTGTAAATGGTGTATCTTTACAATGACCCTTTTTTCCTAGTTTAACATGTAATTTCTCAAGAATTTTTTTACAAAAATTATGGAAAGGTACTCTCTCTCTACCTATGTGTAACGTGTTTCATAATCGAGAAATGTTCAGCTAATGAAATAGATAGCGCATTCTCGTTTGTCATCGTCTTCTTGAGCCAGCATGCAGGCCAGCGAGACATGAGTGGCTCATGAGTATGAGATTAAAGGGTGGTCTAGTCTGAGAGGCATTAGCGTGGGTGGTGACAACAAGAAGTGCTTAACTGCTTCAAAGGCCTCATTGCAATCTTCAGTCTAATCGACACTATAATATTTCTTGAGTAGATTGTTGATTAGATGAATGGAAAAGCTTAAATCTGGGATGAACCTTTGGATTACACCGAGTTTCCCAAGAAATGTCCTGATTCCAGACTCATCCGAAGGTGGGATCATTTTGAGGACAACCTGTATTTTGGTCAGATCAACATCAATCCCTCGTGAAGATATAATGTATCCTAGAATTTTGCCTCCTGTTACACCAAAAACACACTTCTCTGGGTTTAATGTGACACCATACTCAATTAATCATGAGAGGATGACACAAAGTACTTTCGGATGATCACAACATTTCTTGGCTTTGGCTAACAAGTCATCCACATATGATTCCACAATTTTATGGATAAGATCATGGAATATATAAGGCATTTCCCGCTGATACGTAGCGTTGGTGTTCTCAAGACCAAACGACATGACAGCATAACAATAAGTTCCCCAGGGAGTTATAAATGTGGTTTTGGCTTGATCTTGTTTGGATATTTTGATTTGATTATATCCCGAGAACCCATCCATGAGAGACAAAAGCTCAAATCCAGCTATTGCGTCAATGATGACATCAATGGATGGTAATGGGAAATCAACCTTGGGAGAAGCTTTGTTAATATCCTGAAAATCTATGCAGATGCATATCTTCCCATTCTTTTTGAGAACGGGGACGATATTAGACACCCATTGTGAATAATCAACTGGTTTGATGAATCCTACTTGGAGAATTTTTATTACTTCCTCTTTTACCATGAGAACCACTTTTGGCTTCATTGGTCTTAACTTCTGTTTAATCAGCTTCGCATCTGGTTTAGTGATAAGATTATGTACCGTAACTTGTGTGCTGTGATACCTATCATTTCTTTATAATTAAATGCGAAGGCCTTTTGATGTTATTTGAGTATTTGGGTGTGTATTTCTATTTCTTCTGGCGTTAGTGAGGATCCTAACTTCAAAATTCTTGGTTCTTCCTCCATTCCAATGTTTATGTCAATGGTTTCTTCTATTAAAGAAGTGTTACCTTCTTCAAATTTAGGTGGGGCTGGAGGTAGTTCCAAGCTTTCTCCACTTTCTATCTCGTAGATATCGAGATCTTTCTATGGAGGAGACTCTACCGTGGGATTTCCAAAGTAGGAAGAGGAATGTGGTATTAAGGAAAGATCAACTATACTGTGAGAAAGGTGTAGCTCTGCATAGGCATTTAGATATTTGAGAGTGACTCTATTACTATCAACATGATGTAAGGTAGGAGATTCATTCTTAGTTATATGTGTTAGAAGAGGGTTTGTTGACATTTTCTTTACCAATGGTTTAGTACGAAGTGATACCTCAAAACTTGTATCTTCTAACTCATTACTTGGGGTGAAACATGAAGCTGAGGTTGCTATTGAATCTACAAGAAGGTTTTGTTCGCGTGGGATTGCTTCAATGGATATGAAGTTGAATCTTTTGCTTAGATATAATACCGCTGATTTATAGAGCTGTAAGTGCTTAGCTCTAGTCTCATATACTTCAGAGATTTGGTTTGCAACTAACTGCGATTCTCCTAACACTCTGATGTCATTAATACAAATCCTTTTGGCTATGATGAGGTTGAGGAGGAGGGCTTCATACCCAGTGTCATTTTTTGTACATTCAAAGTTCAACTTAAAAGTAAAAGGTAGGATCTTTCCCTCAGGAGAAGTAAAGATTACACCTGCCCCGGCTCCATAGTGACATCTAGCTGCATCGAAATGGAGATTCCAATATTTACTAGGAAAGATGGATGTTGGGACATTCTTCACGTCTGTTTCTTCTATTTCGTTTACTTCTACCATGTAAATTTCCTCCGCTGGAAGAGAACCAACTCCTAGGGTACATCCCATACCTGCAGAGTCAAATGGTAGGAATATTGGTAGGTCTTGTTCTAGTAATTCGACAATTTTTGTAGTAGTTCCTAATGACACTATTTCTACAATGTTAGCTTCATCCTTGAGGGCTGGGATGCTCTTGACTAGGTTCATAATTTCTAGTTCCATTATAGGTATTAATTTTTCTTCTGGTTTTGAGTCAATTGGTTTGTTGGGATTTCAAACTCAGAGTGAACACCTGGTCTTTTCTTCAAGTCTACTAGGTGTATGTCGACTAGTTTTGGGTCACCTTTTGCTATGAATATCTTTCCTAGGTGTAAGAATCTTATTTCTTGGAATAACATAGAAGGGATTTCTTTCATGCGATGTATTCATGGTCTACCGAGGATCATATTATAGTTGGTTTCCCGATCTATGATATAAAACTCGGTGAGGATTGTCTTGGGTCCTAAGGTGACTGGTAATATTATAGTCCCAATTGAAGTAGCTTTAAGGCTATCATAACCTCTCAGCATATTTCTTGTTTTGGAACAGTTTGTTTCTCCATATCCTACCTTTTGAAGGAAAGAGAAGGGGACAATATTCATTTCTTCCCCATCATCCACCATTACACATTTAACGTAATTATTGTAAACCCACACCTGTAAATGTAAGGCCGGGTCGCATCTACGTGTAATTTTAGCATCTGTTGGCATTTTGTTTATGTCGAATATAAACTCGGTATCCCTATCTGGCTACCCTGGAGGGTGGATATTGAAGTCTATATCGTTTACTTGTGTTTTGAGAGGTGGAGTGATGTTAATTAAATGACCTAGACCTAGTGCTTCTAACAGAGCAGCCCTATGGGCAGGAGATTTTTTCAACAAGTCCACAAAGGAGATGTGAGAGGTGGTCTTTGTTAAGTCATTAATTAAATCGTAAGTCCCCACAGGTTTTACTAATGTTTGTTGAATGTTATCTAGTTCTAGTGGATAGATTGGATTCGGTTGAGAAGAATATTCTTGTGTTCTTTTTATGGCTTCTACGTGCAGCTCAGTATCTAATTCCACTAGACCAACTATTTTGGTTCGCAGCTGATTTACTAATTGCGGGTGCGACAGGTGGATTTAGTGAATTTGAGGCTTTATGATCATTATTTCATGTCATTACACCTTTATTCGTCCCATTTAGATTTAATTTATTATTTTTATTATGATTTGGAAGTGGATCATTGAAGATCTTAAGAGGTGCATTTTGAGGGGAGACTGCCCCTGTGAAAGTTTTTGGCATAGATGTCACAGAATCTGTTAAGAACATTTCTATGAAGAGTTGTCTTTGTTCTTCTAGCAGACGTTGCATGAACTTATTTTAGTCACTGCAAGTCCTAGTGTCATAGCCTCGAGTTTTGTGGAAACCACAATACGAGTTAGGATTATAACTCCTAGTTTGTTGGTTTGGCACGTGTTGTGGTCCAAAATTCTGATTGAACTGTTGACTATTAGCATTAAATTTTTATGTTTGTTGTCTTTGGTTTTGGTTTTGATATCTAGTTGAGTTTTGACTTGGATCCTATGTTTGGATCTACCATTGTTATTTTTGCCATTGTTGTTGTTGTTATTGGGGATGATTAAAATCCACCGCATTGATTGTTGGGGTAAAAATGTTGTTTCATTAATTGTTAACTGGTGGTGGAACATTTACAACATTTGCTTTCTTAGTTTGGTCATTCACTCCATCTATTTTCACACCATGGTTTTTGTTAAGGATTTTAGGTCCTTGATTGGCATTTGTGGTAGTAGGATAAGTCATAGTGTTTTGGTTGGGGATGATTAATCTCCCATTTGTTCCATATGTCTTGCAACCACTATCTATCGCAGCTTGATCTATTCAGAGAGTGCTCTCGAGTACTTCATCATAAGTTCTTAGTGGGAACTTCTATACTTCTTCCTTTATCTCTCTGCTGAGAGAATGAAGGAATAAATCACATAGTTCCATTTGATCCATGTTTGGAGCACTTGCTGAGGAATAGAGGACTGTATGCCATCTTTGGATGAAATGAGCAACAGATTCATTGTGTTCTCACTTAATATGCAATAATTCCCTGATTCTTGTTCTCAACAATTTTTTCATGCCGAACACCTTGATGAAATCTAAAACAAGTTGTTTAAATGAATGTATTGAGGCTTCAGGTATTCTATAATACCAATTGAGGGAAATACCCTCTAATGTTTTGCGGAATATTTTAGCAAAAACTCCATCCCAAGGGAATAGTTCTCAAATGGCTGTGGCATAGGCCTTAATATGTGCATTTGGGTCTCCCTCTCCTTTGTACTTGGGTAGATTGGGGAGAGGTCTTGGAAGCATGATGATTCGTTTAGTGAATTCTAAAGGTTCTTTCAAATATTCTGAATAAGTCCCTATCGCATAGGTTTCAACCATTAACGGTGTTTGCTGAGGGCGTGGAGGTGGAATGGGTTTTTGATGTGGCATAACATATATATTTTCAGGGGCATAAGGAAATCCATGTGGTTGAGTGAACATGCCAAGAGAAGAGAACATATCTCCCTGTGGTGATTTGGAATACATGTTTAAGTATGGAGGAGCATTGCTCAGGAATGGATTGTTTTGTACTAAACTGAGAGGTATCATATTTTCCACTAAAGCGGCATTAGAAAATGCGGCTCTAGTTGGAGTTTTTTGTGAATACTGAGGAGGCATGCCCAATGTGCCTATTCTTGTGAGGAGGTCTACTTGGCTAGGCTAATGTGGAGGATTGGAAGTTTCTGCCTACATGAATTGTGAATTTTGACTTTCCTGAGCAAGTTCCAACCCTCTAATCTTCTCGACTAAGGCTGAGATGATCTTATTTGGTGAAGATATGGTATTTTTCCTTAGTGGTGTTTGTTGTATACCTTGAGGTTGTATAGGCATATGGTACCCTGCTATGAGTTGATCGTTACCCTGCCAAGTATCACCGAGGGAATTTCCTATAGGTGGAGGAATGGGGGTGTTTTCTTGGAATGAGACCTTGGGTTGTATTTACAAACCTCCTATAGGTGGGTACATACTTTGAGAGTGTTGTTCACTCCTAGCATAACGTGCTAAGTATTCATCTACTAAAAATAGATATAGATCTGATTGTCTATTGATTTGAGGTCTGAGCAACACCTGAGGAGATGAACTAGATTCTCCAGTGAGCATCATGTTGTTTGATCCTGAAGGCTCTGGTTGTTGTGTTTGAGTGAGGTGATCCAACTCCTCTATTTGGAAAGAAGAACTATATCTAGTCCTTTGAGGTAGAGTTTTTGTTGAAAACCGGTTAGTTGAATAGTTGTCACCCCATGTTGAGAGTGAGGGTGATGGTTGTCTATTCAGTTGATCGTAGTATGCTTCAAGACCTAGGAGAGGTCTACCTTATACATCAAATCCTGAAATATTTGGGGGGTATATGAATACCCGCAAAATAATGGGAAGAAGCGAAGATGGAAAAAAACTAAAAGAAGAGTGTGAAAGTGAAGAAATTGTTCCATCAATATCAGGTTCACCAATCTTGGGGGTGAAGCTGATGTGAGGGATAAATGAGGTAGGTAAGATGAAATAGTTGTTTGTTCATGTTGGGTTCACCAATTTTGTACGAAAGAAAAGTGACATGCAAGGATGATAATAGGCAAGTGACTTTCCCCGTACCTGACCTCTCGAGGTCATGCTGAGACAATCGGTGGTCTAGAATACATGCGAGATGTCGATAAGCTAGTTAGGTAATCTTATATCTTCAACATGCAATAATGGGATCTGTGAACCTAAGGAAAAGAAAGCCCTCCTAACCTGAACTGGTGTGATAGATCATTCGGTGAGGATAGCTTCTCGAAGGCTCCAATCAATATTGAGATCTGTCATGATCCGATCTATGGGTTGTGGAATACGTGGAATATAACATGTGGTTGCTTCGTATATGTCCACGAAAAGGTCATGAAATTGGAATGGATAAATATGTGGTGGATCTTTTTGTGTTTTATGGATGATTCTCTGGTCTAGTCTAGAAATCTTTAGCTTGATTATCTGATACGTTTAATAATGATAGTTGTGTGATAATGTCTGGTTGGAGTGGAGAAGACCTAAACACTAATGTTCGCAAACCAGCATCAACGTTGGATTAATTTTTTAGCCCGTTGGGTTGTGGGACCTTCGGATCACAACTGTAAGTTTGTGGTTGTTGTTGACCTCCTATGTTCATGTGAAGAATCAATCCCTTCTTCTGATCTCGAGTATCCAATAATCGTATGCCTTCTCAGCCTCTACGTTTAGAACTAAAAGTTTCATGATTTTCTCAAAGTACTTAATAGGTGTTCTGGAAACTTGGATATGTAAACTAGTGTCTATATTAATGAGGAGGTCTCCTGCATTTGGTTATGGGACTAGTGGATCACAACTGAATGTTTGTTCTCTTTCAGGTCCTTTTGTAGTCATACAGATGTCTATCAAGGTAATCTATAATTTGGCTGACTTGACTAGAATATATGTGCTTTGTCATCTTCTATGTTTAATACCCTTAACTATGAGCTGATTTCTAGTAGGTCGGTTATTCCTCGGAAGACCTGTATTCTGAGATTTTGGTCTATGTCAGTTATTACTGCAACAGTATTTGGTTGAGGCATGATTGGCTCAAAAATGTATTCCCTGGGATCCCTAGGTCCCGTGATTATCATACAAGATCAATATAATCCTAACTGAAATGAAATAAACTAATTATGCGAGATATATCTACAACATATATATACCTCTGTTTTTGTATTTTTGATAAGATTTTGAATGGAATTGAAAGAACAACTAATCTAATATATTTAGAAAATCACAACTAATCTAATAACAAAATTAAAACAAACAAAGTAGCTTGGTGTAAGTACTTTCCTGTGTAGTTGTGAGTTTATCCTAAATAACTAGATAATTGATTAAATTAATTGTAAGATTCTCAAACCTACCTCATAAGTGAGGAATGAATCATAGATTCTCAGAAACCATCAATCCCCATAGCTTCCCTGGCAATATCGAGAATGAATTTTAACTAAAATGAAATGTTTCACTACTCTATTTGATATATTTTAACTATAACTTTTACAGATAAAACCTGGAATTTACATAACAGTGGCAAATCCAATAGTTTATGACTTTGTCCCCTCATAATGATCTCCTCATTCCTTCGTGTTCACGTGAATCCAGAAGAGTGTGTATATGCTAACATCAACAGAAGAAGGTATTCTAACAATGACATCTTTGGATATAGACCGAATATAATGTGAGTAGGAGAGGGACAATGCACGAGACAGAGCTTGGCATATGCAATTCCTAGCGGGATTTATTATGGGAATACAACGCAAGAGTACCAAGAGATTCTAAATCCACCTTCTGTGAAGAACACAACCTGACACTCTAATCGATGTAATCTATAACTAACACTACTTTTCTCTAAAATAATTCGTATGGACAACTATGAACAAGACTGAAGCAAGAAGATTGAATGGCTTCTGAAAGCAAAGGAAAAACTAGCATGGATGCAAACATGAAATAAAATGAGCTCTAAACAAGAAATTGACAGACTAAACAATGGAAAATGAGAAGTTGAGAGGCAATTTTGAGGGGCCATTTGCTTAAAAATAAGATGGCTATTTATAGATTTCACATTCACCCAAAGGTGATTCCCATTAGAACTCTTTTACCATTAAACAATGGAGAAACACTATTCCAAGGGACAAAACATTAATACGAGCCAAGGTGGTTGAGAAAGCTGGTTGAAGTTGAAAATTACGCCAGTCGTGATCTAAACAACATGTTGGAAAATGCGTGAAGTACCGCTGCCCTAAGTAGGGAGGTGGTTACAGGACAGCCACCCTGAGCAGGGCGGTGGTTATAGGACCACCGCCCTGTCAGGGAGGCAGTTTCATCACTAAAGGACAAAAAGCTAAGAAATGAAGGGTAGAGGAATAAAACAAAGCACAAGGAACATGAATAAAGAATTTGAGATGCTAACATATACTTCGTGAGATTTTATAGATCCGAACACCTTGCGAGGTGACATTTATCATCATTAGGACAAGTGTAACATCATTCTGGTGATACAGTACCCTATCATTTTGGTTACATATAGTTACCATTAAGATCTTGATCGCTAGTGGAATACCGTGTAAATACGTCCATCTTCGATATCGCAAAAACTAGAATCTAGCTACCTCTTGGCATGAGTACGTCAAAATTGAATATTCTAGAATATAACTGTTTAGAACACCATGAAACCACATATCCACTACATGAGTCCAAATCAGATCAGCATCATAAAGGTCCTGAAACTCTACTTGTGTCTAGACAAGTGCCAGATACCTCTAATTCCACCAAGATGCATAAGAAATTAGCCACTCATATAGTTCTACTGGAAAGATAGTGAAAAATATGTCTTATAAACTATCATACAGGTTCTATTCTACCCAAGTACGTGTGTTAAAATCAAATCCACTATTGAACCGTCATGCATATTCTTCCTCCATATCATGTATCCATTCATCAATACTTGTTAGAGTTAACCGATACATCTTCATTGCGAACCATCCTGAAAAAAATTGAAAAAGAGGTCCCGGCAATGGAACCAATGATGCAATCTAGAAATTGCAAGATAACACCCTACTCGCACTGGCACATCACTCAACCTAGACTGAGCACTCACCCAAAGCATTAAAAGGTACCAGGTCCCTCTTTAGGGTTGCTGACATAGGATGTTAACATGATGAAGATATAAACATGTAGATTCATAACTAATCCATCATTCTATAGTGCAAGATACCCACATATCTATGAAAGAACAAGTTTAAACAATAACCATCATTGAATTAATAACATGCACTACTAAATTACACATAATGACACTCAAATTTAGCCAATATCTTCCATTTATTAATAAATATAGAATCTCCTTACAGTATTGTTGATTTATACCAAGGCATGTATGGATCTGATACACGCATTCATGCATCCAAGATCATACATATGCAACTCTCTCTGATCTCTCTATATCTCTATATATATCTTTCTACTATGCACTTAACATCATATATATATGATGGGGACTTTCCCTTCACCGCTTAACTACTCCAGAAATAGGTCACATGCTATTGATAGCCACACGCCATTTACAATTATAGCCACACATGTAAGTGCACTATCTATAGTTCTCTTACAGTCAACTGAAGTATCAATTCTACTCTTAGCTTATCTCCATGCATAGACAATTTTAACCGCTTCTTTAAATATAGACAATGCATGGTGCACACATCTTTGCATCATTAGTGTGTTTTGAACGCCATCTCCTAAAAATAGATCTTCATGCTCAAAATTGGCTAATTCTTGAAATATGACTTGCCTTCCACATGCGGGTCCTTCCTATCCTTCCGCACCTTTGATCTTGGCCTTATATCCCACGTGGACTCTTTATGTGATCTGTGACAAGTATTATTTGATCAAAAACCTCCTCCTGCTGATCTCCTCTCTCCCTGGTAACCCAAGCTACCCAAGCTGCAATTTTCCAATCGCTAAACCCTGCTTTGACTCCCACATCATCATCATCATCACAAGGCATTTCCTCCTCCAATGTATCTTCCATGTCAGGAGATGAAAACCCCTTGTCTAGATCCTTGTTCCTATATAGAATAATATCCTTAAGCACTATCTATATGACCCCAAAATGTCATTATTCTCAGTCAAATTGCATGACCTCTATCATCTCCATTTGTCTCCATTGAACCCACCATGTCAGCCTCATCCTGACCAACTCTACATCCATCCCAGGCCATGCGGTAAAGTCCCTATACGACCCCCATTTGATATGCTCTATCTCAATCTTTGCAAACCTATCCATTTATTAGTCCACTCCTCTCTTCCATGTCTCCGTGAGCCTGATCAAACCTCCATCTCAAAAATCCTACTACCAGTTCTATACGGTCTCATGTGACCCATGGAAGCCCTAGTGGCTAAATAACAACCATGTTCTCATAGGCCCAACATTGAAGAAAGAAGCCTACATTTAACTCTAATCTCCTTCCTTCCCTGTACATTGATAGCTCATGATACACCTGAGATAGCAAGGAATTCCCAAAAGAGAACATTGTCTGGTGTTTGACTATATCTGTAACTATACCAACAAGCACCCACAGAAACTCAACTCCACTTGAGTCCGAAAAAGTATAACAAGACACTTCCATCATCACCAAGTATATCAACTAGCTGCGAGGTACACTTGCCTCATACCCCAACTCATAATAAAATTCCCCTAAAGATAATCTAATGTGGGGCACATCAGCTCCAAATAGCCATGTAAAAACTGAAATCCTACTATCAGTTGTGATGGGAATTATCTACTCCCTCTGTATAGGAAATATCTGAATCCTATACACATCCTCTAGGGTGATGGTCATCTCCCCTTTCCTGAAAAAAAAAGTACCCATATGTCGGTCTCATCTCTCCACTAATGTGATCATCAACCCCTTATCTCCTGGGATCCTCTGATAATATTTGAATCCTCCCTAATTCGACTGCATACATATGATCCCACTCAACATTTGTCACATCTCCTCTAATCTACTCGTATAGATCAAGAACTTAGTCTTTCAAATATAGGGTCTCTCTGACCTGCAATCACAAACAAAACATGCAAACATATGATCAAAAATTAAAAAATACAATCAAAATCCATTAAATTTCATTAAAAATCAAATTTAATCCTAAACATAACCAATCTAACCCTAGTAGACGCCGACCCAAGTCAAGTCGATGTATTTAAGGGTTGATCGACATGCTTTAGAGCCCAATCAATGTTAACCCAGATGGGTCACCGTTAACCACCCCTAGCGTCATCCGCTTTTTATAAAAAATGTAAAATAATTAAATAAAATACAGAATTAAACTAAAAACATGCCTGATTTTTGTTACTCACCATCCTTTGTACCCTTTAGCATTTCCTTATAGCTCTTTGGCCTCCATTTATCAATCTTCTCTTTAATCGCTATGATCTATCTTATAAATATTGTGCATGAAAATGAGATTTTTCGGATGACCCCAAGGTTTATATAGCCACCAAAACTTGGTCGCAGTCGACCCCCTTTGGTCCCTATCGATTGGCCTTCGTCATCATCAACTTGCCTTGGCAATAATTTTTTTGGCTTCCCTAATCATTTTTATGACCTCTTATTGGGAATTCTTAAAAGTCCACCTTTGTGGCCATATTTATTTTCCCTTTAGGGAATTCTATTTCAATACTTTGATCTTATCCTTTTGTGATCTCGAAGTCCACCTGTGTGGCGATACTTATTCCCTATTTGGGAATTTTATTTTATAATCCTATATAATTTGTGCACAAAGTCCACCTTCACAACCATACTTCTCTCTCTCTCTCTTGGGGCATAACATTTCACTACTCAAATTTTTGGCCTTTTTCATGTCCTGTGCTAGGGTACCTTTATTTTCATCCTCATCCCTTGCAGAGACATAAATTTTTGATCGATTCCTTGTGTACAAAGGATTTCATATAATTTTCACATTTAGTTGTGCATACTTTGATGTTTTCCTATGACCTCATGATCATTCTAGCTTGCATCCATTTGAGATATTTCCCATTGGATTCTCTTCTTTTTGCAATATTTTTTTCCCACTCACTAGCTTGTAGAGCATTATCACCCATCTCCATTGAGACCGTAACTATCCCTCTACCCATGTGATATCAGAGTCACCACCATACTTTTTAGTTTTATTGTAATCCTTTTTTCTTGGGTCATCATGTCTTACGCTATCCTTTTACCCATATTTCTTCACCCACATGCCCTTCATCATCTACCTTATTCAAATGCGTCATCAATTTCCTTTGGCATCATTGATCCCTCATTTGAGGGGGTTCTCATCATCCACCTTCCGTCAATCTTCATCATAATCCTCTTCTCTCATTGTTTTTTTCTCATGGCTTGCTAATGCAAACCACTAAACAAAAAGGGGCAAATGTAGACACCTAAATTTGATATCTCTACCCTTGTCTACCCGCGTGTGCATATTTTTCTATGGTCCTATCTAGGCCCCTCTTTAATTAAATCCATCCCCTTAATTATTTAATAAAATTCCCACTTATTATCCTATTTTTATTTAATTCTTATTAATTCACATTAACTAATTAATTCCCATTAATTAATTAATATCCATATCCCTTGACTTTCCCTAATCAACTTGCTATTTAGGACGCTTTTATCCTAAATATTATTCCCTATGCATTTTCTAACCATTCTTATCTTCTAGCTACCCATGATTCATCCCTAAACAACCTAATCCCGTACATAAGATTTAAAGCAATTTTTCCCTCCTTAAAAACACAAAATCCTTACCTATAACACAAAATACACCCCATTGGGAAAATTTTCCCTGTGGTCAATGGTGACCCAACCCAGTCACCATTGACCCTATAAAACTGAGTTATTTCTTTCCATAATAATAATTTGCATGCAAATATGGGATCTTTCTTGTGACTTGTGAATTGAATCTCATGCCTGAGCATTCCTACAATAGTTATAGAACTCCTCGACCTCCTTGGAATGTGATTGCATCACTCATGATAATACTTCATGATATTATTATCTTCTTTATGTTTTTTACTTCATTTTTTCATATTATCATCACTTTTCCTATGTCTAATGTTTTACAGGGCTAGATCCTCTTCTGCAGCACCCAAATATCCATTACCAACCTTCTCTTCCAGCTTCCTTACTTACACATTTCCTTTTTTGCTTGTTTATTCTTTGGATTTACTCCAATTCTATTATAGTCGACATCACCTATCCCGAGTCACCATTAACTTGGCCCTCTGCAACTATGTTTTCTACTTCTAGAGTCATCCCCGACCTCTATATGTGTTTTGTCTCTGCACTAGCTTGATAAAACCACCATCTAGTCTCTTTGTTGCACTAAAATCAGTCTAGTTGTATCCCAGTCATCATTTCCCCACCCTAGTCACCGTTGACCAAGGTTTTGATTATCAATTTTTCCTTTTCCAATCCTTCCTTTCTACTATTTTCCAGTTTCTTCTCCCTCAGATTCCTCCTATAGGTTGAATTCAACATTAAAAAAATCAGTTATCAGACCAAATCTAGATCCTACAAGGTTTGCATATTTGCTTGTTGTTCAGATCTTCACTCCTAGGTTTTTGTTGACCTGCTTCTACATATTATGGGTCATCATCGACCAATACCAAGTATCATTTGATTTGCATCTATTCATATTAACTCAGTATATAGATTAGATCTATATTACTTTCAGATTCATTAGAATCTTTGTTTTTGTATGTAATCTACTTATTCATCTTTTATTTCACTTTTTATTTAAAACAAGGGTTGAAATCCACGAAAGTAAGGTCACAATTCTTGGAGATGGCTTTATTAGGCAACCCCTGTATATATTCTCTTATCATTCTTCTATTTAGACACTCTTATTTGTAGTTTTATTGGCTACATCAAGGATCAATTACTTAGTTCCCATATATCTACGTATATCATGCTTCTAAGGTACTATAAACCCTCCATGTTCTAATTTTCTAGTTTCTTTTAGCAGATAACTTATTAATTTGAGTGCGAATGAAGAAATTTGGACAAAATTGATCACTTCTGATCTCTCCTTCAATCTCCAAGATGGAAGTCTCTAATATCTCTTTGGAAATCCCATAAACAATATATCTTTTGTAACAATAAATATCACCCCACTTAGATAAAAACATTGATACATGGCTCACCATGTTGTGTTTCTTACTATTGGAACATTCTAGCTATAACTCCTTCAAATCACTTCAAGTATGTTCTTATTATAATCCTTTATAATACTTGAATTTCATCTAAAGAGCATAAAGGGGGGAAATGTAGTCACTAAAATATGCACTTATTACTATTTAAATATTCCCATACTGTGTTGTTTTATACATGATTTCTAAGTATCAAAATTAGGCACTGTCATCACCAAATCACAACACCCCTATGCTTATACAAGTGCATATACTTGAACTCACGGTGTGATTGGATAACATGGGTACTATCTCCAAGTTGTGGGACTTGCTACTTGAGATAGACCTCCAGATAAAGCTGGTTCTTGCTCCTAAACTACCTGCCACAATCTACTCTAATGCAGGGGAAACTAACTATTCTGACCTAAACTTCCAAGGGACCAGGGAGAGAGAATGCATAAAATTAAATCCTACACTAAAGTGGTGATACACCAAAAAAGGAGGGTGCGAGAGTAGTTTTCAAATGCATGAGATGCAGAAGCAAAGTGCACACTAGAAAGGGTGATGACAGTTCTCCGCAATCTAGCAAAATGCATTCACAAAAGTACCTCGAACATACACAATGATAATGGATCCCTGCAAGAAGATAATAATAGACACAATATTCTTGTAATCAAGGTTGAAGGGGCAAGAATAATGCAAGAAAACACAGTAGGGGAAGATATATCCACAAACTTATATTTTATTGCTTCATGATATGCACAGTTCAATCTATTACAAGATAAGGGCCTGGATCACCATGCAAGGAGTCCACAACAAGGGCCTGCAACACATTGGCTTTACAAAGAAATTTGGCAGAGCTTTGCTAAAAAACTACCTCCTCTTTACAATGAGCCCAACACTCCAATTTATAAAAAAGATGAGAAGAGAGAGAGAGGGAAAAATAAAAATCCCAAAATCTGTCCTTCAACCACTTGTAAGAGGCATTAAGTGGAGTAAAATGATTATATATTACTTGAAAAAGGCTCCCCATACTGTCCTAGGTTCTGCAGGAGAGAAAGAATGATGACCATGCCTCTTAATTGCACTCCCAACCACCAAATACAACACTGTTATGAATCCGGCCATGTTTTCTTAAAAATATTGATCAATATCTCATCAAATCTGGAATTTCTTAATTTTTGTGCATCAGGCTCGGAGCCACGATTCCAACAGTACCAATTTTGTGTGATTTTGTTGAGAAATGCAAAATTTATAGCCTTCTGAGTGCGGGCAGCTATTTTGGGTCTGGCAGGTGTTTTCTATCATTTGACGGGAATGAGCATTAACTGAATGGATCCGAATATGTTTCTTTTAATTAAATATATATACCCTCATTAAAAATAAGAGTTTTTTTGGCGTAGAGGACATCGTGCTCGTTCTAGAAAGTCCAATTTTGTGAAAATCGGAGCTCGGAGTCAAAAGTTATGGCCGTTTGAAGTTCACAGGTCAAACGTTGACTTTTCTTCTTTGCCTTCGGCCGATTCGGCTTTTCGCATCCCTCGCGTCCCATGCGTACCTTTGTCCCAGCTGTCCCAGATGAAAATCTCCTACTTCGGCTGATTTGGGCTTCCTTGTTCCTGTTTGTGGCTTTTTCACCTTTTCGCGTCCCACGCATCCCTCGCGTACTTTTGTCCCAACTGTCCCAGACTACCTGGGACAAATATCTCTGAACCGCCCGAAATAGACTGTCTGTCGGAAAATCGGCCAATTCGCGTCCCGCGCGTACTTTTGTCTCGGCTGTCCCAACATCTCAACTGTCCCGCGGACCGCCTGGGACAAATATCTCCGACTTAGCCGATTTTCTTGCTTTTTTGGCCCCAAGCTTAGTACGACGAACCTCAGTATGACCCGAACTGGTATGACCCAAACCCTTCAGGCCCGAAATGCCTTAAAACAATCCTGCAACCTTATTTTTCGCATTTTTTCCATTTTTTATAACTCGTTGGGATTTCTTCTTGGATGGGAGAGTTAAAAAAAAAGGCCAAGGGGACCCCGAAAAACATGATTTTGGGCCTCGAATCAATCTTACTTACTCGGGACTGAATAATTTGATGCATGTTATCAAAATTACCTTGAGGGGTGAATTTTGGATAACAGGCACTAGTGAAACCTCTTTGGTCCTTTTCTTAATTTGTTTGGTTCTACTCACATATTTTATCTGACATTTGCATCTCTTTGTTTGAGTCAAAATGATCCCCATTCATATATTTCATTCTATTTCTCATTACTTCTTGTAGGATAATACTACCCACACATGATAGCAGTGCTAAGGTACTAATGTCCTTCTAGGAACTTCTGTCCTATTTGTTTGATTTTCTCCTTAGTCAGTTTTCTTTGGATTTGGGACTTTTATTATCTTATTTTAACAACCTATGTCAGATTTTTCTGTCACTTTGTAATGAAATTGAAACTAAGAACTCATATATATACTCAACCTACTAACTATTCTAATGGGAAATTGGGCTATCATTTCTATATCTACCACATACACAAGAACAACACAAGGGGCTACATTTTTGGCTACATTATTCACTGCATAGGCTATTCTAGTATGAATTCTTGTTGTCACTTTGAAATGTGCCCTGTGGAGAGTGGTGTGGAATATCTCATTTCAATTGACAAAATGGAAACACTCCTAGGTTATGAGCGACTTATATGTTGGAGTGAGTCTCCAGAGAGGGTTGATTCCCCTAGTGTAACACCTAAGGTTAGTTTCTACTCCTAAGACTACTCTACTCTACTGAATTCATAAGGAAAAGGGAGAGGGAAATAATAGAAAAATTGAAAAGATGGTGATACACCAGAAATTTTGAGGATCTCAAACTCATTTGAAAAATAGAGATGGACCATGGGAACGGTACATGCCATACACAACCTATAAATAAATATGTCAATGAAAAATTATTTAAGAGAAAGGTATGAAGTTTGTGATAGAATGGAGAAGGGAATAAATGGATTTGAAGGCAATTTGGTATACTCCACAAGAATATCTTGCAAAAAAATGAGTCAAACACAATCTATGACCTGAAATTTGACATTAAACTACATAAAGGCATGGAGATTAAACTGTAAATCAAGGATAAAAAACTATCATGAGCTTAAATCATCTTTAAAAACTACAAATACATGATAAACATGATATAAGAAGGTAAAACAAAACTCCTTTATTGGTTCAAGAGGTGATACAAGTACAAATAATCACTCATGACCCCTACTCTTCCACCTATAATACAAAACAAACTCCATAATTAAATAGAATGTGCATAGATCTAAATAAGAGGCAGAGATTGTTTTTACAATTAATTCCATGTAATTTTATAGATAATTGAGAGAGAGAAGATGGAAAAAATAGGCATGTAAGTATGATTCTTAAAATCAAACAAAACACGTGAGGGCATGCATGAAGAATGATCACTAAAGAAAAACACACACTCATAAATAGAACTAAATGTTCAAAATAGAAAAACACGTGCTTAGAAAAGAAAAATGTGTTTTAGGAATAAATGAATCATCTACATGCTCTGATATTATTTTAGATTTTCCATGTTTTAAAATATGTTTTTGATCAAAATATGGAAGTTAAAAATAGATTTTTGGTCATCTCATGATGTGAGGATTTTTCCATGTTTTCCACCTTGTTCTGTGGTTTTACAAAGAATCTTCCTTTCACCATGAAACAATAAAAATGAAATAACACTTGTGCATATATGAACTTATTGAAATTATCACCACAAGGATTGGGTTAGGGTACTCAATCAGTGATAATTTACACAACAAAAGGAGGGAACCTCCGAAAAGCACAACAAAGGAAGGAAACATCACAAAAATTGAGAAATCATACATGATCCAACTAAAATCATGCAGATTGAGCACAAACACTTTTTTTTGGAAAAAACAAACCTAAACTATTGCTAATCTAAATGTAAATAAAGGAGATTGGTTGGGAGAAATAAATTCCTTTTCTCACAAAATGGGGCCACGAGATAAATTTTGTAACTAGATCACATGGTAGAGACGAATACATGGTATGTACCTCTTATTTTCTCAAAATGTTAGACAAGAAAGGAATAAAAACCTATATAGGGTCTGCACTTGGTTTTTATAGACGTTGGGACTATTTTTTGGAAACTTGAAGCTCTTTCTCATGCTCTAAAGTAAGAGTGACTACTAAAAACTTTATGCATAACTCTAGGCTAGAAAAATATTTGATTGGGTAAGTGTTCCTTATATCTAATTGACTAATTTATCTAATTTTCCCATTCTCTTTGCACTCAAATACATTAATAGATCTATAATAGGAACTTTCTCCATCATATTGGATACATGCAAGATAATATAAAAATGTGTTCCTCTACATACCTTAAAAGCAACTCAAGATCCATACTTGGGATCTCCTCATTAAGAAGCATGTTTAAAATTTGATATGGTTTTTGTTTTGATTCTTCAAGAAACTTAGCCTCCTTTGGGTTATCATTTTTCTTTCACTCATCCAATAAATTTTTTGATAACTCAAACTCATCTTTTTGTTCCTCATGAAGATTGATTTGAACAATAGTCTCCTCAAAAATTTCCTCATCAACATACAATTGTCACAAATTAATTTCCTTCTCTAAAGATGAAATGGTTTTTTTTTGCAATATTCGATAAATGAAGCAATCTCTAAACATGGAAACTAATGACAATCATTAAATTCGACCAATACAAATTGATCACTTGATAAACCTTCTTCATCTTTACATTCAAGTTGATCTTCCTTCGTAAATAACTAATTTGTTTACTTTCAATTTCTCTTTTTGTATAATTTGAACCTTGTCATCCTCCAAATATGATTCATACTGATCCTTAACTTTCATGGATTTGTAATCTTGGGAAGGGATGGTTTGATATGAAACGCTGGTAATATCAAGGGGATGTTGATTTGAATATTCTTCAATCCTGAATGTTGAATGCTCAAAAAATATAATTGGGTCATCGGAAACACACAAACGATCTTCGAAGACAAGTTTTTCTTTTTACTGATTTGAATTCTCCTTCACAACTGCATGATTTTGTATGATAATTTTCTATTGGGAATGTTACGAGGGATGCTCCTACTCTCCAAGATAATAGAAAACATATAGCTCTAACAATCTTGTAAGATAACATGTCTTAGTGGGGGTTGGGTAGAGGATTGGGGAAACATGTTTAACATCACATATTTTGAGAGAATGATGAAAATATTTAGGAAGCTTTTGAAATTATTCAATTGGATATGGGAGATAATTTTTCAAAGAACAAGAAAATTTTGGGAATTGTAAGCTTGTAGAGCACCCAAAAAAGGACTATGAAGCAAAATATGCTCCTAATTTTGGAATGGAACAATTGGTTCTTCTTTATTAGAATGAGGGGTATAGTGAATTTGAGGAGATGAGAGAAAAATGGAAGAATGGGGATGGGTTTCCTTTATCCATCTTGAATGAGTATCTTCTCATCTTGTAATGCAATTTCAAAATATTGAGGAAGTACTCCCTCCTAGGGTGTCATGTTGAATTCTAGTTTCAACACAATGCTATCAAGCATGTTGGAACGTCACCCAAGCAAAGCCTATGTGCTCACTCAAAGTGTGCACAAATCTACCAAGACACTCCTTGTTTCTAACTTCCAAGATGTATTACCCGCATTCATGGCTAACATAACATGTAAATATACCACTTAAATAACATGAACTACTATAACATGCATAGAGACAATTGATCATCAACCAAAAGGATATTTATATTCATTATACTCATTATGCATTACAAATATTACATAAAACAACATGGATTATTAGACAATCATCTACAGACTTGTGTAGAAGGAAAGTATCATTATGGAGTCTGATTACATCAAAACTCAATATTAGATGGCTCATTACACACACACACACACACACACACACACACACACACACACACACACACACACACACACGCATATATACATATACATATATGTATATATATATATATGTGTATATATGTATATATATATATATATATGTATGTATGTATGTATGTATGTATGTATGTATGTATATGTGTGTGTGTGTGTGTGTGTGTGTGTGTGTGTGTGTGTGTGTGTGTGTGTGTGTGTGTGTGTGTGTGTGTGTGTGTGTGTGTGTGTGTGTGTGGTGGGAACTTGTCCTTCAATGCTTGAATCTAAAAATATAACACTCCTATACATAGCTTGCATGATTTTCCAACTCACACTTCCCATACTTAGATGCCTAGCCCTTATCTCTCCAAAAGCGGCATGCTTCCTTCTAGAATATATTTTCCTATCTGTGTGCTATAATTATATTTGAATGCATCATCTATTATTATCCTTGTATGTGATTTATTTTGTTTGGTCATACTTTATCCATACTTTTGTTTATTTTGAACTTGCCTTGAAAATCAAGTCAACTCGTTCTTTTTACTATTTGTAGTCTACCTTGGAAATTTAACTAACTACTAACTTTTTTGTTCCTGTGTACAAGTGTTTCACACGTGCGTATTAATAATTTCAAATGTCCCTTTGTGTAATTGTTTCAAAATTTGTAAATACTTCATTTATGATTCTATACGCAAAATTGCACATATCCTATGGCCTTTGCACATGTCTCATACTTATAAATTTTCTTGGTCCAATATTACCACATAATAGGTATATTGTCTATCGTTGGAGATATACAAATATTGAATGAAAGAATAAAAAATCCTAGCTGAAATAATATGTAAAATACCCCAAAGATTCTTGAATGAAAATGTATGAATAAATATTATCTAAATAAATAATGTATTCCCTCACATGACAAAAAATCAGGCTTAGGGTATCTGTAGGAGTTCCTGGAATTCGATGTTGATGGCTTCTTCCAGTCCTTTCCATTCCTCAAACACTCTATCTGTCCTTCCTGGAAATTATTCCACAATTATTGATATGATATTTAGGGTTAGTCTTATGGAATTATCCTATAACTCCTTCAAAATGATGTTCCATTCAGAAGCTAATTCTTTTAGAACATCTAACCCCTTCATCACCATAGCTTGTAACTCGCTCAATTCACCTCTACCTTATCATGTTTGGATTTGAGATTTTTACTTATATCTTACAAATATTTCATGTGCATTGCCTTATATCCTGTATAAAAATAGGCCTTAAGGTGGATCTTTTGTGTTTTCTCTTCTTTGAGGTATGCATCTACAAGTGATGCATCCTCAAATTTGACAAAGAATTTCTCAGCCTTGTATGAATCTCCCTTCACTTTTGCACCGATATCTTCATACTCCATTATTATTCTATTAATATTTTCTTGATTATCCTTTGCCATTTCCTCTACCACTTGTTCACGTCCTCTATTGGTCCTTATTAGTAATATCTTTACCAAAATCTTACAAATTTTCAATTGACTTATTTCTATCAAGCTTGGTCACTACAATTACTTCAAGACATGAATGCACAATGTTCATCATCATATTTCCCTCTTTATTATTCATATTGGCCAACCTCTTCTTTTCCTTATTCAGTTTTGAGGCCAAATTCTTATTCTTCCTACTCACATCCTCAAAAATTTCCCATGCTTCGTGCAGTGAAGATCCTTTATTGATATTTTTTTGCACCACTTCATTTTCCATATTAATCAAGGAATTACTTTCCTGCACATCAAAAATTTATCAGGAAACCGAAAGTGGAAGAGAATTTGATGGGTCTTTTCTTCCTTTCAGCTCATTCATGGCCTATTTGATCATCTCAAACTCTAAATCCTCCATGTGAGTTTGCATCACAAAGGATAGCATTTTACACGTCCTAATATGGGATTCTTATCTGTCAAGCATGTCCCAGTAGTATAATTCCTCAACATATTCAGAACTTTGAAATCTGGTCATGATGACTTTGTATGTGTAATTTATATATGACATGCCAGGGAGAGGAGGTGAGCTTCCCCTTGTTCTTACTAAGGATCCAAGTCTTGGTCCTGCCACATGTTATTCAAGTGGTGTCTCTTGTGTAATATCATGGTGTGCAGGACCAATTTCCTCTCATGTTCCTTGGTCTATTTCCTCTTCCTGCTCCTCTTTCTCATGTTCTTACTCTTCTTCTTGCTCATGCTCAGACTTCTCGAGATCTTATTCTTCTATAATATGAATACCATGCAGACTTTCCTATCCCTCTGAATCCTCTCCCAGCCTTTGTGTTTCTTTATCTTTCTCTATTCTTCTAGACTTATGGAATGCACATTTTCAAATGGTCTTAATGGATGTATCCTAGGAGGGGCATGTGCTAACATTTCTCCATTTTCTAATCACCTCCTCTTCCTTCTGTTATGGTCTATCCCCCCTTCTATAGCATCTTCTTATTATACTTCTTACTGCGATTGGATCAGATCTAGTTTGTGCTTCTTTAGCTTCATGGTCGTCCTTCCAAAATATGGTGGTGGTGTGTCACACTCCAAAATGTTATTATGCTTTATTGAATGGAGTGGGTCATAAATTTTATTATCTTTTCCACATCTTTTATTGAATAAGTGTGCATAACCTGGAAAAGATGTGCACACTTACTTATAGTTGCATGCGCAACCCTGTAGCAGTGCTTGTCATTTGGAAAAGTAATACACACAACATTTCTGACAAATTCTTGCTTTTCTTGACACTTGTATATACTTATCTTGCATTGTTGAGATAATTGGTGTTGTACCTACAATACAAATTATTGTTCACTTGGTTATATTATGTTACTTAACTGAAAGTAATGAATTTTAAAGAATAACTTAATATGTGCGTAGATGCAATATAGAATTATTTATGTGAGGTAAAGATGAATGTTAACAATCACTAATTTTTCTTGACATAATGACTGCCAATAATTGAACATTGATAATGTGGTCTTTAAATTCATCAGGTAAATCTCGATCGTCAAGGTAAAAGTCATGTTGGTTTCATGATACTTATGCTTGCAAGGAGGAATAATTATTTTATCATAGCGAGTGTTGAAATGGTTTATTGACTAAGACTATGGCTTGAACTATTTTTTAGTTTGTCAAAAGTACATTTATTTTCTCTTATCAATGTGTGATATCACTATGTTGTGGTTTGGAATAGGTTGATACAAACTTTTCTTTGACCGATCGGGCTCTGTCGAGTTATTATTGAACCAGTTAGCTTAAGATTATTCTATTGGGAAATTAAATTGTTAATATTATTATGTTCTATTCCATTCATTGGAAGGAAAGGTTACAATGAAATATATAGTTGTTGATGCTCTAAGACCATGGAATTATAAATTTATGATTGAATTATTATCATGATTATTTCTCTACATAATATGGTTTTATTGGTCTTCGACCGTATCTATTTTACAATGATTGTTTAATATTAAAATAGGTTGTAGTTGGAATTGGGTGTGATTTGATTTGCTTAATCTTAGACTGAAGGGTCCAAACAATTCATAGAAAGGTTAAGATTGTTTTGATTTTTGGTGTTCGATCAACCAACTTAACTCCTTGAAATTATTTATAACGACTAACCAACTATGCAACACTTTAATTGGGATTGGTTGAATGACCATGCATTTTTAAAGGTTTATTTACTGATAAATTTTATACTGATAAACTCCCACTATAAATTTGGAAGGTGGTTTGAGAATTTTGAGACCACTACGTGGCATACATATGAAGTTAATGGCATTAAAGTATTTTAGGCAAGCCTAAAGTTTCCTCTAGAAGATACCAAGTGGAAAGAACTCTATTTTTTTGATTTCGATTGAATCTCTATCTCTTCCTTTTTTCCCTCTTAGGTTCAACTTGATCAAAATCTGCATGGAGGTCTATTGAGTTATTTAGAATGAGAAATTTGTGTTAAATTTTATGGAAACTTCAATAATATATATGGGGGGGGGGGGGGGGGGGGGGGGGGGGGGGGGTGTGGTTAATTTGACAGTGGCTAGGAGATCTTGTGAATCGGGGACACAATACGACTTACTGGTACAAACTTTTTTGGCATCTTAGTAAAGATACTTACATGCATGGTTCCTCACCCCTAATTTTCAATAGTTTTCTTAGATGTAATTGAGTGGCTTCTATTGATTTTCATAGTGTTAAATCAAAATTTTATTTAGGTCATGATATTTATCTTGTGAATCATTATCCTTTTTTAAGTGTGTTTATTGATCGGTTGGTATGGCTATATTCCTGTATGTTTTCCTAAATGTTAGTGGTTTATGGCTTATATTTGTTATAAATCTACATATTTGTACTAACTAAATGTGCTTGATGTGTAACAACTTAACGATTGGTCTTGATTATATAAACTAGAAGAAAACGATAGAGTGGTAAGGGACTTGTTTCCTAGATTTTATTTGGTCTTTGCAGATGGATATATACAGCCGAGTGTGAGTCATTATTTCTATATGGATGTTGATTCTTCTTGGAACTTTTGAGCTGGTAGTCGCTTGTAGGATCTTGTCTGGGTCTTGTAAGTCTGTTTTTATTCGTTTTGTATAAATCTATAAAACCTAGAAGATGCATTAGGGAATTTATCTCTCTTATTAATACAAAGGATGTCCTTCCTATAGCCCTTTCTAAGGAATGTAAAAAGGTGAAAGAATTTTATTAACTCAAGGATATGACATTGGTCACATTATATCCCTGTTTCGCTGACTTAGAAAACTCGTAAGAGCCAATGTATGTTGAGTTGTGTTTTTTGCCAGCTAGTGAGAGATAAACTCGGTGTTGGTTGAATGACTAGAATTACCTTCTTAAACCTCCGAGTTGGTTCTTTATGTTTTTATTTTCCCCCTTCTGGTTAATGTTACCCGGCTCAAGCTCAGCTCCGGGATTTGTTATTCCACAGCGGACTAGATTTTTGAGTCGTGCCGAGTGATCTTGTCACTGAGTAAGTGAAGATTAAACCCTTGAGTGATTATCACTCTAATGTCAGTACCTCGAAGGCCATTTCACTCAGCAATAAGTTGATTGTGTTAAGAGAAATATGAAAAATCCTAATTCATTTTGACTGTTGTTTATCTGAATGAAGTGTTTGTGTGCTAAGATACTGTTATTAGGAATAATTGACATTTCTAACCTGGGTGACAATGATATTATGTATTATTTAAGGCTACCCTTATGAATTCTCATAAATGATTGTATACATTTTTTAGAATTGTGGAAATAAAAGTGGATCGTGTACTGATTATGAAGTATTTAGTAGATGTAGTAAATTGGGTAATAGTAAAGAAAGTCCTTGTTGTTTCCTGGTCTCTTAAGACTAATTTATTGAGATGGTGGTACTTTACTAAGATAAATTCCTTCAGCTTGAAAGGATAAGTGAAATAAAGGAATGAACTAAAATTGTGATGAAAGTCTTGTCTATAAGAAATTAAGTTTCGATTTGAATTCTAACATGGTCAATTTCGGGGTATTAAATTGATTGTTTCCTTTAGAGCATCTCAGAAAAGTGTAAAGGTAGTGACATCTTCTTTGGGATATTATTCTATGAAAATAAGCAGTTGATAAATATTTAATTCTTTAGAAAATAGCTAGGATTAGAGGTGCTAAATTATTCCAGTTCTAATAAACTGACCATGTACCTTGTACTTTATTATTACAAATTTTAGTGTTTGCAAATGATTGTGAAAAGGATAATAAATATGGATTTCACCAAATTGATTGATATTGTACTATTACCTATGATTGTAATAGATGATATTATAGTTATTTTGAAAGAGAATTATTATTTCGTAGTGTACAAAGTAAATGAGATTCTTGTATTAAAAGATTATCATTGATATTCTCTAAACAAGACTATGTACTTGTGTCAAATTACGAAAATAAAGTTAACTATTTATACCAATGTGATGGTGTCCATATCTTTTTTCCGATACTGCTGTGATGAACTAAGTATGTTATATATAATGGGAGAATAATATTGTTGTTTGATATTTATTTACGAGAATATGATGTTATATCGAAAAAGTAAAGATGTAATATAATAAGTCACTAAATGTAGACTAACATGTCTAATAAATTTAACTGTTCAACTTAGAATGGAATGGTTTAATTCATAGTACCGAAATTTAAAATCTCAATTTCTTAAGGTTGATCTTGTATGCTTGAGGTAATCCCATTATTATAAAAACAATGAAATCAAGATCATAGAGACATATGCTAAATTAGTGATAGTAAATGATGAACCTATTTGTGAATAACATTAGATAAGTAAGATGCCAATTAAATGGTAAAAAGATCCAATAAGGATAATGATGCTCCCTAGATAGTAAAACTATTACATTTTTAAGGATCCAGTTGTATCTCGTGCAACAAACTTGAGATCAGTGTAAAATATGAAATGACAAATGCGTAAGTTCATTATCAAATCATGAAGAGGCACAGAGGCTTATATTGGTCTAAGTAAACCCAATGGGCATGAATGATGATAATTGATGCCTTAAACCAGATTAAGTCAAGTTCCTTTCTATTCCCAACTTTAGGTATTAATCTAATACAATTTACCTAACTAGAGAATGAAGGCGTGCATTGTCATAAATGAGATAATAGTAACCAATAATATCTCGTTGTTTTACCTTGGTCATTAACAAATGACACATAATAATTTAAGTGTACTTAAAGGTACATATGTACTTGTCTATCTTAGTAAACTACGTTAACCTAGTAACTAAATATGGACATCAATGAATTTTTAAGTTGTTAAATAGTGAACTTAATAACTTAAGAATGGAAAAGAATCTTGATATTGCCATTGAGAAGATTCTACAGTGAATGTGGGGAAAATTTTCATGTGGCTTATGTGCAGTCATGAAACCAAACTAGTTAGCGCAATGCCCTAAAACTATGGCCATAGTATTACAAAGGGATTGCTTGCATTTCCCATCACCACTTCTTCTATGTCATTCCCTGGAGGATACACTTTAAAGATACACATAGTTCTATGAAACTTTAAAAGGTTTAACCAAATGATATATTAGTTATATTGGCTCGTAATGAGTGTTTGAGGGGGATCGAGTAGGATCTAAACCCTTGCAGTTGCACATGGTTATCAAATATTTTTCTGGTTGGATTCTAAATATTAATTAATATTGGATCAATATGTTGTAAGCTATTAATCATTGATGGAATCAAGATAATTAACTATTGTTGAAATAATTCAATGGTTGCTATTATCGATGTACTATTTGCAACGTAAGAAAACTTAAGTGATTTATAACTTAAGTATGATGGAAATTAATTATTGCGTATTAAATTCATTAAAGGCATAAACTGTAATTAATGAGTAAAAAAAATTCCCTAGTTGAGAAGCGTAATAAAGAGGTGTTACACTTTCATATCAAAGATGAAGGTTGTAGCTCTTGGACTAATTGGGTCCTTACACTAACTGAATATCTTAATTTGTTAACTGAAAACAATGGATATGTGAAGGATGAACCATGGAGAATGAACCATGCCTTGGTATGCTTTAGGTTTAGTGGTAAATAAGTTAGAGGAAAACTCTAACATCCCTTTGTGACACACGAAACTGAAAAGTTTCTTGGAGCAACTATTGAGTGTGAAAATGATCAGCCAAGGTAAATAAATTTAACTGATTGATAACAATCAACAAGGGAGTTGCTTGATTGTTGAATTTTCTTGATGACACATTTTGGAACTTAAATTCAACATGAAATTAAAACCCAAATAGGGTGGATGAGGTAGATAGGTGTAGACTGTCTACTGTGAAAGCATTGTGCAAAAAAGCCATAGAAGGCTAGAATAAAATCTGCGGTCAAATTCTAACTCATAATGTGAGAATATAACAAGAGAATTAACTCTTTGTCACCTGTAAATTTAGAAGAAAGATATGGATATGTTATAGTAGAAAATGTGGACTGCTAGGTTGACTATAACAATAAGAACTTGTTGCATTTTCTAGAAAGAAGCAGAACAACGTTGCGGTGACTAAAAATCCAAGAAAAGGAACAAGTAATTCTTAACGTGATGTTAGGTAAGCTAGGTTATGGACTTCCTAATTCTATTTTAATATAATACTAGTATGATTGAGTCCGTCGTATTTAGTGATTAGCTGAAAACAAAACAAGAAATATGATTTTATTTGTCATATAAAAAGAAATTTGTTTAAAACTGTAAACCTATGTCTGTTAATGAAACATTGAAGTTGCTCAACCATCATCACGGAACTTGGAGATTCCAAGTGATTTTTTTATAGGACTCAAGAAAGTGAATAATTTTGATTGTTCCCAAGGATAATTAATGTTTTTTTGGAAGGAAGGAAAACAAATACTTGGAGGGTAAGTGATGCAGTAGAATCCATGAAGATACCTTCAATTTCAAAATTAATTCTTCTTGAAGTTAATGAGAAGTGTTGGGAAGATGCAAGGATTCAAGTGAATTCATATGAGGTGTTTCAAGCAATCTATGGAGATGAGAAATTTGAGTTGTTATCCTTTGGTAATTTCCCTCCAAAAAGGGATATTTTAACATTCAAAGGCCTGAATTATTTGTATGGTCTTATTAATGGTGTTCTAGGAATGTTAGATATTGCTAAGTGTTTACTAAGGTTCTTTGAGTGTCTTGTGAGAGCTCAAATTTAGGAAAGAATAAGAGATTTTGAAACTATTCCTCTTAGTAGGAGGAAGAAAATATGACGTGTTTGCAGGAAATATACACATGGTAATGAATATATGAAATTATATGTTGGTAGTTTCCACATGGTATTTGATAGTAAACTCCAAGTTGTAAAACATAGGATATGCCTCGAGGAGAGAGAGACTTGTGAAAGAACAAGGAAAAAGATGAAGACTGGTTTTGTAAGAGCACAACCATACAAATAAGGAAATAATTTGTTTATATTAATTTTCCTTGTTGATCAAGGTTGTTCTGAGTAATAACTTGAGGATAGGAATCTTCTTACATTTTAAAATGAGTAAGGAATCATATTAAGAGATTAATGAAGAATTAAGTGCATGTAATCTATTTTCTAAATTAATATTTATTGCTTATGATCATAGTGAACAATAAATTTGAGTTGAACCAAGAGTTATAAGCTCCATTTGAGCTGTGTAATCATACATGGAGTCCTTGGAAGATTGCATGAGTGAATAATAGCGATTGAAGTGCGAAAAAAATGATTGAATCTCCTATATATTGTTATTTACCTTACAAGTGATATTCATATGGAAATGGACTACGATTGTGTTTGAGCAAAGTAAGTTGAAGGAACTGTATTGTAACTTTGAGAGGGAGTATAAAACCTTGTTCTTAGACATCTATATATTGCATTTATGATAAGTGTATTACTTTGAGTAATAACTTGATATTCCTTTTTTCTTCTTTTGCTCCATGTTGTTAGCCTTCTAAATAATGAGGGTGTGACTGTAACAGTCCTTGGCCAAGCATGTTGGTGGGTGTGGCAATGGATTCTCATGCTCAAATGTACATGGAATGTTTATTTATGATTTTTTATAGCTTAAGGATTATTTTTCCCTAGGTATTTCATTTGCATGTTGGTTAATATTCAGGAAAATGAACCTGTAACTGTGATATCTCCATTGAAATAATTTTTTAACTTATTATTCATGGTAATGGGAGCTTGAGATGTATGATATATATAAGGCAGTAATGATCAAGAATCACATCAAGAAAAGTGTAAGAAATTACTTTAGATAAGGCTCAGAAGCTATAAAATTAAGTCTTGAGGGTTTCCTATCCTACCTTCATGTGCGTACATGTATCTGTTTAGTTGTATGAAGATGGTCCACATACTTTCATGAGAAAAAGGAAGAGTTAAGTTCCAAAACTCTTTTAGGAACTTTAGGGGTCATAAATGAGTACATGATTGGTTTACTTTTATGGCTTTAATCAATATGCAAAAAACAACAATCCAAAGGGAAAAAAAAAGAATAGTTTAAATGTTTTAAATCATCCTTGACAATGATTAAAGGATGAAAATATATGAAAGATAAAAACCATAGAGGTATGTTGGTAAAACCAGTCAGAAAAAGGAAATTGCACGAGGAAAATTTTGCAAATACAAGTGTAAGAGTGAAACAACACAGTTTTGGAAGACAATGTGAGGCTAATTTTTTTTCCTTGTTTTTTAATGCAATAAATAACTTATTTTTGACTTTGTGTTATATATATTAGATAATATTATATGATATGAATGGTTGTAATGTAAAAAATTATTTCATGTTTCTAACTGTGTGACAATTATTGTTGTTTGAAAGGATGTTACAACCAATAAAAGTGAATTCAGATGAGCTGAAATATGGATTTTTTTTGGTTTTTGGATGAAAATGCTAATTGTTCTCCTTAGCATTTAGATATAATTCTATATTTTATTGTTTTGATTTTAATTAATGAAGTAAAAATCATCGGGATGATGATTCATTAAGGGGGGAAGTATGTCACACCCTGCAATTTTAGTATTCTTCGTTGAACAGAATGGGTCATAAATGAGGAGTAGGTCACGTGAGCCGAAGAATGAACATTGTTGTGAAGTTGCATATGTAGTCACACGTGTGTGTGCATAACCTGGAAAGGATGTACACAATTACCTATAGTTCCATGTGTAACCCTATAGTAGTGCTTGACGTTCGACAAACATAATATACACAACATTGACGAAAAATTATTGATTTGATAGACACTTGTATATACTTATCTTACATTGTTGATTTGATTGGTGTTGTACCTATAATATGAATTATTGTGTACTTGTATTTATTATATTTTTTTATTAACGATAAATAGGTTTGAAGGGACTATACCCTGGATATAAAAAGGCTCGAAAGCTAGATATAACAATAGAAGTAGCAAAAAGAAAAAGGGACTAACACCCTAAACAAGAAGGCTCAACAACTAGATATAACAGTGAAAATAGAAAAAAGTGGAACAACACCCATGAAGTTTAAAAGAACTAACAATAGTTCAACTAAGAACTAACAGAGGAACCAAAAAAGAAAAGAGTAGCATCAAAGAAGCTTGAAACCTTCAACTTGATAGCAACAAAACAACAAAATGGGAGCAGCAATATTTGACTGCCTTGTCAATATTTATCTTGATTTTCTGCAACGAATTGAAAAGTGAAAGTGTTGTGACTTGAGAGGGATCCTTCTTATCAATTTGTGAGAAGACCAGGTCCCTTGCAGCGTCAAACTCCCAGATGGTAGAAGGAATGTCAATAAGGATACAAAAACTCTTCACATGTTGTTCCATGAAATTGTATACCACTTTTAGCACAAAGATGGTACAATCATGTCATCCTTTAGCATTACCCAATCTATTATCCAAAGAATGAAGTTTCTTGAATATTTTTGTATTTTGGTCATTATCCCCAAAAGTCTAAACCTGCATCTTCCTTTTACCTATATTTTTATCATTCTGCTTGATTTCTTCCTTGAGGTTCATGATCTCATTCTCTAACTTCTCAATCCTACTAAGAATCCCTTCATCTTTGAAATCCTCCACAAGATTGTTGATATGGAGCAATTTTTTGGCCAACTCTTTCTCCTTATCACTGTGAAGAACCCTTTGAGAAGGAAACAGGGGATCATGGGTATTCTAAAACCTTGTTTTACAGCTAGTGAAAGCAGTAACAAGGTCTTTAACAGGAAGAGGGGGTTCAGTAGGGGCCACATGCATGGAGTGAGAAAGGGATAGAAAGTGATGGTGAATCAGTAGAATGAGGCCTTGATGAAGGGGTACAACATGAGTATGGTTTTGGACCTCACAAACAGACCGTTCCAGAGAGTTCAACAGTAAGTGTGGGAAATTCATAGTTAAGTTCCTTCTAAAATGATTAAGAAATATAAAATGTTGTAAAGGGACGGTTACATATATGCCCTCAAGAGTAACATACCTAACCATCATTAGTGAGATTTTAGTAAAAGGCTCCAGGATAGAAGAAACTTTGATGCCAGCCATGAAAAATTCAAGGTTTTCACCTTCTTCAAGAAATTTCTTTGCTTCAACATTCCTTTCAACTCGCTTGCTGAAGAATTTCACCCCCTCCAAAATCAAACCTGTGACTTGAGCAATGAGTTATTCAGTAATTTTAATGTTGATTTCCCCATACTCAATTGTTTGTTTCTTCCATCCATTCATAAATTGCACTGAGATATCCTGATCATGGCGTTGCATTCTTTCTATGAAGTTCTAAATTCCCCCCATTTGTAAATACTTCCATAATATTTCATCATTCTTCTAGGCTGGATCGTGAATGGGCTTTATTTTGCAAGGAGGTCCCCCCATTCAGCTATTTTTTCCCCTTTGTTTCTCAATGGTAAAGTTTTGATTCCAAAACCACCTTTCACTACCGCCTCTATTTTTGGAAACCCGTAAGGCGTGCGAAATTTTAATAACATCATTAAACCTACATGCGGAGTTAATAATCACATCTTCAATGACAGAGGGAGATCTTTTAATGATTGTTTTGAATATCATGCTTATCTTTTATGATGTCATCAAGTACCTTAGCCGGGAGAAGATCACCACTAAACCATTTTTGCATTTTCTTTCTAACTCCAAAATTGGCCAAACTATCTACCACTTTATTACCTTCATGGTAGGTATGTATGATAGTGTAATTATAAAAAATATTACAAGTCTCAATAGCTTCACAAATAAAATCTCTAATAGTCTAACTTGGGGGTTGATTTTTGTTTAAAAGATTTATGATGTTTAAAGAATCCCCTTCAATTGTGATATTTGAAATATTACAATCTCTCGCTAGCCTTATACCCCATAATGCCGCTAAAGCTTCAGAATAATGGTTTATCTATTGACCCGTATTTCTAGAAAAAGCAACAACAGAGAAACCTTTGTGATCTCTGATCACCCCACCTCCTCTTGAAGCTCCAGGATTACCTTTTAAAGCTCCATCAAAATTCAATTTGTAACATGAAGAGGGTGGTTGAATCCAATGCATTAAAGATCTGTCAATGTTGTTATTGCCTTTATTCTGAATGTTGTCAGTTTCAATGCTCCAGGAAGTAAGGATATGTTCCTCATCCTTGGGATATAGTCTATTTTTGGGAGGCTTAAACCTTTCAATGTTATCCTTTATAGCAATAACAATTTCTTTAAAAAAATTGTACACACCTGCCTTTTATTTCTAAAGATGACATCATTTCTTGCTTTCCATAATCTCGATATGGTGTGAGGAAAAACCAAGCTCCATAATCTCCTAATAATACAATGTTTATAAGGAGAATCCCATTGTTTTCATGTCTGTAAGCAAGTATGAGGAAGAATCCATTTCAAATTGAAATTTGCAAAGATAAGATGCCAAACTTTTGTAGCATACTCACAATGCAAAAAAAGGTGTTTGATATCTTCAGCCTCTTCTCTACACATACAACATCTGTTAGGCATAATAAAACCCTTTCAATAAGATTATCACAAGTGAGAATCTTACCTTTGAGAACCAGCCACAAAAAGAAGTTTACTTTAGGAGTTAATTCTGGCATCTAAATTTTGTTCCATTCAATGTCACTTTAGAGAGTAGCAAAGAAAGTTTTGTATCTAGAATTTATAGAATAATCTCCATCAAAATAATCCATCCAAATAATATCATCTTTTTTGTCTAGCTAATTTATAAGAATGAGTGAAAGTTGAGTCTGCAGAGTAGAAAAATCAGGTTGTAGATTTTCCATATTCACTTTAAGTTGCTTCCAATTCCTCTTCTTTCCATTCAACTCAATGTAATCTTTGACACTATTACCATAATTTTCAATTAGTTTATCTTTTATGGAGCTAAAAGTGTCACTCAAACTTATGTCAGTCTAGGTATCATGCCTAAAATTTATATCATGTCCATTTCCAAGTTTCCATCTACATCCCTTAGCAAGCATATGTCTGATTTGAAGCAGGTTGTTCCAGAATATGGATCCATTTGGAAGTTGTTGATAAAAATAAAAGAATGCATATTTTGATGAGATAAATATTTAACCATGATCTGTTCAATCCAAGGTTTCTTTTCCTTCACTAATCTCCAACCAAGTTTGGCAATTAAAGCAGCATTCATTTTTCTGATGTCTTTATTCCCAGACCACCAATATTTTTGGAATACAAACCTGATCCCAAGCCACTAAATGATATCTAAATCTTTCTTTTGTCCCCTTCCATAGAAAGTGTTTTTGAATTCTCTCAATACTATCCAAAACTACTGCTGGAATTTTGTACATTGACATAATATATATGGGTAGATTCTAAAGAGTGCTTTTGATTAACAAGCACTTGCCAACACTGGATAGGGTAACACCTTTCCATCCAACTAATTTTTTCTGAAATCTATCTAATAAGGCATTCCATACCCCATTAGAAATTTTAGTAGTACTCAACGGAAGACCTAAATAAGTTGTTGGTAAGGAGTTGATTTTACATCCTAAAATGAGTGCTATTCTTTTCTACCTCTCAAGAGGAGTATTAAAAAAATACAAGGAGCTTTTGTCAAAATTGAATTTCTGACTAGAAGCTTCCTCATAAAATTTGAGAATGGTTTTTATAGCTTTTGCTTCAATACTAGAGGCCATCAAGAGTAAAATGGTGTCATCAGAAAATTGCTGATGCGAGGAAGTTTGATTGGAAGAAGTAGGCTTAAATCCTGTTAGCATGCCATTATTTATAGCTTTAGTTATAGATCTGCTAAGACTGTCGGCCATAATGATAAACAACAAGGGGGATATGGGATCCCCCTGTCTTATATCCCTACTACTTGTAAAAAATCCCACTGGTTCACCATTAACCACCACTGAAAATCTAGAAGAGGAGATACATGCTTGGATAATTTTCCTGAATTTATTGTGGAAGCCAAATTTTGTCAGAACCTTATCTAGAAATTTCCAAGAAACTCTATCAAAAGCCTTATGCATGTCCAATTTTATTGATTACTTAGATGAAAGTAATGACTTTTAAAGAATGACTTAATCTATGCGTAGATGCAATATACCATTCTTTATGTGAGGTAAAAATTAATGTTAATAGTTACTAATTTTTCTTGACATAATTATTGCCAATAATCGAACATCGATAATGTGGTCTTCAAAGGGATCAACTAAATCATGATTGTCAAGGTAAAATTTATGTTGTTTTTTAATACTTACACTTATAGGGAGGAATAAGTATTGTATTATAGCAAGTGTTGAAATGGTTTATGGAATAAGACTATGGATTGAACTATTTTGTAGCTTGCCCATAGTACATTTAGTTTCTCTTATCGATGTGTGATATCACTAAGCTGTGGTTTGAAATCCGTTGATACAAACTTGTCTTCGACTGACCAAGCTCTGTTGAGTTCTTATTGAAGTAGTTATCTTAATATTATTCTACTGGGCAATTAAATTGTTAATACTATTATGTTTTATTCCATTCATTGGTAGGAAAGGTTAAAAGGAAATATGTATTTGTTGATAGTCTAAGACCATGGAATTGGCAAGTTATAATTGAATTATTTTCATGATTATTTCTTTACATAATATGGTTTTATTGGTCTTCGACCATATCTTTTTTACAATGATTGTTTAATATTAAAATAGGTCGTCGCTAGACTTGGGTGTAATTTGATTAGCTTAATCTTAGACTGAAGGGTCTACACAATGCATAGAAAGGTTAAGATTGTTTTGATTTTTGGTGTTCGATCAAACAACCTAACTCCATGCAATTATTTATAACGACTAATTGACTATGCAACACTTTAATTGGAACTGGTCAAATGACCATGCATTTTTAAAAGTTTATTTATTGATAAATTTGGTAGTAATAAATTGCCGCTATATTTGGAAGGCAGTTGGAGAATTTCGAGGACACTACATGGCATCCCTATGAAGTTAATGAAATTAAAGGCATTTAGGGAAGCCCAAATCTTCCTCTAGAAGCTACCGAGTTGAATGAACTCTATTTTTGTGATTTTTATTGAATCTCGAGCTCTTCCTTTTTTCCCTCTCAAGTTCAACTCAATCGAACTCTGCATGGAGGTCTATTGATTTATTTAGGTTGAGAAATTTGTGGATAAATTTATGGAAAACTTCAATATTATATATATATTAGGGTTTTTGTTTGACAATGGCTGGGAGATTTTGTGAATCGGAGACACAATACGACTTGCCGGTACAGATTACTTGATATATTTGCAAAGATACTTATAGGCATGGTTCATCACCAATCATTCTAGATATTTTTCTTAGATGTAATTGAGTGGATTATGTTGATTTTAATAGTGTTAAATCAAAAGTTTATGTAGGTCATGATATTGATCTTGTGAATCATTACCATTTTTTTAGGTGTGTGTTGATCGGTTGGTATGGCTATATTCATGTATGTTTTTCCTTTTGTTATTTATAAGTTGGCTGCGGGAAATGGTATTAATACTGATCTTAACTATTATCCACATTAGTGGTTTATTTATAAATCTAAATATTTGTATTAACTGAATGTTCGTGATGTGTGACAACTTAACGACTTATCTTGATTCTATAAACTAGAAGAAAACGACAGATTGGTAAGGGACGTGTTTCGTATATTTTATTTGGTATTTATGGATGGCTATATTGATTCATTATTAGTAGTGTATGGATGTTCATTCTTCTTGGAACTCTCGAGCTGGTAGTCATTTGTAGGATCTTGTAAGTGTGTTGTTATTCATTTTCTGTAAATCTATAAAACCCAGAAGAGGCATTAGTGCCTTTATCTCTCTTACTAATACAAAGGATGCTTAGCTTACATACTCAGGGACATGAAATTGGTCACATTATATCCCTGTTTCGTTTGCTGAGCAAACTCGGAAGAGCCTGTTTGTTGAGCTGTGTCTGTTTCCAGCTAGTTACAGATAATCTTGGCGTTGGTCAAATGGCTCAAATTACATTATTAACCCACTCAGTTGCTTCTTTATGTTTTTATTTTCCCCCCTTCTGGTTAATGCTACCTGGATCGAGGTTAGCTCTAGGATTTTTCAGTCCACATCGGGCGATATTTTTGAGTCGTGTTAAGTGATCTTGTCAATGAGTAAGTGAATATTAAACCCTTGAGTGTTTATCAATCTGATGTTAGTACCTCAAATTCCATTTCACTCAGGAATAGGTTGATTGTATTATGAGAAAGATGGAAAATCCTAAGTCATTTTGATTACTGTTTATCCGAATGAAGTGTTTGTGTGTTAAGATACTGTTATTAGGAATAATTGACATTTCTAACCTAGATGACAATGATATTATGCATTGTTCAACGATAACCTTATGAATTCTCATAAATGATGGTATAACTCTTTTTATAATCGTGGAAATAAAATTGGACCGTTTATTGATTATGAAGTATTTAGTAGATGTAGTAAATTGGGTAATAGTAAAGAAAGTCCTTGTTGTTTCCCGGTTTCTTAAAAACAATTTAGTGAGATGGTGGTAATTTATTAAGGTCTGTGCCTTCATCTTGAAAGGATAAGTGAATTAAAGAAATGAACTAATATTGTGATGAAAGTCTCGTCTATAAGCAATGAAGTTTATATTTGAATTCTAGCATGGTCAATTTCTGGGTATTAAATTGATTGATTCCTTTAAAGAATCTCAACAAAGTGTAAAGGTAGTGACATTCTCTTTAGGAGATTATTCTATGAAAATAAATAATTGATAAACAATTATTTCTTTAGAAAATAGCTAGGATCAAAGTGTTAAATCATTCCAGTTCTAATAGACTGACCATGTACCTTGTTGTAATTTATTATTACAAATTGCAGGGTTTGCAAGTAATTGTGAAAAGGATAATAAATTTAGTTTTCTTCAAATTGATTAATATTTTACTATTACTGATGATTGTAATAAATGATATTATAATTTTTTTGAAATAGAAGTATTACTTCGTAGTGCACAAAGTAAATGAACTTCTTGTATTAAAATATCATCATCGATATTCTCTAAACAAGACTATGTACTCCTCTCAAATTATGAAAATGAAGTTGACTATTTATACCAATGTGATGGTGTCCATATCTTTTTTTCTGATACTTCTGTGATGAACTAAGTATCTTATATATAATGGGAAAATAATATTACTGGTTGATACGTCTTTACAAGAATATGATGTTATATTGAAAAAGTAAAGATGTAATATAATAAGGCACCAAATGTAGACTAACATGTCTAATAAATTTAAATATTCACCTTAGAATGGAATGGTGTAATTCATAGTACCAAAATTTAAGATCTTAATTTCTTAAGGTTTATGTTGTACGCTCGAGGTAATTACATAATTATAACAACAATGAAAGCAAGATCATAGTGACGTATGCTAAATTGGTGATTACTACTTATGAACCTATATATGAACAACATTAGATAAGTAAGATGCTAAGAAAATGGTAAGAAGATCCATTAAGGATCATGATGCTACCTAGATAGTATCCATCTTACGCTTTAAATGATCAAGTTATATCTTGTGCATCAAACTTGAGATCGGTGTAAAAGATGCAATGACAAATATGTAAGTAAATTAACAACTCATGAAGAGGTACATATGCTTATGTAAGTCTAAGTAAACACAATGGGCATGAATGATGATATTTGATGCCTTAGAAGCAGATTAAGTCAAGTTCCTTGTTGTTTCTAGCCTTAGGTATTAATCTGATACAATTGACCTATCTAGAGAATGAAGGCATGCATTGTCATAAATGAGATAATCATAACTAGTAATATCTCGCTGATGTACCTTGGTCATTAAAAAATGACACATACTAATTTGAGTGTACTTAAAGGTACATATGTACTTTTCTATCTTAATAAACTAGGTTAACCTAGTAACTAAACATGAACATTAATGAATGCTTAAATTTTTAAAAAGGGAACTTAATAAATTAAGAATGGAAAATAATCCTGATATTATGATTGAGACGAATGTCTGGTGAATGTAGGGACATCTTTCATGTGGATTATATGTAGTCACGAAACCAATCTAATTAGTGTGATGCCTAAAACTATGGCCATAGTATTGAAAAGGGACTGATTGCATTTTCTATCATAATTTCTTCGGTTTCATGCCCGGGAGGATACACTATGAAGATACACATAGCTCTGTGAACCTTTAACATGTTTAACTAAATGATATACTGAGTATATTGGCGCATAATGAGTGTTTGAGGAGGATCGAGTAGGATTTAAAACTTTCAGTAGCACATGGTTATCATAGATTTTTTGGTTGGATTCTAAATATTAAGTAAAGCTAGATTAATTTACCATAAGTTATTAATCATTGAAGGCATCAAGATGATTAACTATTGCTGAAATAATTAAGTAGTTGCTTCGTCTAGCAAGAAAAGGAAGGGTATAAAAAATAAGGTCCCTGCTTCTCAGAGGGTCCTTAGAAGCCACAAAGACCTTGAGCTTGCCGAGAGCCTCTTGCACATAAGCCATCTAGTGGAGGAGCCTAAGGAGGAGGATTTGATGGTCAGAGTAGGCAAGATGGAAAAGGAAATCCAAGAGCTTAAGAGTGTTATCATAAATATGGAAAAAGCTAAGGGAAAAGGGAAACTCCAAGATGATGATGAGGAGAGTGTGATTGATGAAGTCTTCAAGAAGCTACAATCTTTGGATGGCAGGCTGGGAAATGCAAAAAGTCGTAATGACTGTATCCTATCTGCACTTAAAAGCATATACAATTTCATCGAACAACATGTTCATAGTGTGTGCAGTCTTAGTGGGATTACTGTGGACATTTGGAGCCCCAAGGAGAAAAGAGATATGGCAATTACTCAGGCGGATTTGAAAGACCCGTCTCAGGCCATAGCCATTGCCTTCTTTGTCTCGCTTCAAGTGATCAAAACTAATATTGACCGGGCTATCAAGTGATGTAGTGATGTGCTGCTATTTACTGGCTACGACGTTATTGCTGACTGATGGTTTTGGTGTTGTTTTTTGGTTGAGATATTCTGTGATCGATATCTCTTGTTTGTTTTTTGATCTCTTCTGTTGTTTTTCAGATCATTGTACGTCTTGATCCTTTTCTATAACTCTATTGTATTATCTAGCTGTTGAGCCCTCTGGTGTTGGTTGTTTTTCCCTTCTTTGGGCTGTTTCTTCCACTTTCGAGCCCTTTTGTATACAGGGTATAGTCCCTTCAAAACTATTTACCCTTAATAAAAAAAAGTAGTTTTTGTAATCGATGTACTCTTTACAGTGTAAGATAACTTAAGGGATTTATAATTTAAGTATGCTAGAATTTAATTGTTGTGTATTAAATTCATTGAAGGCATAAATTGTAATTAATGAGTAAAAAAACTTTCCTAGTTGAGAAGCGTAATAAAGAGATGTTACATGGTGGGAGAGATGTGTCGTGCACTTTAACCACCTTGCAATCTTACAAATTGGCTGAAGCTAAACATATACTCGACATGTTTCCTTGTCGAAAACCAAATTCATGATGGGATTCGAGTACATCTCATCTGATTCTATAGTTTCAACATACAAATGATTTTTTAGATAGCCATACGTCCCGTGTAGAGTGTGGTACTCTACATATACCTTTGTTTACATTAAATTTCAAGGGTTGCACATCCTTGATTTTATTTACTACACTTCTGAAGTACCTAGGTATAAATACAAATGGTAATTTTCACCAAGGTCCCATGTATCCATTCAATAGTATAAATCACCCAAGGAAGAAGTACTGTATATAAAAAGGTCTACTTGTCCCTCTAGCTTTATAGGAAAATCCCTAGGTATGCACCATTCATTCTCAAAGGCATTACACATCCTCTTATACTAGGTGTGCAAGTGTGCCTTATATAAAAAATTTAATTATTCCATCATTTGTATAATTTGGGAATCTCTTCACTGGTGATGTATTTTCCATGAGATACTCCCAATCCCGTCCTTCCAACCCATCCAGAACTCCAATTTCCCATAAGATGATTAACAAAAAAATTGACCCCATGTTATTTTATCTCCCTTCTCATGTTGGGTCTTGTATTACTCCATATTTATCTCCATGATATATAAGGTAATTTTGTATTTTTTACCTCACGCCATCTTATGCATGATGTGAAGGAACTTCTTGTTCACTTTAGTACACCTCTCGAAAGTTATTTCTTACTCATTTTTCCATTTCCCTCTCTTTTCCACCCAGTATGGACCTTCCCAAGTTTCCTCCCATGCTCAACATGCATGAACCTTTTGGCATGCAACTACTTCCTCAACTTCAAAACCAATTACGTGCACCCCACCAAACCTGCACAATGAATTTTCTTAGGATAAATATCCTTGCATGTGTGACTTCTCACGTGGTACTTTTCCTTCCTTTGCACTGCATACCAAGTAGTTTTCTTCCTACACTACCTAACTGATATTTCAAATGTTTTCATCTCCACCAAGTTTCCTTATACACCATTGATAAAAATGATCTAACACCATCCTTCCATTCATCATCACAAAGGGTATATCATTACTTTTTCCTTCTACCCCACACTAAAAGTATGCACTATCCTCTATGCATGATGCTTCAACAAATATATCAGATTTTGCGTGTAAACACATTTATTACAAAAAATAGAAAAGGAAACCTATCCTAAATGGTAATAATACCTTATTACAAACATAATTGACAAAAAATTATTTATATTAAGGATTAAACTTGTTCCCATTGAATTAACTAGGCAACATGGTGCCATCAAATGCATGTAATTGACATGTCCCTATCTCCAAAATATTGGTTACCTTGAATGGTCCCAACCAATATAATCTCAAATTTCATGGATGGTGCACAAACTTGGAATCATAGAGAAGTACCAATCCCCCAATTACAAAAGACTTGTTACGGATGTGCCTCTCATGCCAATCCTTTTGTCTTACCTTTTTCTTGCTTCTGGCTCCATCACACAATTGTATGTCGTTAATCCAATTACATCAAATTTTTAATATGATATCCTACTTCATATTCATTTTTAAGTCCTCTTGTATGCACAATACGTAGGGATAGTAACATGAACTCAATTGGTAATAAAAATTCTATGCTAAACACCAATTGGAAGAGTGTGACTTTATTCAATCTATTATACATAGTTATGTATGGCCGAAGTACAACTATAAATTTATCATCCCAATCCTTTCTTCCAAAATCACATATTTTTTTCAAGTTTTGGATCAGGATTTTGTAAAATGCTTCTACTATACCATTAGCCTGTGCATGATACATAGTTTTCTTGTGATGAATTACCATGAAATCTGCTAACAATATTCTAATGGTTTCATTCAAAAAATGGGTACCTCTATCACTTGTAAGGATTAATGAGAATCCATACCTACTTATGATGTTCTCCAATAGAAAACATGTAGTTTTAATGGTTGTATATCCCTTTGTGGGAATCACTTCTACCCATCAAATCAAGTAGTTTATGTTGGTAATAATGTATCACTCACCTGTTTTATGTACAAATGGCATAATCGGTGCAATAAAGTCTATTAGTGCAATAAAGTCTATAGCCAACTTTTTAAAAGGTTCTACAGATGATATTGATCATAAAGGGATTTCATCCCTTTGTCCTGGCTTTCTAATCCTTTAGCAAGGATCACAAGCCTTGAAAAATTCCTTTGTATATTTATAAAGTGTTTCCCACCATAGTCCTATGGGTAATATATTTCCCATGGTGTCTTATCTAGCATAATGTCCTCCATCGATTACACCATCAGCTTATTCTATAATTGCTTGGTTCTCATGTTCCAAAATGCATCTGTGTAGTATCTCATCACGACTCATCTTATACAGATATCTTCCAACCAAGTGGTAAGGTGAAACATGTATAGCTAGCTACTTCTTCTCTAGTTTTCTTTCCTTGTGGTGCAATACCTATACACAAAAATACTACTATATCCTCCAAATCCATTGGTACATACTACAACCTAAAAAATGGTTCATCCGACAATGTATCCTCTATACTCTGTATTTCATCAACAAAATTGATGTGTAAAAGATGGTATGGTCCCATATTAATCTTTCTTTTCTTCACTATTACTAATAATTCAAATTTATGAAACAAGAGAATCCCTCTACATATGAGGCCTTGTAATACTAGATTATTAGCCAAATATTTAAGAGCCATATGATTAGTATAAACTATAAATGGAGTTTCCAAAATATTTAACCTAAATTTGTAAAGAACATACACCAAAAATGATTCGCGCTCAATAGTTGTGTAATTATATTATGTAGGTGTTATCTTCTTACTTATAAAACATATGGGATGACCAACATTTCCTTCTCCATGATGCGATAACACATCTCTAATTACTATCCCTGAGACATCCACATGAACTTGGAATGGTAAATTCCATTAAGGGAAGTGGAGGATAGGCGTGGTGGCCAACCTTTCCTTTAACTGATCAAATATTACTGTTACAGATCTCTCCAATAGAATTTCCTTTTTTTCTTCAATTTTTCTTCTAGTGGCATAGATATCTTGGCATAACCCTTGGTGAATTTCCTATAATAACCTGTATGACTAATAAATCCACACACTTCACTTTGGTTAATTGGCTCTTCCAACCCTAGTATCACTGAAATTTTAGCTGGATCAACCATAAGACCTTCCTTAAAAATGATGTGCCCCAACTATGTACCAAACAATGTTGTAAATATTCACTTTATAATATTCAAGGATATATTCATATTCCTGGATATTTCAAACATCAACCTTAAACAGTCACAATGGTCCTTCAACAACCCATACATTGTCTAATCATATATATATATATATATATATATATATATATACTTGAAGAAAATTATGGATGAAGTAATGAAAAGCTTGCACCAAAATGCACAAAAATATTGCTGGTACATTATTCAACCCAAAAGACATGAACATTTATGCAAAGCAACCCCATTCTATGGAGAATGTAGTATTTCACTAATCCTCACATGTAATCTGAACTTAGTGATATCTAGAGAAACCATATGTGAAATAATATATCTCACACCTTGCGAAACCCTCAATAATTTCTTCAATTAACTATACAAGGAAAGGATCAATAACATAAGATGCATTTATTACCATGTAATCCATGCATATCCTAATACTTACATAATTTTTGATACTTTTGACCATGGGTCTGATCTCTTCAAATTCCTCAACAGGCTAAATGATACATGCCTTCAACATGTTTTCAATCTCAATCTTTACTTTGACGTGTAAGTTTGGATTCATCATGTAGGGTATTTTATGTACTTTTCACACACCTTATTTGAGATTTATCTTCACCCCCTAGTGATGAATGGACACCATTCAAGTCATGGTATCATATAGGAAAGAGATCCTATAATTCATGCAAAAAATAAACTATCTTTACAACTTCTACTTCTGACCAATAGTCACCATTGATCACCTCCTTAGGAGCGTCATCTGTCCCAATATTCACCTTTTTTAGTCTTCAAGAGAAAATCGTATGCATGTTCCTTCTCATCTGCCATATCTAAGACCTCACACTCACCCTCTATGTGTTCTATATTAAAATATTTTACCTTTTCATCATCAATTAGGTACTCTAACTTTCCTTCTTATTTCTCTCTCTAAGCGCGGTCTAATAGATTCTCATAGGACTCTATCCATGCACGTTCATTTGTACGCTTTAGTGGGAGAGTCTCACCATATAACCGAGTTATAAGCTCTTACACCTTCATGTTATATCCCAATGTGATGTGTCTCATCAGATGCAATGCCTTGTGCACATGTAGATTAGATGAAAAATAATTAAAAATGTGTATCATACCTGATGTTATGTGATGTCAATTAATAGTCTCCTATTTCAACTCAGCATGTATGTATGATGCATGTGCACATCTGTGCAAGGTTAAATAGAAATTATAGACCCATAATGATAGTAGTAGCACATTTGGTACTTCCAACCAATTATTCTCACAATTTTGTATGTGAACCTTGGGAGATGCTTTTCGATTGTATGTTGGTATCTTTGAAGGAAGGTTGTTCCTATCAAATCATGTTAAGACGATTTTTTTATTTTTTATCTCACGCTAGCCTAAAACATTATCCTTGTATGCATCCCACCATTTCATTTCCATTCCTCTCATCGAGTATACCAACATATTTCTTCTATTTTCTTCATCATATAGTTTCTCTTTTATTGTGCAAAAATGATTCAATATTTTCTTCTCCTATATATCTAGGTAGCGTAGTTCTTCCCAAATTCCCAACTGTCTATGATATGATCATTATTTTTACGTTCCCCTGAAACTCATGAAAAACCATTTCATGCATTCCATGGGACCAATTATCATAAGAAATTCTTGTAGTGTCACAAATTGAATGCACATATCCCCATTTAAGCTCTCCCTTCTTTGTTATCTCAAAAAACTCTAGATCATTCATGGTCCACACATAGATATAATTCAGATATTATTCACTAATGGGCTCCGTTTATGGCACAATCCTTGTACCATCCATAGGAACCACTATGTGTTTATCCTCATTCTAAAAACTAATTTAACACTTACTAAAGCACTGATTTGTGTTATTTTTATAACACAATGGTTGGATAAGTAATGTAGGGAATTTATCTACCTCTCCCAGCTCCAGAACCTCAAAGTCACCCTTGAATTTCCCCCCTTGGATAGTGATTCTTGTACCCTTAAAATATCCAATGGGAATTTCCCTAGTCTTATTTTCCATATACAACACACTAGAAGAAAGTTGTAGTGGCAACCTCCCCATTCTATTCCATGCATCTAGGGTAAGAATGTTTACCTTTGCACAAGTGTCAATAAGGATATTACTCACCAATTAACCATCAATAACAAAATCTAAAGTGATATCCTTATCATATTCATGTTTTTTGAGGCAATAGATTAACATAAAGTATTTTTCATTCTCCATGCATGGTACCTTTTGACGTAACCATTCACCTAGCAAGGTTATGATGTTCTCTTATCTCATCATTTGACATACTTCCCTAAGTTCATCAACATCATTGTTAGGTACTTACATATGTCTCATGAACTCCCTATCCCATGATTTCTCTTTTAAACATTGTATCTCCCCTGTAAATATTTGACTAAGCCCATGGTTTCCTGGAACACTTCCTTTTGTTTCCCTATGTTTTGCTACTTATTAGGTTGTACGAACTCTTCTCTTTAGATGAGTGGTCTTGTTCTCACATTTTCTCATGTGCATGAAGCTTATACATGTGTGGTAGCTAATAAGGGTTTTTTGTTCACAACTACTAGTTCATTAGGCTTGTATTTCCCTTACATGACACACCTAATTTTGATCATAACCATGGCTCTCTCCTTTTTTTCTTACACATGTGGCCATATAAATATGGGAAGTATTCCACCTTGTTTCCCTCTCCACATTACATGTAAGACATGTTCTTGGGGAACTCGTACTGATAGTGATCAGGTAATCTATAAGTGTAGAAAGTACCTCAACTATACCTACTTCCATGACCATCATGTCCTCTACCATGATATCCTCCACTATATCCTCCATTTCCATTATTTCCATCTCTATTATTTTTCCTTCATGCATGTGTGAACTACCCTCAACACTAGTCTGGCACAAGTTACATTTTCCACAAACTTTATGGATGTGATCAATAAAATGAAAATGAGTTGTATCCTATGTATTTGTGTCATAAATATCATAGTAGAGTAACACATTCTTCTTTGTAGCATGCTAAGGAAGAAAAAACTCCCTGACATCATGGTACTTGTGGAATATCTTACAAGATGCTAGTAGAGCAACACATTCCTATGCAAACAACTATTCTTTGTATTTACCTCTACTTCATAATCTGTACACCAAATATCACTTTGAGTGTCATGTACTGAGCTAGTAGGTAACATTTCCAACTCTATGGCCATAACTATAATATGTGATTAAAGGAATGGGATCACTCTATTATCCATGCTTCTAACCACTTCAGCACATAGGGATGCTTCTAGGGCCTCATGTGGGTCTATAAATGTCTTATGCGATAACGCCCTCCTGAAAGTTGTCAATAATCTACCCACAAACTATTGTGCATGTTAATTTTGATGGATATCATAGGAAATATTTTATAATAGAGTCTTAATTATGGAAAGGTGTCAATAATACAAGATGTATTCCATAAATTCATGGCTAACATAACATGTAAATATAGCACTTAAATAATATGAACTACTCTAACATGCATAGAGAAAATTGATCATCAACCAAAAGGAGATTTATATTCATTATACTCATGAAGCATTACACAAATTACATAAAAAAAAAACATGACTACTTATACATTCATCTATAGACACATGTGCAACGAAATACTTGTTATGCACTCTGACAACATCATCACTCAATCTAAGCTATATAATTATATGGATATCTACTTATATATATAGGGTCGGAACTTTTCCTTCATCGATTGAATCTAACAATAAACCACTTCTTTGCATAGCTTACATGAATTTATAACTTGAACTTCCTATATTTAGATGCCTAGCATGTGGCTCCCTAAAAGTGGCATGCTTCATTCTAGAAGATATAGTCTTGTATGTTCACTACAATTATCTCTACATGGATCACCCATTCTCATCCTTGCATGTGCTTTATCCATGTTTTTGTCTATTTTTAACCTTCCTTGACAATCACATTAACCCGTGATTTTCCCTATTTTAGCCTACCTTGGAAATTGAATAACTACTAAATTGTTTGTTTCTATGTGCAAGATTTATGAGCATGCCTCTTCATACTTCCATGCATCCCTTCAAGCACTTGTTCTTACCTTTTTAAATACTTCATTCATACTTCATTGTGCACCCTTGTGTGCATCCTCTGGCCTTCATGTATGTCACATAATTAAACATTTTATTGGTCCAACATAATGTTTGAATCAATACATCCAAATCCACATCAAAGGACCTCAAATAGTACAAGAATGCCATACATGATAAGGGTTTTAATTCTTAAGGTATTTTGAGCCATGTCCTTGAAAATATGGTGTTTAAATTTGATACAAACTCCATTGAAGCTTGTTATATGTTTTTTTATGTGTTCTATGAGGTAAATGGCATTTACATTCCTCTTGAATTGGTTGTGTAGTTGTTCTCCTAGCTGATCCCGTGTGGAAATGGATTGTGGAGCTAACATATTGCACCAATCTCTTACTTTACCTATGAATAATGAAATGAGTATCATGAGGCAAATATTTTCTTCTCTGATATTGTGAATGACATAATGGTTGTTTATGTATTAAATGTGGTCAATTGGATATTGATCTCCATTTCCATGGAAAAGAGGTATGATTTTTAGGGAAACTTTTAGAATATCATCCCACTACTATAAATAAAGGGGGATCGAACTGAAATAAGAGAATAGAATATCTCTTTGGAGAGACATGAAAGAAACAAAAACATGACAATAACTAGAAAGGATAAGGGGGTAGTCTACAGACTCAAAGAATGAGAATCTTGAACAATGAAGTCACTATATGTGTTAAATGTTTTTGAAGATGAACTAATATACTACCAAAATGTGTTTTAAAATTGTGGAATTACCATATGCTAGATGAATTTGTCTGAAAATATGATACTTGCCAAGAGTAACATCAAATCTTTAGAAAAATTTTCTAACTCCCACTTAGCATGCCAGAAACTATTGTGTCAGTTAGAGGATAGAATGTTTGTAATGAAAAAATTGAAAAAAAGATTAAAATCTTAACAAAGTGTCCTACCGTGCATGCCATAAACTATTGTCACTTTGAAATGTAACCTATGGAGAGTGGTGTGGAGTCTCTCCTTTTAATTGAAAAAATGGAAACACTCCTAGGTTGTGGGTGACCATAATGTTGGAGTGAGTCTCCATAGAGATATGGTTCCCCTAGTGTAAGAACCTAGATTAGTTTCTACTCCTAATACTACTCTACTCTAGTGAATTCACAAGTAAAAGGGAGAGGGAAATAAGGGGATTTTTTTATTATTGGTAAATATCTTTTGGGAGGGGACTGTAGTAATACAACTGCAAAGCCAAGTACCAAAATACCAACAAAACCACAAGTCAACAACAAAAAAACAACAAAATATTAGCAAATAAATTTCTAGTCTTCAGTATAATTGACAAGAACATCACTTGGATTCTCTATCAACAATTCTCTTTAAATCCTACAGAGCACTGAAAATGGTGATTACAATAACCTGGGTTGGGTCATTCTTGTCAAGATGACTATAAACTTGAGCTTGTGTTGGCCATTCCCCCCATATGTTCTCTGAGATGTTGCTAAGCATACAAATGTTCTTCACTTTTTGTTCTAAAAAATTTCAAAATGATTTAAGGGCTCTAGTAATATATTCTTGTTTTCCCTTCATATGCACAACCATGTTATCAAGAGAGTTTAGTTTCTTGTGGATCTCTTTTATTTGGATTTCAGCAAGCCCGAGATCTTCCTCCATTTTTCTCTTTCCTTCTCTTTTTCCCAACTGCTTTAGATCCTTCTTAAAGGCCTCTAAGTCTTTCTCAATTTCTCCTAGCCACTTCTACAAGTCTCCATTTTTCTCCATCGCCTCACTGCTTTGACCTAGTTGTCTCATGTGTAATAGACTATGGGAAATTTCAACCTATTTGTTTTGACTTATAAAGAGAATTATTTTTGAAGGAAAAGGATGGTTGAGAGGGTAGGAGGGATTTTTAGTTCCTATCTTCCTCTGACCAAAAGTGGTGGGGGAAGGGATGATGGTAACAGGGGTGGGATTGGGATTAGGCGGGGAAGGGGTTAGAGGAATGGTAATATTTTTTGTAAGGAAATAATGATACAAGAGGAGGATAATCCTTTGGTGAAGGGGAGTTACACGAGTGTGCTTTTGAACCTCAAGGATAGAATGCTCCAATGAGTTCAAGATGAAATGAAGGAAACAAAATTTTATACTCCTCTTGAAATGATTCAGAAAAACTAAATGTTTGAGAGGGACTGTGATATACATGCCTTCAAGAGTCACATACCTAATCAAAATGTTGGTGAACTCATCGAATGGAACTAGGATAGAGGTGACCTTGATGCCGATAGTTAAAAACTCCATATTTTTCCCCTCTTCCAATTTTTTTTTATCTTCAAATGCCTTGTCAATTCTTTTGTTGAAAACCCTATTGCCTTCCAAGATAAGGCATGTAATTTCAACAATGAGCTCTTCGGTCATATGCATGATCTCATCTCCATACATCACAACTCTATTTTCTATCCTCTAATAAACTGAAGAGAGATATGTTTATCATGGCCTTGGATCCTTTCAATGATATTTGAGATTCCCCAAATCTGGAGATAGTTCCAAATAGTCGCATTTTCTTTCCAAGTAGGGTCACAGATTGGTTGGACATGGCATGATGTTCCACCCAAATTTTCTCTGTCACTATCACTGCTAAATCCTTCTTCATCCTTTAGAGTGATATTATAACTACCCAAGAGTTAATTTTTATCGACTTCTATTTTTACCCAGAAAGTGTGCGAGGAGTTATAACATTTAGCTTTCATGATAAGCTTGTGGGGGTGAGCTACCAAAATCTTAGCCTTCACATGTGTGAAGGACATATTAATAGTTATTGTAGACTTCAAGTTTACTTCTATTGTTTTCATTAATGATTGCATTTTGTACATGGATAGGAAATGTCTCATTAGTATACCATATGTCCATTTTTTTTTAGAACCCCAATATTTGCTAGGGTATCCGCAACTTTATTGCCTTCTCTATATGAGTGAATAATTTGGAAATTGGTGAAAGATTTGAAAATATTTATGGATACAATAATGAAATCCTTAATTATCCAACTAGGGGGATGGATTTGATTTAAATGGTTTACAATATTTATAGAATCCCCTTCTACTATGAGGTTAGAAATATTACACTCTTTGACAATTTTAATAACCCATAATCTTGATAAATCTTCAGCATAGTGATTTGATTGGTGTCCCATATTACCTACATAAGCAATAACTAAATAGCCTATGTGATATCTAATTATTCCTCCTCCTCCTACAGCTCTAGGGTTTTCCTTTGAAGCTCCATAAAATTTGAGATTGTACCATAGGTTATGAGGTGGAATCCAATTTATCAATGACCAATAATGGGGGAGGGAAATGGTGATATACCAATTTTTTTGAGGATCTCAAACTTTTTTGAACCACACAGATGGACCATGGGAACCGTACACACCATACAAAACCTACAAATAGATATGTAAATGTAATAGTGTTTCAGAGAAATATTTGAAGTTTGTGACATAATGCAAAAGGGAAAAATGGCTTTGAAGGAAATTTGGTAAACTCCACAACAAGATCCTACACAAAAACTGAGTTAAAAACAATCCTTGACCTATAAATTATAACATCCACTTTTTTTCACTTCACTTCTATGGATTTTTTTTCTTACTTTATGTATCTGATTTAAATATCCATACATTTAAATCCAACATAAACCTTAATGTAATCCATTTCCAATAATTGTCATAAACCATGTTCAGATGCATGAGAGTATACAGATCCTACTCGATCCCTCTCAATTATCTTTATGAGCCAATACATTATATGTGTCATTTGGTCTTTCCTTTTTCATGATATGATAATTAAGTGAAGATATCTAAGTGTCTACCTGGGTTCCTCTGAGGAATCCCACTAATCATCTCTCAACTTAGATCTTATTGAAATCACTACAGTGTAATAGATAGCTTACACTACTTTACGCAAATTTTTAGACTTATGTATGCCATGCTCAGTTCCATGACAACACACTCGCCATTGGGAACTTGGCATATCACCTTAATCACTTATTCAGTTATATGAATTTGCAATCAATGGTGGTATAAACAGTTACAAGTATTATACAAGGTACATATCCAGATTAACATACTAGAGGACATACCTCTATACCATCCAATGATGCCTATGGGAAGGTAAGTTTCTATGTAATGATTTACATCATTACTTAACCAATTCTCTTCTCGTATCCATCAAAATTTGGTATCGGGGTATGTATTCATGAGGTTCATTCTACCTTTGTAACTCTCATAAGCCTGTACTTAATGCAATACCTTACCACAATTTAGGGTATTGATGAGGCAACTCAATATAACTATTAATCAATAGTATCCAAATAGTGACTATCATCATTATAGGGATACGACTGTGTACCAGACGTAGTGAGTTGACCCGCCAAGGGTCCTAAATTAGAACAAAATATCTTAATGTTTCAAAGTATTAATTAAATCGCGATGGGTTAGCCTAGGTCTCACAACACTTTCATCTCAAATGATTCATACCTAAGGTCCTATCTCAATTTGATTCAATGATATTTAACTATCCAATATCGATTAATTACCTTATTAAATATCATGCCAATAATATCATTAAGTGGAGATTGAAATGATATTTTATTTAAGTCCATAATTATAGATTTAATTATGTCTTAAGCTTAATCAATTAATCCTATGTTTGTTATTAATGTAGTTTTGTATCATGCTACTAATCTAGTTATATCACTATAAGGTAGTATTAATACCATGTTTCTATATTTCACATTAATAGAGATGGTGCATTTACACATAGCTAAATGTGTAGGTATGAATCATACCTTTATCAAGTATCATATACTATTAATGTTAGTCAACATTTCATCATAAGCACACAAATTTTCTTTATTTTCAGCTTAATTAAAAGTATCCAATTGTACATGCTATTATTAGGTCATTCATTTTCATATACAATAAGCACTTAGTTTTGTAAGTATGTAATTAAATTTCATCACTTAAAATACTAATTCAACCTTATATGTGTGCTTCCTTTCTTTCCATTTAAGGACATAATATTAAAATTCAACAACTTATGGATAAGATTTAGCATCCTTTCTATTAATATTCAATTATATGATGAATGTATTCCCTTTTCATAGCTTTATTATGATTCCTAAGTTCATCATAGTTTTTTATTTATTAGCAGTCATAAAGATAGACAATCTTCTTACAAAACACCTTTTAGCATGTAAGAATATCTTATTAACAATTACTAGATGAACTTAATCCATATAGTCCTAGCAGGTTGATATAACTCATAAATTACTTCGGTAATCACCCACTAATAAATTATTCTAACTTTCAAGTATTTAAAACTTCATTAGTTAATACTTAAGTTCCATATGCATGCAACCCATGAAAAACTTTATTTATTTCATAATAGTATTCAAACATATTAAAACATATAAGTCACGTAACACTTTATTTGACTTATTCTTATGTTGGTTATAATAGTAGTGTACTCATGAAAATACCCTTCTTTATTTAATACAAAACTACTAAATTCATCTTTTTCCAAGAAATCATTTCAAATCAAGATAATGTAACAAGTAATCTAACTTTATTACTTTCCCAGAAATAGGTATCAAATCATATTCATAAAATTGATCACAATATTTCCTTTCAATAGTTACATTAAATGGCCAAGGGCCTTTCTCATTTTTATATAGAAGTAATTTAATTAGGAATAAAATAATCAATTATTCCATTCAACTTCCATCAATCAAAAAACAAATGAAACTTGATACGTATTTCTTCCTTCACAAAGTCCATCTACAAAATTGTTAACATGTGTCAGTTCACATGAACTGATCATGATAAGCACTAACTCTTTAGAACAACATGCTCTACTTAATAATTTCATAAAAGGAACATTGATTTTTAATGAAATTATTTTATGGTTAAAAAGAAGGAACACAACTCTTTTGATTATGTAGCAGGAACTTCATAAATGACACCATCTAGAGAAGACAAGTTAACACATACCATCCTTCATGAAATTCAATTCAAATAATAATTTAAGTCACATAAGGTGATCCGAAACAATGAAGTTGATCCTAATCAATCATATAATTATAAGTGTAAGAATAATATGATTGTAGTCATATAAACCAATACTTATATAGTTGTAATCATACAACTTAATTATTAAGTTTTATAACTCAATTATTTACTATTATATATCAGTCAAGCAATAATAATCAAGTAGTAAATTATTGATAATAAGTGAAAGATTTATTAAGATTGCATTCATATAAGCCCATACCTATATGACTGTAATATTATATCTTCCTAATAAAGTACATACAAGTTTAAGTTATATCAAGCTATTCAAATAACATTATAACTCAATATAACAATCAAGTAATTCCACTTACTTGCATTGCATACAAGGTACTTACTACTTTCATCTTATAATGAACAATAAACATATATATCTATACAACAATATAAATCGTTATAACACTCAAGTTAATTCCTTTTTCTTTCTCTGGCTTCAAAGTTCTTAGTAATTATTTTGATATGGTTATAAAACTATAAAACAGGGTTGGTTTAGAATGAACCAAATTATAAAACAATAGTATTAAGAAGAAAATGGTTCTTAAGCTATAATTCAACTTCTATAATAACTCAACATGAAGTCATTTTGTGGACAAAACTAACACTGATACACAAAATAAATTATTAGTAAACAACAAACTTAACTTTCCAAACTATGATTCATTCAACGAAGCCAACCAAGAAAGCTTCTTCTTTACAACCACTGAAGGAGAAAGGATTATCAAATGATGATATCGATCATCTTTCTATATTCTAACTCAAGCAATTGGATAAGTTAAGGTAGTCATAGTCAATAAATTATTTCAATGTACGGTTATGCAAGACTAAACCTCTCCTGGAGGTGTAAGCACTAATCTAACTATTGAGACTATGGAATTGACCTATTTTTACTTCCTTAATCCTATCTTGCAACTGTCCAAACAAATAATTCAAAATCTCAGTGTTTGATATCCATTAAAAACTACAACGCATAATATCATCCACAAAGTGGAATGAATACAGATATGATAGCCAAGCATAGTCAAGTGTTAAATGATCTCTTAAATAAAATAAATCCAATGAGCATAGCTCAGTCGTTAATATATAGAAGGAACCATTAAAGGAAACATAGTTCCGGCATTTTTATGACTAAAACGGTCCAAGATCCTATATGTATCTGTAACATCAACCCTATGACCTAGTTTAAGATACTGAAGAGCTTGAGATACAACCCCGTCAAGATTTTGAGATTATCCTAAATGGATTCAAAACCAAACTTAAAACCGTTGGCCATCCCCCATAAAGGAGAGATTTAAATTTACCAAAAAAATTAAGATCCAACAAGGGTTAAGTCTCACATTCGAGTCTTAAGAAGTATCAAACTATAATCAAATTCAAAAAGGATTGGAATAAAACACGATCCCCAACAGTATATAATCCTTCTTATAAAGTTGAATACATAATCTAACTACCATAGGCTATAGGTCGTTTTCATTCGAATTCAATAAATTTCACCTGTAACCATTTTAGGAAATGGTTCCAAACTCACGGTGGATAGAAGCATTCTGGCATAAACAATTAAACTGATACCACTTAGTACAAACGCATCCAATTTTTTTAACAAAACCTGGATAAAATTTAATCACAATAGAAAGGCGAATGACCTAATACGATATAAATTACAATTTCAACTCAAGTATAAGCTATTTAAGTCACTGGATACCATATTAAGGGAACAAATAGATGACCCAAATTCAAGTCAAGCATCTGAATGGAAAAAGTGAACATCTCATAAAAGAAGCAACATAGAAAGATAAGGAACTAGTCATTATCCATTATGATCAAGACTTATGCCAACCCAGAAGGGGTAGTTTTTAAACAAAGTAACAGTGACTTGAAAACATATAATGGGGACTTGAAACCCCATACCAGTAACACCAATTATCTTCTCCTTCATGGAGAGATTCAAAATGTACAAAAAAATGTTAATACCCAAAATGGGTTATGAATCCCTTTCGAGTCTTAAGAAGTTTCAAACCAAGATTCAAAAAATATGGTCGATAAGACCGAATCAAGAACCTGCATTGAGTCAACCAGAAGGACACAAAAAAATATTTTTTTTAATACCTAACTTGACAAGAAAACAATGCCAAAATATTTCACAAGATTTAATCTAGTAAAGATGGGTTGCAATAATGGAACAATGCTTCAACTAAGCATCCAAAAATTTATTTCATTATAGGTATCAACTCTGTAAATTTTTACTAAAACCCTAGTAGGAAAACAATTAAGTTTCTAACAAAAATACACAACCCAACAACAAGATCATTCTTTTTTTCCTCTAACAAACTTTCATAGACATGCATCTCAAAAAAAGTTGATTTAATCAATTTAGAGACCAGATTCAACAATATTTAATCGTCATAACAAATTATTCATAAGAATACACAAAAATGACAAACCCAGAACCCAAAATACAATTCCACATGAAGAGAAGAGTTATTTTTAGGAAGTAGTTAAACAAAGCATAATATTATAATGAGTTAGAGACTATCATGCCTGGTAGTGCTCTCAAAATTCCCTTCCAATATTTCCAAGTTTCTCCCACAAGATTTCACCAAAACTTCAAACAGAATGTACAGAGAAATAGTCTCCATCTTCCTCATTATTTATTTATAACCGAAATCATAATCTCCTCTTCACTATACTCTCCATGTAACAACGATCTCATAAATGAAGGAGAAATGAACTACCAGTTTGAACAACAAAGTATTAACATGTAGAGCCATAGTGCTCGAGAAACCACATGTAAAATGACAAACAATGCTTATTTCCTTACAAAAAACTGCCATGTTTTTCCAAATCTTGATGCCATTAATGCCATGGGAGGACTGCCAGTCTTCCTGCCTAGTCCACCAACTGATTCCAAATTTAGCATGCAACTAAATGCTTAAAATTCTATTCACTTAAACACTTAGTTACCTTATTGAATGTGCATGCCAAGTTAAACTTAGCTGATTCCAGAGGTGGTGGTGCTTACCCATTAAAGTTACATTTAACTCTCTAAGTACCCATATGGGTTGGTGCCATTTTCATATCCAAACTCTAACCTTCCAATACCATGCCACCCACAATTAAGTCCTTAGGCTAGGTTTAGACCCCTTTAGCATTAAGTACCAACTTTATCTTAGGTTGTATTAATAATCAAATAAACTAGGATATATTAGATAACATAGTGTATAGTCTCATCTTAGGTTAATTTATCTTAGGCCTTTAATACATCAAGACAACCTAATATTATAGATCAAATAAATATGGAATTAGGAAGTATAATGACTGTAGAGTATAAGTCATATTGGTAACACAAATGTGAGCTTAAAATTGTTAAGTTTGAACATACAATGAGTCAGAAATCATTAAGATCCCAATTCTCATTTATTCTATCAAGATCGAATAATAAAAATGATCAAGGAGAAGGCCTTAGATCACTGAAATTGATCCAAGGTATTATCCCTTATTGAATCTTTCACAATATAGTCATAGGATTTAAGAATAATAATAATGAACTTAAATAGCTTAACCAGTTACCTGATAATTTTGATGTCACAATAGGCTAAGATCACCTAATGAACTTCAAAAACCAGTTAAGTGAATACTAAATAATAAATTAAAAGTAAATGTTTAGATGTTTAATTATGAAAACCTAGCGGAAAAAGTTTTAAAAAATAGTTCTAAAGTAGTGACTAGAAAAGAGTTAATATGCCAGAAAATTATGAAATTATAAAAATAAAGACACAAAACACTAGCACATGTAATTATGTTTTCTAGCATAATAGTTAATGGTAGGCCACTCAAGTAGGTGCGCTAGCATGAATTTTCAAGTAGCACTCTAAAGTAGATGCGCTTATGTGACAAAAATGTTTATAATGATAGATTGATTATGGTAGTACATGCATATGTAGAAATTTATGTGATGTTTTACACTAACATGTATAGTGATATGCTAGTGCCAATCACATGTAACACTAGCAGAGGTAACTTATAGATGGAGAGAAATGACGAAGAAAAAACAAGTTTGCCATTTTTAAAAAAATTATATTGTGTCAAAAACCCTAAAATTTTGATACGAAGCTTTAAAAAATAAAAAATAACAAAAATATAGAGTTATCCTTGTAAGAGACAAGATTAAAATGATAAAACATGTGTGGGTCTCCCACCAGACGTGCTCGAATGCATACAATGAAAACTGAAACAAATGAAGAAATAAGATGATAATAATTAGATGCAAACCTTTATTTAAGTTCTATTGCAACATCAGATGAGATAGATGAGTTTTTGAATGGAATACCACACTTTTTGGATCTCTTTTAATTTTTTGGTTTTGTATACTCCAAACTTAGTTCTAAATGAAATAAGGATGCTTAGAGTAATAGATGATTGAATGGACAACATTTCTGTATGTAAATTCTTATGGAAATTTAGAAGATTATTGGTGAAAATGATTAAAGATTCCAAGGATGAATTATGAAGGATATAAACTTATATTTATAGCTAAAGGAGATTGCATGTATTGTGGATCAAGGTTTCAATGAGTTGTAGGAAAATGAATGCATTTTATTGAATTAGAAGGTTGATTTTTTCTATATAGTTAGATGGTTTTAATATTGATTTAAGGGGAAACAAATATTTATTTCTATTTTGATTTTATTTAAAAATTTGGTTGTATGTGAATATTTTGATTTTAGTTTTGTAGGTTTCTAGAACCTGAGTAGAGTGGGCTAGTTGAAATTCAGTGATTTGGATCGTTAAGTTGAAATGAGTGGATAATTAGATAAATATTTATTTAAATAACTAACTAAATTAGATGAGGGGTGTGAATGTATATTTTATGCATGATATAATTAATTAAACTAATTCTAAAGGGATGTAGGTGACCAATGATCTAGGATGCATTCTTGATCTGATTTAGCATATTATACATGTAATAGGAATGACTAAGAATAGGTATATATTTTTAGGGTGTTTACATTTTCCCCTCTTTAAAGTGTTACTGTGGAGTAATATTACTTTTTAAATATAGTGTACATTTTTAAATAAAAGAGTGGAAGATGCGGAAGTGTAGTGGACCATGTTGGTTTATCCCGGTGAAGCATTTGGATGTCCCATAATGCATGCCATAATGTATATAAGGAAAATCAAATCAAATGAAGAAATAAGAAAATAACAAATAGATGTAAACCTTCCTTTAAGTTCTCTTGCAAACTCAGATGAGATAGTTGAAGTGTGTGTAATGGAGAACAACACTTATTAGATATATTTGGATGGTTTTGTTTTATATGATCCAAACTTGGTTCCAAATGGAATAAGGATTCTACGAGAAACATATTATCAAATGGAAAGAATTTCGGTATACAAATTCTAGTGGTAATTTAGTAGAGTATTTTTTAACATTCTTAAATCTTCTAAGGATGAATTTTGAAGGATAGAGCCTCATATTTATAGACTAAGGAGATGTCATATATTGTGAATCAAGGTTTGAATGAGGTGTAGAAAAATGAATACATTTCCCTAAATTAGAAAGTGTATTTTGTTTGTACAACTGGATGGTTTAAATATTTATTTAAGGGGAAATGAATATTTATTTGGATTTTAACTTTATTCAAAAGGGTGGTTGTACATGAATATTTTGCTTCCACTATTATAGGGTTCTAGAAATTGAGTGGTATGGGAAATATCAACTTGAGTGAGTTGGATGTTGAAGTGGAGATGAGTGGATAATTACCTATTTATTTATTTAAATAACTAATTAAATTAGCCAAGAGGTGTGAGTGTATATTTAATGCATAATAGCATTAATTAAATTCATTCTAAATGGATGTAGGCAAATATTTATCTAGGATGCATTCTCTATTTGATTTGGCATATTATGTAGGTAATAATAATGACTAAGAATATTTATGTATTATAAGGATGTCTATTAATTCCTATAAATATTTGATCCTTTGGCAATGGCTTCAGAGGCAGGATTCTTACCACTGACAACCTGATGAGTAGTATAAGTTCATAATTCCCAATATTCATCTATGTAAGACCAATATTCCCTAAAGTTGCACTTAGGAGTATTAGGAAGACATGATGATTGTTTTTTTGTAAATTTGTTTTGATAATTATTAGGACTATTTCTTTTAGACTTATTATCGTTGTACTTTTTTAGTTATCTATATTATTTGAATCAGCTAGTTGATGTTATTAGATACTTTTGGTATGTTATTTGATTAAAGACGCATTTGATAATTATGCCTAGATTTTATTTATCCATTGGGATGATGAATCTTCCTACATGGGAGGGTTTTCTCAACCCAAAATTCTCATTTTATTTACTTTATGAGAAAAAAGTAATATAGAATGATAATCCAGGGAATTATTATTGGATTTATAGATGGAATATTAATATCATAAACTATAGGTATATAACTCAAATAAACTTTTGGATTACGTTTATGAAATATACATGTAATAAGTTGAACTTTGATGGGGCCTCTAAGGGGAACCTTGGGATTGTGGCAGGGGGAGGAGCAATACAGAATCATAAAGGTAGTCTGATTGTTGCGTATGCTGGGAAAATGGGAATTTAAACCAATCATTTTTCCAAAGCATTATCTGCTTTATGGGGCCTGAGAATTGCCCAGACTCAAAATATCCAGAACCTCATTATTGAAGGGGACTCCCTGAATATCATTAATCTCCTTAAACAGTGCTCATATCCAAGTTGTAGCATCAAGGATTTTATCTCAGAGTCCATAAGTATTTGTCAAACATTCAATAACATCAGGATCATGCATACTTACTGGGAGGGTAATAAATTGGTAGATGCACTGGCTAATTATGGCATTAATGTTAATCACATTGTTTGGGATAACAATAGCGTCCCTAAGCAACTTCAAAACGGCATTCATGCGGATTTCTATACGCACACAATTTCTTGAGTTGAGATATGATTATTGGGTGTGGATCAGTATCAATAAAAATCCCACATGTGTTGACTTAAAAACTATGATTATGCAAATCCTATCAAATAATTAAGATAGTGTGAAGTATATGGGGAAGTCCAAGTGGAGTTACATTGATATGAAAATCACGCATGCGGGCAGCACTGTGCTTGCTAAAATTTGGATACAAGGCTCCATGGATACCAAAGATAGTAATAATGTAATTGATGATAGGGAGTGGGCTAGCAAAAAGGCCGTTATTCCCACATGTGAATTTCCATAGGCTCAGATCAGTAGGCATGCGGATGTTCGTGGGAATAGCAATGGCTCTCATTTTCAACATTGTGCAGATTACAACAGTAAAAAGTAGACTGGCTTCAGTGCTCTCAAGGATTTTGGAATTTGTTGCAAACAATTAAGCACAGTGAAGATGGGGTGTCCCCCTTGCCAAATTGAGCCTAGTGTGGACCCAGACTGGAACGATAATGTTGAGTTATGGAATATACTCAGCAAGGGTGGCATCACAAACTTCATGGAGAAGGTTCAGGGACATGATCAAAGTATCTCAGTGCATTTTTCGAAGGATTAGAAGGAGTAGGACTATGGAATATGGGGGGCAGAAGATCTTGATCAACGAGGAGCTTATTGCTGAAGTGATCCATCTTAGCATGGAGGGCTACCATTTTTTTAACAAAAGGGTCGACAGAGATGTTGAAGAGAGGAGATTTGTGGAGGGATCTGAGAAGCTGATCTATGTTACCACAGGCCTAATTGTTATCTCGATCCCTCCACCTTATGATGAGGTTACTCGCATGATGATATGATTTATTTCTTTGGAAGGGAGGTTTATCACCGTACCTGCCAAGCACCTTATCTTTCTCAACCACTTCCGTACGAATCGCTTGGTTTGTTTCCCTCATTATTTTCTGAACTCTCTTGAGCGCTCCATTTTGGAGTTTCAAAAGCATACCCGGGTGGTTCCTTTACACCAGGGGCTTATTTTACTTCTACATAAATTTTGTCTTCTTAGGTATCCTGGTCTCCCTTCCTCTCCTAGCTCTGTTCCCCCTCTGCCGGGTTCTGCTGATGCTAGCCCCATTTCTCCACTTTTTTCCCCCACCACCACTGTTATCACCCCCCTACCAGCCATCCAGGATTCTTCTTCCATTCCCCGTACTGCTGCTCCCGCCCCCCACTTCACTTCTACCTTTGCCAAACCAGTCACCAGGGCATCTAGAAGGCTTAACCTCGATACTCTTGCTGCGGGGAAGGGCCCTCATGAAATTGAAATTACACATGACCTCCTGAATATTAGCAGTGCTAGTCCCCGAGATGTGCATATGGAGAGCTCTACAAAAAGGCTGGAATCCTTGGAAGCTAAAATTAAGTTGTTGAAGGATGAGGTTAAGAACTTGGCAAAACAGAAAGGAAAGAGGAAGAAGGAGGAGGAGGTGGATATTGATAACAGCCAGATTGAAGATATATACAAGAAGCTGAACTCCTTAGACTCCCGTTTAGGGAAGGCCAAAACTCGTCATGATTACAATATGGCCATTTTTAGTGCGATTGAGGAGTTTATTGAGTAGCATGTCATAAGTGTCTCTAATCTCAGCGGAGTTTCGACAACACTTTGGGGCAATGATAAGGAAAGCAAAAGGACCATTAGTCAGCTAGATAAGACTGACGCTGCCCACATGAAAACTTTGGGAATGTTCAGATCCTGGAAGAACATCAAAACCAACATCGACAAAGCTGCCAAGAAGTAGTTGTAGGTGTTTTAGTTGCTCTTGTTTGTTTTTTGCTTTTTTTTTCTGTTTCTTTGTTGCTTTTGTGCAGTGTTTTTGTTGTTTTGTCTTGTTTGGGTAGCTATTTTTTGGCTACTTTGGGCTTCATTATCATAATTATATTCTGATCCTTTTTCCTTTGATTATCATTCATGTTCTGGCTCATAGGACCTCTATTGTACTCAAGGGTATAGTCCCTTTCAAAAAACTATTTGCCAATAATAGAAAAAAGGTTTGTTTTGTGCATATATGTTTGAAAAAGTATAACAAAAATTACATAATGTGACCTAACACAATTCTAGAAGGTTATAACATTAAATTATTAAAAAATATTTTATTGTTTTAAGCTAATCCATAGAAACCAGGACCTAGAATTTGATGCATAACACCTTATAATACCTAGTCCTATACTTAGAGCACTCCTATAAATGAGATCGTCACAGTTCAACTTTGCTAAAATAAATGTGGTCCTCAGTGTCATAGACTAGACCCTTGCAAACTAGTCAACTATCACTAGACTAATTTTTGACCTATGGAGGCAAGCTCAATCATTCTAATAACCTAATATATCAATTTGTACTTGTAACTACACAATTAGCTAGATTTGGAAATGAGGACAACACTAAGGTTATCTGTATCTAAGTCAATGGGGTCTGAATATGTTATATTTTATTATCAAAATTAAAGTCAAAATTTCCAAAGTAAAAATTCTAACATCAAATTTAAGTTGCATTTGAAGTCAAAATCAAAGTGGACATTTAATATGAAGGAACAATACAAAACTATTTAAGTCATGACTTATGCATATGAAGTTAAAGTCGTGATACTTAAGATGGGATGACACATCTCCTAAAAACATTACCAAAATGTTAGACGTTAGGGAGATGTTAGGCTCCATGTATTAGGGTCAATATTACAATTATATGTGTAGTTTAAAGTTGTAGTTTAAAATAGTTCCATGCACTATAGTCATGTATGGTGAATTTAAATGCAACTTTCAAGGATATGATTGGGAATTCAAAAAAAAAATGATGGTGATTTAACATTGTGACCTAATTTAGTCACCATAAAAGGTGTGTTGAAGTATCATTAATGAGTCAACTTAGGCCTAATTTTCTTATGGTTTCAATTGGTGGAAGAATGGCTATATGAAATGTCTAATAAGAATGTTATTCTATAACTTAGACGGATTTTTTATCACATCTTTCATATCTAGCTATTACTATAGACAATATAATGCAAACTTATAGTCACATAAGATTGGTACACTAGTTGATTAAATTGGAAGAATTTCATTTGGATAACATGACAAAATGATAGAATTTTTATGTTTCAATTCAATGAGCCCTATCCAATTGAGATGGACTATGGTCAATAGGGTTTGAAGTTTATGTTCCAATACTTAAGACAGCACATTATGGAAGATGGACATCCAGTTCAACATACATAGAGCACATGATTCCCTAAAATTGATAGAACCCATTGCTAACAACTAGGGTTCAATTTATGAATACCTTTCTAGAGATGATTACCATAATTGTGATAGTTTTTTCATTACTTTCCAGAATGTTATGTGGCCTACAAAGTATGAATTGAGTGAGACAAGTGTATATCCCATAGTATTGAGGTCAAATTTACACATATTTATTACTATTATTCATGAATTATAACAAATATATGTATGTTGTGTGTAGATGTGTAGTTTTATATATCATGAATCCCTAAACTAGAGTCTAATTTAACCATTATACTTGAATTTCTGAACACAATATAGCAATAAATACTACTACTACAAAACTAACCATGATTCCTATAACGTGTAGATATGTTATCAATAATGACTCTTCCTTTTGAGGGATTGGCTACAAGAAATGATGTGATTTTTTACGTAACAATTATATGTTATATAGAGAGAACTATTGACATTATCCACTAAGGGAGTCAGTGATGTATTATAGTTGTTAGTTATACACATCTTTACTAAGGAGGTGCGAATAGGCCTACAATTTCAGGTAGAGAGCTATATGCAACATGTCTCTTGTTATATGTATGCATTGAAGTCATGAGTGAGTTACAATTCCCAAACTTAATCAACAAAAAATTGGTAATTAGTCTCAAGTCACATCCTATGAGTAAGGTCAACACTCCAAAATGGTCATTCTAGTTGTGTGGAAACAAAATAACTTTAATACGTTTTGAAGTAACACAAGTTGTTTCATTTTTAAAAATTACTCATTATTTGATTTTTAATATTTTGAAAAATGGTGAAAAGAAACTACAAATGTGATAATCATGTAAGATAAAAGAAGAGAACCATGTGGTTTATGTCCTTAGTTCCTAGTCAATCAATGTTCAGTTCCTTATATAAAAAATCTCACGTATATAGGAAAGGAGTGTTTTAAGTGTAGCATAAATGTTTTGTAAATGGGAAATTAACCAAAATCGATTATTAATTAGATTTTTTTAATCCTAGAGCGTTTTTTGTTGAAATTGAGATATGATACCAGATGTCATACCCATGCATTTTACAATCCAAAAATACGATCCAAATAATCTATAAAATTTGGTCACTTTTCTCTTTTAGTATTATTAATTACATTTTAAATTAATTATTCCATTACTATTCTAACTCATTAATCTAACTATGGATGACTAGAAACAATACAAATGTTATTTTTGCTAATTAAGGTTGTTATTTAAATCATAACCATCATTTTATTGTATCGAACTGATCACTTAAGCTTACTAAAATTTTCTCCAATAAGGGGTTTGTTTACAAGGTAAAGAATCAATTTCACTAGGGTTTGATTTAAGAAAAATAAATCTTAATTAGAGGACTAGACTAAATTAGATATATTAAAAACACGCAATATATTAACAAACAATGTTGGAAAAGTAAAACCAATAAGAGGATAAGAGTGAATTTGCTAATATCTATTCATTTGGACTAAACATGGGCTGGACTGATGGTGAAACAAGATCAACCTAGAATGTATGTTCTTCGTCTATGAAATAATTATTTGGAAGAGTTATTATATACAATACCACCCAGAAGGAGATAAAATCACCTCGGTACTAATGTTTGAACTGGGTGTTGGTGCCCTAAAAATGGGTGAAGATCTAGGTCTCTTAGCATCTACTAATGTGACCTTCACTTTGATTTATGTTTCATCCAATTCATTGTATGATTCTACTATCACACATGTACCTAAAAAATAAACCCTAAATACCTACACAAGAATCAAGAACACAATAGACTACATAAATTCTTAAATTGGATTGACCTTGACGGTCACCCTAATGTGATTATCACTGAGTGCTATACTACATTTTAGACTCAATGTAGTTCTAGTGTGTGTGTGTGTGTGTGTGTGTGTGTGTGTGTGTGTGTCCCTTGAAGCTAGGTTACCCTTGTATAATTTACACCAAGATAGCATGATACAACTAATTTTACCCCAAGACAATGTGTGCCATGGTATTCATAATTTTTCCTTCTTATGTAGTGAATGATGCAGCCCAAATAAAATCCTTAAGTTGTTCCTTTACTCAATTAGTAGATAGAAAATATTAACCTAGCACCCCTTATAGTAGTTAGTAGAATTGTATATATATGATTCCTTTTCTTGAATTTTGACGTTTTTTTAATACTTTAAGAGTTAATGACCTAGTGACTTGGCACAATTCATAACGCGCTAATACAGAGTGAGTTCTCCGAAACAGGTGTGTAAATCAAAGGGTAATCAGTCCCTTGGGGCATGAGGGATTAAAACCTAGGTGGGTGGTTGGAAATGACTCACGCCACACCCTTATGCCCAAAAACATTGGATGGTAAACACTTTTATCATACCAGAGCTATGAAATAGACGTTAGCATTAGTTTAATGCATTGTTGTTGATGGAAAATTACAGATAGTTACAACTGTCACCTTCCTCCCACAGCCAAACCGCAGCCTATATATTTGGCTTTGCTTTTTTGTTTGGTACACACATTGAATACATCTTTATTTAATCTCCTGCTATCATTGGTATCGGAGCTTGGCACACGTGAGGGTTGCTGATTTCTGCAGTGCTTTGATTGGCATTCGAGAGACCTTGCGTGTAGATTTATTTGGAGTTTTCTCTGATTAAATATTGTGGTAAATGGCATGACCTACATGGAGCTTCCAATTCAGAAAAAAGGAGCAGCGACCAAGATTAGTTCCTAAAACGTGGCATTTTTTTGTTCGTATTTCCTTTAGATTTTTCTATTCATCAGCATAGTAATTTCCTTGTAGCATAAAAAACGAGACCTGTTCCCTGTCTAGAGGAGAGGACGTGTTGAAATCTGGTGAAATCAGCACGTGGAAGGATATGAGAAGGAAGCGTCAAGGAGCCATAGTCCAAACCATGAGCATCTTGAACTGCATGTGTCATGTGGTGTGTGTGGAGGTTTGTGTGAGCCGTGTGGACAGAAGCCTGGCGTGAAGTGTTGGTGAGCTGTGAGGAAGTGCCCCCAAGGAAGGAGCAGCCAACACCAGGCCTGCGTGTAGTTTTAGGTTGATAAGCTACCAATACCAAGCCTGCACACCTGTTACGAAGCAAGGTTGACCACAGCCTGTAAAACCAACATTGCGTGGAAGTAACGAGGAGGCTGGAGACCGTGTGAAACCTGCAGCGTGAAGAGCTTGGCGAGAGAGGCTAATCCAGATAACCTCACTGCGTACATGTCACACATTTCTGATGCTGAGAGTGTTATGAGAAACCCTTCTGCTGGGTCACCTCTGAGAGCCCAAGAGGACCCCACCGGACATCTATTTTGCCTTACTCAATGAATTTTTGAATACTGGCAACGTATTATTTGATGAATTGGTGCATCAAGGATTGTTCAACTATTTCTGGTTCGATGTTTTTTGTCAAGCACGCCCAATCCATGAAGAATTGGAGTGTGGCTATGATGCAGATGATGAATGTGAAAAAAATTTCCCACAGGAGCGTCCATGTCTCACTGCACAAGCTTATAGAGCCCATCTTCATGACAAGTTCCTTAAGTAAGAATTTGTAACCGTTTCCAAACAATCAATAAATAAAATACAATTTTGAGTTTTTGGAAATGTCTGCACCTTTTATTTTGTTGTTATGGATGCCCAGTTGCTAAAAGGGCCAAATTTTGCTGCATGGAAAACCAATATGTGGATGATTCTTCAGTTTGAAGATATTTGGGGATCATTTCTGGCACAGACAGCCCTCCCACAGACCCTGATTTGTTTGCTAAGTATGAAAAGGCTGATGTAAAAGCATTGATTTTTATCACTCTGAGCCTTTCTAATGAGGTTCAACCTCGCATTCGGGAAGAAACCACTTCCTCTATGGCATGGGCAACGTTGTGTACCGTTTATGAAGCCAAGAATCTGACGACGATGTTGTATCTTTAGAAAAAAATCTTCACACAATGTGTATGCATGATGGCGAATCATTTGAAGCCTTCTTACGGCGTGTGGATGAGTTATGTTCAAAACTTTCTGCTCTCGGTGAACCGGTGGATGAAAAGTTGCTAGTCCCACTCACCTTGCAAGCTCTTCCTTCCTAGTTTCAAACACTGATCACCACGTTGACCATCACTCAATAGGAGGTGAGTTTTTTTTCAAACTGGTGAATTATCTCCAGTAGGAAGAAGCCAATTAGAATGTTCAAGAAGCCTTTGAAGACAAGGCTCTCATCATGAGGAAAAATCATAGCAACAAGCCTCGAAAATGGCAGTCAGCCCCCTAGAATCAAAAGCAACATCCACAACAGCAAGCTTCTCAATTGCCACCACAGCGGCCACCCCAAAAGCAACAGTACAACAAGGCAGATCGATGGTGCCGACATTTTCTCCATGAATACACACATGACTGCGAACTGTTATTATAACGGTCACAAGCATGGAAACTTTGGCGAAGAGAGAACTTTTGGCCAAGGATATTCTAAGAAATCCCAATGGTGTGCTTGTAATCAAAGGTAGAAGGGTCATATTACTGCTCAGCAGGATGCCTCCTCTGATGAAAAGGTTCTAGACACAACTCATCTAGACATTTTCCTAGTCTCATAGACTTCGCAGTGATCAGAAAGTGTCTAGTTGATTGTTTCAGGCGCCAATAAACACATGATTGGCAATACAAAGTTATTCCATAGCCTGAGTGACTAGCCCACTTGAGATCAAATCACCATCACAAATAATCAAGAGTATATTATGGTGGGGATTGGTGATGTTATCATTCCTCTTGGGACACGAAGATGTACACTCACGAAGGTGCTATATGTTCCAGGTTTGACCTCAAGTCTCTTGTCTATGAGTCAGCTTCTTAATCCCAATGTGGGTTGAATTCTTTGTTCAGAAAGGGGTCAATCCTGCATCATTTCCCAGGGAGACTCAGTTATTGCTCAAGCATTTATGAAGGGTCTGTCTATTTGTACTAGATGAAGTCACTTCATCTAACATTGCTCTCTCTTGCTTCAATGGCGGAGGCCATTGCACTATTTTACTTTTGATATGGTCATATTTCTACCAGGGCTCTACATCAGCTCAGTGCCATGGAAATGGTAAGAGGGATTCCTCCACTCTCCCACTCCTTACCTATTTTCTCGAGTATGTCTTGTGGGAAAACAACAACAGAGGTCCATTCAAATAGATCTCTTATCATTCTACGGAGCATCTTTAGGTTGTACATACTGATCTGTGTGAACCCCTGCTAGCTATCTTCCAAGGTTTTGAATACTTCCAGCTCATCATTGATGATTACTCACGAAAAATGTGGTTATATTTTCTTGGGAAGAAGAGTGAGGCATTTTCCAATTTCCAAACCTTTTACTAGCAAGCCACCAGGAAGTCTGGGAAGCCTCTTCTTCTCCTTCACTCAGATCGATTGGGGGAATTTGTATCAAAGAAGTTCTTAGCATATCTGAAGCAACATGGCATTCAACAACATTTGACTGCACCCTACACACCCCAATAGAATGGGAGTTTTGAGTGACACAATAGGAATTTCATGGAGATGGCTCATGCATGCTCTCCACTGCCAAGTTGGAGGATCAGTTTTGGGATGAAGCAGTCCAGATAGCAGTATATCTACTCAACCAGGCACCCATGAAGATCTTGCAAAATAGGACCCTAGAAGAGTTATGGACTGGTCGTAAACCTTCTATCTGTCATTTGAGAGGTTTTGGTTGTACTGCATATATGCATGTTCAAGATAAGAAAAGGAAGAAGATCGATCCAAAGAGACTGCCATGTCTTTTCTTGGGGTATAGTACTACTTCAAAGGCATATCATCTCATGGATCCTAACATGAAGAATATCTATGAGAGTTGATATGTGGTGTGTGATAAGTTATCCTTTGACTCCCTACCACACAATGGAGATCCAGTACCGACCTCGTCACATAGATTTCTCACACATCCAGATGATGGGAAAGATGATTCTTCTCAGAGAGAAGAAGAGCTGAGTGGAGACTTATTCGTTGATCTAGGCACACTGGAAAACACATATTCACATCAGGAGCAATAGAACCAATGTCTAAAATGGGTCCAAAATACTATTTGGGATGCACACCTGAAATCACTTCAAGGTACTTCTATAGGAGTCAGAACATGAAGTCAAGCTAGACATGAGGTAAATTTTACACTCATGAGTTTACTTGTTGATAGCACCGAACCTAACACTGTTCGTGAGGCATTAGACCAACCATAATGGAAATAGGCTATGAATGTTGAATATGATTCCCTACTTCAGAATCAGACATGGGAACTTGTTGATATGCCTCCAGGTAGGAAATCCATTAGCTATGAATGGATATTCAAATAAAAATATAAGGAAAATGGTTCAATCGACAAACACAAAGCATGAATTGTTGCAAAGGGTTATGCGCAGCAAGAAGGAATTGACTATGATAAGACATTTCCAGCCACTGCAAAGATCAAAACCATCAAAGTTGTCTATGCATTGGTAGAACAAAAAGGATGGAAACTTCAGTAGATGGATGTCAAGAGTGCCTTTTTGAACGGTGATCTCAAAGAAGAAGTATACATGGCCCAACACTGAAGGGTTTGTAGATGAGCATAAACCACACAAGGTATGTCATCTGATAAATTCCCTTTATTCATTCAAACAAGCACCTAGTGCATGGTATATAAAAATTGATGATCACCTATTGCAGCCTGGATTCACTCGTAGCCCCTCATATAAAAATTTTTATATCAAGAAGGTAAGAATAGATATTGTTACTATGGTTTTGTACGTAGATGATCTTGTGGTCACAAGAAGTTCTGACAATTTTTTGTGGATGATGTAAAGAATGATCTGAAGAAATCCTTCGACATGAAAGATTTGGGGCTACTTCACTATTGTCTTGGCTTAGAGATATGGCAGAAGAAGAATCATATCTTCGTATCTCCTAGATGAAATACGCCAAAACACTCCTAGAGAATTATGGAATGTCAGATTGTAAACCAATGTCCACACATATGGAAAAAGGTTTGTAATTATCTAGATTCCAGGATTCACCACAGGTAGATGGCGCTCACTATAGCCTAGCGTGTGGGGAGTCTCATTTACTTGACTTATAATAGGCCATAGATATTTGCTTTGCAGTGAGCTATCTCACCAGATTTATGCAAGGATCCGAAAGAAATGTCATTAGATAGCAGCAAAGCATGTGTTGAGATACGTCCAAGGTATAGTTGACTTTGGTCTAGAGTATCATAAGAACACTCAGTTCTTCTGACATGGATATATAAAATCATAACTATGCAGGATCCATTGATGACAGGAATATCTACATCAGGGTATGTTTTTCATCTTAGATATGGACTTATCTCATGGATTAGCAAGAAGCAAATTGTTGTTTCTCTCTCATCCACTGAGGTTGAATACCACGTTGCGCCTCATGAGGAACTGTGTGTGCGAAGTGATTTGGTTACATCACATTCTTACATATATAGGGATTCTTGAAGAGAAACCTCCCATCATTCACTACGAAAATCAAGGTGTGCTGAAGCTTGTAAAGAATCTTGTTTTTCATGAACGAAAAAAGCATATTGAGGTCGATTGTCATTACATTCTGTGAAAAAGTCTTGAACCACCAAATTTAGTTCTAGTACTTGCCCTAACTAATTTTCAAGTTATAGATGTTCTCAACAAGCCTCTCGACAAGGTGAAGTTTGATTTATTTAGGGGGTTACATATGTAGAAACAATGTATTAAAGGGGGAATGTTAGCATTAGTTTAATACATTGTTGTTGATGGACAGTTACAGATAGTTACAACTGTCACCTTCCTCCCACAGCCAAACTGCAGCCTATATATTTGGATTTTCTCTTTTGTTTGGAACACACATTGAATACATTGTTATTTTTCTACTATCACTAGAGTGGTGGAGGATAAATTTCTCTAATTGGGACATATAGGTGGGCTTCAATCCTTAATGTTTGTAGAGTGATCCACATTTGGAGAACCTCACTATGTTCCGCTTGGTCTTCATATGGAGAATTTATACCCCTACCTCAAGGTGTCCCTATGGCCACTTATTGAAAGCATCTAATGAACTTAATGGGAATAGAGTTTGGGTTGATGATTACAAACTACTTGTAACTCACCAATAGCCCAAGACCTTGAGTTATGCTTGAATTTCAACGTTAAAAACACTATAAAATTACCCAAAGTGATCCTTATAATTCAACAAAGGTAAACAAGTGGTGTGTAATTTTAAAATATAAGAACCAAATGAAGGGAAAAAATCCCCCATAAGGGGATAATAACATTAGTCGCTCTCGTTCCTTACTTGGTGCTTATGTCTAGAAAGCCCCAAAGATAAACTAGAAAATTCTCAGCTGATTAGCACATTATGCAATGTCCAAAAGTAATGATAGATAATTCCAATAAAGTAAAGGACAAAAGCATGGAAAGGTAAAATCATGTTAATTTAAATATAAGTGTTATCAATGTCTAGTTTTATTTCTTATGAATCACACATATAATTACATACTAGAGGCATGATGTAATAGTAATAAGTGCATAATTTTGTGTTTTCATTTTCCCCGACTCTATTCCATTGAATGAATGTTTAGTAATATAAAGTAGATAGGAAGAGCATACCTTTTGGACAGCTGAAGAAGATTGTAATTAATAACATGTCAAATGGAAATTTGAGGATATGTATCATTGAGTCTAAGAAGGGATAATAACCATATAGGTTCCTTGTGTGTGTAGTGAAAAAGATAACTACATTTGTAACCAAATATTGCATTTTACTAAGAATTTAGTGCTTGAAATTTCTCCTTTTTCTAGTTGTGTTGCCTTTTGTCAAGATAAGGACAAACTTGCAAAAGAAGAAAAGTTTAGTCAATTTTAAGAGTATATGAAATTTAAATTTAATGTAAATAAATAATAATTATATGCATAGAAATGAGTAATATAAATAAGTGAATTAAGGATAGATTATACCTAAATGTCGAGAGAGAAATGATAGAATGTTCCTATGTATTATTTCCTTGGATATGGTTGGAATGGTCGAGAGTGATCAATTCCTAAACCAATGTGAATAATCTTAGGATTTAGGCATCTTTTCACTAAAAGAAGAGTGGTGGGAGAGTGGTCGGCTTTGCCCTTTTTCCATGACGCTTCCCCACAACCAAAAAATAAGTTTCATTGCAGATGCTCACCAACCCAATAGTAACTAGTCATGGATGGAACTTCATTCCAAACATATCGATGTCCCTGCATATGCCCTAAGTGCCACTCTTTAATAGATACTGGTAGGAAAAATGTGAAATTTTATTGAGTAATTGTAACATTTGTCTAATGCCTATTTCTTTCCTTAGGATAAAAAATATTAGGTGGGACAATAACACCCACTGTTACTATTGGTTTTGGGAGATTATGTTCATATGTTGTTTATGGCCCATATCTGATTTTGAACCATTTTTTAGTCTTTGTTCTACCTAATTCTAATTTATACCATCCTATCTCTACTTTTTGAAATGTTTAGGGTGAAATAATCACTTGATATTTTCCCCCCATTATTTGGGGTGTGTGAGATGGATCAATGCGAGTGAGGCCCAAACGAGAGGTCTTGAATCTAATGTGCACATTTGAAGAAGGATTCATATAGGGCAATAAGATATGTGCATAGTAACTTTAATGACACATGTAAAATAATGGAAATAAATATATCAATAAGTTTTAATGACAAAAAAATCATGGCATAATGTAATAGAAACAAGTCAAACATGAAATAAAAAATCAATAGGATAACATAGTTACTAGTGGAAAACATGGGACACCACTCAAGATGTCACAAGACACTTGATTCCATGAAGACCATATAAGAAAATAGGAAATCATAGGGATAACCCGCAAATAATGGTAAAGAAGTCACAATAATAAAAGACAAGACACAAGAAAATAGTGTGATTAGATATCCATGGTTGGATGTAATCCTGTAAGAAAAATGCTATACATGAAGCACACATTAGAATGTTATACTAATGGATAGTATGTCACAATGTATATATCTAAATGAAATAGAAATGATAGTAGTATATATTGTAATGATAACACCTAAATGTGGAAAAATGTCGAGAAGGTAGATGCCCCAAGGATCCTTGGTGGGACAGGTGGAAAATAGTGTCAAGCATCATGTATCATGGGATAACCTGTATCTATCTTGAACTCACCTCAAATTACCATGTGAAAACATATGTGTCTATGTAAAATGATATAACATACTATAAATCAAGATAACATCATAGGAAAATGTAATGTGGAATAATATAAGAAAGCAAAGATACATCCAACCAAGATCTAAGCTAGTGATTTTGTATTTTTGTAAATATATGAGTGTTTTTATATATTATAATATGAGATCCTATGGCTAGGGAAAGGAAGCAATATTTCCCCCAGTTTGTATGTGTGTAAATTGAGGTTCATTTATGTAAGTGTGTGGAATAAACAATCATGTTTGAACTTGGAACAAGAGTGTGTCATTGAGTAGCAAGGGGAAATGAGATGACCCCCTAAGTGAAAAATGTGATATAACTATGTGTAATACTGTTTAAGGTGTATAATATTCATGATATTCTTGACAATTTTTCACATAAGAGTCACAAGGCGATAGACAAAAATTCCAAGTTTTTGTGTAACAATAGATGGGCCAATCTAACTAGGTCTGAAGTTTCCCTTAAGGGAATATTTTGCGCTAGTGTTATTATAATTATCTTTAAGCACTAAATAACCAATATTAAACTCTTGTGGGTGTACCTTGGTGTTGTAAGCATATTAAAAATGTTCCTGGTAAGCACAAAGGTGATCTGAATCATGTATGGGGTAATATTCAAGAATTTCTAGCTTATGTAACCATCACTCACAGTATTCATTATCTTGGAGGATAATTTTGAGCAAAACACGTAATGACGGGATCTCCAATTGAAAGAGAATAAACGCTTCCATGCCATATACAAGGGAAAATGGTGTGGCATTGGTGAGGGTACCAATAATCACCACATACATATAAAATACTACAAACAAATATTAATAATTTTTTTATTAGTAGCTTCGGGCTTGGCCATTACCTTGAGGATAATAAGGTGTGGAAAATGTATTTTTGATTTAAAATTTATCACAATTTTTTTGACATCGCAATTTTTGAAGGATGTTCCATCGCCTGTCATAATGAAATAAGGAATCCCAAATTGTGTGATAATATGTGTAATGATAAACCTACATATATCTTTACCAATGTTAGTATGTAAAGGTTCAAATTCAACCCATTTAGTGAAATATTTAGTAGCGGAGATGATGATTTTGTGTCCTTCAGCTGACTCGGGATTTAGCTTTCCAATGAGGTCAAAACCCCACAAACAGAAGGGTCATTTGGAAATAATATGATGTATCTCATAAGTTGATGCACGATGAATGTTACTATGACATTGGAATTTATCACATTGTTTATCATATTTCAAGAAATATTGTTCTATAGTAGGCTAATAGTAACCTTTCCAAAGTAGCTTTTGGGACATAGTCTTGCCACTAAAATGTCCATCACATATATTTTCATGTATCTACTATAAAGCAAGTGGAATATCATCGATTCCATACACCATAGGATATTACCGTCGAAATCATGTTTAAATAAAGAACCACTAATAATAAAATATTGTTTAGTATCACACTACAGTCAGCATGCCTCTTGTGGAGATATATTGTTAGGTAAATTGGCCATCACTACATGTAACAATAAGATCCTATAGTTCATATATCATATGAGAATCAATAGGAGGATGCTGTAAATGATGAATGATGAATGTAACATGGTCATATGTAATGTCTAGTGGAATAAAAAAGGTAGTAATAGCCATGACATCAATGTGTCAATTGTCCTTGTGCATGATAGCGATAATAGTGTAGGAGTAAAATGTAGTAAGGATGAATGTAATAATGGTGTGATATTGAATTATTTTCTCTTTCCTATGATAAAAACCATTGACTTGGTTAACAATGAGTTGAGAATCGCCAAAGATCTAAATACGATGTATATGAAGAGTGTGAGCAACAAATAATCCTAGCATGAGTGCTTTGTACTTGATAATATTTTTTATGCATGAGAAGCTTAATCGGTAAGCAAAGGGCATATGTTCACCATGTGGTGTGATATAAAAAAATTCCAGCCCAAGCCCCAATGGAACATAGATAGACATTGAAGTACATAGTCCAAATATAAACATTAATAGTATAAGTGGTGAAATCATCATGAAAATCATTACAAACTAGGAAAGGATCATCGATAGGAGCCTTAGCTAATTGGTCTGTGATAACTTGTCCTTTGATAGAATTTTGGGGACCAAAATTAAGATCAAATTTAGTAAGCAACATGACCAAGTGAGCTAAGTGAATGGATAGATGAATTTTGGAGAGTAGGTATCACAATGTATCAACTTTAGTGATTGTTAGTGCAAATTCACAGCACCCCCAAAATGACCCATGGATCTGCTTTTCTAAGGCAAGTCATTTGGTGTGAATGCACAACATTGATTTTTCTCCAAGGTGTGGGACCTTGCAAGGTGAGAAAAATCTCCAGATTGAAGCTAGTTCTTATTCCTCTATTTAGGCGTATGCATGAAATTCTTACAAAGGTTCTGATTCAAAATTCCTACTCTAAAACTACTAAGGAGACAAGGTTGAGAGAAAACAAGGAAATGGAAACAAAACTAAGCAAAAAAAATAGAAAGGTGATACACCAAAGGAGTGTTGAACTCCTTGCTTTACAAAATAGACACAGATCATGAGGATGCAACAAAAAAACATGTACAAATTACCATAATGCAATGAAGGATCATAAGACAATAAAAACTGCATGAGAGGATTGAAAATTGATAAAAAACATGCATTATCATGCCCAAATTTGATACAATACATTCCATTAGAAAAGAGGAAAAAATGTGTTACAATATCCATGGGAGGTCTGAAACTCCTTCAAATCCACTTGTTAAGGAGGAAAGAAGAGCTTGTAGAAGCAAGAACATCCAACATTACAAAATGAGCCAAAACTAGCTTTTAACCACGAAGTAGAATGGAAGAAAAGAGAAAACGTGGGAAAATCTAATTTTAGATCTCCAACCACCAACAAGATTCATTAAAACAATAAGAGAACCTCTACAAATCCACTTCCCAATGCATTTGATCCCACAAGACAAGAAATTTCCCATACCTCATTACATCTGGTAGATGAAAATCTGATTTTTTGTCTTTTCCAGTGTCAGGGACGTTTTTCCAATTTTTTCCCATGAATCTTCACCAAAATCCAAAATCGAGGGCTCTAACGTGTAGAAAATTTCACTAGATTTCCATTGATATAAAAAACATGAAAATACGAGATCTGGATCAAAATATATGGCCCTTTTTAAGATTTAGGGAAAAAATGATGAAAACAGAGTCAAAATTCAGTCGGCGGTGTCAAACCTTAAAATTTTCCCTTTTTTGAAGTTGGGAAAATTTCCCAAAAATTCTCCGTGCCCTGCTGCTCTACTGCCATGTGGAACTTTCCCATTCGCTGATGGAAACACGAGCTCAAACCTTGCTTTTCCCCTTTGATTTTTTATTGGGAAAAATTCCCAAATTTTTCCCGCGCTCCACCACTCCATTGCCACATGTCGGCTTCTGATCGCTTGGTGGGGATTTGTGCCTTTTGTAATTTTGGCAATTTTTTTCAAAACCTTCTGCACCTTCGACCCCCGCCACTGAGTAGACAGGTGTCACTTCCTAGATGCTCGGCGGGCCTTCTAAACTTTTCTCCATCCTCTATGGGCATGTGGGCCGGTTTTTCCTTCTACGTCTCTGCCAACTCTTTGGAAAATATTCCAACTTACTTCTGCCGGCCCGACCTCCACTGCCACATGGCATCATTTCATTGGCTGCAGGCCTATCAAGGGAAAATTTCCCCAAAAAAATCCGTCGGGCCATAACTCGAAATTTACAAGGAGTTAGGAGGAAAATTTTACCTTTCTGGAAAGGTAAGAAAATTCTCTATTTGATGGAGCCATTCCTATAAAATTTTAAGTCCTTGTAGCATGCCAAAAATTCATTTAAGTGCCAGTAAAGGAAAATGAGGAGGAGTTAGCCAAAAATAAACATGGGCTTATTCTAGATAACACTTTGGCGACTCAGAGGGGTCATATGCCTACTAGATGAAGTGATCAACTGCCTTGAAGCATCCATTGGGCATGGAGTCATGAGTAGTAGCCTGCAAAATGATCTAAAATTTGAAAACTTCCCTCTGATCCACTTTGAAGCCCATTGAATTGGAGTTGTTTTTCACCAAAATGCCATTGAAATGGACTGTGCAAGAGCAAAACCAACAACATAAAAACTATGTACAAAATTGGAAATCATACATACCCCAAGTGGGATATACAAAGTGTGCACAAGCACTTCTTTTGCTAAAATAAAACCTACCTACACTACTCTAACCAAGAGCAAAGGGAGCTAAAACAAATCCTGTAACCGGTAGGGAGAAATAGCTTCCCTTCCTAAAACATGGCAGCCATGCAACTAATTTAGCATTGAACACGGCTGGTTGGATGAGTGAAAAATTGACCATAAGTCGGTCCTCCACCCAAATCATCAAGGTATAAACATTAATGGAAAATACCTCCTCAACATGACCTATGTTAGACTCCTGGAGGTATTGATGGTGGCCCTTGGTACTTTTATGCTCATCCTCATGCCCTAAAGTAGGCATGACTGGTTTTGGTTTCTCCTTTGGCTTCAATGAAGCCAAGTACCTGATTGGGAATGGTTTGATCCTTTGGATGTGCCCATTTCTCTGAAATTCAACTCCAAAAATGGAGTCTTCTTGTGGACCTTCTTGGGTGGATGGTGTGGAAGAAGTGGTGAAAATCTCTTGCTCTTTCCCTTCCTCTTCCCATGAAGAACATGGAAGATTTAAATATTCTAAACTTGTTTCCAAAAGGCTGTTACAAAACAAAGGCTGCTGTTTTTCAATGTTCTCCTTTGTGGCAGCAGGCTCTTGATGTTGGAGAATGAATGGTGGAGAAGAGAATGTTGTAATTTCAGTTGGCTCCTCCTCAAGACATTCCTCTAAGTCTGATAAACGATTAAACTCTTCCCTGTTCCACTGCAAAAAAGCTTTTCCCTCTTACATGGTGACCTCCAAATCTACATTTTCTTCATCATGTGTAGTTTCACTTTCAAACATGAAACTTGTTAATTCAAACTCATCCAATAAATTAGATTTTTGGAGAGATGAGGTGGGAGAGAAACATGAAATCTCTTGTGACTTTTGCTCACAATTTCGACCTGTTTTGTTCACTTCCAGAATAACTTCATCAATCAAATCAACCCCTTCAAATGAAAGAAAAAATGTATCAATAATGCTTCCTTCTTCTACTATTGCAAAAAATAACTTGATCTCATCCATTTTCTCCTCTTCAATGGGGTTTGGAGCTGTTTTTTCTTCCTCCATAATGACTGAATTTGCAATGAAAATTAGATCAGCATTCTCTTTGGGAAAAGTGTCAACATGGACACCCAACTTATCACCAATAGACTATTGTTTTTCTTGCTTCACTACTGCTATAAAATCAGCCTTGTTTACCACTTGTTCCCCAACTCCAACTTCCTCTTTTGGCTTCACCATCACGGGGATTTTTTTAATCCCAAATTTGAAAGCCCAAATCTTCAGATTCTCTATCATTTCTTCCCTATTGGGATCCTCTTCTTGCTGTTCTCCTTGACTGGGTTTCTGATTTTCTTCTTCCCAACATGGATCTAGGAATGCAAGAGGATGGATGGGTTGTGCCTCAAATGATTTTGCATTTTTTTGTGATGGTGGAGGAGGTAGAAACTCTTGTTTATTTGGAGGGAATGGATATTTGGAAGGAAAAAAGAGTAGAGAAATTGAGGTGGGATGAGAGACTAGGAGATGGAGAAATGGAATTAACTTTTGGGGCAGCATATGGGAAGCTTGAAGCTTAACACTACTGAAATAAAATAGATTGGGAAAGAGGAAAATAAAAGGCATGAGATGGTGTGCTTACCCATTGAAAAGGTTGCTAAATACTCCTCTCATACACCTCTATTCCTTCAGTCCATTTTGCAAGCAATGGCAGTGTTACAAAAATGAAGTCAAGTTTCTCTTGAGGGTTGTAATGCCTTAGAAAAGGTCCCACCCATAGACAAGGTGCTCCACAACCAATTCCAAATGCTTTCATTTGTGCTTGAGCCCTAGATTACACCATGCTAATCTCCATTTTTTGGATCTTCTCTAACAAATCTACATTTTATTCTTGACTGCCCTCATCATATGCATACCCTTGTGCTTGACATGCTTCATAGCCAAACTGATTTTGGCATTGCTCATATGGGTATGCATACTAGTTTTGGATTTGATAAAAATGCTGATCTGGAGGATTTGAAAAATATGTTGAAGGTGGGAAACATTTATGCTGCTGTAATTGCAAATTCCATGGGGGAAATGAATTCATGATTGCACAACTTCATGGAGTGAAAGAAGAATGAAGAGATGGAATGAAAAATGGAAGAAAGTGAATGGAAAGAAGGTCTACAACTTAGAGAATGAGTTGTTTACCAGATGGAGTCACCAGATGTGCTTTCAAATATGCCTCCAAAGGCTGAATCTTTAATAGGAACACACCAACCTGTCAAAAATAAAGTGGAAGACCTCTAAGGTCCAACCGGGGTGCCAAAAAATTTAGTGCAAATTCACAGCACCCCCAAAATGACCCATGGATCTACTTTTCTAAGGAAATTCATTTGGTGTGAATGCACAACATTGAGTTTTCTCTAAGGTGTGGGACCTTGCAAGGTGGCATCATTTCATTGGCCGTGGGTCTGTTAAGGGAAAATTTATCCAAAAAACTTTGCCGGGCCATAACTCAAAATTTACAAGGAGTTAGGAGGAAAATTTTACCTTTATGGAAAGGTGAGAAAATTCTCTATTTGATGGAGCCATTCCTAGAAAATTTTAAGTCCCTAAAGCATGCCAAAAATTCATTTAAGTTCTAGCTAAGGAAAATGAGGAGGAGCTAGCCAAAAATAAGCATGGGCTTATTTTGGATAATAGTGGTGACATTAATTTCATCATTGATCACACAATGACGTAATTTGTCAATGAAAAAAACAATTTATGCACAATTTATCAATGTAACTGTAATTGAATTCATAGGATAGTAATGTGTGACTAGTATAAAAGATAGTGCACTATCATTGAGTATTATCATGTTGAGTAAGAAAGGATCCCAATGCATGAAATGTGACATAGATATACAAAAATAATGGTTGATCTGGAACAAGAGGATTCAAGATAGGAAATATTAGTAAACAATCCTTTACAATAGTAAATATTTGTTAGAAATTTTTGTCCCATACAAACTTATTATCCTTCTTCATCAATCATGCAAAGGGATATGTTTTATCAGCTAACTGTGCAATGAATCATCAGATAGCTCATATTTTTACTTGTAATGAGCATAACTGATGAAGATTACGATGAGGAGGAATATCTAAATTGGCTAGAATTTTATATTAATCAATATAAATACCTCATTGGAAGATGATATATTATAATAACTTCATAGTAGTAACAAAGAACACAATTTTTGGGATTGATTCTTACATTTAATTTTCGTAAGTGTGTAAAAAGTGTACAAAGGTCCTAATCATGGTGAATATGATGTTTTGACTTGGAAATTATGTCATCGACATAATGCTCAATGATCTTATGAATATAATAATATAATATGTGATTAATAGTGCATTGGTATATAGATCCAATGTTTTTAAGTCCAAAGGGCATGACAACATAGTAAAAGGTACCCAATGGTGTGGTGAAGGAGGTCTTCTCTCAATCAGTAGGGTTGAATTTTATCTAATTATAGCCAAAAAACCATCCATAAAGGAAATAATTTCATGACCAACAATGGAGTCAATAATAATATCAGTAAGTGGCATTGGTAAGCTATCCTTGGAGGAGGAATTGTTAAGATTGTGGTAGTCAATGCAAAAATGAACCTGACCATTAGGTTTCTTCACATGGGTAATATTAGAGACACATTATGGGTAATAAAAAACACAAATAAATCTTACATCCAATAATAATTGTATCTTTTTTACTAACAAGGCCACTCGAGGGTGCATCTTACAAATTTTCTATTGCATGGGATTATTACCCTCATGGAACTCGATGTTATGCATTTCCATGGATGGGTTTATACTAGGAATAAAAATATAGTGCCAAGTAAAAAATAATTGAAATATTATATAATTTGTTTAATAATTAGCTCTCTTTGTTTCACTAAGAGAGGTTGCTAAAAGAACTAATAGTGTATCCTCATTTGTATATGTTGTCCAAAATAACCCCCAAGATATTTTGGAAACTTGCAAATTCAAATTTTGACTTAGGCATTTTTTTGTGTCCAAAATTTGTGGAACACTATTTTTTAGTGTTATGTGGAATCCTGGAACTTAGTGTTCCTTAGGTCCTCCTAACCCATGGAATAAAGGGAGCATCCATTTGGAATTGGGTGGATTTTTGGTGGAGCTTAATGTTCCATAGGTTCTCCTAACCTGTGGAATAAAGGAGTTGAGCTCGAGTCTTCCGTGGTATGGGAAATGAGGGATATTTCTTTGTGGCAACAAAGGAAATAGGTTTTAAAGTGGCCAACATTAAAATCCATGGGAAACTATCCTAGTGTTCCATGGGCTCCACAAGGAATAGAGCTCCATGTAATTCAAAAGTCTACAGAAAAAAGAAACAAGGTCACCAAGTCAAATATCATGGCATGTGAAGAAGATGGATCTCTGCAACATACCACCAAAAAATTTAAATGCTTCCAAACAAAAGGAAAAGAATAAAAATTCTTGGAAAGACGCATAACAAAGAAAATTCATGTGAAACAAAGAAGATCACAAGTGAAAGCTACAAAACAAGGAAGAGTTGGTTTTTTGGCCATAAATTTCTCTACAAAGCTCCAAATTGCATAAAATTGGTGGTTTCGGAACCATCTCTATAAGGGATTCATTTTGGCATAAGGAAACATAAAATTTCATGTTGTTTTGATGTTGAAAAAGTTAAACACATGTTATATAGGGAAAAGGACAATTTTACTTGTTTAAAGCATCTAACCACCATAATCAACCAAATTTAATGATGAATGGAGCACATACCTTATCATCTTAGTCAAATAACATGGGAAAATGGCATGTTAGAGGCCCATGTGTGTTTTTAGGCATTCATGGATTTTTTTTGGTTATTAGATTGATAAAATGGTGCATTTCCCTCTCTTTCCCCCTTTTCTCTCCCCCATGGTCTATATTTTTGCAAATTACTCATTTATAAATGGTTGAACACCTCAGAATGTAAGGGACCCATGCCAAAATGGTTTTCTAGGTTTTTTTGAGTTACAGACTTTCATTTGGCTTCTACAATGTGTTCTTGTGCCTTCTACTTCATATTTAATGGTCTGTGCATACTCCTTTAGTAATAAAATCATGTTTTGTGGATATTTATCTACCCTAGATGTGTTTTTGTTGTAGTCTTACCTCTCCATAATTTTTTTAGTGTATTGTGCATTTATTTATCCCTTATATGTTCTATTTTGTTGTGATTTGTGTGTAAAATGGAAGGTAAAACATAGTCTTAATATGTGTCACACTTGTATGACCTATCCTTTTACATTTACTCTCTATTTTTATCACCTCATTTATTAGTTTAGATTTAAGTTCCAAGAATCTCTCTAATTATGGTCCCTGTGAATGAGTAGTTTAGGATTATATAATCATTTTTTTAATTTGGAGTAGTGTTAGCATTAGTTTGTAGGTAGAGAAAGCAACCTTATCTGGAGGTTTGTCTCACTTTGCAAGGTCCCACACTTAAATACAATCCCATTCTCACCACACGTTCTAATTTTCATTCATGATCATGTAGAGGATACAAATTTTGTGTGTTAACATTTCTAATGCTCCTAATGGGACACAAATTATAGTTCTTTACAAATTTATATCATCCATATTGATGTATACTTTATGATATTCAGTCTTTAGTGGAAAATTTCCATTGATCTAAATAACCCTTTTTCTCAATAAAAAAACCATCTTTCCATCATTTTAGTCCTCTTTTCTATGAAGTTGTGCAATCATGCCTTCATTTCCTCACTAAAATCCTCATTTTTAGTAGCAATACCATTCAAATCCACCTCCATGTTCCCTAAATCCATCTCCAAGTTATCAAAACACACGTCCACATCAATTTTATAATTCAAACCAGTAGGTATATTCCTATGAATCAAACCATACATATCATGTGGTGATTAGACTAACCATTTCGCTATAAAAGGGAAATAATATGTAAGCATTGGAGGTTATTTCACACCTGAAGATGATTTTGAAAGGATATTTCAACATGTGGAGGATATATTACAAGAAATGAAGGAGAAATTTCAGATCATGCAAGGTTAAAAACCTGGTTTTAGGCAACCCTATATATAGGGAGGTCCTTTACCTAGTTGGTTTAGCCCTCAACAAAATCTAGAGGTAATGAGTGAATATTTTAACCAGATGACTAATTTTATTTCATATTTACAAGATTTGGAGGATAATAAACCCATGATTGAAGAATCATGTCAATGGGGTATTCCTTAACTACCACCATGTGGATATTTGATGTCTTAACTAAATCCCAAGCTCCAAGTTCCTAGTTTTCTCAAAGCTTATCCTCCATCCCTTCTCCTACACAAGAAGATATTGTACCTCCCCCATAAATTTAACCTTTGAAAATTCAAATATAATCCAAATCCCTACTTCTTTGACATTCCTAAACCAATTTTAGGATGAAACTAATTAGAAAATAAGTCCGGGAGGGCAGCCAAATAGACAAGATCTCATGAATTTTTTATAGAATTGGAGCTCATAGTTTGAGGCCAAATAAATCCCAAATCTAGTTAAGCCTAAAAAAGAGGTTAAAATTGAATATACAATGCTCAAGGAGGTTGTTGATTTGTCTTCACAAAAATCAAAAATGGAGGAGAAAAAGTCAGTTTTATAAGGTCTATATGCAAAGAGAATTATTGAGAGATTCTTACTCTCTTTTGATGATGTGTATGTTGATCAACCATTTCTCTCATTTAAATAATTAGTTTTGGAGGAAAATCATGAAGAGGAGCATAAAAAATAAGAAATCAAACCCATTGAATCATTTTATCTTCATGATGTGTTATAGGATTATTTTTATATGTCAAAGTTTGTGCTTAAAGATGATGAAAAGAGTGATAAACTAATTGCTAAATCAAAAATCATCATGGAGGAAGTAGAGTTAAAAGGAGAATAAAAACAAATCACAAATCAATTTTTAAACATACTTCTTGATGAGGTGGATGGTGAGTTTGAATTTCACACTTTTTGTTTGAAGAAGAAGATCAAGGTGCAAGTGTGGAAACAAGGACGTTTGTGTAAGGAGAAGTAAATCAAAGTTCAAATTAGTTTACAAGCATCCAAGATGATGAAGTACTTATAATAGCTCCATTTATGTAGTTGCATGAAAAAAATATGGTTAAACCATGAGGATAAGCCAATTAGCTACAAGAACTTTCTTCCCAATAAGATATTTGGCCATTTTAGAGCCAATAATAAAGTTATCACCAATCATGCTCACTTCAGACCATGAGGAAAACCTTTAAAGCTTCAAAGGTAAGATTCAAAACCTCTAGAAACCAAATGTAGAGAAATTAGAGGAGGCACATTATCTTTTCACGGTTGATACTTTGAGAGAAAAGGGAGTGCATGCCATGTTTTCACTTCCACCATTTCATTTAGTTGAAAAAATGATCACATGGCCACATTTTGTAAGAAAGGGAATTTATTTCTCCTAATCAATTACTGGATTTTTTTAACTTCCTTTTCATTTAGTTAGAGTATAAGTAGATTATGTTTATTTATTGAAGAACAATTTCTTGTACACACTCTACATGTTTCCTCTTGGAGCATGTATGAATTTACATGTTTGTACATAGTTTTTGTGGCCTTTGTTACTGTTGTATTGTCCATTTCATAGAAAATTTCATGGTGGAAACAAGGTTTTTTGGGGAATCCTAAAGGTGCATCCATTCAACCCCAAGATCATATGAAGATCAGAGCTCTCCATGCTCCTTAGTAAATAATATATTTTTTGGGACAGTTTACAAGTCATTATAAAAAAAATCCTAAGAAATAATATTCCAAGTGTACTTCAACCAGTTCCAAGTCATTTCTAAGTCCATATAGATGTAGGGGTAATATTTTCAAGTTTTCCAAGCTTGAATCCATGTCAAATATATGGTCCTAGACCACTGATATTCTATATAACATGTAGATAACCCCATTGAGTCCCCAAACTACTGTCCAAAATAACCCCTAGGCTATTTTGGCAACTTAAAAATTAAATTTTAGACTTAGGCATGATTTTGAGTTTAAAAGCCATGTAACACTATTTTTTAGTGTTCCATAGAATCATGGAAATTAGTGTCATGTGGGTTATCCTAACCCACATAAAAAATGGGCATCAGTCTGGTCTTGGGTGGATTTTTAGTAGAACTTAGTGTTCCACAGGTTATCCTAACTCATGGAACAAAGGAGTTGAGATCGAGTCTTCTATAGTATGGGAAACGAGGGATAGGTCTTCATGGTAGAATGAACCATAAATTGGATAAAAAAAATTCCTTGACAACGAACCCTTATAGGAAGTTAATTATTTTACAAAATTCACCCCAAAATAAATCAAATTTAAATAAATGTAATTCATGAATAAGAACCACACTACATAAGGGTTGATAACAAAGTTTGGAAGAATGCCTACATCTCCTGGTTGACAAACTAGCTGAACTAATCCATTATAATGATATGATTATAGGTAAAAATAAACTTATATTACTAAAATTAATTTTCAACCAAACATGGTGTGCTAGTTGATTATTTGAATCCAAATTGGTTTTAGAAATCTCAGTGTTCAAGCACAACTCCTGACACAACTTGATTTGATATAATCCAAACTAGTCTTGGAAATCTCAGTGCTCTAATATAGCTCTCTGGTGTGACACCACCAGAAGAACCCTACTATATTACACAAAAAATAAACTCTATGCATATCTAAATCTATTGTTTGTAGCCAACAAAAATCCTCTTCCACTCTATTTCACGACCCTCTGGCCTCTTTGTAGAGATAAGAATGATTTGGTGTCTAGTGTTGATGATGATCCTCTTTCACTTTGTTGCACGACAAGGTAAAATCTAAGAAGAGCTAAGTTGATCCACTATCATCAATGAGCTCAACAATGATTATGACCCTCCTTTGCGGCCTCCAAGTAACTAACTTGGCAATATACTTGGCGTCAAAGAGTTAGAGATCCTATATGAGTGTGTTTCTCCGTGAATTTTTCATGTCCCTCAGATTCAGGATGTCTTCATGCTCCCACGTAAGAATATCTTAAGCTTAACATCAACCTTTACAATTTGGGTGAGTTAAAAACAATAACTCCCAAATTTTTACAATGTGCCTATGGTTATAGGAATTTTCTTCATCATGCCTATTTTATAAATAGGTATTTATATTCTCCAATAATTTCCTATAAAAATAATATAGGTATTCAATATCATGCCCTAAATCTTCTAAGGCTTCTCCATATTTTCCTCCTAACTCTCCTTTGTTCAGCTTTAGAGGAGAGGCTTGTCCTTTGGAATGGCGAGGTCAGCATTTTATAGGCCTAACTCATCCCACATTTTTTGTTTAAAATCCATCTCTCCCAACTCATATAATAGCCAACTCTGCTGGTGAGTTGGTAAGGGCACCAATATTGGAGGAGGTAGATCCAGGGTTTGAAACTCCTGATCTATGGTGATTTTTTTAAACACAAAATGTTGTACCACGTCAACTGTCAACCCTTTCATCGACTTCCCCACTCTGGCCATGTGTCCCCTCATCAAATGCCATGTCACATTTATCAATTGCTATCATGTCAACCATTACGCCATTTCCACATTGATCTCTGCACTAAGTTGGCTAGCTCACAAGTTTCCACGTTGTAACATCATTCGTCGAATCCCAAGCTACCCAACTATGCTCTCTCTCAAGCTCTACCAAGTCATGGGGTTTTATTCCACATGGGGGGTGAAAGGTTCATAAAGGATTTATTTTTCCCAAGGCTATTAGTAGTACTTATGGCTTTGGACACATGTATACACTTGTTTTACCATTTTTTGATGCAAGTGGTTGTGTATCTCAATCCAAACTAGGTTGGCTAGCTCAATATTTCTTGAGTATCTTTCTTGTGAGATCACCTTCAACTCAGTGCTTGGCTCGATTACTTGGTGTAAGGTATAAATTTTGTGGCTGGACACTTTGTGGCCTAAGGACCCACCACATGGAAAATTCTAATCAACTTTGTGGTGAAATCATAAATATCGACATAAAAGGAACCCCTCCAATAAAAGAGTGTTTTGACCCTGGTTGAGGGCCTCCGATAAGTAAATAACATGTACCAATTGTCTAAACATGAGTGTTGAAGACTAGAGTTAAAAAACTATTTTTTTTGATTTCACATGATTTCCTTTTGCTATGTGTTATTGCTTGATTATCTAGTTGACCCTGTCGAGTCTGAACTTTGACCAATCAAAACTTTCACGCACAGGATTCATTTTCAATGTTATTTATACCTTTGGAAATATCTCATAATGATCTTACATACTATAATGGTATTGATAGGTTTTGGGAAACTCCATATACTAAATTGACCTCTAGATCAAACCTCCCACTAGGGAATATTTTTATCCCAAAAAGCTTATTTTTACTCTGCTTATGGATCCAAAAATCTATGTTATCTCAAAGAGATCTGTTTAGATGACATGATGGCCTTCAAATTGCTACTCCTCTAATTGGAAAATCAGTTTGATCTTTGGGACCTATGGGCCTTGGGCTTATTTCCTTCTGTTGTGCCATTCTAGTGTCAAATCAAGATGATTAATATCCGTATGGTCTTGTAAGGACTTCATATAGAACTTTGTTTTCCAATGTTGTAGGAAAACACTAGGCATGATAAAACTATCACAAAGTGTTTACTTATTTGGTGGATCTGGTCCTATGTCTTATCCTTAAGATGAGGTATATTTTCCCTTTTCTTCACCAGCCTTAACCCTCTTGGCATGTTTCTTTTACTTCCCACACTAGATCACAAAATGGCTATTGGATCCATAGTAAGCACATGGATATATCCACAATAGATTTGGGTTTATTATGTGATCAGGGGCTCAATTTTAGTTTCAAATATTACCTAAAATTCCCTAAACCATGATAGTAGAGTATATCCTTCAGAGATATTTTCGATGACTATAAGAACGTGAAAAATAGACAATCTGAGCTCAAGATATGTCTAGTCAAATTTTGGTCAATGGGAAAGTCAAATCTAGTCAATAGGTCAATAATGGACCAATAACATTGTGACATGTGGCAAAAGGGCGTTGGAAAAATCAGAGGTTCAAGAGGTTTTCACCGCCAGTCATGGATGATCGTAAAATGGTATAGCTCAACAAAACAAGAGGCTCAACTTTTGTTATAGAGGGAAGCCCGACCGTCATGACGACAATTATAATATCACCGACGTGGTTGGTCCTCAAACCACCATGTGACTTGCCACCACGAGTTTGATTTTCAAATCAAGGATCAAGTGGTATTTATTGCCATATTTCATTTGGAATATCGCATTATATTACTTGGGTCGAATTTCTTTTTATTACCTTTGTAATTATTTGGCATATTAACCTCCATATCATTTTCTATGTTTTTCCAAGCTGCTTGAGTTCTTAGCCAATGTGTTCAGGATAGTATTATCTCCTTGTAGATTTGGAAAGTCAAAATTACCACATTATCTCCCAACACATCCTACTATTTCCAAGCAACTCAGCAGTTATCTCGGACTACAATATGGCAATCTATACTTATCTTAACCAACATTGAGCTTATCACATACCCTGTAATGCATGTGGTCAACCCAACCACTCAAGGAAACCAATAGCGTATAGCTCACCCCAAGATTTGGTAGATAACACCATTACTTGTCCCAAAAAAACAATGGCATGTGTGGCCAGAGCCATGGTTTAATAGGCGGCCCCTTTTATATTTAAACCTATGAAAGCTCTTCCACCCTATACATGTTAGACAATGTCCATAGGGAGGATAAACTAAGTGGCAGAAAAGGAGTAGGAGGGAGGATTTGACCCCCAAAATCTTAGTTCAAAGAAAATTCTACCAACCAGCTCACCCAAGGGGCTCGGTGGGTTATAAAATGGCTCATTGCAACTTATACAAGGACAATGTCAGGTCTGTGTCAAGGGAATAAGGAGCCAATTTTGGAAAAGTGCAATTTTGGGGCACTTCTGCTCACTTCCAGATCTTGATTTATATATGAAAGTTTTTCATAATTTTGAGATAATCACGATGGTGTGATAATTTATCTGATTTGGAGATTTTTTGATAGAGTTATTTTCTATTAAAGTCACACGAAGGAGTAGAACCAAAGGGAGACACTGCTACAAGTGGACCAGGAAGGTGAAGGATAGAGGCTGAGCTCCATTAAAATCCTTCGAAGGTCTGAAACATAGTATTGTAGGTTTTTGATTCATTATTGGTTAATGTAAAGGTTATTTTATTTACATTTTTAACATTATTAATGGATTGGTTAACCATGAACCTAGGGACGTAGGAATTCTGAACCCTGTAAACAATTTGGGTGTTCTATTCTGATATTGTTTTCAGTTTATGATATTTACAAGTAAATTAAATTCCAAATATGAATATGGATGCAACTATAATCAGTAATTGATAAAAATGGGGAAATCAACTAAGTTTGAAATATTGATTTTTGGGGCTTCGATCAAACAGTGAAATTTTAAGTGAATTTCCAACTTAATTTCAGTTTGAATTCAGTCCCAAGTCATATTTTAATCAGTTTTTGGAAGTATTAAATACTCTTAAGTTGATTAAAAATGAAGATCCTTTGAAACAATTAAAAGTGTTAGTTTCAAGAACTCGTTTTTAGATCATTATGGGATCCTTATTGTAGTTAAATAAGACATGATCATACCTCTTTAGGATGTCAAATTTCCTTTACTCTCATCAAAATTGTTTGCATAGTCTAATATCTTCCCTACTGGTGGTTACTTTGGGAGGACTGGTGGCTTGGGCTCTACGATTGTTGTTGTCTCATATTTTTATCTTTCCTCATTTTTACCACTGGTGTATCCTATACTCACATATCTAGGTGTTTCCTCCATATAGACAGGGTTAGTGATACCTTGGCTATTCACACCAAGGAATTTTCCTTCATATCCCATTTTAAAAAGCAATTTTGATTATATGCCTCTATTACACTTTTTAAGTTCACAAAAAGTAGGATTTACATTTTCATGGGAAGGAAATTTTATTAAATCACTTACAGGGTGATTTTTAGTGGTCGTACCTTTATTCTCCCCCTTTGTACCATTTTTCAATGTTTCTAGAGCTCTACCTTAGCTTCCAGTTCATGTTGTAACTCTGTGATCACTCCTCCAAGTAATTATGGTTGAGTCTCAAACCAGTCTCATAACTCTTACTTATATTCTTCTACAAGTTGTAGATGTTTCCTCAATTGAGAATACTTCTATGTTTACCAAGATATAACTACAATGTGTTGAATTATACCATTGTTTACCAGTGACTTTCTATGTTCCACCATTCTACATTGGAACGACCTTGGTGCTTGGTCTAAGAAAAAATACCAACATAGTTCCTTATCATGCTCAGTCATAAAGAAATGTGCACGTACTTATGAACCGTCCCATTCTTCTTGGGTCACTTTGTGACAATGTTCTTTTTGTAATGAAGACTACAGGATTTTTGTTCTCTATCTCAATTTAACAATCTGATGTGCCTAATCTCATCGATGTAGATTCACCATGTTTACCATAGTAACCAATATCATGAGTATAATGGGCCATAATATGAAATGGTACAAGTCCATCTCACTTCTACTACCAAAGGTAACCTATTTCGGTATATCAAAATTTCTTCAGAGATTGCAATTTTATAGGCGATATCATGCTCTAATACCAAACATGATCCATAAACTAGAAAAATTAATTTTTTCCTTGACCATAGACCATTCTAATAAGTTAATTCTTTTACCAAATTCACCCAAAACAAAATCAAGTTTAAAAAATGTAATGCAATAATATGAACCACACTGCACAAAGGTTGACAAAAAAGTTTAGCAAAATTCCTACATCTCTGGGTTCACAAACTAGCTAAAACAATCCATTATAATGATCCAATTATAAGTAAAAATGATCTTATATTACCACAATGTATTTTAAACCAAACCTAGTATGCCAGTTTATTTTTTGAATCTGAAATGGTCTTGGAAATATTGGTGCTCCATCATAGCTCCCAACCTGAGTTAATTTGACACAATCAAAACTAGCCTAAGAAAGATCGGTGCTCTAGCACAGCTCCCCGGTCTAACACGACCCGATGACCTCAACTCTTTTACATGGAAAAATGACCTCTATGTAGATCTAAGACTGATCCATGGTTTGGTGTTGATGATGATCCTCTTCCACTCTTTTACTTGGAAATAATACCTCTACACAGAGCTAAGTTAATCAAATGTCATCAATGACCTTAATAATGATTATGACCCTCCTCTGTAGCCTTCAATAAACTAACTTGGTAGTACACCCGATGTCAAAGATTTAGAGATCATATATGAGTGTGTTTCTCTAATGCATTGTTCACATACCTCAAATTCACGGTGTCTCATGGGTCCCACATAAGAATAACTTAAGCTTCACATCAGCCTTTATAATGCCAGTGAGTTAAAAATAATAACTCCCATTTTTACAATGTGCCTATAATTATAGGAATTTTCTTCATCATTCTTATTTTATAAATAGGTCTTTATATTCTCCAATTATTTCCTATAAAAATATAGGCCTTCAATATCATGCCTTAAATCTTTTGAGGCTTCTCCATATTTTCCTCATAACTCTCCTATGCTCAGCTTAAGAGGAGAGGTTTGTCCTTTAGAATGGAGAGGGGGCATTTTATAGGAATAAATCATCCCAAATTTTGTGTTTAAATGCAATATATGCCAACTCATATCATAGCCATCTCGCCTGGAGAGTTGGTAAGGGCCCCAAAATCGGAGGAGGTAGGTCTGAGGTTTGAAACTCTTGGCCTACAGTTATTTTTTTTAACACAAACCACTACACCACGTCCGTTGTCAACCCTACTGTCAACTTCACTACTCCAGGCACATGTATTCTCCTCACTGACCTCCTTGCCACATTTCTCAACCACTAATCCATGTCCTCATTGATCTCCACACTGAGATGACCAACTCTTGAATTTCCACATCACAACCTCATCCACTTATGCCTGAGTTACCCACCTGTGTTGTCTCCTAATCTCACCCGAGTCATGGGGTTTTATCCCACATGGGGGGAAGAAGGTTTGTAAGAGATTTATTTTACTCGAGGCATTCGATATTTCTTTTGGCTTTCACCACATCTATACACATGTTTTTTCATTTTTATGACTAGTGGTCATGTAGCTCAATCCAAACTCAGTTGGCTTGCCAAATGTCACATGAGTAGATTATTTGTGAGCTTGCATTCAACTCAGTTCTTGTATCAATTACTTGGTGTAAGGTGGAAATTTTCTGGTAGGATATGTGGTTTCCTGAGGATCCACCACATGGAAAATTTTAATTGAATTTTTGGTGAAATCACAAATATAAGTGAAAAAGGCACCCCTTTGATAAAAGAGTGTGTTGACCCTGGATGAGGATCCCCAAAATTTAAATAGCGGGAAAAACTCATCAAACTAAGAGCATCAAATATTAGAGTCACAAAGCTATTTTTTTTGTATTTTTTCCAATTTCCTTTTGCCACATGTTGCTTCCTGATTGGTCGGTTTACCCTACCGAGTCCAAACTTTTACCAAACTTTGACCATTGGAAAATTTTGCGTAAGAGCTCTATTTTTCAATGTTCCTTATACCATTGGAAAGGTATCAAAATTATCTTCCGTATTATAATGGTCCTGGGAGATTTTGGGAAACTCTATCCATTGAATTGACCTATGGATCATATAAAAAGAAAAAAAAATCATTGTGGCCAAGATAAAAAAACTGTAAGAACATTATCTTAATGTTTTATGGGTTCCTTAAGGAATAGTTCTTTGTAGACTTCAAAAGTCCATAGAATAAAGAAAATGGGTCACCAAGTCAAATTTTGTGGCATGTGAAGAAGATGGACCTCTGTGGAATACTAAAAACCATTTCAAATGTCTCCAAGTAAAGGAGGAGAAACACAAAATTCATGGAAAGCGACATAATAAAGTAAATTCCTGTAAAAAAAATCAGATCATAAGTGAAATCCATGAAAATGGGTGGAGTTTTCTTTTTTTACATAATTTTCATTTCGAGTGTTGAACCATATCTTCAAGGGATTCATTTTGGCATTAGGAAATATAGAATTTGATAGAGTTTTAAGGGTGAAAAAGGAAAATATGGGGTTTTTAGGGAAACGAGTAGTTAAACTTGTGTAAAATATCTAACCACCTAAACCAACCCAATTTAATGATGAATGATGCCAATACCTCCTCCTGTATGCTATATGTCAAATACCATGGAAAAATGGCATGTTAGAGGTCCATGTGTGTTTTGCATGCATTTATAGCATTTTGTTGGTTGTTGGATTGAAAAAATGGTGCATTTCCCTCTATTTCCCTCTTATCTCTCTGCCATGTTCTATACATTTACAAATTACTCATTTTTAAATGTTTATAAATGATTTGAAACCTTTGAATGTAAGAGCACCATGAAAAATGATTTTCCAAGTGTTTGTGAGTTACATGCCTTCATTTGGCTTTTGTAACGTGTTCTTGTGCCTTTTTCTTTAAATTTAATGGTATGTGCGTACTCCTTTGGAAATAAAATAATGTTTTGTCTCTATTTCTATACCCTAGATGTGATTTTGTTACATTCTTTCCTCTCCATCATTATTGTAGTGTTTTATGCATGTATTTTTCCTTTGCATGTTCCATTTTGTTGTGTTTTGTGTGTAAAATTGAAGGTAAAACAGAATCTTTGTCTATTTCAAACTTGTCTAACCTCTCCTTATACAGTTCCTCTCTAATTTCCCTAATAGAGAGTGTTCATACTCCTTTTCTAAGTATTATCACCTCCTTTCTTAGTTTATATTTCATTTCCATGCATCTCTCTAACTTTGGTCCTTGTGACTGACTAGGTTAGGCTTAGATAGTTGTGTTTTCAACTTGTAGGAGTAATGTTAGTATTAATTTTTAAGTAGAGGAACCAACCTTCTATAGAGTTTTGTATCAATTTGCAAGGTCCCACACTTGGAGACAATCCCATGTTCACTAAATTTTTTTATGTTCATTCATGATAATGTAGAGGGTGTAAATTTTTTGTGTCAATAGTACCAAAGTTTTATGATGTAGTCTCTTCATTGAGAAATGTATAATGGTGCTCAACATATGGTTATGAGGGTATAATATTGAGAGTATCTATAATTTCATTAGAAACATCATTATCACTAAAGTATGTGGTAGCATGCAACGAATGGGAGAACCTCTTCTTATCATGATTGGAGTGGAAATTTTCATAGGATCCAATATACTCTAGGAGTGCCTCATCATTATGAAATTCATCTAAGAGTGGTAGGTTAGGAGATAAAATATCTTCAAGAAGGTATGGATGTACTAATTAAAGCATATGTTTATATGAAGTAGTGTAGACATCAGAGAGGGATTTTGAAGGGAGAATGCATCTTTCCCAAGAAAATGTCCCTAGATGAACATGGAGAGAACCCTATGCTAGATTTATAAAGGTTCTTCGGAAGAGACACAAGCTTAGTAATAGCCTATCCTTTTCTTCCAAGTCCTACACTAGAAAAACCTTATCATAGAAAATTCTTATAACCAATACCATAGTTGTTATAATTAATAATAGGCTTGGTATAACTATCCTAAAGAGTATGTGTGTCCTTATGCTCAATAGTGTCATAAAAAGTAAAGGGTGATTGGTCATCCAAAACATCATATACTACACTCTCATGTAAGACTTTGAATCATGTACAAAGGGTAGAAGGGATTGCATGCATAATATGTAACCAAGGATGACCTAAAAGGATATTATAATTAAGATTATTAGGCATAACATGAAATATAACATTAAAAGTGCATGCTCCTACAATAATGGGTAGAGTGATTTCTCCCAACACTTGTTTAGGTGTATTATCAAACCCATGAGTACATAGAGTATATGGATTTAAATCAACATAAAGTCCTATTTGATGTATAAAAGAGATTTTTTATATATTAAGACCAGATCCATTATCAACCAAAGCATGTTTAACATACACATTATTTATGTGAACCTTAATATACAATGGAGGTGCATTATCGACAATTGTTTTGGAAGGGATATTAGTTGGTGTAAAATTAATATGGTCATCACTTGTTGCAAGAGAAGTGATACCTGGTGGTTGACATAATCAGGGGAATTATCTGAGTGAATGTGAGTACTATCCATAATGTACATTAAATCATGCACATAGTTAGGGTGGGATATATATAATTCAATCATGGAGATATCCATTATAGCATGCAAGAATAAATAAATAAATAATAATTCAAGGTTCAGAAAATACAAGCTTATATGAAATATAGATAGTATAAGGATCTTATGGCTATCTAGGGTTTGATCAATAAGCAGGTTCACCAAATGATTTAATAAAAATTAAATCTCAATTAGAGGATTGGGTTAAATAAAATATATCAAAAAAATGCAATATACCGACATAAAATGATGAACAAGAAAAACCAACAAGAGGATAAGAGTGACTTAGTTGATATCTGAATTTTTGGACTGGATCTAAGATGGATCAATGCTAAATCAATATGGATTGTGACGCAAGAGAATCATCATGTAAACAATACAATTTTAAGTATTAAGAAATTTTGGGTTAAATAAGGTCTTGGTAGAAATTTATGGTGTTTTTTCATGTTTTCCCACCTTATTAGATTCCTCCATAAGTGTTAAGGGTTTGTTTTGAGTTTTCCCTCCAAAATACACCCTTTTGAATAATTAAATTTATAAGTTGGTATTAGGAGGTTTATTAGAAATATGAAGTCATATGACGACGTGAAAGGACACTAAATACCATATGCGATGTAAATTATGTGTTTTAAACTCATTCCATTAAGATTTCACAAGTGTGGTTACATTTTATGATGATTAGGGTTTTGCAAACTTGTGTAACTACCTTCATTTTGGCTTAAGAAAAGGAGATATTCAAAGAAAAATTATAGGAAGGTAGGGAGAAGGATATATGAGGTGTGTGGAGTTTAATCAAGGAAAATGAAGCCTCAAGGAGGTAAGGGAACCTCGTATTTTTGTCAAGGAGTATTCAAATAATAGGTTTATTTGTAACCATGGGTTGGATCCTTGTAAATAATGATGAGGATCAAGAAATATAGTATTTTTATTGACACGTGTATTTAATCATGTTTCTTACGATGTTCATGCCTTCACCAATGCTAAAGAAATTATATATTGATGTTATCAATCATAGTATGACAATGTTGACTGCTATGGAATAAGATCACATGATAGTTTAAGGAAGTGATTTTTTTAATATGAAAAACTCTACATTTTGGGTTATATGTTTTATTATGTAGATTGTTGATGAAATGATAGGAAATTCTTAGTAGAAAAACATGATACTAAGATGATAACATCATAAGGAGAATAAAAAAAAAATCATTCATAAGAAGATAAGAAGTTTGAGCAAGTTTCTTGTTGTTTTGGTGTAATTGAAGGTGATTAAACAATATAATGAGTCATTAATGAAGGAGAACCTAATATGTGTATGTTTGTGCATGGATCAAGAGTCTAGAGAATGGGTTAATAGATATAGTGATGGTCTTGTTAGTGATTCATTGGAAAAATGTTTCTAAATTAGGAAAACTTAGAAAAACGTAGTCATTGAGGCATGAAAGTTACCTTTTTGAAAAAAATTTAAATGAAGTTGATAGTAAGATGCTTAATGAAATTAAAGAGAGGTGATATAAGGTCTACAGTGAGTGAAGAACCATTTATAAGTGTTTGAGAAAGAAATTTTATGTCTAAAATTGAAGACTAATGAGGAAAAAAAAGTTATGAGTGTATTTGAATGTAAATCTTATTGTCTAGAATGATTTAAGCTCTAGGAGGGGTGTGAACATGTTAAAATTCTGCAATATAACTAAAATAGACTAATACCTAGTAGTCTAGAGCTAATCTCAAATTTATCATAGAACTATCAATATCATAGCTTACTGAAATGCCTACAATGAATTACCATGAAATTTTTCATGTAATTACAAACATTTCTACTTAGTATATGATTGCATACTAAAAATGGACCTAAGAAGATCAAAAGTAATCAATTAGATGTTACTACTTAAATATGGTGAAGAGATATCACAAAAAAGGAAACAAGGCCAAGTTTACATCTTATGTTACTAACCAAGCTTGGAGAAATGGATGCAAAAGAGATGATTCAAGATATTCCATTAATGGAGTAAGGATCTTGATCATATGCTTTATATGAGATACTATTCAAAGTATAGTGTATGGTGTGAATGTAGGAGCTTAGTCCTTTTTATAGATTTCTATTTGGGGAAAGGTTGAGTCACAATGAGTGTGGGATTAATGATAAAGTAAGTTTAGACTAATTAACCATTAATAGATGATTTAACTAGTGAGTTAACAAATCATGGGAGTTAGAGATGCTTTAATTAATCAATTAGTTTTAATTAATAGGCTATTTAGAGGTGATTTAAGAGGAATTTGATATGCTTTGAAGCATATGAAAGCGGGATTTAGCCAATAAAAGAGTTTATTGATTAAATACATTGTTTAAAGGGCTTAATCAACTAATAACAATTAATTAAGTGATTCAAAGAGGGTTATAACTAACAAAGTGTCGTTAATTGGCATATAGAATGTGATAGAAGCTATTTAATTAACAAAGTGTCATTAATTGACAAAAATAGAGGGAAACATTATTTAATTAGCGGAAACCACTAATTATAATGGAAATGATGAGATAGAGGATAATTAGTACCACTTTAGCATTTAAACTGCATAAGAAAATTTTAGGTGTCTGCATTTTCCCCTCTTTGAGCTAGTGTAAGTGATGCCACTTCAAAGACAGTGACAATTATATTCAAGTAAATTTTGAATAAAAATTAGTCAAATGAAGGATGCCCCCTTGAGTAATGATGGGGTGATAAAAGATGTCAATCTATGATAATAAATATGAAGGTAACAAATAGAAGAAGTCAGGTGGAAGAAACTCTGCTAGTAACGAGAATTGATTGATGAAACTAGAAATGACTTGAGTGTATAGATCCTTCAATAAACAACTTTGTTTCATCACTTTGCTTATATGATCAAAATTATTGGTCCTTATTAATTTGTACACATACAAAAAAAGTGTAAAATAACATGAAAGCTATAATACTAACATTTCTTCATTGCTAAAAATGTTTAACTCCATGTAACATACATAATGCAATGTAATACGAGAAAGTAAAAAAGCTAACTTGATAGGGAAACAAGTACAAACACACATAATCAAATAAAAAAATTTCAAGACAGTTGCACCAATGTTTTTGTTAACAAGATTCGGTTCCCGAATGTTCATGTTTAACGACAAGGGTTGAAAATAATGCCCCAAGAAAGGAATAATGTGAGGGGAATACATGGAGGACACATGGGTCATATAAAAAAGAAATCATGCACCATGAAACATTACCAGACAATTATTTGTGCCAAGATAGTACAAACATAACAAACAAACAAAATTTTGTTACTAGAGGTAGATGAAAATGAATCACGAGTCATTGTGCAAGAACAATTGAGAACCTCATAAATATGTTTCGTAGGAAAAATTTCAATGTTGGAGGACAATGGATTTGATACAGGCTTCAACTGCGTGCATGCCATTTACCAATTTTTGAAAAAAATTGAATTTTAGAATTTTTTGGGATTTTAATGATTTGTACCAATTTTTTTGGGTTTTTAATATTTGAAATTTTCCAAGAAGAAAATGATCAAGAATAATGAAAATATCATGGGAAATTTCCAAATAACACTGAAAAGAAAAAATATGCCCTAGGTAGTAGAAAAGGGTCACCGAGAAGCAAAAACATGCCCTGAAAATGGAAAAATAAATGATTATTTATTGAAAATAACCATCACGATGAGTGATAGAGGATTGTGGAAGAATCATGGTGATCACTTAGCCCATTCGGGGCATCAAAAATGTTGTGAGGGGTCAAAATGACAATAAATACCAAGCCACGGGGGGTAAAAGCCATCACAGTTTGTTATTTGTTATTTACCATGATTGAGATTTGTGGGAGATTGCTATGACCTTGGAGAGAAATGGCGCAGGTGTAGAACCGCAAATGACACATAGACTGAGTCTAAGATTTTGGGATAATTGCCATAGACCCTACATCAGCATGTACACCTAAAATTTTGTCTTTTAAGTGCATTTAATGCATTTATTAGTGAAGGCATAATTATGGACTCATAATAGTGTGAGCCCTTGGGCACACTAGTGTGAGGGTTTATGTTAGCTTGAATATTAAGTGCGCAAGTGCTAAGGGGGGGGGGGCGCATACGAAAAAAAAAGAATTTTTGTTTTCTAGGGCGTGCATAGGCATGAAAATAGGTAAGTATGTGTAAAAATGGGCACATATGCACGCATTCACACATGTGGGAAAATGAGCATGTAGGCACTAAAAGGTGCATGATAGCGCAAAGGTCGCACTAGTTCCAAAACATACACGCTAGTGCAAGCAAGCTTGTGCTAGTGTGAAGGTTTGAACCTTAGGCCAATATTAGATGAAAATCCTAAAAAATTTAACTTTAGTGAAATTTTAGGAATGAATAGGAAATTATAGAAGTAAGTAGAACACAGTAGGAAGATTTTTTTGGAAAAAAATGATGTTAATGAAGTGTTGTGTAATTTTTTAGGTGAAATTGAGCAAGATGGATATGCGTGATTGGTTTTGAAAACTCAAATCCTTCAAGAAAAATTTTAGATGATGGAATCAGTGAGGGATTATTGTCATGTTACAAGCTACAAGCCTAAACTATCTAGCCCACATGCCACAAATCTGATTAGATCATGCCTTACTCATTGCCTTAGCAGAGAGATGGTGTAGTGAGAGCTAGTGCTTTAGATTACCTACTGGTGAGATGATCATTACACTGAGGATGTTTGACACATTCTCCAGGTAACAATCCAAGGTGAGCTAATAGAGTATGATGGGGTTCGAAGCCGGATCCAACCCTACATCTATGCCATGTTCTTGTGGTGAGACATACCTTAACAAGGTATGGAAGTAGATCTTTATACGATGTTTGAGGATCGATGGTATGCTAGGATACTAGTATACTTGATGGATTTTTTTGGTGGCATCCTGCTTCCTGACAAGATGGGCACACATTTTCCTTTAGGATTGAATAGAGTCATATATAGGCTCATGGAAGGTGAGAAACTTTGATGGATCTAGTGTATATTGGCTGATTTATATTAGGATCTATTAATGTAGAATCATAGCACCTCCGAATGGCCTAGGTATGAAGTGGGGCATCTGGTGTGATTGCACAACATGGGACCATCTCTCAAGCTGTGGGACATTGTAAAACTTGAGATGGACCTCTGGAGAAAGTTGGTTCTTGCTTCTTAATCTACCTCCACAAGCTACTCTAGTGCAGATAGAATCTAACTAACCTAATCTAACCGTTCTAAGGGGAAAGGGAGAAAGAGAGAGAGGGTGAAATAGCCTACACTAAGTGGTGATACACTAGAAAAGGAAGTGGATGATCACAGACTTGACTGCCTGAAGAAGAGAGAGGTGAGTAGAGGATAGGGTGGATAGAATATACCATGGTCCAGAGATAGATTTCAAATAGAACACAACTTCAAAACCCATTAAACACAACTCCTAGGATCTGTAACAAACATCATAATATGCACAGTATACCTTGCAATGACGAGAGGTAAGAAGAGACAAAAAAATAAGCCAAGGATGGACATATGCATCATGAAACAGATTCTATTACTCCAAAATATTACATGGTACATCATCAGTGGGAAAGAGGAAAGAAAAAACATTACAAATCCATGGGATGAGGCTTAGACTCCACATTATACCCTAAGGAAGAAAGAGAGAGGAGGGAAGGAGAGAAAACAATGACCAACCCTTTGAATATGACCCTCTACAATATATAGGAAGAATAAGAGAGAGAGGAGGGAAAAATTTGAATCCTACTCAACCACCTTTGTAACACATTAAAGCCTTCTTTGAAAGCTCAACCACCACCCCTTAATGCCCACTCTGAATCTTCCCATAATTTGTGAAGTCTTCCTTGATTACTTATTCAGTGTGTTGAAGGAGGAAGAACAATGGATCAAATCAAATATGTTCTGGTTGTTGGAGCAACAGATTATGTATTAATTTCCTGGGAGACGTTTTCTTATTTTTCACCCACTAAATCCTATTAAAGATAATATTTTATGTTTCCATGACATAGAGGGTTTCGTGATGTTTCCAAAAAGTCTTCTCCCACCCAAATCTAAGTTTTCTATTC